>JAAWVA010000033.1:3805185-4434980 GCA_015227895.2 Colaptes auratus
CTCTTCTCTCATCTCACTATGAAGCCACTACACATTTTTGAATTTTTTTACCTGCACATGCCCATAAAAACTTGAATGTTTGCTCTTACCTGCAGCCTCAGAGGCAGCACCATCCTGTGCTCTGGCCTGGACACACCAGCTCCTGTGATCCCTTATCACTCTGCACAACACTCTTGCAAGGATCTTTGTTTCCACCGAGTTGCTCAGGGCAGCCATTTCACTCCATCCCTGCCTCCCCTTCACTGTGGACTCAATCATCAGCCTCAACTAGCACCAGCTGTGAAGACTGCAACTGCCACTGATTAGCTCATGAGCCAAGCCTCCACCTGTTTTCTCTAGGTTGAAAAGAAGGTTTGTTTTCTCTTTTCAGATTTTGAGAGGCTACCTTGCAAACCCATGCAGAACTACCTTATTATTCTCCTTCAGACAGAGAATCTTTTCAGTTGAGTAAGACCTTAAAGATCATCAGGTCCAACCAATATATAACCTTATGAAGTCTATGTACTTTCATAGATGCTTAAGAGGGAATTGGATGAAGCACTTGAAGCCATAGTTTGGTGAATCACGAGGTGTTGGGTGATAGGTTGGACCTGATGATCTCTGAGGTCTATTCCAACCATACTGATTCTATGCTTTTGCTCTGAAGAGACCATCACAATACAATGACACCAGTTACACTGTTAACATACTGCCCAAGACACTCAGCAGCTTTGCCTCATCTCTCATCTCACTATGAAGCACACTACGCATTTTTGAATTTTTTTACCTGCACATCCCATAAAAACTTGAATGTTTGCTCTTACCTGCAGCCTCAGAGGCAGCACCATCCTGTGCTCTGGCCTGGACACACCAGCTCCTGTGATCCCTTATCACTCTGCACAACACTCTTGCAAGGATCTTTGTTTCCACTGAGTTGCTCAGGAGCAGCCATTTCACTCCATCCCCCCCTTCCCTTCACTGTGGACTCACTCATCAGCCTCAACTATCATCAGCTGTGAAGACTGCATCTGCCACTGATTAGCTCATGAGCCAAGCCTCCACCTGTTTTCTCTAGGTTGAAAAGCATGTTTTTCTCTGTTGCTTTTCAGATTTTGAAAGGCTACCTTGCAAACCCATGCAGAACTACCTTATTATTCTCCTTCAGACAATCAGAGATTCTTTTCAGTTGGATTAGACCTCAGAGATCATCAGGTCCCACCACTATGAAGTCTGTGTGATTTCATAGATGCTTAAGAGGGGATTGGATGAGGCACTTGAAGCATGGTTTGGTGAATCACAAGGACTTAGGTGATAGGTTGGACCTGATGATCTCTGAGGTCTATTCCAACCTTATTGATTCTATGATTTTGCTCTGAAGAGACCATCACAAACCATGACACCAGTTACACTGTTAACATACTACCCAAGACACTCAGCAGCTTTGCCTCATCTCTCATCTCACTATGAAGCACACTACACATTTTTGAATTTTTTTACCTGCACATCCCATAAAAACCTTAGTGTTTTCTCTTACCTGCAGCCTCAGAGGCAGCACCATCCTGTGCTCTGGCCTGGACACACCAGCTCTTGTGCTCCATTATCTTTCAGCACGATTCTTGCAAGGATCTTTGTTTCCACCGAGTTGCTCAGGGGCAGCCATTTCACTCCATCCCTGCCTCCCCTTCACTGTGGACTCAATCATCAGCCTTAACTCTCATCAGCTGTGAAGACTGGCATCTGCCACTGATTAGCTCATGATCCAAGCCTCCACCTGTTTTCACTAGGTTGAAAAGCATGTTTTTCTCTGTTGGTTTTCAGATTTTGAAAGGCTACCTTGCAAACCCATGCAGAACTACCTTATTATTCTCCTTCAGACAATCAGAGAATCTTTTCAGTTGGATGAGACCTCTAAGATCATCAGTCATCAGGTCCCACCACTATGAAGCCTGTGTGCTTTCATAGATGTTTTCTTTCCTCTGAAGAGGCCATCACAAACTATGACACCAGTTGCATTGTTACCATACTGCCCCTGCCACTCCTCAGCTTTGCCTCTTCTCTCATCCCTGATGGGGCAGTTTCCTCACTTTGTAGGCACAGAACATAATTCTGCTTTTTTTCAGTCCTAACCCACAACTGGATCCTCTAAAAATAACCCAATACATTAATGAACCCAGGAAAGCCAGACACCGAAGTAGAAACCCTAAGAGTTACATTCATCCTGATTTAACACCATGCATCTGCACAGTAATGCTCTATAGTACTAGAGATAACAGCAGAGCCTCACAGAAGAGCCTTTGCCAATATCAGTTTATTGCCATTGTATTTTTTCAGTGCTATAACTGGTAGTTAATCGACCTAATTTTATTCCTAAGCCAGTGTGCAGCACTGATACATATTTTTTTCCAGGGAGGAGACACTGTGTCCAATTTTTTACTTTTATATAAATTTAAATCACAGAAAATGATCACATGACTTAGCATGCTCATCACAGACTGCAAATAGCAAATGCTCACAAGGGAAGGCCTCTTAAGTGAGCTGCAGGCTGCTATTTTGCAGCACGTGACAAGTTTCAGGATCCTTGGCAGCAAAATACACAGCTCCAGAGCAGACAAATTGACTTTGGAATCCCTCACAAATGGATAAACAGTGAAATCTTCTTGAGATAATTTGCCAGCAAGAAAAAACTTTACCCTTACCATGTGAACCTTCTCACACAGAATGTTGGTTTGGTTTGTTGTTTGGGTTTTTTTTTGCCTCCCACAGCATTTCTGTGAACAGCACCATTTTCCTTTAATGTGCAATTCTGAGGTGAAACAGCCAAAAAAATTCTATACCCTGAGTAAAATGTGACAAAATTTCCTTGTGATGATCCAAGACCTACGGGACGAATGTCACTAGGAAACTGGTGGGAAAACCGGTCCTGCACCTATCACGTTAAACACAGCAGTACTTAACGTGAGGTCTGAGTGGTGCACTTACCTAACCCAGCCACAGGTAAACAAGGCAAGTTTTAATGCTGCTGATGTTTCAGCATTTGGTCTCTTGACAACACACACGTTTGTGCAACTCCTAAAAGAATAACTGGCAAGACTGGGTTTGAAAGACTGGAATTTAGCATCAGATAACCCGTTTCGATCACGCTTGGTTCAAGCTGAGAAAATGCTCTGGCCAGCCTGATCTAGTGTGGGGTGTCCCTGCCCATGGCAGGGGGGTTGGAACTAGATGATCCTTGTGGTCCCTTCCAATCCTGACTGATACTATGATAATGGTCTTGAACAAACACTGACCATTTTTTAGGGACAGAGATAATTTTCTAGGACTAAAACAGAACAGAAAAGGAAGATTTTCTGAATCACTGTATTGACTTTGGGTCATTTCTTACCCCTTCTATTATAGGGATGCTGAAGTTTAGTAAATAAGACAATGGACTCCTTACTAGGTGTAGTGGGCTGATGAGCATAGCATCATAGAATCTCACAATGTTAGAGGTTGGAAGGGACCTCCAGAGATCATCAAGTTCAACCCCCCTGCCAAAGCAGGATCACCTAGGTAGTCCACACAGGAATGAAGTTCTATACAGAGAGAGTGATTGCCCATTGGAATGGTGCTGCCCAGGGAGGTGGTGGAGTCACCATCATTGGAGATGTTTAGGAGGAGACTTGATGGGGTTCTTGGTGCCATGGTTTAGTTGTTTGGGTGGTTTGGATTGGTTGATCGTTGGACACGATGATCTTGAAGGTCCCTTCCAACCTGGTTTATTGTATTGTATTTTATTGTATTTATTGTATAAGCATTCCTCTCCATGTGGGTACACAAGGGAATCTGATGATCTATCAATCATTTCTGAAATTCCTTTTATCTTGACTTCCTAGTGCAACAATACAGAATTTCAATACAAAGTCACTTGCAAACTCTGGGAAAGGTAGAAACCAAGGTGCTTAGCTTTTTAACCTAGCAAAGAGGAGGACTTAAAACCATCTGAATATGAACAGCTTTCCAATCACTTGTAATTATTTTCATAGTTCAATATATGTACATGCACTTGATTCTTTTTCTCCAGGTACAACTCTGAGTTTTGAAGAAACATAGAAATATCAAGAGGGAATTAAAGCTAAAGCTAACAAAGTGTGCAACTGTCTTGATTTTAAAACTGCCTTCTTTTAAATTTCATTTCCTCATTTTTCTTCAGAGCATAAATAAAGAATTGTAAGACAAATTATTGCTTTTCTGATTAAATCATTTGATTCTTGAGTTACACCATTACATCACTACTTGATCATTACATCACTACTTGACAGGCTGGACAGATGGGCAGAGTCCAAGGGCATGAATTGAGCACATCTAAGTGCCAGGTTCTACACATTGGCCACAACAACCCCAGGCAGTGCTACAGGCTGGGGTCAGAGTGGCTGGAGAGCAGCCAGGCAGAAAGGGACCTGGGGGTACTGGTTGTTAGTAGGCTGAACATGAGCCAGCAGTGTGCCCAGGGGCCAAGAAGGCCAATGGCATCCTGGCCTGCATCAGGAACAGTGTGGCCAGCAGGAGCAGGGAGTCATTCTGCCCCCTGTACACTGCACTGGTAAGGCTGCACCTTGAGTCCTGTGTCCCAGTTCTGGGCCCCTCAGTTTAGGAAGATGTTGAATTGCTGGAAGGTGTCCAGAGAAGGGCAACAAAGCTGGGGAGGGTTTGGAGCACAAGCCCTTGAGAAGAACTGAGGGAGCTGGGTTGCTCAGCCTGGAGAAGAGGAGGCTCAGGGGAGACCTTATTGCTGTCTACAACTCCCTGAAGGGAGGTTGTAGCCAGGTGGGGGTTGGTCTCTTCTCTCAAGCAACCAGCACCAGAACAAGAGGACACAGTCTCAAGCGTGCCAAGGGAGGTTTAGGCTGGATGTTAGGAAGAAGTTCTTCATAGAGAGAGTGGCCATTGAAATGTGCTGCCCAGGGAGGTGGTGGAGTCACCATCACTGGAGATGTTTAGGAAGAGACTGGATGGGGTGCTTGGTGCCATGGTTTAGTTGATTAGATGGTGTTGGATGATAGGTTGGACTCCATGATCTCAAAGGTCTCTTCTAACCTGGTTAATTCTATTCTATTCTACACAGCAATATGCTGCTGTGTGTCAACTGAAACATAAAGTTACAGGATTAAAGGTAGAAAAGCATTTTACTGTATATTTGACTTATTTTTTTTTGGCTTCAAACTGTCCCTTCACATCATTTTACCAAAGATTTTGGTATTTTAAACAGGCCTAGTTTTTTTTCTCCTGTCTCTATGAGCACAGGGATTGTCACTGGTTCAGGGTGGATTATATTCTGTATTCTTGCAGCTGATAGAATTCTACAGCTGTCAAAATTGTTCTAGAAAGGCAGCAAAGCTGGTGCTTCTGCTTCAAACAAGACACAGCAAGCCAGGCAAACTCCATAATACACAGGACATCTGCTGCAGAGGCTGGGTGATGGGTAGTGTGTGGCAAGAATCTCTGGTGAAAACACCAGGACGTAGGAGGATTTTGACAGTTGGGAGAAAGGGAAAGGATGCCAGCTCTCCTCTTCTGCTCCTTCTACAGCCACACAGCATGATGAGGAGAACCCAAGAAGCTAGTTTGCAATAAATGCTGTATCTCCCCACCATGCAGGATCAATGGGGATTTTCATAGTTTCATAGTTTATAGTTTCATAGTTTCAGAAAGAATCAAAGAGTTCTCCCTGCCTGCATCCTCCCTGACTTTAGGACACCAGACTAGATGAGTCTAGGAGTTCAGTATAAACAAAATTATTGCCTTTATCCGATTCAAGACACATCACATTGAAATCAAAAGACAATCAAGGCTCTGTGGAGATCTTGTAGCAGTCTTCCAGTAGCTGAAGGGGGGCTACAAGAAAGCTGGGGAAGCACTGTTTTACAACAGCACGTAGCGACAGGACAAGGGATAATGGTTTTAAACTAGAGACTTAGATAGGGCTTTAGAAAGAAGTTCTTTACTATGAAGGTGGTAGAATGCTGGAATAGATTGCCTCCCAGGTGGAGGCCCCATTCCTGGAGACATTCAAGGTCAGGCTTGATGGGGCTTTGAGCACCAGATCTAGTTGGGGATGTCCCTGATCATTACAGGGATGATGACCCCGAGATGCTCCTTCCACTCCAGAGCATTCTCTGACTGTATGATACCTACACACATTCAAATGTTAAGGTCTACAGCAATCTAGAGATCATTTATGCCAGCTTCTCAGTAACTTCCCATGAAGGCAGAACACATGATGGCAACCAAAACCATCAGCTTTTAGTTGATGCCTTGAATGTGTTTTGAACTCTTCAAAATGTGTGTGCATATACATGTATATATAATAGTAATAAAATCTCCTACAACATTAGAATAAAGGCTGCTGTGAGTGTATCTGTGTTAAAACTGAATAAACAGTGAGTATTTTTTCAGGCTGAAGAGACCTATTTAAAATTCCTCCCTCTCAGTCCCCAGACAATTGATGTTGCCAATTGTAGGGCTAATTTTTTTTACCATCAAGTGATGGAAGTACATCCCTACTCACACTGCAGAATGAATCAGAGCTTACAGTAGCTACTAGAGAGCTGTCAGAGCTACTAAGCCCCCAAACCTCTATCCTGGCCCACAGCCCTCCTATCACAAAACCCAGAGTCAAAACATAATTTACTCCAAGTTTGCTTTAATTAAGAGATGCCTAATCCATTTTTGCTCTATTCTCAAAGACATTATTTCAAACAACAGGGTTTGGAGTGTGCAGGAACTTACTGTTTTGTTCTGTTTCCAAACAGGAGAGGATTGCTTTATATGCTTTAAAATATTATGTGGGGCAGAGATGCATGGAAATTTGAATAATCTTCTTGTTGTTTGCTTGGCATAGCTGAGGTGAGATTCTCTAATGCCTGCATGGTTTCCTCCTACAGCCCTGCTTTATTAGCTGCTGCTGTCTTCCAAATCTCTTGGTTTCATATCTACTGTACAAATTTCCCTAGCATTGCTGTCCTTGTAAAGTACATTTAATCTGACCACAGAAGCCACCATGATGACTACAGTTTCAGGTCTATCTTGTGGAGGCCTTATACGTCATGGCTTTTAAGTAATATTTAATTGCTTTTACGAATTATTAAGCTATTTGTGCCACAGCTTAATCTAGAAGACAACTGTCAGAATGGCATTCAGTGGATCCAGCAAGGGATCTGACTACAGCTCAGTATCATAGTACCAGTCAGGTTGGAAGGGACTACAAGGATCATGTAGTTCCACCCCCCTGCCATGGCCAGGGACACACCACACTAGATCAGGCTGGCCAGAGCCTCATCCAGCCTGGTCTTAAGCACTTCCAGGGACGGGGCCTCAACCACCTCCCTGGACAACCCATTCCAGGGCTTCACCACTCTTATGGTGAAGAACTTCCTCCTCATGTCCAGCCTGAATCTCCCCACCTCCAGCTTCATTCCATTCCCCCTAGTCCTATCACTCCCTGATAGCCTGAGAAGTCCCTCCCCAGCCTTCTTGTAGGCCCCCTTCAGATACTGGAAGGCCACAATAAGGTCACCTCGGAGCCTTGCAAGCACTGTAAGTCATACCAAGATAACCTATTTTACTAGAATATAAAGCAGAGCTCTTTCTTTTTAAAAGAACACTACTGTTATTTATTTGGGATTGTTGTAGGGAAACAAGTTTGTATCATCAGGCATAAATCTCCCATGGGGTTACTCAAATCAAGGCAATTGGCCTCATCTTTTTAGTTATTTTTCATGACACCTTTCAAAAGTGAAGAGCTGAACTACAAGGGTAGTCTATTCATTAGTGCATCTTTAAAGGTACCAACTGAACAACCACAAGCTATAAAATGGTCCATGATATCAGAGGAATCATCAGAAGAGAATAAGGCCATTTGCTGGAGTTCTGCACATTTAGTAGTATCATAGTATCAGTCAGGGTTGGAAGGGACCACAAGGATCATCTAGTTCCAACCCCCCTGCCATGGGCAAGGACACCCTACACTAGATCAGGCTGGCCAGAGCCTCATCCAGCCTGGTCTTAAGCACTTCCAGGGATGGGGCCTCAGCCACCTCCCTGGACAACCCACTCCAGGGCTTCACCACTCTCATGGTGAAGAACTTCTTCCTCATGTCCAGCCTGAATCTGCCACCTCCAGCTTCAATCCATTTCCCCTAGTCCTATCACTACACACTATTGCTGAGTTCAGCAGTGAGGAAGGAGCACATGAGGCGATCAGTTCTTGACACACAAGCGACTCTAACAGCAAAGCATGGGAAGTGCTCTGGATGAATCCAAGTTGCTTAATTCCTTTGGCTGGCATGCATAAGAACCCTTTCAGACAAAGCAATTGTGTTCAAGACAATACATTTCATGGCTTTTCTTTCTCATTTGGGATGTTTTTTTGATCAAACAATTTAACTGAATTGTCCATGCCACTACAGGCAGGATGGAAATGACCTGGGTCAAGATGAAAATATTATCACCCTGATAACAACTTTGTGGTTTAAATGGTGTCTGCTTGCAGTTACCTCTGCAGCTATTCATCCAGTGTTGATGACAGTAAATAGTCACTCAGCTAAATAGCACTAAAAGGGAAAGTTTTACTACAAACAGTCACCAAGCTCACTCCTTGACATTCAGTATCAGTATTGTTTTAAATATGGACATTAGCTTGCTCCAAAAACTACTTGCAATATTTTTGATGGAGAAATTTCCTGTGGTGAAATTTTGGAGAAATTCCTGTTATTTTTTTCCTGTGGTGAATTTTGGAGAAATTTCCTGTGGTGACAACTTTGCTAGACTTAAATGACAGCATAATTTTACTGGCTCTTTGGTTCTGGCAGCTTGCCCCTTCGAAAAATGTTGACCCCTTCTGCTGGTATGGCAACTGCATACACGCTGAAGCATAAAAATCCTAAGCTGCCCTGACTAATCTGCAACAGCTCAGCTTCTTCCCCTGCCTCAACCATACCATGGTACTAAAATGGCATGTCCTGTTAGGAACTTATTCAAGCTTGAAGTAAACAGGACCTTGCAGGACCTAATGGCTTTTGGATGAAGTTCCAGAGCTTCTATACTCAGATACATAGGTGCTCAGTGATTTGGTAAAGAACCATCAGATCTATCCTGTGACTGAAGAATTGATGCAGAAGTGATTCAATTAAGCAGTGCTTGGCCAGCTGTAATCCATACTATAAGTCCAGGAGCACTTTTTATGCATATACACAACCACAGAGTTACAAAAGTCATGATCAGGCTGTGAAAGGACATGAGGATGTTACACAGTCTACAGCTGAACAAGGTTAAAGTAACAGGAGCCCCACTGCTCTTCATCACAAAGACAGTAGAGCACATATCTATGGATTTAAGAGTCTAAATTGTCACTCTTAAATTGGCCAACATGGCTCAATTCAGTGTAGCAGTGTTAAGGCTGACTCATTTTGATAGAAATGGGTGTGGTAGCAACTATCTCAGTCATCATACTGGCAGATCTAAAGGCTTGCAAGCCTCTGGGAGGCTGCAAGGAGTAGAATCAAGAATTACCCTGCATTCAGTTACAGCTGCTAAAATCAAGGAAAACAGGAGACTGTTTGGCTTTACACTTTTCAGTAAGGATGACATGATGACTTCTGATAGGGTGATAGAGAATTCTAGGGCAGTTCTGACTTTCCACAGATCTGTCCTTTCTGTCGGGTCTTCAACAGCAACTGTACAGAGACATGACAGACTCAGGAGGACAAGATAAAATCAAGGAGGTAAAACACCACCTGTTTTACATTTGCTGTATTTGTAAATGATGAGATCTGTCAGAGAGAGAACAATGGAAGAATAACACAAATAAATTACAATTAAAAGGGGGGGAAGTAAGTGTTGTAAGTATTGCCAGTTCCTAGGAAGGTGGAAGAAAAAGATATGTTTCAGATACGATCACAGATCCAACTCGAGATCCTTACTTCCCATCCCAAATGGAAGTGTTTGACAGAAACTACAAAAAGCAGGCAAAAAGTCTCAGGAGCTTCATTGTGCTTGATACAGCATGGATGCTTGATGATTAGGAGGAAAAGGTACATCAGGGCTTTCACCATTTGAAGCATTAGGTCTTCAATCAAATCCCTCTGTCTTTTCTGGTGATTGGGGACAAAATTAACATCCCTCAGCTATGTGTTTCCAAGAAATAAATTCACTGTAGCCTAGCAGAAGCACATTGAGCTGTAAACCAGGAAAATGTGTTCTCTTATCTTTCCTGGCAGCTGTTTATACTTCCAAGCAGAGGTTTGTTGAGGATAAACCGGGGTTAAAAGGTTGTTCACCACTGCCCCACGTTAGCACTAGCTAGTTGTGTCACACGAGCAAAAATATCCAATGCAGACAGTCCAGGGTAGTTTTCAGGCTAAGGAAATATTTGAAACAAACCAAATTATACTTTCAAACTGTAACAAACATTGGCTTTGGCCCTACAAAACCTGTGACAGCGACTTTGGTCATTCTTACAGGTTTCACTTTAGGGAGCAAAGGAGAAAGAGTCACCTAAGGAGGGCAACTAGTAATATCTGAATGAGAGTTTTGGGGTGGTTGAGTGTCCCCAAAGGTAACCTAAGGTAATTTGGAATAAATACTTATGCATGATGAGGCAAAACAGGTGAAGCTTCTCCCTGCTTTCTTTCATATTGTGGATTGAGATGGACTGACAACACAAACTTCACTTGCTTGGATTCCCAAACAGGGATGTAATCTCAAGGTGCTTAGGACAAAGGACATTTCACAGAATCACCAAGGTTGGAAGAGGCCTCACCAAGATCACCAAGTCCAACCTGTCACCACAGACCTCATGACTAAACCATGGCACTAAGTGCCACACCCAATCCCCTCTTGAACACCTCCAGGGACAGGGACTCCACCATCTCCCTGGGCAGCACATTCCAATGGCTACAAAATTCCCTACAAAAAGAGAGGGGTGAGAGAGGATACAATGAAGCAGAAAATGCCAAATCCCACAGTCTTTCCAGAATACCTTAGCTGCCACAAATATGCCTTGGTTTAACATTCCTAACTCTCATCCTATCAATCTAACAAAACAAGCAATATCCACAAAATACCTGGGAAGCTTTGATGCAATTAGCATTAGACACATGATACTTGTTTGGAATCACCCATTCATCATTCTTCAGCATTTGGTACTGAAATGGCACATCTATCAGCATTTATTAGAGGAAACAGCTGAAATTTATTATGCCTTTTTAGACAGGGCCCAGTCAAAGGAAAACTTCCCCCTACTAGGAAGAAGTCGCAGGTACACATTACTGCCTTCAGTTTGCAAATACACTTTGCAACTGAAAAAATAACAATGTGTGTAAGACAGAATAGTTCTGAGAGACACTTCATGTGGCATGTCAGACTTAAAGTCACACAAGGGCTTCTATTTTGGTTTCACATTTGGGAGTCTTCTGTCTTCACGAAAAAATATTCCTTACTTGCTGAAGTGTTCCAGGGTAAACCACAAAGTAAAATGGGATTTTTTTTTTGTGTGCATTCACTGAGTCAACCCCCAAATCTCATGCAATTTGAAAAAAATCAAACCACACTATGTCATCCAGCCACCTTCAGCAAAAGTTCAGATGATGTGTGGGAAGTATATTGAGCTGAATTGCACAGGAGTGTGTACTACAGTTGAGACAGAATGAACAAATGTGGCTCAGATGGTTTGGGAAACTTTCTCAGCTCTCAACTTTTGAATCCATCATTTCATAAACCTCTATGCTCACTTTAAAAAGAGCAGAAATAGCACAAAGTGCCATTTGGCATCTCAAAAAGTTCAGCAGTGTATTCATGGCAATGGAAGTTCTTTAGCATGATAATGATTCCTGCTATTGAGGCTTAGTCAACAGGGTTGTTGGTTTTTCGTCCTGCAGTACAAAGTGCTGATTAACTTGAAATAAAAAGCATGGAGGTTTAATCCACTGAAAGTAACAGCATGAATGTTCTTAATCCATTCATTCTACTCAGTAATTTTATGAGCAGTTCTTTGTACAGCAGTGCATCTTGCAGGAGCTGTAAGCCATTTTTACACTTCATTTACGCAACAGAGGAGATGTGTTTTGAGGATATGACAACTTAGGGAACCTCTCTCTATGCAAGTGGAATTCTAATTGAGGGTATGAAGTTGCTGCATCATTAAATGTCTCAGAGTATCCCATACCATGGGTCTCCTAGACCAGGAATAATAAAACCCTGATAGCTCCCAGTTGAATGGCATCGATTTAGGACAACAGACTGCTGAGGACTATGGAAAGCTTTTCAACCAAATCAGGGCAGGAATGGAGCTTGGAGCAGAATATCACCACAAGGAAAATACACCACTGAGTTATTCTCATACAGGAGTTTGCTGGAAAATAGTCTACAACACTACAAGGACGTTTTTTCCCCCAGCAGAATCATATTCATTTGCCTGAAGAATTATATACTCCTACCCACTATGATCTCCTCTCAGATGCTTGGTTTGGTAAGGAGTACATATGTAGTAGGTACTAAGGATGTGAATGAGCCAAAAGCACTTGTAGAGTTCCAAATGAACAGCAATTCAGCAGGTACTTTTAGAAAGCAACAAGAAGAACAAGTTGTGAACTAGTTTGCTTTCATTATAGTCAAAATTTTACAGCTGATTAGTTCACAACATGCATGGACTCACTGATATCATCTTGCCTAGCTGCCAGTTCTACTCATGTGTACATCCTACTGTAGCCTGAGCAGCAGATCACAGAACCACTGTGGTTGGAAAAGACCTCTAAAATTATCAAGTGCAACTATTGTTTAACTCTACCAGGGCCAATAGTACAACATATTCTTAAACACTGTATCTAATGGCTTTTAAATACACCCAGGGACAGTCATTCCACCACTTGCCCAGGCAGCCTATTCCAACCTTGGAGTCTCCATCACTGGAAATGTTTAAAATAAGACTGGATGAGGCACTTAGTGCTATGGTTTAGTTGATTAGCTGGTGCTGGGTGATAGGTTGGACTTGATGATTTCAAAGGTCTTTTCCAACCTGGTTAATTCTGTAACCCTTTTGGTATAGAAGCTTCTCCTAAAGCCTTTTTATACTTTACTGAGTTGGTAGAAGTTCCTCTCTCTATATACTTTTGTGCAGGAGGTTATAAAGCAGAGACATAAGTCAATACTTTTTCTTAAGGAAAAATTTTGGTAGGTCAAAAAAGAAAACCTGAGATTTCTCAGATCCACCTCCCTGCAATGCAGTGCCAGCTGTGCTGCTGACATTGTACAGTGTCAGAATAGCAGCCTGCCAACTACAGCCAAATAGCAGGCCAGCAAAACATCCATTACATATACAGTCATTATACCTTGGGCAGAGGGTAATTTGCTTACAATAGCTGAACACTTCAGGCATGGAGTACAAAACTGAGCAGTCACAGAAAGCAGAGGTGATTCATGTTTGCTGCAGCATGGCAAATATACAAAGGCACACAGACTCAAGTCTGCATCCCTGGCATGCTAGGGATATGGAATTCTTCCGTGCATCAGCTTGCAACCACAACCGCCACAAAATCTATTTACTTATTTATTTTCTACTTAGAAAGAATCATAGAAACATAAATTAACGTAAGAGGTCTCTGAAAGTCATCCAGACTAAATTCCTGTTCAAGGTAGGTTAGCTTCCAAGTTAGATCACAGGGCAGTAATTGGTGAAAAGAACTTTCAATGGGTTATCACTCACAAAACTAATTGTGGTGAAACCTAGTACAGAAGATTATCCAAGTGCATTTTGTTTCAGGTGCACTGCTGTCAGGACGAAGATGTATTCCAGATCAGAGCAGCAGAAAAAATAAAGGTAACACTAAAGGAAAAAAACCTTTTTCCTCTCCAGTTGTAGGAAAAAAACAATCTACACTTTCAGTAGTTTATGAACCCTTTGGTTGTTGCTGTTTCAAACAATGGGTTTGTATGAGGGTAGAACCACTGCTGAAACAATAATCACCAAGGTTGGAAGAGACCTCAAAGTCCAACCTGTCACCACAGACCTCATGACTAAACCGTGGCACCAAGTGCCACGTCCAATCCCCTCTTGAACACCTCCAGGAATGGGGATTCCACCACCTCCCTGGGCAGCACATTCCAACAGCTAACAACTCTCTCAGTGAAGAACTTTCTCCCCACCTTGAGCCCAAACTTCCCCTGGCACAGCTTGAGACTGTGTCCTCTTGTTCTGGTGCTGGCTGCCTGGGAGAAGCTAAAGCTTTCTTCTGGAGAAGGGTTATATGAGACAGAGAGGCTTTATCACTGGAGGTGTTCAGGAGGTGACTTGATAGGGTGTTTGGTTGCATGGTTTAGTCGATTAGGTGGTGTTGGATGATAGGTTGGACGCGATGATCTTGAAGGTCTCTTCCTACCTGGTCTGGTCTATTCTATTCTATTCTATCCTATCCTATCCTGATAGAGGAAAGAAGGAAAATTTGACTTTAAATTAAAACTACACTTTTTAATTAACAATGCATCTAAAGTGGAGATAAGCATAGCATAAAAAAGTAGACAAAATCACAACAGCATAAAAGTAAAAACAACCCAAAACCTCCAAGCCTGTAGCACCAGCTCTTACTATAAAAAGATATTTGTGTGTCTTTCTTTTTAAGTTGTGTTCCATGTAAGAATCTACTTTCATGCAGCATTTATTTCCTCTCATCAAAACTCAGAGATTCAAAAGTTACATTCCAACTTTTGAAGCCTTATCTCTTGTGCAGATAAATTTTTCATGTACCTTTTAATTACATAATGATATACTACCCTCTGAGTCAGGTCTCTCTTTATTAAGGGCATGTTATTTTTAAACCAGTTCAATATTTTGAGCTGTCTCAAGCTCATAATTCCCACAGAAGAAACTCCTTAACTTCGAAATAATAGGACAAAAAAGGAACTCTAAGAACAGCTAGGACTTGGCAGAATGGCAGAGGGGTACCTGCAGGAGAAATTCTGCTGACATTTTTCTCGCACAGGCAGAGTGATTTTCAAACATCTTTATTGACAAAATGTCATATTAGAGAATGAACTACACTTCAAAGTTCATTTGTAAGGAGATCTCAGATGAAACCGTGCTGGCAAAAGCGCTACATTTTGAAGAGCAGAGCTATGGGTAGAAGATATTTGTAGCTCTTCTGCCTTCAGGCTGATTGATTTGCACTAATTGCCTCACTTTGTTTTCTTCCATTATAACTCTTTCATAAAATCTGGATGTGTTTTATGGAAAGTGATCTGCCTGAGTTTATATCATGTAGTCACTCCTGATAGAAAGAAAGATGCTTCAAAGCACACAAATTGTATAAAAAGTCAGCTTGCTATTAGGGTGATTCTTCAAATGGATAGGCTTCAACACTGAAACCATGTAAACTGTTCCTGTTTTGATGGATATTGAAAACTCTCACTTTCATTTGGGATATTCTAAGTTAATGGTGGTTTCTGAAACTGCCATCAATTGCTGATGTGGACGTGACAAAGAGTGATATGAAGTTCACCCCTGTGCCAGGGGAGGTTTAGGCTGGAGGTTAGGAAGAAATTCTACACAGAGAGAGAGATTGCCAATTGGAATGGGCTGCCTGGGGAGGTGACTCCATCATTTAGGAGGAGACTTGAGAGGGTGCTTGGTTGCATGGTTTAGTTGATTAGGTGGTGTTGGATGACCTGGTCTAGTCTGGTCTATTCTATCCATTCCATTCCATTCCATTCTATCCATTCCATTCCATTCCATTTATTCCATTCCATTCTATCTATTGTATTCAATCTATTCTATTCTATTCAATCTATTCTATGCTGTCTGAACCCACCTGTGAGCTTCAGATACTGAAAGAGGCTGTAGTATTTCACAACTACAGCAGAAGAGAGATCTTGCAAAGATCAGAGAAAGGGAGAGGATAAGAGGAGACTGCAGTTTGTCTCTCTCTCAAGAATGAACAGTAAATGTCATCCTTTCCTTGGAAGTACAAGCAAAATATAAAAAAGTCTTCATCTGAACAAGGCAATTACTATAATTGAAAGGTATATGAAGAATATGTTTTGTTCAGCAAGCACTGAGAGCCAAAGCATTTGACAGAAGTAATTTTCTTTCACTACCTGCACCTTAATTCTTAGAAATCTGCACTTGGTCAGTCTCTGCAACAAAACCACCACAGGTTCTAAAGAGCTCGTGCAGGAATCCCACCAAGTTATAGTTGCCCACAAAAGGATCCTTTACTTCCAAAACAAAACCTTCACAATCCTCAGAGGTCATGGAAATGTTAGACAAAGCCAAAAGCTCAACTTTGTGGGACTCCTTTCCTCTCTTGGGAGCTAATTAGCTATTTTAGTTAAATCTCGAAGTAGGAACGTTGCTAATCCTTGACTTGAAAATTTTCCAATACTAAACTGTAATTAAAGAGAGCAACTCTTTCTTCCAATCCAGAAAGTGGTGACTTGAGTTTTCTGTTTCCTTTCTTTTTCTTATCCCAGAAGAGCCTTGATTTGCAGGAATGCCTCCCTCTCATCCAGCTCCTCCAACAGTGCTTGGGGATGTATTCTGGGTGCCAGCTCTTAGTTTTCACCCTTTCTAGCTGTCTTCAATGTAGGTTTTAGGTACTGCTGTGAAAAAGCTGCCTACAATGGAAATGTAAGACCAGCATGGAAGGATACTGCACTGTCAGTGGTGGAAGGAGAACATGCAAGGGCCCTGATATACGTACAGCAAGGGCCCTGATATACATACAGCAAGGGCCCTGATATACATACAGCAAGGGCCCTCATATACATACAGCAAGGGCCCTCATATACATACAGCAAGGGCCCTCATATACATACAGCAAGGGCCCTCATATACATACAGCAAGGGCCCTCATATACATACAGCAAGGGCCCTCATATACGTACAGCAAGGGCCCTCATATACGTACAGCAAGGGCCCTCATATACGTACAGCAAGGACTGACATTAGAGAGTCACTGGAAGTGCTTTATGCAAGTACTTCCTAGATATTCACTACAACAACCCATGCACTCTAACTTCACTTCATGAGTAGGATCACTGAAACAAACTCTTTTTGCCTTACAGCTGAAGGCAAAAAAACTTGTTTCAACATCACAGACGAACCAAATTATTTTCTATGCTGGGTAGAAGCACAGCACTTTTTAGTGTGGATTCCTTATTAGAGATTCAATTATATTTTCTGAATCACAAAGTAAATCACTGTTAGGGTTTTTAAATTGCAACAAATTACAGCGAGTTGGCTTTCCGGTTACCGTGGTTACAGGCCCCAACAGACCATTCTGTATGATGGTTTTTCCTGCCCCACCCAAGATGCAACAGTCTCTTCTAAAATGTTATCTAGACTACAGCATGAGATGATTTATAGGACATTTATGCTGACATGCAAATTAGCAGAGCTTTTGTTAATGAGACTGCCACTTGGGCACCAGCACTGGCATCCTTATACTGAGCACGACAGCTGCTGAAAATTATAGGTCTTAATTCTAAATAAACCATGAATACTCTAAAAATAGACTCCACAGCATTTTGGTGTGACAAATATGAAAAATATTTACTGTAACTATCTGACTAACAGATGAATAGGAGTAGAAGATAGTGGCTATTTCTCATGCTGTCATTTCTGAGCACAGGGCTCGTTTCTGCCAGGTGCTTCTGTTCTATTTTGCACAGAGCTTTATGGTTCTTCTATAATAATTTTCACCATCATTAGCAAGCACCTTTAATCTCTTAGAGCTGTGTACCAGGCAATCTGACTCATGTGCTACATGGGATTGGTCTGGAGGGTTTGTTTATCTCCTAAAGCTTTCAGGCAGGCTTAAATGAAAGGAATTTGGTCCAATTTGACCCCAAACACCCAGGCAGTTTAAAGGGAAGGCTGTAAGAAGCCAAAGCTGAGGGATACCTTCTTACTCTCTACAACTCCCTGAGAGGAGGCTGGAGCCAGTAAAGGTCAGTCTCTTCTCCCTAATGACAAGTGATAGGGCAAGAGGAAATGGCCTCAATCATAGCATCAATAAGGTTGGAAAAGACCTCAGAGATCATCAAGTCCAACCTATCACACCCCTCAAGTTGCACTAGTGGAGGTTTAGGTTGGGTATTAGAAGAAACTTCTTCACTAAAACTTCTCAAACACTGCAACAGGTTTCCCCAGAAGGTGGTTGAATCTCCATCCTTGGAGGTATTTCAAAGAGCCAAAGATGTGGTGCTGCAGGACATGGTTTAGCACCAAACTTGGAACAGTAAGAGAATGGTTGGACTTGATGATCTTAAAGGGCTTTTCCAACTGAAATCATTCTATGGTTCTAATCACACAGAATGATGCAACAAATGGATGTGCAAGTAGTATGTGAAACCCACAAAAACCATAACCCAGCTCTCTACTAACAGTAGATTTTACTAATCTAATCTTAACCTGACAATATACTTATTTTGTTTCTAATTCAGGACATCATATAAAACTTTGGTGAAAGTAGAAAAGCAGATTAAATATTCAGCTAGCTATTAATTCTGCAATCCATCAAGTTATTAGACCATCTGCTCAGGACTCAAGACTTCCTTATTATTGACAAAGAAGGGAGAGAGTGTGGGCAGCAGCTGCTTGCTGTAATCCTGTTCAGGTAGATGTATTTGCAGGTGTGGGAGAAAAGTTGTCATTCCATGCTCATTTAACAAACCATACCTAAATTGCTGCTTAAGTGCTTGTAATTCATCTAGGTCCACACCAACACAGTCCACTTTCTAACTTGAGGTGAATGTGTTTTCCATCCTCCACCTTTCAGCTAACTGTGAGTAGCCAGGCATGCAGCAATCAAGAGCCAAAAGACCAGAAAGAGCACGAAGCAGAATATGTTCCTGTTCATGGGACTAACCTGCAACTCAGTAGTGTCCATTCTAATTTCCCTAGACATAAGGAGAGAATTCCCCACCTTCAACAAGCTATCAATCATGACTTCTGTCTTCTAACTCACTGTGCAGAAGAATAGCACGGAGAGATGAACATGTGGCCATACAGAATAGAGATTAGGACATAAAAAGATGAGTTCAATTGTTCTTGAAATGAATTGTGCCAGGAGCCCAGGTTGCCATTCCTCACAGATGGGGCTTCTCTCTGCCAGAAGGTAAAGGAGGTCAGAAGCAGCAGTAGTAAAGTGCTAAGTTTGGGTACAACCCACACCCTATTAGAAGCACACCCACAGTAGAAGGTTAGGCAAAATAAAGCTCAAGGAGACATGCAGCAAACACTGACTACTGTTTTTTGTAGTTGTAGATGAGAGCTGACTTTAAAAGGACTGGGCTGCCTCTGCTTGTTGCCTGAATTTCCTGAACAGCATGTCTTCAGGAGTGGAACCCATAGGGCTCTTAAGTGGTAGTGTCCTTGGCTGTTCCACAGGAGTTCAAGAATATTTACTGGACATGTAACCTGCACCACTTTTGTGCTTCCATTTTAGACTTTAGCTATCCAGAAGTCATGTAACAATTATAAACTTTAATCAAAGAAAATCAAGGAGTGATCATGCTTGCACTGTAAATAGAATCCTAGAATAGAATTGCTTTGGTTCAGAAAAGACCTTTAAGATCACTGAGCCCAACCATTTTCTAACTCTGCCTTGGCTGATGCTAAACCATGTCCCTCAGAACTATGTCTTTGCCTCTCTCAAACACCTCCAGGGATGGGAATGCAGCCATCTGCCTGGGGAGCCTGTTCCAGTGTTTGAGAAACATTTTGGGAAAGAATTTCATGTCTAATGTCCAACCTAAAAGGGGGGGGAAGAAAGGGGGGGGGGGGAGAAAGGGGGGTTATATATTCCTTTGTTTGAGGAATCCAAACTCCTCAGAAGAAAAACAACGTATCTTCAAGGAATTATCATTACAGTCTGCATTCTCACAGGAGTAAAATCTTATCCTTTCTAATACTTTGTGATGTTCAAAGCAGAATAATTGTTTATATTTCCCACAAGTAGAAATGTATTGTCTCATTTCATTTTCAATTACTTAGGCATATCAGCTGGTTGGGATAGAAACCGTGGGATATCCAGTTCTATGTACTGAGAGTCACAACACTGAGAACTGCAGCACTCCCAAATTACTTCCACCAACAATAGAGAGCTAATTTCCTTTAACTGCTGTGGTTCCTATTAGAAGTTATTATAATAGCTGGCTTCTTAAAATCTAAAAGCTTGCTTCACAGCACACTTCCAACATCAGTTATCTTAGTGTGACGCTTCTGAAAAACAGCAGATCAGCAGCTTCAATTATTTATTAAAACCAGGTGCTCACAGACAAATGTGTTGTGAGCTCCAGAGAGGAAAATGAGACTGTCTGGGAGAACTGTATTACATTTGGCTGGTTCCTAATACAATAAAACCAAAGAGAATTATCGCAGCTGATCATAAAACACTAATTATCTAACAATTCCCTAACTTATTTTCATTGTTGCATACAAATATGTGCAGAGCAAAAGTTCTTGCAAGTGTTGGAGGTATTAAATAAGTTGTTGGAGGAATAGCAGAAAATTGATGAGAGAGAATAAAACTAATGGAGCTTGGCGGCACTGTCTGCTTAAGTTCTTCCTTTCTGCTTCGTTCTTTCATTGTCCATTTAGTTTAGGGCTACCAGTAAAAGTCTGTGAGTCCAGTGATGTTACAGTGCCCAAACTCTGGACACAGAATGCAAAGACAAAAACCCCAACCAAACCCAAAAAGAGTCTTTGGCACTATTTGTCTTCTGTGAGCTGCTTTCCTTTTGTTCCAACATCACCCAGCCTGCTTCAGTATTTATCTTTTGGTCTAACTGCTTCCTAGTTGTACTGGAGATGATCTCTCCTGACAAGACTGTCTTCAATGCTGGTTAATTAGTAAGCACATGGTAGGAGGACTGTCCATCCTGTCCTTAGAGGACAGAGTCTCAAGCTGCACCAGGGGAGGTTTAGGCTGGATGTTAGGAAGAAGTTCTTCACAGAAAAAGAGATTGGCCATTGGAATGTGCTGCCTGGGGAGGTGGTGGAGTCACCATCACTGGAGGTGTTTAGGAGGAGACTTGATAGGGTGCTTGGTGCCATGGTTTAGTTGATTAGGTGGTGTTGGATGATGGGTTGGATGCGATGATCTCAAAGGTCTCTTCCGCTCTGGTCTGGTCTATTCTATTCTATTCTATTTCTATTCTATTCTAATTCTATTCTATTCTATCCTGTCCTATGCTATCCTATCCTATCCTATCCAAACCAGGCATTTACATGCAGCGCACACTTCAGGCTTACTATTAAGACAAGTCTTGCAGTGGTAATCAAGTTGTTCTACTTGATTTTTTTTTTTCTTTTAATGGTGATCATTTATTTGTGAAGTTCCACCTGACTACCCATTAAGTGCTGAAGTATCAGGGCACAGAGTGGAATAATCTTTTAGGTTGTCTATGCATAATTCAACTCTTAATTCAGAAGAGGGGAAAAGTAGATCTAGTGTTAAATAAAGCAAATTCTTCTCGTGTGCATTAGTGTTTTCCTTACCTGACATACAATCTGTGCTTTTAGGTGTGTGCAACAGAAGTCTAGAAGCTTTCCCATTTATACTCTTTATACAGCAAAATCTGTGACTGAGATCAACCAGAGCTCAGAATTCTACCACATCAGCCTTTGCACAGAGGATTCTTAGAACACAGAAAGTGAGAAAGCATTGCAAGCAGCTATAAAAAAGGAGAGGTCCGAGTGTCTACTCTAAAATGATTCCAGGACACAAGTCACCACCCTTGCTCTCACTTTTACTTAAACTCTGTGCAAATCCTGGCATTGGATATGTTAATCAAAATCCTGTTAGTTGCTCTATGAATGCTAATAAAACACATCCAAGACACCGCTTAAAAAAAATAATATTCAAAAGCTGTGCTGCTGCTACTGAGTTTCACAAATAGAGGATCAATACAATGAAGACTGCAGTCTAAATAGGATACAGTAGAGCCCACACACATTTGTGGATGTACTGAATACAGATTATTGTCCTTTTGTCCCTTATGGAAATAAACAACACCACATTCTATCAAATAAGTTAACTATATATCTGAAATACCTTAAAAGTTAGGCTTTTAACGAATAGGTTTGTTTGAAAAGTGTCTTGAGACAGAAGGGTTTCTGCTATCTCCTTGTCTTTCCCTCTTGCCTGCCCCAAAATTTTTGAGCCAGCATATTTAACAAAGGGACAAAGGCCTAAAGGGAATTTGACTTCCTAAGTGATGATAGAAAATTGGAGAGTAGAAAAAGGGGAGGTGAACAACTAACTGTGTGCACAGCTACATCCTGAGATACAGTTTCCTACGAGGAAGGTAGGCAGAATGCAACAGCTCCACACCCCAGCTGAAGGCAGCTGGGCCAGCAATCTGCACATATCTAGTTGCAGACTAATGACAAAATGCTTTATCTGCAGGGGTGTCACAGACAGATCCAGGAAGGAACAGATGTTATTGCCATGGAAGACAGATCTGAGAGATTAAAGGACAAAAGTATGTAGGAAACCAGGCACTCTCATTAGCTCTACAGCTGATAGAACAACCAGCGCTATACTTACATATATTCACTAGGATGCTCAGGACACAGCACCTTCCTAGGTGGCTAAGTGGGAGCCTTTCAATGTTTTGTAGTATGAGTGGTGCCTATACATTGACAGCTAATATTGGTTAACAAGATACCAATTTTTTGTAGGGTGACTGCCAGAGCAGGACACATGGTGTTCCCATGATGAGAGACGTGCCTAAATGTCTTGTTTGAAGTCCACAACAGAAAGACTCAGGGAGGTACCACAGGCTATGTTTTCCCTTGGAACGTTTTCTGAACTGAAGCACCCAGGCTCCTGTTACCTACAAATATACTGACCCCATGGTGCAGATTTTAGTAAAGAAATATCCCACGGATGACTGGCCACTATTTTTCCTCAAGGCACAAACATGAGGACCTCTAGCTCTTAATTTCACAAAATATTAAGGCTTGGCTTCACTGGAGACAGACTGCCAAGGATAGCTCTTGCTTCACATTTATATGTAGCAAGTCACAACACAGAGAAGGGCTGTGCTCACAAATCACTGCCACCACCAAAAGACAGCTAATTTCCTTTAAGCATATAATAAGGATATGCCTGCCACAGGACAGGCAGACAGCCCTTTCAAAGAGATTCTTTTTGGCCCTAAGACAGAATATTCGTGCTATGATAGGTAAATTAAACCTTTTGCCTTTGAATCCAAGATATTTAGAATTGTTTTCCTGGTGACTGCAAGCTCAACTATGTTTACTTAGGTTTACAGTTGCAAGGCTTCCCTATGCTCAAGATTTAGTTTTGCAGGAGAACAGCAAAGTGAGTAACATTACTAAGCAGACAGAAATGGAAATACTGTAGCCCCTAAATGTTCAACAGTGATGGAATCAGTGTGTGAATTATGGACAGGCTTTGCCCAGCATAATTCTGATATAAATTATTGGAAAAGAATGGTGTTTATATATGGTACTTTTCAATGTCACTGCTTTAGCAAGCATTGAATTGATTGGTATGTTTTAATATTCTATTTAACATGTCATAGAATCAATAAGGCTAGAAAAGATCTCAAAGGTCATCAAGTCCAACCTGTCACCCAAGACCTCATGACTACTGAACCATGGCACCAAGTGCCACGTCCAATCCCCTCTTGAACACCTCCAGGGATGGGGACTCCACCACCTCCCTGGGCAGCACATTCCAATGGCTAACAACTCTCTCTGGGAAGAACTTTCTCCTCACCTCCAGCCTAAACCTCCCCTGGCACAGCTTGAGACTGTGCCCTCTTGTTCTGGTGCTGGTTGTCTGGCAGAAGAGACCAACCCCTTCCTGGCTACAACCTCCTTTCAGGTAGTTGTAGACAGCAATAAGGTCTCCCCTGAGCCTCCTCTTCTCCAGGCTAAGCAACCCCAGCTCCCTCAGCCTCTCCTCACAGGGCTGTGCTCAAGGCCTCTCCCCAGCCTCCTTGCCCTTCTCTGGACACCTTCAAGTGTCTCAATGTCCTTCTTAAACTGAGTGGCCCAGAACTGGGTACTCAAGATGTAGCCTAACCAGTGCAGACTACAGGGCACAATGACTTCCCTGCTCCTGCTGGCCACACTATTCCTGATGCAGGCCAGGATGCCCTTGGCCTTCTTGGCCACCTGGGCACACCGCTGGCTCTTGTTCAGCCAGCTGTCAATGTCCTGCATCTAAGAGCTGACGTCCTTTCTTGTTCTTAGTGGGGAATTTTATTTACACAAAAAGAATCACAAAAGACCATTTCCAGATTGTAGAAGTGGTTCTAGATCTTCTGACAGACACCCCGAGTGAGAACAAAATGCTTTGTCACCAACACCTTTGCCTGACAGGTTTTTAGTCCCCTGCAGACTCTGGTCTGAACTGACTGCTGATACAGAAGAAGTTGTTTTGTTGACTATGATAAAAAAATGCCTGATTTCACAGGGGGCCTTAATTTGTTTCTTCATAATTTCCTAAATTTTTTTTTTTCCAGAAGTTTCCTACCTTTGGGGAAGACTGGCCAGATTTTGTAATTAGAGCTACATAAAGACTGAGGCAAGCAATGGTTGGAATTGTCTCAATCTTACATTAATTATTGTCCACTTAAGAGACAAGCAGTAGTTGCCAGCTTAATCGTTTTATGAGACTCCATTTATCATTCATGCTAAAATGGCCCTGGGTAGGTTCTTTTTAGCCATTATAAATCAAAATAAATAATGAATAATGATAAGTAATTGCAACTAATGAATCAGACATGGCATTCCTTATGCCCACTACATCAACTCTGCACATGTGCACTGCTCAGAGGGAGCAGAGCCATCTTCACGGCCAGCAAAAGAGGGTGCAGACAGCAAGGAGGGTCACACTGCTAACCCGAAGGACTCCAGCAGCAACTCAGCATTCAGCACAAAAGAATAACCTGAAATTAATATGGATGCTTTAAAAACAAAGGAAGAGAGCAGTGCTTATTCCCTTGTTTCAGAGCCTCCAGGTGGACCTGCCCACAAGTGAAACGGTTTTATTCCTAGCTATCCGTAGCATGTAGGCTACAGATGAGAAATGGCACTCGGCTTTGCACTGCTTCCATATCTTTCTCCCAAACCATTTACAAAATCTCTTAGTTCTATAAAAATAGATTTGTGGATCCTTGCCAGACTTTCTTAAATACATTTCATGCTTACTAAAGCAGTCCCATAACAAATTTACACGTTTCCCATTGACAGTTTTGGCTAATATATATCCCATACAGTGGTGATTTAAAAACTAGGAAGCACTTTTATTGTTGGGGGAAGAGTAAGAGCTCTCACAAGCAGATAAGATGATAAAAAGGAACAGTTCATGTACAAGCACTTTTCATTGCTTTATACAACTTCTAGGTCATCCAAAACTCAACATGTACACAAAGCTTAAGCTTTTTCATCAATACCCCTAGTTGCAGGAAGGAATACCGAAAGGAACAGGTCAGCAGGTGTAATTAACAAGTGCCTCAGAGGCTGGTGCTACCAAAAGAATTTGGGGTTTTTTGATCTTGGTGTACTTTCTATGGCACCAGGTCAGCTAGCAATAGATGGAGTACATCTGTCCCAGAGGAGGAGAAAGATCTTAGCACATAAGAATGGCCTGTCCCCCAAAGGGAAAAAGGTTCCTACCTGAAGGGAGGTTGCAGTCAGGTAGGGGTTGGTCTCCTCTTCCAGGCAACCAGGACCAGAACAAGAGGACACAGTCTCAAGCTGTGCCAGGGGAAGTTTAGGCTGGAAGTGAGGAGAGTGATTTGCCATTGTAATGGGCTGCCCAGGGAGGTGGTGGAGTCACCATCCCTGGAGGTGTTTAGGAAGAGACTGGATGGGGTGCTTGGTGCCACGGTTTAGTTGATTAAATAGTGTTGGATGATAGGTTGGACTCAATGATCTCAAAGGTCTCTTCCAACCTGGTTAATTCTGTTCTATTCTATTCTATTCTATTGCATATGAAAATTAGGGAAATATTATACTCATCTACCCTAACTGTGTAGTAGCCAAAGGTATTTGATACAGGAGGAATCTAGACAACATACACAGCAATTCTGCATACAATGTAAATCTGAGCCACCATCACAAGGTCTGAGAGCTCAAAACTCTAATTTCTAATGAATTTAGCAAACAAATAAGGCCTCACTATCAGACCTGATGAACAAACTAGGCCAAAAATTTGCTGCAATTAGAAAAAAAAAAAAGAATAAAATATTGCAAAGGTGCTTCAGGTGAAGAAAAGATTTGGTTTGGTTTCATCTGAAACTCACTGTTTGGGCAATACTTCAGAAATAAAGACTAACTTCAGGGGGGGCAAATAGTATTTTGAGATAAGAAATGGGAATACTTTGTTCTAGAGATCTGGAGAAGTGGGGCTTTTAGTCAACACAATTTGCTAAGCTTGATACAAATTGTTTACTTCAATCAGAGAGCCGTGCCTCAGTGGAAAGTGGCACACCAGAAAACCACTTCTCCTGTAAAGTCTGTGGAAAATAGCTCTGTGAAAGTATTAATGCTGGTCCTGCAGGAATAGTTGAATGATAAGAACATCTCTGTTACAGCCTTAGACATATTGGAGTCCAAATCTGACAAGAAAACCTAGCTACGACTAACTGCAAGGAGGTTGTAGCACGGTGGGTTTGGGTCTATTCTCTCAAGTAACAGGATGAGAAGAAACAGCCTCAAGTTTCACCAGGGGAAGTTTAGGTTGGGCATTAGGAAAACTTTATGTCAAGCACAGCATCAAAGACTTTTGTCCCTAATCAAATTATCACTTGCATTGCTACTAGCTGTATTTTCAAACACATGAAGTCTTCAGAGTTGCCTTTAATGTCTAACTGGAATTCCCTGTGAGCACCCACAGAGAATCATCTCTAACCTCCTTTAAATACCTCCTTGAAATGTTCTGCTGCCTGACAGTGATTAAGTCTCTGCTAGGCTGGCAATGCTTCCTCTTCAGCTGAGCAGCTCTGTCTCCTTGTTGCAACCCACTTCCCCATCTGTCTGTAGCAACCTGCCATCCCTTGTCTTATAACCTCTGGGCAAGGGCAGTATTTTCATGCAGTGTTCATACACTAGCTGCTACAACAGGATTCTGATGTGACTGAGTGTGGAGAAGGTAAGTTTTCCTCAAATACTGCCAGAACATGTTGAAACACACATAAGACATACGAGGAACAGCTAAGGGAACTGGCGTGGTTTAGTTCAGCGGCTGAGGGAAGACCTTCTCACCCTCTAAGAACTGCCACAATAGGAGGTTGTAGTGAAGCGGGGGTCAGTCTCTTCTCCCTAATGACAAGTGACAGGATGAGAGTAAACAGCCTCAAGCTTCACCAGGGGAGCTTGAGGTTGGGTATTAGAAAAATCTACTTCACTGAAACTTCTCAAACACTGGAACAAGGCTCCTCAGGGAGGTGCTTGAATCCCCATCCCTGGAGGAGTTTAAAAGCAGCAGATGTGGTGCCGAGGGTTTAGCACCAGACTTGGTAGAATTACAGAGTGATTGGACTCAACAGCTTAAAAACAGTTCTATGATTCTGTGATAAATAAAAGTGTTGCTCCTCTGAGTCAACTTCTAGTCCCCATTTATAACAAAGCATTCAGCACCCCAAAAGAATTGAATGCCACTGTGCCTGTAAAATACCACTGTCCTCTGGGGACTGAGGGCTTGGCAGAAAGCTGCAGCTAACCTGTACATAAAACTGAGTAGAAGAGAGGAATTGTTTTAGGTAGGGCTTATGCTGCTCCCTATCAGCAGGCTCACTGCAGAGCACTTCACCATTAGTGTGTCTTAACACTATTTCCTTCCTAGGGACATGCAACCAGGATGTGCCAGAACCCTTCCAGGCGGGAGCTGAACTTGTTCCCTCCTCTATTCCTGTAGGGAGAATCTCCCTTAACATGGGAGGAAACAGTTCCAGGGCCCTGCTGTACCTCACAGAGACATCAACTCACACTGAGTGTACATGAGGATCTGTCCTTCAAAATCCAAACAGGAACAAATATCTCTTAGTCCAATCTTATCAAAAGAACATGTATACCCCTTATCAGGGGAACATGTAAGTCTCTTTTTAACAGGTGGGCAAGAGAGAGAGGCTGCAAATGTCTGCTTTCCAGGCTCTGCTCTCATAACTCACTATTAATAAGCAGAAGTGATAAAAGTCAAACAAAATAATTCATTTCTACACTATAGAAAATCAGACAGAAGCACTGAGTCTCTTTCACTGTCCTAGAATGGAAAAATATTTTGCAACAGGAATGCAAGCACTGAAGCATAACAAACAAAAGGCACACATCTGAAGAGACATCTGTATTTGCAGGACTGGAGCCAGCATTACTAACTCATGGATTCTATAACATTACTTAGTCATTATATTTACAGAGATTTAGCTGAGTACATTTCCCTTTTTGGTCTGGAACGGGAAACAGCAGAGATGTTTTTGTAAACCAGACCTGAACTATTAAACCAGGGAACTTCTCACATGATGTTTCTCCTTTTGCAAGGCAAACTACAGAAAGCACGATTTTAACCAATTGAAGCCCATTTTAACTGCGTAAGAAAGCCTGAAGAGAGGCAGGAATAGGAATCTGAATTAATGTAGGGAAATCTTATGGATGTCTGAGAACTCTGGATACTAGAAGAGGGTGTGTCACCTGCTTGTACACACAGAAGAAGCTCGAGGTGAGGAGAAAGTTCTTCAACGAGAGAGTCATTCGCCATTGGAATGGGCTGCCCAGGGAGGTGGTGGAGTCCCCATCCCTGGAGGTGTTCAAGAGGGGATTGGATGTGGCACTTGGCCACGGTCTAGTCATGGGGTCTGTGGTGACAGGTTGGACTCGATGATCTTCGAGGTCTCTTCTAACCTAAGCGATACTGTGATACTGTAACCAGGGAATTCTAGGTCTATAACAAAGCTATTCAGTAATCCTCCACTAATCTACCAAAATATGCACACATACAAAAAAGGTGTAGGTGCTTCCCCCCTATTTTTTTACTCTCAGTTCTGGAAAGAATCATCCAACAATTTGACAGCCTGAAAATATTTGAAATAACATAATTCTTCAGAAGGTCATTATCAGCCTTAATAAAGCCCTTCTTATACAAATTAATCTTCTTTCTGGACCATCTATGGAGCTAAATAAACATCACTGCTGTAATGACAAAACATCACCTCTGTGAAGGAAAAAAAAATAATCCACTGCACAAGACAGAAAGAGCTCAGTCCCTCCCTTTAAATGCTCAGATGGCCCTTTGTAGTGAAATTGCTGAAAAGGAAACAACATATTAAATGTCAAATTGACCTGGGACAGATGATATTACTGGATTTTAGCCACCAAATATTTCCTTTTTTATTGAATTGGCTCTTAGTCTCAATGAACACAAAATGCTCAGGAGTAAAAAGCTTTTATCTTTGTTTTGCTCTTGTGGATTCGGTCATGCAGGGTGTACAAAGATGAGCATATCCTTACACACTGTACATCAGGTCCTTTGTAGAGTATGAGACTTTGAGGGCTTACTCTTCTTTTGAACACAAAGCACCAGCACACAAAGAGTAGCACGGCAAGCTAAAACAATAGCTGGTGCTACCCATGTGAGCTGTGTATTCCAAGTAATTAGCTTTTATACCTAGCAGTTAGCATGAGGGAAGAAGCTCAAACCAAATGATTGCCACAGTGTCAAAACAGATGCCCAGATGGTTAGTAAACAATATAAAGCTTGTATTAAATGGGAACTAAGAAAAACAGTTAATTCCAGGCCTTCTTCCAAATAACTCTCAGAATTTGACACCTCCTGTTGATAACTGCCTATGGAAAGGTAAAGTTAATGGAAATTTGTACTTTAAACTGAATAAAGGTGGATGAATCCCCCTTCACTCAGCACCTGTGGCTTACAAACTTATTTATGAGTGTTTGCACCCCTGCTCTGCTCTTCAAGTGCTGCTGTCACTCCAACAATAAACTCATACAAAACTAGAAATTATTGAGCTTCTAGTATTTTAACGTCTGTAACAGCACATATTGTATATTCCAGAGCATCTTCAGAGCTTCTCTAGTACAGAATCAGGTACAAGCACAGCCAGACCATTCAAACTCATACACTAGCATGTCCTGACAGCCAGCAAAAAAATAAAGATGGAGTAGAAAATGTTGACTTCTGCTAGCTGACAGCTTTGCAGCTATGATGAAATGTCTCAAAGAGTCGAAAAGGATTTCACCCTGATATCTTAAATCAATTACCATAATGATAGAGCATTAGAATCATCCTTATTGGCTTAAATGTAGTTGCTGCAAGTTGGCTGATACTTTTTCATAAACTTAAGGCCAGCAAAATCAGAAGAAAAACCTTCAGGACAAAAACCTTTTGACAATTAAAAATTGTGCTATCATATCACTTGGTATTTCAAATTTAAAGCCATAAAGAGCTTATTTCTCCCCTTTGTCACTTACAAATAATGAAGTACAAAGAATGAAGTATTACCTCAAATGTGCCTGTGTGAATAATTACAGACACTGTAGCCCATTGTTTAGTTACCACAGAAATGAAGGCAGGTGGCATAAAAGCAGCACTGAGCAACCTCCCACCCCATTGTGATGCCTTTTTACAAAGCCTATCTATTCTGATATTTCTTTTCAGTTCAACCCAACCTGACATAAACTCCAGCACTTACCTTTTGGGGGATAGTAAGGACTAGTTTCTATATCATCCATATATATTTTGAGTTTGCAACATGCTTCCTTTTGGACCTTTAAGAGCCATCCCTGGAGGTGTTCAAGAGGGGATTGGTCGTGGCACTTGGTTCCATGGTCTAGTAGGCATGAGGCCTTGGGTGACAGGTTGGACTTGATGATCCTTGAGGTCTTTTCCAACCTTGCTGATTCTATGATTCTATTCTATGATTTTAAATTCTATCAAAAGAATACTAACCTTTTCACAGCACAGCTGACCACTAAAAATAGAGTTTTAAGGAAGGTTTTCATGAATGAAGTGCAGCATGTTTAGCAGAAAAAGCACTCTCTTCCTTTGATATTGCTCTTTCCATTTGATTATGTTCTTTATTTCCTAGTCACTCCTATCAGACAGCTTCACATTCAATACAGTCATAGTTTCATAGTTTCAGTCAGGGTTGGAAGGGACCACAAGGATCATCTAGTTCCAACCCCCCTGCCATGGGCAGGGACACCCCACACTAGATCAGGCTGGCCACAGCCTCATCCAGCCTGGGCTTAAACGCTCCCAGGGATGGGGCCTCAACCACCTCCCTGGACAACCCATTCCAGGGCTTCACCGCTCTCATGGGGAAGAACTTCCTCCTCACCTCCAGCCTGAATCTCCCCTCCTCCAGCTTCATTCCATTCCAGTCACCATTCATTAAGGTACTTACACATGTGTGGAGTACTTCTGAAGTCAATTACTCACGGGACTGAAAACCAAGCCTGTTTTTAGCCACCTTGCTAAAGAGCAACCACACTGAATTTTCATTCAAGTCAATGATAGGACTCTTGCTGAATTTTGACCAACAACATTGAAATCCTAAAGCCCACACCACAATTCCTGTGAATTCTGTCTGGGTGGATATCTGTATCCATTTTGTATTGTTTTGCCAGAATATTATAGCAAGGCACTTTTAGCTAATTCTCACACCTTGGAGAACCTACACTGCAGTTTAATTGTGTCCCAAGCCTGTTCTTTCCTGCTTCTCCTGTTGTCACTCTGCCATGGTCCCATATCTGGTGATGTGCTTATGCTGGTGCAAAGGATCAACTGACTGCAGCCACCTTCATATTCAAACCATAGAATCATATAATCCCAGAATCATTAAAGTTGGAAAAGACCTCTAAGACCACCAAGTCCAGCTGTCAATGATCTAAAGCATTTCAACACTGAAACTTTACAGAATTCCATGAGCAAAGTGTAACAAGCATTTGGGATCATAAAAGACTATTAATTAAGCACACTTCAACTATTTCTGACTGCTTCTCAGCCTCTCATTAATAATTAGCTAATTAATCATAAGTATCTTAAATGCTTCATGATGTTTTTTAATGTTTTGGTTCCCTTGATGTTTCAGGCAAATAATATTTTTACTTTCCTAGTTTAACTTGAAAGAAAAATAAGTGCTAAAACAACAACATTTTAGAAATGACCTTTCCATTCATGAAACGAGTCTTCTGAGGAGGGGCTGAGGGAAGTGGGATGGTTTAGTCTGGAGAAAAGGGGAGGGGAGACCTCTACAACTCCCTGAAAGGAGGTTTGAGTGAGGTGGGTGTGAATAGACTAGACCAGACCAGACCAGAATAGAACAGAAGTAGAACAGAAGTAGAACAGAAGTAGAATAGAATAGACCAGACCAGACCAGAAATGACTTTTGAGATCATCGAGTCCAACCCAAGACCATCTAAGTAACTAAACCATGGCACCAAGTGCGCCGTCCAGTCTCTTCCTAAACACCTCCAGTGATGGTGACTCCACCACCTCCCTGGGCAGCACATTCCAACAACTAACAACTCTCTCTGGGAAGAACTTTCTCTTCACCTCCACCCTAAACTTCCCATGGCGCAGCTTGAGACTGTGTCCTCTTGTTCTGGTGCTGGTTGCCTGGGAGAAGAGACCAAGAGTTGGTCTTCTCTCCCTAGTATCAGGCAATACAAGAAGAATTGGCCTGAAATTGTGCCACAAAAGGTTTAGGTTGGATAATAGAAAAAGAAAATATAAATGCTTTACTGCTAGAGTGGTCAGGCACTGGAACAGGCTGCCTAGGAAGGTGGAGGGATCACCACCCCTGGAGATGTTCAAAAAGTGTAGAGATATAGCACTTTGGGACATAGTTTAACGGCCATGGTGATTTGGGCTTGCTGCTTGGACTCAGTGACCTTAGAGGTCTTTTCCAGCTGAAACAATTCTATGCTTCTATGATTTAAGAGCCTTTGTTAGAGTGCAAAATTAATTTTGATTGGGAAAAGATTCCAAAATGGGAATGACTATAAAGTCAAGCCAGCCACTGTGCTATACAGTGAGTCATACTTCCTTTGCCTGATAGATCTTCTTGTGCTTTCTATTGTGTCTTGTCTATATTCTCCGTTATCTGTATCACTGGTACACAGGGAATGAGGCAGAGCAAAAAAATCATCTTTAATGGAGTCTTTGCAAGAATTTTTTTAGGAATGCCTGTATGTTTCTCAAGAGCTCAGGCCACACTGTCTGAACATAGCCAGGCCTAATGTCATCAAAACCCCTGCACTCTCATTAACACATTGTGACACTGGTATTGTTCCAGTAGCATGTCTCAAATGGAGAGCATGACAAGATGCCTTGGGGAAAGTAATGAACAGTTATGGAATAATCTGCCTGCTGGGGACATTTCTTCTTGACTTCTAACCCTGAAAGGCATATTGCTTACAAATTCTTTATTTGACATAATACAAAGTCAAAAGAAGCATGCAAATGTCTAACTCAATTAAAAACCAAAACATCTGTATGAAGAGCTTGGCCTCAATTCTACCCTGCCTGTGATAATGAGAGGCACACATTGTCTGCACTTACACAATTTGTGTTTTACAAAAGTGCCATTTTGTTCTTTGTTTCCTTTCCATTATCCATTCTTTCTTATACAATAACCAAATGTAACCATGAGACTGTGCTTTATCTTCCTTGGGTGTATCTACTTACTCAGTTTGCGATTTCTTCTCTTTATTCCTTTCTAATTTAAAATATTATGATGAGTCATAATGTGGATTTTTTTTCTACCCAGACTCCCTTCACATGCCTCCCCTGTTTCCTGAATTATCTTTTCTGACCAGAAGTGAATGTCATATTCTAGCTGAAGGGTTTTAATTGACTTCCATGTACCATAGCACTATTTTCTATCCATTTAATCATCCCAGCACCCTGTTTGCTTTTCCAGTTCCTGCTGCAGTCATCGAACAACCTCTGACAATGTCAGGTCTTCCCTGCTCAGTTGGAACCTGGCAATGTGTATGGCTATCTCAAGTGGCACCTCCCAATGAGCCCTGACTTTTATTTGTCAGCTGTGACATATGTCAGTCACTGAGATAATCACTCCTCTGGCACTGATGTGCTTGTTTGTAGGTCTTTTCTCATCACCATTGGTTTTCAGCATTGTGGATTCTGTTTTTTCCTACTCAGCCATATCTGACAGAGCCAAGGAGAAAAAGTTGGAGCACTGAGACAGCTGGCTTGTTGCAGTCAAATATAGCCACTGGTGGCTGGACTTGATGATCTTAGAGCTCTTTTCCAACCTTAATGATTCTATGATTCAAGCCCTCCTGCTGTGAAAAAGGACTTCAGCAGAGAGCTTTGCCAAAGCAGCTGTGCCACAGAAGAAAGATTTCACTGAATGTGCTATGAGGCATGTTTTTCTGTAGGAGAATGCTGATTCACTGAACCTGTGTTTCATGGAGATTATTCAATTTCTGTCAATATATAGGAGAAGCTTTTCCTAATCCACCTGCCAGCTTCAGATGCTCATCTGAGTATTTTGAGCTTCCAGACTTCATACCGTAGTAGGCAGAAAAAAAGATGTGAGATGAGATGCTAAAAGCCATCACAAAATCTCTCACTTATTCTGTAGCCTAGCTAAAAAGCCATGGAGAAGATTTGGAGAGCACAGAAGCCCTGGAAGACATGCTTGCAAGCAAACAGAAGACTTTAGCCTGCATGAACCCCACCACGCTTTTGGATTCTCTCTGCCTCACGAATCTGAAATGGTGAGTGGTACTTCTGCTTTCAGGCAACTAGAATTCATGTATTTTGTATTTTTTTTCCTAGAATAGAATCAATAAGGTTGGAAGAGACCTCAAAGACCATCAAGTCCAACCTGTCACCCAAGACCTCATGACTACTAAACCATGGCACCAAGTGCCACGTCCAATCCCCTCTTGAACACCTCCAGGGATGGGGACTCCACCACCTCCCTGGGCAGCACATTCCAATGGCTAACAACTCTGTGAAGAACTTTCTCCTCACCTCCAGCCTAAACTTCCCCTGGCACAGCTTGGGACTGTGTCCTCTTGTTCTGGTGCTGGTTGCCTGGGAGAAGAGACCAACCCCTTCCTGGCTACAACCTCCCTTCAGGTAGTTGTAGACAGCAATAAGGTCTCCCCTGAGTCTCCTCTTCTCTGGGCTAAACAACCCCAGCTCCCTCAGCCTCTCCTCACAGGGCTGTGCTCCAGACCCCTCCCCAGCTTTGTTGCCCTTCTCTGGAGATGTTCAAGAGTCTCAATGTCCTTCTTAAATTGAGTGGACCAGAACTGGACACAGGACTCAAGGTGTGGCCTAACCAGTGCTGAGTACAGGGGCACAATGACTTCCCTGCTCCTGCTGGCCACACTATTCTTGATGCACTTTTCAAGCTTTCATTCCAAGTCAGAATGACCTCTAACTTTAGAAAATTAAGAAGAAGAAGAAAATCTCTTTCAGTGTATTTCTGCTTCGCTACAGTCCAGTCCTTTCACAAGGAAATTGAACGTTTGTCACCAAAAAGGGACTTCATCTGTATTTTTATCTTATAATCTCATCATGTAATTTGATAGTGCTGAGAAAAGTGTGGTCAAGTGCATCAACACACACAATAGCTAAACTCACATAACTTTTAATTAAAGCATTGTGTGCTCAGAAAAAGACTTCCTATTCCCACTTAGAAGCGAATTTCCATATCAAAGAAAGTCATTTATTCTTATGACTTAGATAAAAGAGGGGTACCACTTGCACAGGTTAGGATAGCTTTGACAGAACCACTTTCCACCAGAAATTATCTTCAGCTTTGGAGAGCCCCACAGAAAGGCACACACCGAAACTTATTACAGCAGTATAGGATTTTGGATCAAATTTCATTTTGGGGAGTGGAACACTTTGTAACAAGCTGGGGGCTACAAGAAAACTGCAAAGGGACTCTTTACAAAGGCCTGTAGGGATAGAATGAGGGGCAATTTGACATTAAGGAGGAGCAAATTTAGATTGGAAGTTAGGAGCAAGTTCTTTACCATGAGGGCAGTGGAACACTGCAACTGGTTTCCCAGGGAGGGAGCTGAGGCCCCATCCTTGGAGATAGTCAAGGTCAGACTTGACAGGGCAAGCTAATCCAGTGGAGGATGCCTCGGCTGGACTAGAAGACTTTTGGAGGTCCCTCCCAGGTGAAACCATTCTATGTTACAGCAAAATGTCTCAATATTTTTGTTGCTTCTTAAAAATGTTTTTATTGCCATTTGAAGATCAGTTTTTGGACTTTGAAGCTTGCCAAGTTGGACTGCACAGAATTCTCTCTGTGTAACGAATTTCAGTTTGTTACAATTCTGGGCAGAGCAGCTTTCCAGGTTCTTCAGAACCGGGGTTAAGAGGAGATTGCAGTCACTGCAAATGATTTTGTCAGTTTCCATAAATCAAAACATCATGCTGCTACTATACATTTTCATAAGATGCACTGGTTGGAAGTCCCCTTACAATGGGCATAAAAATGTATAGAAACACCAGCTGCTAACCTTCCGCTGACCGAGATGGAAAGCCTCCATGCACCTCTGGCAGGGAGTGCAATCACTGGCAGCTATGAGGAGCTGGCAAAAGATGGGATTGCAATGTTTTCAAAATAAGGACAGGATGCTCTTTTGACTGAGTCCACCTCTAGTAGCAGTAACATAAACCTCTTTTCTTAGTTTTTTTCTGGTTCTAAATCACTGTTTGTAGTAGTGGCACCCACACTTTTTTCCTGCATCACCTGCACAAGCCCAGCTCTTCTTAGCTGTACTGCACCTAGAAAAGTAAAAGGCTAATGCTCTCAAGATACACACGCTCAGAATGATGAGCTCCCCTTTCCTTTGACACTATTTCAAACTGCAGACAGCCGATGTTCTGCTGCAAGCCTATCTATATTCAACTACTGGCTGAGCTTTTAGCATGGCTTTTAGAATCATAGGCTCATTTCAGTTGAAAAAGACCTTCAATATCATCGAGTCCAACCATGATTTAACTCTGCCAAGTCTGGTGCTCAACCACGTCCCTCAGCACCACATCTCTGCCTCTTTGAAAAACATCCAGGGATGGGAATTCAACCACCTTCCCAAGGAGCCCATTCCAGTGTTTGAGAACCATTTCAGTAAAGAACTTTCTTCTAAAATCCAACCTAAACCTCCCCTGGTGCAACTTGAGGCCATTTCCTCTCATCCCATCATTTGTTACCAGGGAAAAGAGTCTGCCTCTCGCTTTGCTACAATCTCCTTTTAGGGAGTTGTAGAGAGAGAGGAGGTCCCCCCCGAGCCTCCTTTTCTCCAGGCTAAACCACCACAGTTCCCTCAGCTGCTCCTCAGCCGCCCTGTTCTCCAGACCCTTCAGCAGCTGTTGACACTCTCCAGCACCTCAATGCCTTTCTTGTAATGAGGTGCTGAAAACTGAAGCCAGGACTCAAGGTGTGGCCTGACTGGTGCTGAATACAGGGGGGCAATCATTTCCTTGGTCCTACTTGCCACAATATTCCTGACAGGCCAGGATGGCACATGCTGGCTCATCTTCAGAGGTCTGTCAGACTCTGCTGGGCAGCTTCCCAGACACTCAGCCCCAAGACGGGAGCATTTATAGGACTGTTGAGATGCCAACTGGATCTAACTCCCTTCACTACCTATCATAATGCATTTCATGCGAACCATGCTTCTGTCAGAATCCACAAACACAGCAACAGTGCTGAATGCAAGTTTCCCTTCACAGAATCACCAAGGTTGGAAGAGACCTCAAAGATCATCAAGTCCACCCCGTCCCCACAGACCTCACAACTAAACTATGGCACCAAGTGCCACATCCAATCCCCTCTTGGCCACCTCCAGGGATGGTGACTCCACCACCTCCCTGGGCAGCCCATTCCAATGGCTAACCTTGACATCTCACAGTACATTTGGTTAATCTGTACAAGTTGGTGGGGGTCAGGGGATGATAATAATAATAATATAAACTAGAGACTTCAAAATGTCCAGGAAAGGTTATCAGGCATACACAATGTTTCCACCACTTGCAGGACAAGACCTTCACAGTCAAAACACTAAGAAAACTGACTTAATTCATTAAGGAAACAAAACACATTGAGCACCAACCCCAAATAATTTACAGCAGTATTAACACTTGTGGTAAAAAGACTGCTGTAATCAGGCTTGAATTTTACTATTCAAGCCTGGATGAAGTCTCTAGGGTCTACTAAACCTAAAGCTTGAATAGGAAAAATCTAGTTTGTTACTGAAACAGAATGTAATCACCCAATTAGAATCTGCAACATAAACATTTGCACAGAAATATACACAGATTTATGTGCAGATGAGTTTTTATGAAACAAAATTCTAATGGAAGAACATTAAAATGGTTGCAAGGTTGAGTAGTTAAATGTTAGGCTATTCCAGGGGCTGACTGAGCAGCTTTCACGTAGCCCCTTTTGCACAGACACAATAATTGTGTCTTGCATGCTGTTTTTTCCCTGCATAATCTCTACTTTATTCAGGGGTCCTGATGGACAACCACCACTTAATTAGGTAATAATTCAATATTTTGTTTTCTCTTTGTTGTTCACCATGTTGCTGTATGCATTACCTAGAGCATACTGTTCACATCCTGTGAACATCCAGACAGAGCTATTCATCATAACCACACAGAATCATTTTCGTTCGAAAAGACCTTTAAAGTCATTGAGGCCAACCATTCTTGAACTCTACCAAGGCTGGTGTTAAAACCATGGCCCTCAGCACCACAGATGGCACTTTCTCCTCAGACTAGCTAATTTTCTCAGTTACTATGCTGCAGCTTCTTGGGATTTTTAAAAAATCAATTAATTTACTTTCACAACAGTCTTCACATGACTGACTGGCTGCTGCCACAGTACCACAGAGAGATTAAGGTCAGGCATCCATTACTTCCTGAAGATCAGGAAAAGATGCTACAGACCTGATTTTCAAGGTTTTGAAGCATATGTAACAATTCATACATTGAAGCCCATTTTGCAAGAAAGAGGACAAGCTTTGCACCTGCAAGTTTTTAGCTCAGGCCAGGAATCTTAAAAATTAGGAACATAAAATCACACCTAGGAAAACGCTGCTATACCTATCAGGCATAAGACAGTGCCAGCACCAGACTTAGAATGCAATTCCTCAGAGCAAGTGGCAACTGCTTCTATCCTGAGATGATCTATTTCCCTACTCCACCCCTCTTCCCCCTTTGCCTACTTAAAGAGTAGGCTTTCCAACTTCTGCAACAAGTGAGGCAGAAGTCAGATTAAAAGAGAACTTTCTTTTCATTACTCAGTGAATTCCCAGAGCAGAGCCATTCTGCTCTTTGATGTGTAAACAAGAAAAAAAGAACACCAACCTTACAGATATGATAGAAGTGGAAGGAGTGAAGTTGCAGAAAGCAACCAGAGCAATGTAATTTCCAAACCTTTTCATTACTTGTGATACATTAGCTGTAAAGCTATTTCTGCTAATTATTTTGTATTGTCTAGTTTGATTATAAGAGCAAACCAAAACCACCCCAAACCTCAGTGTTCCAACATCAGCTATTTGGGGAGCATGTAGGTCCACCACAGTTTTTTCTACTCAAGGTAGCAGAGTAAGTAGCAAAGGCAGCAGGCAGGTGCTGTTTGATCACCACCAACTGAAACATCTCTCCAGAATCTGCTGGAGGTTTACAGAAACATTTCTAGCTAGCAGGAGAGTGATCGTGGTCAGGAAGCCTGGAGACCATCTCAAGGCACTGACTATCTAGGGACAGACTCCTCTGTGTGGTCTTCACAGGTCTGACCTTTATTGACTTCTTCTTCCAGTCTGTTGTTCTCCTATCTCTTTATCCTCTTTGAAAATTTTCTCAGTTGCACTTTTAGACTAAACTGGACCTGTACAAGTCTAACACCTCAATTTCAAACTTCTTTACTCACCTAGCCTTAGCATGCTCCTTCAGACACTGAATGTTAAGCTATGTATACCACAGAATGTACTGAGGAACATAGCAAATTGAAGGAGCCAACCTAATAGCAGAAGCATACTGAGTGCTCACAGAGGGCATCTTTTTTTTCCTACAGAGATGCTTCTTTTTAATATCTAGACTCTCTCATTTAAACTTGCTTAATTTTCTCTGACCCATGGTGAATACTGTCATAGAATCACAAAATCAATATGGTTGGAAAAGATCTGAAAGATCATCAAGTCCATCCTGTCACTCAACACCTCATGACGACTAATCCATGGCACCAAGTGCCACGTCCAATCCCCTCTCAAACACCTCCAGGGACAGTGACTCCACCACCTCCCTGGGCAGCACATTCCAATAGCTAACAGCTCTCTCTGGGAAGAACTTGCTCCTCACCTCCCTAAACCTCCTTAAACCTAACCAGACATTTTTTAGCAATAACTAGGTATCAGGTCTTCCAATGCTAAAAGCCAAGCATCTAATGGTAAATGCTTGCTGGTCATGCACATAATGCAGTAAAACTGATTGTGTAGAAATGATTCAGTTGTACCTTTGAATTTGTGCACACCTGACAAATATTACAACTTGGAAGCCTGCCTTTTGCAATGAGATCTAAAATCCAGTGATGAGATGCATCATATGGGCCTAATGTTGCTCAAAAACTGGTTATGATATGAAAGATTTCCCCCAAAAAAGTTTTTTCACTGTCTCAGCTTTTCAGGCAAGGGAAGTCAGAATCACAAGGCTGAAAATTAATCCTACACAAACCAGATTATCCATCATAAATTGCATATCTGTATATGGCCTGACCACTTGTTTAGTTCAGATCAGAAATCTCCATGTGGTTTTAAATGTTGATCTTCCACGTATACTCCAGGTGAGCAAAACCAGCAGCTTCAGCTGTTTTGTTCTAATGTGAGAAGTGCATCTCATTAATAAAATCCCTTGAAGCTTCTCAAGGCATTCCTGCCTTGGCACTTCCAATGGAGAGAAGAGCAATAATTCCCAATCTACATTTCTTAAAAGCAGTTAAAGGTCATGAATAAATTACTGAGAACTTCAGTAGGGAAAGAAAATGGACTGGTGCTAAAATGAAAACAGAGAGATTTATTGTAATTAAAATCCTACTCTCACAGAAACATTTCTTTACAATATTTAACATTCTAATATGAAGGAGGCCAAGGTTGTAATGCCATTAGCAAAGGATGACCTTTACTTGTCTCTGGGAACGATAAATAAGCAGCCAAAATGCAAACCAGCACTTCCTGTGTTTATCACTATAAGGCATTTCATTAGTGCAGCTTTTTCTTCTGCATTCAAATCCTTTGGAATCACACATATCTGTACAGAATGCACTGCCTAAAGTTTCTGCAGCTAAGCTAACTTCATTAGCAGGAAGCAAAAAAGGCAACAAGATAATATGCAGTAATTTATTGTTAATTCTCACAAATGACTTTGCACTGATTCTCAAAGGTATTTATAAGCTGGCTTCAGGTAGTCATTTCTATTTGCATTGCCACCGTTAATTTTGTTCCAGGAAAAGACTATAGCCTTCATCAGAGCACCTTTCTGATGTTACCACTCAGGCTCTTCATTTCTATTCTGTGCCTCTACAGACATCAATCCTAGGCAACTTCAGCAAAGAAAAAGATTGAGCTCAAAGGCCCTAGAATTTGTGAGGCTTTATCTCACAGCTTTGTGACAAGCTACATCATCCTTATAAAAAAAGGATTGTATCTGGTGTAGTAACACCACATCTTATTTTGTGTTTCTGAGGCAATGCTTTTAAAAATGTCTTCCTCCTGCAACTTAAGTCAGGCCTGTGAAGAATCTCATGCCATCTGGAGACTGATGTCTCCTAATTTCAGTCAGACGTTACAATTCTAAAGGAAAACAAAAGATTTCTAACTGCTATAATTACACACAAGGCAGGAGGAAAGTGTAATACAGGATGAAGTGAGGACAGACAGAAAGCTGGGACAACAGGGTATGCTACATATTCAATTCCATGAGACCTGAAGAAAGCCCAGAGCTGAGGTCTTCCACCTGAGACAGAAACCTCCATTACCTCACCAGGTGTGGCTTTGACTCCCACTTTTCTCTGCCAAATTGCACTTCTTTGGGCCATGAATACAAGGGCCATTGATGATTTTTTTTGGCTATGAATTGTAGTTAGTTCTGATTCCACATCAAATTCCTTCTGAAACTTAGGTCTCAGGACTTTAAATCCCACATATACTGGCTTGAATGGGAAATTCAATGGGGAACCCTAAAACTTTTTAGCTTATGGACTACATCCACAAGATTAAGCATGAGGAAGGAGGAGTAGTATTTAACCCACTGTCAATTGCAGTAAAAATGCAGTGAAGATAGAATGTATTGTCATAGTTGGTATTTTTGTGTGCCCTTTTCTCAGTATTATATTGTTACTAGAAATGCTTTAGATGTGAACAAAGATTCTTTAATAACGGTAAAACAAGATTCTGTCTTCAGTCTTCCTGCAGAATCTAAAGCAAACATGTAGTAGCAAGACCCAGCTCCAGACATGCTCAGGCACCATAAAGACACATATTAAAGGAGCACCACATGATATCAGCTGCTTAACCAAAATCCCAATATATGGAAGGTCAGGAGTGTTGACACCACCCAGCACCTACACTGCAGTAAAGCACTGCGCCCTGCCACTGCTAAAAGCATTTTCTATTGATTGCTTCACATAAGAAAAGGATGTGAGAGTAGTAAGACAAACTTAGGCAAGAGAAAGCTGAAGGAAATAGTCTGAACAACAAGAAGAGAAAAAAGGCAATTCACGATGGAGCACCACCAAAAGATAAAACACATGGCTTGTAACACACCACCAGGCTGGAAATAAACAAGGAGGATTTCTGCTATTTTCTTCAAGTTTTCAGGCAACCACAACTAATTGCCAAAGAAGTAGTCATAAATCTTCTATGAAGCAAATATATTTATACACAGAAACAATGTGCTACCCTATTTTAACTTCATCAGTGAGAAACTGAGAGTCTTACACTTCCCTTGCTTGTATGCTTGCTGCTCCTGATGATTTCTGAGTGGTGACTCTGTGTATGTGACTATGTATGGTCCACATTGCACATAAGAGAAGGCAGGGTGACAGAACTGCTGAACTGAGACCTGGTATGGTCTATTAATGTAACCCTAAATCCAGTGTCAATAAAGCACTTCAACTGCTGAAACTTCATCTTCTACACATATCAACCCTCAGCCTCCCCACCAGCAAGGATGTGGATGTTGCATTAAATGTTAGTGTTGGAAGGCACTACAGCATTAAGAAGTTAATTTTGTGCTAGCCAATGCTGCTGGATTTATGGCTCTGGAGGATAAATTGCTCTAAAATGGGTAAATAACTTGATGCCTTTCGTCCTGAAGATTTGTTACAACGTGCTTATCAAACTGTACACATTTGGCAGCACTGACACACAGCCAATTTGGTGTGCAGCCCAGTGAACAACAAAGCAAGATGGGAAGGGAAGTATTTAACTAGGTACACCAGGGAAAACTCATTCTTTAAACCTTACTTGGGAAATGTAGTGTCCATATTGACCAGAGGGAACTGTGCATTTCAAGGTTCCAAAGCCAAGACTGCAAAACACATTCACACCTTCCCTCTCTCATTCCAACAGATCTGTGTGAATGCAAGGACTTTCTCTAGCTCTTGGTCCAGACCACAAAGCCTTCAAGTTATACTAAAATGGAATCTGAACTGCAGAAAAAAACCTTCACACCTCCTGTGTCTGACAATCAGATCACCTCTGTCACCAGTACAAAATAGCTCTAATTTTAAACTGATAATTTCCAGTCAGCACAGGCGATTCCTGTTCTCTGCCTCACTCAATACCCAATTTATCAGTTGATATTAGAAGCACAACAGCTAGGAACAATTAGTTGCAGAAAGAAGTCTCCCAGATCACAGCTCTGATTCGCTTTGGCATTGTCCTACTTGTTTTTACCTTCCCTTTGAAATCTCTCTCTGATAGTTTCTTCATTTTTGCTGCAGGGACTGCATGGAGCAAGCACAAATCAGGCATCTGGGCAACGGTGTGAACTTTTTTCCCTTCAGTCATCCTTCCATGTATGATATCTAAGCATCAGCATGCATGCCAGTCTACCCCAGTTGAAATGAGTTTTCATTGCCAAAAGTACACAGAAGAAAGAATTGGCATGCTACATGCTACTTACAAACTCTATTAAAAGGTATTTGTTGTAAGGGGAGGATCTACATTCAGGAACATTTCCAACAGTTGAAAGCAAACCTCAGCAGATGTCACTTGTTTAACATCTTGGATAATGACGAGAGAAATCATCTAGGGGTAGGGGCTTAGACTATCAAAGGTTATTTATAGCAATTTGATTAACTAGTAAGGCTTCAGAGACTCCACTTTACCTCCCTCCAATAAACCTCCCAGTCATTCATTAAAATTAATACACGTTAAAAATATCCATTTAAATTACAAGGTTGTACCTGAGATGTTAAGAATTAAGCCAATCACATATTTCAGGCAGAAAAGATTTTCAGGTGGCTTTCAGGAGCTGAAGCAAGATAGTATTTATTTACTATTAACAAGAAAAGTCAGTTTTCACCTGCAAATATATGTATGTGAGACAAGTTTGAGGCATTTCAGAAGTGCCATTACTTGGCAGCCGACTATGTGATGTTCACTTAAAATACGCTCTGCCTGGAAATTTTCTTAGCTACTGCAGTACAGACAGGTCCAGCCATACTCCTCTCAGGAAATCTGTTGTTTTAATGCAAAAGCACACCCAAACAGGATATCAAGTCTACTCATCAATAATGTAGCTGTGGATGAAACCATCTGTGAGCACAGCACACTAGAAATCCGCTTTCGACGCAGCCTAGCTACAAAACTATACAAGCAAAAATCCTTCAAACTGAAATCTGCTGGGAAGCTTCAGCAGGTGCATCCTGCAGGGAGCCAACCATCACCAGCATCTGCAGACTCCCACAGTCAGGAAGGGATTTTTCAAGGGAAAAATCAGCATGTCAGCTGCTGACCTTTGAAGAAATTGGTCAGTGTCACCACAGGACGTGCTTTGGATAAACTGAAAATAAGAGTTTAACTTTCTTCAGCTCTGTGACCCTCAAGTGGATGCTAAGAGCTTAGAAATCTGGCCCTAAACTAGTTTGAATGCATTGTTTCAAATGTCAATGAGAATATTTTCCTTTTTGGCTAGAATTGAGTCAACAGAAAATATTTCCACAAATATTTGTTTGAATCTGACAGTGGAGTGAACTTCACTGCATCTACTTTTGCTTCTCCCAAATATTTAAGAGCATGATCAGGAAGGATCCTCATCATCTCAGAATGTGAATAGAATAGAATAGAATAGAACACAACAGAATAGAATAGAAGAATAGAATAGAATAGAATAAGCCAGGTTGGAAGAGACCTTCAAGATCATTGCATCCAACCTATCATCCAACACCACCTAATCAACTAAACCATGGCACCAAGCACCCCATCAAGTCTCCTCCTAGACACATCCAATGATGGCGACTCCACCACCTTCCCAGGCAGCCCATTGCAATAGGCAATCACACTCTCTGTGTAGAACTTCTTTCTAACATCCAGTCTGAACCTCTGCTGGCACAGCTTGAGACTGTGTCCTCTTGTTCTGGTGCTGGTTGCCTGGGAGAAGAGACCAGCCCCCACCTGGCTACACCCTCCCTTCAGGTAGTTGTAGAGAGCAAGAAGGTCTCCCCTGAGCCTCCTCTTCTCCAGGCTAAAACTCCACTCTGTGTGATTGGATAGTCACATCAAACACTCCAGAAACTGGCAGTCAACCAGCTACACAAAATCAAGAGCATGGGATTTCAGCTCTCACAGTTATCTGGTCAATGTATAGATCATGCAATTAGGGTCTTTGATCTCCAGATTTGAGGACTGGCTGGAATTTCAGCCTCAGTCATGTCAGGGACTGGTCTCCCAAGTCCGACTTCCAAAGAAAGTTCTCTTGCAGGCACACCTGGAGGCAGTTAGGACACCAGCAGTGCCTTTGATCTCTCTTCTTTCTCTCTGTGATATACTATATTAAAAAAAAAAGATTTCATCTTCAGTGCTTTAAGTGTTAGAGAGGATGTAAGGCACAGAAAAATGCTTTATGGCCTGTTTTGTATGGGACAGGCCTTCACTGGACCATCGTGAATAATTGCTTGAGATCTATCTGCTCTTCTGGAGGACTGAACTCAGAGACCTACTTAATGGCCTCCTATAGCCTTCTGCTCCTACCATTTTTTATATTAATTATATTACCATAAATGAAATGTGTTCTTAAATGTCAACATTTCTTCCACAAACATTCTCAGCCTTTGAAATACTGTTCTATTCTAGTGATATTGTTTTGATTAGTAGGCTTAAAAACAGGAGGATATTCCTTTTTTCCACAGCAATTGGAAACAGATGTGCTTGTTCAAGCAACCAGTTCACAGCAAATGAAACTTGACTATTAATTGAAGATTTCCTTTAGTTTAGGAGCAAATTTTTGTGAATCACGTTGACCAGTTTTAAAAGTGCAGTTGGAAATGAAAGGTTTTGAGCTGAAAAGCTGACACTTCCTTTATGGCATCCTGGCCTGTATCAGGAATAGTGTGGCCAGCAGGAGCAGGGAAGTCATTGTGCCCTGTACTCAGCACTGGTTAGGCCACACCTTGAGTACTGTGTCCAGTTGTGAGCTCCTCAGTTTAGGAAAGATGTTGAGTTGCTGGAACATGTCCAGAGAAGGGCAAAAAAGCTGGGGAGGGTTTTGGAGCACAAGCCCTGTGACGAGAGGCTGAGGGAGCTGAGGTTGCTCAACCTGGAGAAGAGGAGGCTCAAGGGAGACCTTATTGCTGTTTACAACTCCCTGAAGGGAGGTTGCAGCCAGGTGGGGGTTAGTCTCTTCTGCCAGGCCAGCAGCACCAGAACAAGAGGACACAGTCTCAAGCTTCACCATGGGGGGTTTAGGCTGGATGTTAGGAAGAAGTTCTTCATAGAAAGAGTGACTGGCCATTGGAATGTGCTGCCCAGGGACGTGGGGGAATCACCATCAGTGGAGATGTTTAGGAAGAGACTGGATGGGATGCTTGGTGCCATGGCTTAGTTGACTAGATGTGTTGGGTGATAGGTTGGACTCTATGATCTCAAAGGTCTTCTCCAACCTGGTTAATTCTATAAAATGTAAGCCAGCTACTTTCTTGATGAATTCTTTTGAATGAAAAATTCATTACAAGTTTGTAAACAGATCCTGTCATGTTCATCCTTCAATGGAAACAAAGTTTTCATTAGAAGCAAAGTGCTCCAATCCAGCACTCTCTTCATGTCTGCACATGTGGTAATTGCAACAACACTTTATTAATAACTTTCATGGAACCTATTCCCAGTAATTAGCTCCCCAGCTATTCTGTCAGTTAGTCTGTCAGGACCAGAGTTTATGACACCAGCAGAGAGGCCAATAATAAGCAGAATTGACAAAGATGTACTTTGATCTTCTGCATTGTTATTAGAAAATGTAAATGTTCAATTTGCACAAAGAACATAAGCAGCAATAGATGATAATTAGATTTTGCCTCAAACTGTTCACCTTTTATTCAAATGTAATGATAAATAATTTGGCAACAAGGCAGCATCAACACTTTCCTTTTTGGAGAGTACCATATGGATTTTGTATTCTCAGAAGACAAGGGAATGGCTAGAAGTCTATCTCCAAGGTCACATGCACTTCCACAAGCATTACATTGCAGTGTTTCAGGGGAATGAGTACAAGAGCCCAGCTAATTAAATAAAACAAATGAATCCTTAAATGAAACATTAAGTGCATACAAGTGGATCAACTTCGCCAGATGCTGCATGATTTTCATCATCAACAACATGATCGGTTTCACAAAATCCTATCACTTTGAAGCTAGGATGGTAAAATTAGAATCCAGAAGACTAAATCCAGATTGCTGGCACTCCTAATTTGCTTATCCCTTCTGGAAACCAAAATATTTACTACTTGAAGAAGCAACCCCATATTAGATCATGCACCATGATAAGTGCTCTCTTAGGTGGCAGCAGCTCTCCCTCACATCCTTTTCATCAAAATATAGGCACCAGCTTGGAAAAGAAAGGACTGAGAAAGGTATGCTTCCCACAACTGAAACATTTGTTTTAAGTTAGAAGAAAGATTTCCAGTTTCTACAGATTCATAGAACTGACATTAGGACACAGAGAAGAACATTAATACTCCCACGAGAATATTCAGTGTCTTGAATCAAAGGAGTAGAGTCCCTCAAGAGGATTACAGTCCCTCAGGAGAATCACAGCCCCTCAAGAATGTTATCCACATGGTCAAATATTTTTAACAGAAAGATTATTTTTGCTTCTCAGAACTGCAGTTGGTTTGTTTCTTTGAAGAAAGGCCACTAACACCTTCAGACCTAGTAGAAGTTGAAAATAATGGCTCCAGTAAGATGATGAGCAGTATCAAGCTGCATAGATATTAGCGTGTCTCTTCTTGTCATAAATATCTAGCTGGCATGGATACGACTTAACTGTGACTTCTTAAAGAGACTGCCTTTATAGGATTCATCAGTGACTGACAGGAATCCTTCAATGAACAAAATCTTCATATGCTGCTGCACACTGCCAAACACAGGAACAAGCAGCAGGAAATCAGAGAATCTAAGAACACAAGAGGTTAGAAGGGACCTTGAAAGATCGACTCCAAAACCCCCTACAAGAGTAGTATCACCTAGGGCTGGCCACACAGGAATGTGTCCAGGCAGGCTTTGAATGTCACAGAATCACCAAGGTTGGAAGAGACCTCAAAGATCATCAAGTCCAACCTGTCAGTCACCACAGACCCCATGACTAGACCATGGCACCAAGTGCCATGTCCAATCCCCGCTTGAACACCTCCAGGGACGGTGACTCCACCACCTCCCTGGGCAGCACATTCCAATGGCAAACGACTTTCTCTGGGAAGAACTTTCTCCTTGCCTCAAGCCTAAACTTCCCCTGGCACAGCTTGAGACTGTGTCCTCTTGTTTTGGTGCTGGTTGCTTGAGAGAAGAGACCAACTCCCTGGCTATAACCACCCTTCAGGTAGCTGTAGAGAGCAATAAGGTCTCCCTGAACCTCCTCCTCTCCAGGCTAAACAACCCCAGCTCCCTCAGCCTCTCCTCACAGGCATGTGCTCAAGGCCTTTCCTTAGCCTCATTGCCCTTCTCTGGACACATTCAAGTGTCTCAATGTCCTTCTTAAACTGAGGGGCCCAGAACTGGACACAGGACTCAAGGTGTGGCTTAAGCAGTGTTGAGTACAGGGGCAGAATGTCTTCCCTGCTCCTGCTGGCCACATTATTCTTGATGCAGGCCAGGATGCCATTTGCCTTCTTGGCCACCTGGGCACACTGCTGGCTCATGTTCAGCCAGCTGTCAACCAGTACCCCCAGGTCCCTTTCTGTTTGGCAGCTCTCCAGCCACTCTGACCCCAGCCTGTAGCTCTGCATGGGGTTGCTGTGGCCGAAGTGCAGCACCCGGCACTTGGATTTGTTGAATGCCATCTGAAAAGCCTGTTCTAGTGTTCTGTTATCTGCAGGCAGTGTCACACTGCACTGTTCAGGAAAAATATTGCAAAGGCCTCCATACAAACCCCCAAAAAACAAACAAACAAACAAAATTAAAAGAAGCCCTACTAAAAAAAAAAACAAAAAAGCAACAACCCAACATAAAAGATGAAATCAAGAATAAATTCTAAACAATCTACACAGAAAACAGAACCAAAACAAAACCAACACAAAATACCCCAAAACCAATAGCCACAAAAACACCCCCACAGAACCAGAAACTCTGATAGGAAGAACACACACATTAAGCAATCTAGACAGAGTAATGGCAACCAGCATTTACTGTCTTGTTTCTCATTGTGTGTTGAGGAGAAAGATACCAAAAATTCTTATGTGTACACAGAAGCAGCAGAACTCCCTTCAAAATGTACATGAGGAAGAATAATACACAACACTGACAGAACACTGAGCACCTTGGTGCAACTGTCTCGCTCAGAATTATGCTGAGCTTTCCAGTGGTAGCTAATGACATTAAAATATTAAGAACTCTAACCCTGTGAGATTCGAAGCAATAGCTAAAATGCATTCATTAAACAAATCACTGATGGTGGATAGACACCCTGGGGAAAAATAAGCCTGGTACAAATGAACTTGCTCCCCAGATTAAATATGTATACGAGGTTCTCTCTCGGCCCAATGCCACTTTCAAGATGTGAATTATACACTGGGAAAGGTTTATGTGGAACAGGTGCCATAAACACAAATACTTCCTCCACAAAATTAATGAGGACAGTTAAATACTTAGATTTTTGGTAATATTTTACAGTTGCTGGGGCTTTTTAAAGGCTATGTCACGCTATGGAAGGAGAGATGAGATGCTTACACACTCAAGTTGCCATTCGTAGCTATAATGACCTAAATATTGTATATGCCAAAGAGAACCAACCCCTTATCCACACGTCTCTGTAGGTACAATCTGGTTTATCTTCCCCACCTTGTATCAACACTGAACTTCATGATAAAATGGGGGGAAACTGGAAAAAAAAGCATATTCCAGATGAAACACATGTAAGCTCAGAACTGGCCTGGCAAAAGAACAGGAAAACTTCCATTTTGTAGGCAATCAGCATATTTTCTGAGACCAGAAATTGACCAGGGCAGTTTCTAATTCAAATACTAAACCAGGCTCTCCAGGCAGGTGGTTGAAACCCCATCCCTGGAGGTGTTTCAAAGAGGCAGAGATGTGGTGCTGAGGGACATGGTTTAGCACCAGACTTGGTTTGATTTGACTGTCTTGAAGGGTTTTACCAACCAAAATGAGTAATTCTGGTTATCTGTCTGACAGGACTGGCAAGACAAATAAAGTGGTAGTGCAGGAGCAGTGTGTGCTGCACAAGATTCACCTACATCGCCTAGTGCCCTGGAACCATCCTTTTCCCCTGCAAACCAGCAGAAATTAATTACATCTGTATTGGAGTCACATGGTATGACATCAACTGCACCTTGAAATACCCTTGAAATGCTTTCTCCTTGTGTAGAACCAAGGCTGAAGTAAGTAGAGTGCCCCACCACAAGCCATGTGGACACAGGGTTTCTTCCTTAGGAGAAAAATGCATCCTTTTTTGGGGGTGCAGTAACTACATGACAGATTGGACTTGATGATCTTTGAGGCCTTTTCCAACCTTATTGATTCTATGATCCAATATGCAGGAATTTCTATCAGTAACAGCATGTGCAGTGGGGATGGTCATCTGGGATGGCTGTGCAGAAATCTACTTTGTGATTTCTGCTGGGTACAGGTTCATCTTATGTACCTAGGACTAGCAACAGGCATTAAATTCATTGCCAGAAATACACAAAATATAGATGCCCACTCCTCAACAGTGGCAGGACATGGCTGTCCTTTCTTCATGCTGCACCAGTCACAACTGTGAATATAACTTCTAGAGAGTGGGATGACAGTATATGGGGAGTACTGGGCTCCATCAGCCACCAAAAGAAGACATAAATTATATGACTCACTTCCTAAAGGTAAACATCACTTTTGTTAACCATTCTTTTCATCACTAACCACAACTGCTGTGATAGCTGGTGCTGTGATAAATCAGACCTCCCCACAGTGGTTTAATTATCACTAATCTTCCTGAGTGATGGGTGATCAATTTCATTCACTCCACTCCATTTGCACTTGTACTCTTCTTTGTCCAGGCATCCCTGAATGATCATCTCTCTCCTCTCATCACAAATTTCAATACACTGACTCGATAAAATTTTCTGTCACATAATTCTCTGTATGAAACTAACTCAGCCATTAAACATTCTCACTGGCCATACAGCCATAAGCAATTCTCTGTAAAACCTGGGTCAAGTGCCTTTAAAAAATATATAATGGTGTTGCAATCTGCCTCCAGAAGATAGATTTTTATCTTAAAGTTGAACTCTCCTTGATAAACTTATCAGGGCTTTCTTTACTCTCTCGGGTAAGAACCGAACCTATATATTGAACTTCTGAGCCAAATGAAGCTCTCCATCAGAACATACTTGTTTCTTTTTGGTTTAAGTGCTTTGTCCTGGGTATTAACTCTATCTCTATACTATTTGTCTATGATAACCCTCCCTTTTCATTTACTACAATCTTTCATTCATCACCCTTGAAAGAATGAATTTTTTATAATTAACATACCTTAGAATAGAATAGAATAGAATAGAATAGAATAGAATAGAATAGAATAGAATAGAATAGAATAGAATAGACCAGACCAGGTTGGAAGAGACCCTCGAGATCATCAAGTCCAACCCATCATCCAACACCATCTAATCAACTAAACCATGGCACCAAGTCTCCTCCTAAACACCACCAGTGATGGTGACTCCACCACCTGCCTGGGCAGCACATTCCAACGCCCAATCTCTCTCTCTATGAAAGCTTCTTCCTAACATCCAGTCTGAACCTCCCCTGGTGCAGCTAGAGACTGTGTCCTCTTGTTCTGGTACTGGCTGCCTGGGAGAAGAGACCAACCCCCACCAGGCTACAACCTCCCTTCAGGGAGTTCTAGACAGCAAGAAGGTCTGCCCTGAGCCTCCTCTTCTCCAGGCTAAGCAACCCCAGCTCCCTCAGCCTCTCCTCATAAGGCTGTGCTTCAAACCCCTCCCCAGCTTTGTTGCCTTTCTCTGGACACTTTCCAGCAAGTCAGCATCTTTCCTAAACTGAGGAGCCCAGAACTGGACACAGGACTCAGGGTGTGGCCTAACCAGTGCTGTGTATAGGGGGAGAATGACCTCCCTGCTCCTGCTGGCCACACTGTTCCTGATACAGACCAGGATGCCACTGACCTTCTTGGCCACCTGGGCACACTGCTGGCTCATGTTGAAAGCTTCTTTAAATCCTTCCACCACCTTTCTCATTGCTATCTTGGCCCTTTTACTGAGTGCAACCCCTTGGATAATACTACTTCCACACCTGCAAGATGATTTAAAACTAAGGTTATTCTGATTTTTGAAGGACTCATTTTAAGCCCTATGTATTTTTATTAATAAGTATGGAAAGAAATCTCCTAAATCAAACATGCTGGTTTGTGTTGGGGTTTGTGTGTGTGTGTAGAAGAACATTTAGATTACCAGAAAATTATTTGATTATTATGGATGCAGGACTCCATGACAAGGACATACAGGCAAAAATGTTGACTGTGCAACTGGTTGCAACTCTAAAGGATGCTGAGAGTTATAAACAATCAGAAAACCTTGCACAGGCACTTTGAAGGGCTTGATCCTACTATGTGTGAGTGGCCATCACTGACTTCACAAAAAGAGCTAAAGGCATGGAGTTTTTAAATGGCAGCTTCCATTCAGGAGAATTCCTGCCCTGCAGATTGAATATCTGTAGATGATACTCCATTTCTTCAGCTTTGTTAAAGATAATCACAAAAAAAAAGCCCAACAAACTCAGAAAGTCATAAACAAGAAAACATTAATGACCCCTTTCTGAAGAGCAGGTGGAACTATCAATGCTGGAAGAGAAGGTTTTAAAACATCTTTAGAACTTGTCAACATGGGTAGGTTCAGGAACCTTACAGACTGTGCTTGCAGTAATGTAGGAAAGCCCAATCTGTTCAGTACATGGACAAGACAGAGATTCTTCTGAAGTAATTGAAGGTGTTTATGAAAACACAGAAACAGCAATTCACACAAACAAACCAACACTTAGAAATTTGCCTCTACTCTGAAGCCATTGACACCTGATGGTATTTACTTTTCATTCCCTACTCAGCTGCAAGCTGACTGGGGTCTTCTGGTGCCAATCCACCCAAACTACCAAACCTTCCAAAAGCCCCAACCTTTAAAAACAAAACTAACAATATGATTGGCATCAGGCACTTGGTGCCATGGCTTAGTTGATTAGATGGTGTTGGGTGATAGGTTGGACTTGATGATCTCAAAGGTCTTTTCCAACCTGGGTAATTCTATTCTATAAATACAGTTCAATACAGCTCTTTTCTTCCTACACTTGAACAGCATATTCCTCTCAGGAGAGTTTTATTTTCCCAGCATTAGAGGTGGAAAATATATCAGGGTTTTAAGACACCAGCTGTTGCCATCAGAAAGGCAACCTGTAGACACTGGAGTGTAACATTAATCTGGGAGGTGACACTGGCTGAAGATAATTGTGGGCTGCTTTGCTTGATTGCTTAATGACTTCAACCTTAGAAGGAAAGCATATGGTGGTTCTTGGCTGGGTTAGACTGTCCTGCATGGGACAGATACACCAAACCCAGAACATCTTAGTTTCTGTTCTCATTACTATGTAACATACTGTGAGTCTGTTAGAGAATAGAGGAAGCTATTTTCTTACATCGCAATGAGGCCACCTCTGGTCAAACGCTGATGTCCATGTGCAAATAAAATAAGGTATATTAAAGAGAAGAACCTGAGAAGCCAATGCCATCGCTGCTCCACTGGAAAGCTGACCTGAAAGATCACATACTTCAGCAGTCTTTTGACAGAGCAGCTACACTGATGTAAGCAGACAGCTCGTGTCAGGAAAGGGACAAGATCACCATCACATTTAATTTTCATAACCTTACTGAAGTCTCCCATGGGAATCAATGTCTGAGGACAAGGAAAGCTGCTTTAAATATTGTGCTCTGTCCACTATTTTGCCCACTGCCTTTGATTTAGGTCTTCTTCAAGTGGAATGCAAATAGAGCAACATTCAAGTTTAAGCATGGCAGTTCTTTTCATTGCTGAGTAGCTGAGATGGTTTTAAACTAGACAAAACTCTGTGAGAATAGAAAATGCTACAGCTCCTTGCCAAGGGACTTTTCACAGCACAATTATTTTTGTCTTTCTGTTTAAGTCTAAAATATCTTTTCCCCCCCCTCCTTTTCTTTCTTTGCTAGTGCTCTACATCTTCTTTAAAAGGTTTAATTCCTGCCAAAACACATACACCATTTCCCAGCTTAAAGCGTCTCTGAATTGCTACAGAAAGATACAGTTTCAAAAGGTGTCAGGATGTCTTTGCTAAGAGAACTATAGCTGCCTTTCCTTTGTGACATTATTCAGCTCTCTCAATGATCTGCAGTTGGAGAGAGCTGAAGAGAGCTGTATGACCCTGTGCATGTCTGCAGGTTTGGAGTGGGACACGCTGCTGCTATTAGAGCTCAGCGTGTGGGAGGTGAAGTTTTCTGTATGCAAGTGAAATGTACAGCTCCTTCCGGCTTTCCCTGCTGAAGCTCGCATTGAAGCTACATTTGCTCGGGTTTAACTCAATTGCCATTCAGCAAATGCAACCTTACTCGTTTTGCAGCATGTGGGAGTCAGCATGTGTACCTTATCTTGTCTTTCCATTGCATACAAGGAGAATATTTTTAGCCTTCAGCACCTAATTAAAAAAGGTGAGGCTGACATCTTCCTCCATGGCTGTGCTAGTGACACAGAGCATTGCAAATGACTCTCTGCTGGGCAGAGGGAAGGTGAGCTTTGTCTAGCTTTGTGCTTCAATTACAGTCCCATGCTGGCAGCCAATTTATTCCAGTTGCCAAAGCCCTTGTTTTCCTACATCCAGTCCCTGGTTACAGAAACCATAAGCTCTGCTGATCTGTGGCAATGAGCAGCATGAAGGAGAATCTCAACCCTCTCTGGAAGGAGGAATTAATGGTCAGACCTCAGGGAGGGATGGAAGGGGGCTTTAATTATCACCCCAATCCCCATGGAGTTTAAGAGAGGGTTTGAACCCTAGCACTGCTGCACAACTCTGACATTCAGCCGCATCAAAGTTCTGAGATTACCCAACATTTCTTTTGTTCCATACACATAGCTGAAGACTTTAAATAAGCAGCACAGGTTTTCAGGTTATGTCCACTCCCAACTGCACAAGAAGACAGCTTTTGCTTGGTAATTTCTAGAAACTGCATTCTGTATGCTGGACTTGTTCCTCCCCATTTTTAAATGCAGTCCATTTTCTTTTCTTTCTTTTCTCTCTCCCTTTCTTAGTATATCCAAAGTTGGATTTTAACTAATGAAAATACTACTTTGATAATAACTACTCTTATTGCAATAGTTTGGAGATTATTTGAAATGTTTAAGATCTAAATTTAGATACCAAAAAAAACCCAAACACACCCATATTGTACTACACTGAATTTAATGATGGGATTAGATCTGCATTTTTAACAGCACTATAAGAATACCCTACTAACAAAAAAATAATGTAGCTGTTATTAATTCAGTATGTTGAAATTTGAAAGCACCTTCTCTAAAGTCCTTTAAGGGAGGTGCTCATCAGCACCACGTTGCTACACAACCTGAAGTATATAATTTGCTTGCTTTCAGGAAAAAAAATATATAATAGAAAATGTCCTTGTTCTTTGAGGTCAAGGAGGTAAAACACCAATTGAAGTGCTAAGAGAAGGCAACATAGTCTATTAGACAGCTGCATTTAGCTTTGAAAGGCAAAGAAGAAAATAATACCTTAAAAGAGTCAAGTGTGTGTGTGTGTGGAAACACTAAAGCCAGAACAGGAAAACATTCCAGCTTTGTTGTTGTTGTTGATGTTCAAGAGCCTTCAATATTGCTGGGAAGTACATGGAAATGTATTAAAAGACAAAGAAAAGTAGGAAAAAAAATGAACGGGTTTTAAGAGATGGAAGCCAACAGGAAGTGGAGAAGGTGAGCTGTGGTGACAAAAAGAGAGGCTCTTCCCTCAAATAAGAGAAATGAGTCATTAGCAATGCAGTGTTAAAATGGAACTGGAGTGGTGTGATAGCACTAGTGACACTTAGGGACTGTAGCTAAAAGAACAACTCCATATCTGCTGTTAACAATAAAAACACAGGTAACTCAGGAAATATTCAGTCTATAGGGTGCTGTAAGTCTCTCTCTGAAGTTCCTGTGGTCACTGAGCCAGTGTGACATCAGTCCCTACCACCCCAAGCTGCCTTTTACCTTTTTCAAACAATTGCCTTACTACAAGAGATCAAACATAGGAGAGCAGCCCCCTTCCTGAAAACATCACCATTACTAAAAGTAAACTGCCCTTCCCCTCAGGTTGGTATTTTAATCTAAAAGATTCATCAGGAAAGAGAGAATACTGAATTAAAATAGCAAAATGATCTTAAATTCAGCATCTCCTAGATGCTGACTAGGTCTCTATAACAAAGAGAAAGCATCAGGGGCCTCTGCTGGGTCATTCATTTGATCCAAGAAGCTGACATCTTAAACATGGGGAGTTTAATTGCCCTCTGGAAGTGGTAGTCTTCTTGACAATAACTAGCTAGCTAGTGGACTAGGTTAGAGCATTTGGTGAAAGTCAGAGGAAGGATTCTTGTGTGGAAGGTTCTCAGTCGAGACTCAAGGCAGTCACTGTGATTCTGTATCGGTCTGTTTGCTGAATTGCCTTGAAGGAATCAAGTCCGAGAGCTGAACATTATCCAAAGTAAACTAGGTCTACATGCTAAAAAACACAAACTTTTATATCAGTTCCAAATTCTGGGTTGTGCTTCCCTACCCTCATAAAATTGAGCTGAGCTACATTAAAATACAAAACCCTTGCATCAATATGCAGGGCTACATGGAAAAAATAAACCAAAGGAGACACTTTGATGATCATCTAGAACACAGTAGGCTCTGGAAACAGGGCTCATCAGATGAGTCAGCTGAACATCTTAGCATCACATGAGAGACAAGAGGGCAGGAATAATCTACAAAAGCCATTGCAAACCTTCATAATGCTACAGCTAACAATAAAAGAGACAAATGTGGATGCGATGCAGAGAAAGCAACATGGCAGAAGACAATTAAACCCATCCTTTTATTGACATCAGAAGTTCACTGATCATTTGTGGTGCCTCATGCTTTCTCATAAAACCTTCTGACATTTGTATGGAAAACTGTTCTCTCTTAGGGGTAATTTCTCTCCCAAATTAACAAGTTCTTTTGCTAATTACTGCTTCCTCAAAACAGGGCCCCACTCTACTAGCTCCTCATTTTCAGACTGGCATACTTGGGAAAAGTATAAGTTGATACTAGGTAAATTGTGTTAGGCTAAGAGCAAAAGAAGCCTCAGGTAGACTTTATGTTAAGCAATAGCACAAACCTAACTAGCCAGCAGTAGTAAAGGTTTAAAAACAACCAAACAACCAACCAACCAACTCAACTCATCAAATCTATTTTTGCACATATCCACAGCTTTTGCTCAGGCTCTACACTGAACACTCTGACCTGGCAGTTGCCAATCATTGCAAAGAGATCCTAAGGCTGGTATTTCAGGCTCCTGTAATTAGTATGCTGCTCACTCACTCTCCCTATCCTAATTATGAGTAACCCATGCTGAGTCTTGCTGCACTCTCCCTCACGTGTCTTATTCATCTGTATGCACTCTAACCTACAGCATAACCTGGGCACGTTTAGACTCTGGTGTTTCATTTGCAATGCTGTGGTCTGGTGCAATCCAGCTGTTAGCACATGTGTGCAACAGGAGAGATTGTGGCTTTAAAGGTACAGCCTGCACCAGTGATGCCAGAGAGACTGCTTTAGGGATGATGTGTCTACATGATCCTCAAGAGTGCCGGGTCAAATTGAGACAGAGATGGGAGGACTCCTAGCTAAATGTTCTACAAGAACTCTAGCTTCTAAAGTCATGTCCCCACCCATGGCTGGACTATGTGACCTTTGGAGGTCCCTTCCGACCCAAACTATCCTATGATTCTAAGTTGAGAAGGTAGCCTTTTGCTCTCAGAGTAAGAGGCAGGTGCAGTGGCCATATATGGGATTGCACCACCATAAGCACCTCCCTGAGAACAGCACAGCCAGAAGCTGCCAAGCCTGATGGTTGGCAAGTGCCTGATCCTAGCCTCTCTATATCCAGTTTGCAGTTGGTAGCACCTTCAGAATCACAGAATCACCAAGGTTGGAAGAGACCTCAAAGATCATCAAGTCCAACCTGTCACCACAGACCTCATGACTAAACCATGGCACCAAGTGCCACATCCAATCCCCTCTTGAATGCCTCCAGGGACAGCGACTCCACCACCTCCCTGGGCAGCCCATTCCAATAGCTAACAACTCCCTCTGGGAAGAACTTTCTCCTCACCTCCAGCCTAAACTTCCCGTGGTGAAGAAGAAAGGTGCAACAGATCATTAAGTACTGCAGCACAAACTCAATACAAATAACAACAATAAAGTTGCTCCTCATCAATGAAGCATTTTGGAGGGTGTTACAATACAATACAATACAATACAATACAATACAATACAATACAATACAATACACCAGGTTGAAAGAGACCTTCAAGATCATCGTGTCCAACCCATCAACCAATCCAACCCACCTAAACAACTAAACCATGGAACCAAGCACCCCATCAAGTCTCCTCTGCCCTGTGCCCATTTGATTCACAAGACAGAACAGATAGAATGCAAAAAACCTGCCCTGTCCCCCCTTAAAAATGACCAAAAAAGGCAAAGATGGCATAGCTGTTTCCAAAGATGGCACAGCTGCTTCATCTTGCAGTCCTTATAGCACAAAAGGAATATAACTTGTTTAGTTCACTGGAAGCAAAAATTGAACCCTGAGGTTTTTTTTTCCCCAAACACCTCTTTTAAGTACCAAGAAGGGGAGAAATTTTATCTTTTAAGTGAGGCAGGCATGGTTATCTCTGAAAGGATTATAAAAATAACTTGCAGTTCCCATTAGTTCAAGTTTGTTTGATCTGAAAACATTTATAGGAACTATATATCTAAGTTGAATTTGCAGTGCACTACTAGGGCCCTAAATAGTCAGAACACCCAGAAAAAAAACATAATTGCTTTCCTCAGCTTTTCCAGATCCATTTTCTTTTAAGGTTTGAAAAATCTCTTACAAGCTGTTTAAATTGTTCCTAAATGGCTTTCTACACTACTTCAGAATGGGAGAACCATCTATGTAGTTCCTTTTAATTTTATTTGTAACTACACTTTGAAAGATTCATTTGCTTTCAATTTATGCTTCCACAGATCATCTCCCACTCAGTCTTGGATATTTGCATTTAGGGCATAATGTAAGCAAAATTCTTGCAGATCTTTATATCATAAAGTATTCTGCAGCTTGAAACAGAATAGAGATAATGGTGAGTATAGACTTTTTAATTAACATATTCAGGACTTTTCAGGGAATATCTGAGGCCTTCCTAGTTATGTGATTCTGGATAACTTTTCCATGTTCACCTCTTATATTCACACAGAGCTGTCAGAGTATGTCCAGAGAAGGGCCACAAAGATGATCCAAGGGCTGGAGCACCTCTGCTATGAGGACAGGCTGAGGGAGCTGGAGTTGTTCAGCCTGGAGAAGTCTCCAAGGAACCTCAGAGTTGCCTTCTAATACCTGAAGGGATCCTACAGGAAGGCTGCAGAGGGACTTTTTGTAAAGGTGTCTAACGACAGGACAAGGGGGAATGGTTTGAAGCTGAGGGAGGATAAGGTTAGACTGGGCCTTAGGAAGAAGTTCTGCAGTACAAGGCTGGTAAGACTCTGGGATAGGCCACCCAGGGAGGTTGTGGATGTCTCCTCCCTGGGGATGTTCAAGGCCAAGTTGGATGAAGCTTTGAGCAGCTGAGACTAATTGGGAGGTGTCCCTGCCCGTGGTGGGGAGGTTGGAGATGACGATGGCTAAGGCCCCATCCAATCTAAATCATTTTATGATTCTATGATTCTAATTAGAGAAGTCATACTCACCTCCATCTAATGTAATTTTTTCCTATGCAGAAAATAAAATATATGTGAAAGTTGTTTTATTCAGAGGTTTGTCTTTCACCAGAAGTGTCTGCTTCACTCCTCTTTGGATAACAGTGATATGCATTACACTTCTCTTGCACTTCATTTCCCTGTTTGAATATTTATTTATGGGAACTGTACATATTTTTTTCCCCCCACAATAATCAGATATAAGACATATTAAATGTCATGAATATTCATAAGTTGTCAACCCCACTATAAATAGCAATCCAGAAACCTGCCTTCATGAAGTAAAGGAGATCTTAAATATAGATTATAAAGGAGAATATATGCATGCTTCATTACTGCTTTGGATTTACATATACACTCATTTAGCACAAGCCATACAGATACTAACTTCAAAAACTAGTATCATCCACAGGAGAAAAAAGGAACCTGTCTACCTGAGCAGTTCACCAGTGCAATAGCTACAGAACTGGGCTCCTGTATCATGTACTAAACATGATGCTATATCACAGAATCACCAAGGTTGGAAGAGACCTCAAAAGATCATCAAGTCCAACCTGTCACTGCACACCTCATGACTAAACCATGGCACCAAGTGCCACTTCCAATCCCCTCTTGAACACCTCCAGAGACAGTGACTCCACCACCTTCCTGGGCAGCACATTCCAATGGCTAACGATTCCCTCAGTGAAGAATTTTCTCCTCACTTCCAGCCTAAACTGCCCCTGGCACAGCTTGAGACTGTGCCCTCTTGTTCTGGTTCCCCTCCCGGCTACAACCACCCTTCACGTAGTTGTAGAGAGCAATAAGGTGTCCCCTGAGCCTCCTCTTCTCCAGGCTAAGCAACCCCAGCTCCCTCAGCCTCTCCTCACAGGGCTGTGCTCCAGACCCCTCCCCAGCCTCGCTGCCCTTCTCTGGACACGCTCCAGCAAGCCAACCTCCTTCCTAAACTGAGGGGCCCAGAACTGGACACAGTGCTCCAGGTGTGGCCTAACCAGTGCTGTATACAGGGGCAGAATGACCTCCCTGCTCCTGCTGGCCACACTGTTCCTGATGCAGGCCAGGATGCCATTGGCCCTCTTGGATGCCTGGGCACACTGCAGGCTCATGTTCAGCCTCCCATCAACCACTACCCCCAGGTCCCTCTCTGCCTGACCGCTCTCCAGCCACTCTGACCCCAGCCTGTAGCACTGCATGGGGTTGCTCTGGCCAATGTGCAGAACCCGGCACTTGGATGTGTTAAATACTTCTGAGATCTGGTAATGCCTGATGTTGTTGTACTTGTGTATGAAAAAGTCTGCAGACAAAGAAACAGCAGCAAACCAGTAGAGCAAATCCATCTCACGACTTCAGTAGTGATGAACCTGAGCATGGATAAGTAAGGAAAAACTCACTGGAATGAAAACTGCATCTTCTTGAGCTTGCTGGTTTGGCTTTATTTGCAGTATTTTCTGAGAGACATGTTTTGTAGTTTTCTTTGTGCCAATTAATTATACAAAGAATTAACTCATTTAAAGGAGTGAAATTTTTGAGAGGGCAAGAATTTTTTTCCCACTGATGATCATATTTAACCAGGTAATATTAATTTTATGTTGAATGTGTCATGAGCAGGGAAGTCATTGTGCCTCTGTACTCAGCACTGGTTAGGCCACACCTTGAATCCTGTGTCCTTTGCTGGGCCCCTCAGTTTAAGAAGGACATGATCTAGTTGTTTAGCTGGGTTGGATTGGTTGATAGGTTGGACACGATGATCTTGAAGGTCTCTTCCAACCTGGATTTATTGTATTGTATTGTATTTCAGCTGTAAGAAAATTACTGCTTATTTCCCTACTTTTTCTTTTGTTTTCTGTAAAACAACCACCTAGAAGTGGAAACAGTTCTCCTACTGTGACACCATGAATTTGGCAGCTTCTGCTTGATGGTATTTATTATGGATTTAGGTAGCATACAAGCTCAGGGTCTGGGAAAATTTACATCTCAAAATAGGAGACTTATCTCAAATAATAGCAGTCCTGGTGAGATATTTTTCCATTCTTTGCTCTGCAGAATATCTGGTTTGCTTATCTTCCAAAGGACAATATCTGTCTTAAAAATCAGGCAGAAAATATCCTGTAAGGTGCTGAACCAGAAATATCTTTGGCATGGTGTACCTCAGAAATGTTTTAACTTTTTTCACCTTTTTAATTCTTTGATAAAGCCATGCAGAACACACTCTGATACTAGATCTCCAGAGGTCCCTTCCAACCCCTAACATTCTGTGATCCTGTGACTATTTATTCTGACTTTATATTTATCAATCTACTCAGTAAGTGACTTTGTTAGGACTAAGATACTACCTGGAGAGATCAGAAATATACATATGTGTGTGTGTGTGTGTATATAGATTGAGAACAAAAGATCCTTCTATTCCAGTTCCAGTGCATGCTGGTCTGAGTGTTCAAAGCAGAAAGTGCCATCTAGAATATAGAATCATACAATCAGTCAGGGTTGGAAGGGACCACAAGGATCAGCTAGTTCCAACCCCCCTGCCATGGGCAGGGACACACCACACTACATCAGGCTGGCCAGAGCCTCATCCAGCCTGGGCTTAAACACCTCCAGGGACGGGGCCTCAACCACCTCCCTGGACAACCCATTCCAGGGTTCTCATGGTGAAGAACTTCCTCCTCATGTCCAGCCTGAATCTCCCCACCTCCAGCTTCGTTCCATTCCCCCTAGTCCTATCACTACCTGATATCCTAAGATGTCCTTCCCCAGCCTTCTTGTAGGCTCCCTTCAGATACTGGAAGGCCACAATAAGGTCACCTCGGAGCCTTCTTTTCTCCAGACTGAACAGCCCCAACTCCCTCAGTCTGGCCTCAGAAACACCCTAAAGAAATACCACCACTGAAACAAGAGCTCCAGGATCCAATTTATCTTTTTGCCTAACATCAGTACTAGCCATTTAGATAAGGCCAATTATGAAATAATTCCTGTAAGACTGAAAAGGTCCTTTGTACTTTCAACTTCTTCAAAACTTGAAATATGTTGGTATACAGTAAAGAAATTAAAGACAAACTATAAAGACGTTGGGAAAGGTGCGTGGCGTATTTTGAAGTCTCTGAACTTCACTCCTGAATGACACAACATATATATGCAGGAAAAAGGGTTTAAAGGGTTTGTGTGCCAGCAATCTTGTCTGTCTCCCTCCTCCAACTACATCAGTTGCTTTAGTAAAATATATATTGTTTCCAGGCACTTCCCCACTTCCATCCTTAAGCAATCACAACTATGCCGTCATTAAACAGGTTGGACTTGATGATCTTTAAGGTCTTTTCCAACCTTATTGATTCTATGATCCTGTCCCTTAGGCCCACCTGCACCCTTGGAATAAAAAACACACACACTGCACATTTTCCTTTTAAATGTTGTTAGATGATTACAACTTCCCTTATCAACTGCAGCATTACTTAGAAAATGCTCTGACATCTTAAAACATAAAAACACAACATCCCACACCCCACGATTTTTAGGGCTAGATGTGCAGCAGAATTCCCATACTTTGGTGTGAGTTTTCTCCTTTCAACTACCTCCCCACATTTAAAAACTGCTCACTTCATTTCTGGTGTGGTTTGTTTTGGTTTTGGCTTTGATAAAAAGCCTACTTTATATTTGTTAGCAGCTCCAGTATTTATGACTTCTCATACTGCTAGATACACATCCATGATTTACTAACAGTGCAGCTTAAGGATTATGAAACTTCAGGAAGCATCTAGATTATCCACAAAAATATGTAATAAAACCACCACACACAATTACACATGGTTGCCTCAAAGCAAAATCCAGATGTATTCTGTCAGCAGGCTGCATCCTGCTATGTTAGTATTGGCACAGAGATGAGAATGGGAGCTCTTGCTGTGCAAGGAAAGGGGTATGGTACACACTAAGGAAATACCCTTCTATTGCACCAGCAACCAGGAAATGGAATTATTACATCTGTATCAATCAAACAGTGTCACAGAAATGAAATCATGGTAATGGAACTGTTATCACAGGATCAATGCTGCCTGTTTGGAAATGCCTTCTGCTTCACCTTGTGGCCTCAGCATTTATGTGGCAGCAAAAAGCCATTATCTGTTCTATTTCAGTGACATTTACTCTTTCTCCTCATCTGTTCAGATGTCCATTCTTTGATGGCTCTAGTATATCATGGTTTTCATACTCTAGCAGTTATATAGGCTACCATTTTGGGTCACTTGAATGCTTTGGGTGAGAGAAGCTTTTTCCCAAAACCATCACAACTGAAATTCTGCTGCTGTAATTCAATTACTGCATTTTCTTTATCCAGCTGAAGGCTTCATGCAATCGTTAACTAATTCCTAGATAGTTTTGGTTGGAAGGGGCCTTAAAGATCATCTAGTACCAATCCCCCCCTGCCATGGGCAGGGAAACCTCACACTAGATCAGGTTGCTTAACACCTCATCCAGCCTTGCCTTGAACACCTCCAGAGAGGGGACATCCATGACCTCCTCGGGCAACCTGTTCCAGTGTTTCACCACCCTCAGTGTAAAGATTTTCTGCCTACCTCCAGCCTATACTTTCTCTCCACAACTTTTAACCCATTCTCTCTCCTCCCATCACTACAAGCCTTCATAAAAAGTCCCTCCCCAGCTTCCTCGTAGGCACCTTCAGGTACTGGAAGGCCACTATAAGATCTCCCTGGAGCCTTCTCTTCTCCAGGCTGAGCAGCCCCAACTTTCTCCTTCTGTCCCTATAGGAGAGAAGTTCTCCATCTCTCTGATGATCTTCTTAGCCTACTCTGGGCCCACTCCAGCAGTTCTTTGTCCCTCTTGTGCTGGGGGTACCAGAACTGGACACAGTACTCTAGGTCAGGTCTCAGATGATCTTCAGAGGTCCCTTCCACTCCCTACCTTTCTGTGACTACTGCAGTGTCATTTCAGGATCAGCTGCAAAGCTTTCTCAGCAATAAAACACTGCAGCTTCATAAAGAAAGGCATGAAACAATTTAAGTAAGCTAAACAAGTAGTAGTCTGGCTATAAAAGTAGCTGATGAAAGGTATAAAGGGTCTCAGAACTGCCAGTCTTTAGTAAGTTTCACTGCATCTCGGTTACTTCACTAGGCTCATAGCTTTGTGCTAAGACAGAAAAAACCCAACCCAAATCCAAACAAAACCACAAAACACAAAAACCCCACCCAAAAAAAACCCACAGCCAAACTACCAAACCATCACAGGCAGGGAACAAACTCTACAGAGGGATCAGAGAGGGTAGATGTGGTACTTAAGAAGGATGTAGGCATCTGAGTAAAATCCCATAGGAAAGCTGTAAAATGAGCCTTTGCCTGTAACCTTCAAGGATTCTGTTTAGTTGGGGTTTTATGCTTGGGATTGTCTGGTTCTTTTGGTTGTTTGGGGCTTTTTTGGTTGGATTTTGCTGTTTTGTTTAATTTTTGTGTTTATTTTGTTTGGGTTTGCCTGGTTTTGTTTGCTACAGTTGGTTTGGTCAGGTGGGTGTGGGGCTTTTTGTACTTTGAGGTGGTTGTTTGTTGTTTGGGGCTTTGGGGTTTTTGGTGTGTGCTTGCTTTTGCTTTTTGTTTTGGGGTGGGTTTTTTGGTTTGGTAGGGTTTTTTTGTTGGTGTGTGTGTTTGCTTGTGGGTTTTTTGGTTGTTTTTCTCTTTTTGTTTGGTATTTTGTTTGTCTGGGATTTGATCATTCATTCCCCTTGTCAAAACAGGAGGAAGGAGCATGGATTTCCCACTCAAGCTTGTCAAATTACAGTAGCACCTTCTTTCCAACCTGATCTCTGAAGCTCCAGAGAAACCAGCTAAAACCCAGTTATTATTTACAGATACTAGTCTTTAAACACAGATTAATATTAAAGCATCAATGTCTGCCAAAGAGTTAACTTGAATGACAAGAGACCTCTCAAATATTCAGAATGGTAATTTAACTACAGTAAAATGACTGGTTTATTGGCATAACTACTAGTAGTAAGACTCCATTTATGCATTTACAGGTGGTTTGTAGTGAATGCAGATATTTTGTAGATGCTACCATTTATTCATGATTTTTTTTTTCCTGACCCTGGCAAATTGGGTTTTTATTATTTAAATATGGCCTTTATTATTTAAATTCAAAAAGGCTAAGCCTTTTGGGGAAAAGCTCAGCAACAGCAAGGTTGCAATTTACTCGGTGGAAAGCTAAAACACCAGGTGCAGGAGAGAGACAAACAGCTTGCAGATATATTTCATGCATTTTCTCTGCAAAAACAGGCTTGCAATCAGCACCAAAAACCTGCCCCCTCACAGTGGAGGAAAGTAGCAGTGTAGCTGCTGCTCCAGGGAAAGAGCTGAGCAAGGCTGTCGGGGACTGGGACAGTCACAGAGTCATTGAACCATGAAGGCTGGAAAAGACCTCTAAGATCATCAAATCCAACCATCATGCCAACACTACAACGATCGCTAAACCATGTCCTGAGGTGTCACGTCTACATGATTTTTGAATGCCTCCAGGGATGGCGACTCCACCACCTCCCTGGGCAGCCTGTTCCAATGCCTGACTTTTCATCACCTCCTCCAGCAGAAATACCCAAAGGTAAACTGTTACTAGAAAATAAGAACTCCCCTGAATAATATAATCATGTCAGATTCAACTTGCTGATTATATTAACCAGTTGCCATACCAATAAAACTTGAGGAAGACCATGACTTGCAGCATAGAAAAGGTGCAGTAGAACTGGAGTTACCAGTTACCAGGTTTGCCTGATACATCCCCTGCCAACAGAATCCCAGTATGATGAAAGATGACGCCAAATCAGGTCTACTAAGAGACTACTTTATGAAGTTAAACCATACCTTATCTGCAGCTTGCACAGATTATGACAAGCAGCACTGTGTTTATTTTCTTTAAGGAATGTTGTGGACATTACAAATTTTATCTGGAGAGAGTATGGAAAACCTCACTGACTCTGAAGGACAAATCAATTAGGAACAGGTTCTTTATCATGAGGGCAGTGGAACACTGGAACAGGTTGCCTGGGGAGGTGGCTGGGGCCCCACCCCTGGAGATATTCAAAGTGAGGCTGAACAAAGCTCTGGGCAACCTGATCTAGTTGAGGATGCCCCTGCTGACTGCAAGGTGGTTGGACTAGGTGAACTTCAATGGTCCCTTCCAGTCCAGACCATTCTATGATCCTAATTATAGGTTAACTTTTCAGATCGAAGCATAGAATGGTTTGGATTGGGAGGGACATATGAAGATTATCCAGTTCAACCCTCCTGCAGTGAGCAGGGATAGCTTAAACTAGAGCAGGTTGCTCAGAGCCCCAAACAACCTGATCTGGAATGGTTCCAGGGATGGGGCATCTACCCCATCTACAGGGTTCTTTGGGCTGCCTGGGACAGGGTCTTATCACCCTCAGCCTAAAAAATGTCTTCCTTCTATCTAGTCTAATTATCTGTCCTTCGGTTTACAGCCATCACCCATTGTCCTGTCACAACAGGCCCTGCAAAAGAGTCTGCCCTCAGCTTTCTGATCAGCCCCTTTAAGTACTGAAAAGGCTACAAGAAGGTCTACCTGGAGCCTTCTGTTCTTCAGGCGGAACCACCCCAATCTCTCACAGCCTGTCCTGACAGCATAGTTCCAGCCCTCCCATCATTGCTGTGGCCTCCTCCAGCCCTGCTTTAACAGGTCCATGTCTCTACTGTGCTGGGGGCTCCAGAGCTGGACTCAGCAGCGTACAGCAGAGGGGCAGAATTCCCTCCCTCCATCTGCTGCCCACACTGCTAGGGATGCAGCCCAGGACGTGCTGGGTCTGGGCTGCAAGTGTATGTTGCTAGCTCATGCCCAGCAAAGAGAGCACAACCCCCTTCAAAAGCAGAGCTGAATTCCGTTTCAGCAAACAGAGCAATGAACTACTCAAAACCACTGTTTACTTCATCAGATAAATGCTTACTTGTTTCAGAGGGGTGGTGGTGTTGTCATGTTCTTCTGTGGTTTTCAAACCAAGCCTTTCCAGCTGCTACAACTGACCTTATCTGATGCATAAACCAGAACCAAAAGTAACATGGTCAAAGACAGAGATTTGAAAGATGTTCATGCACGGGTGTGAATGTAGTCAAGCTAAGGGGAACATTTGTATCCTTGCATACACACAGCGTAGCTTCACGAGCTGCTATTCCACACAGCACAGCAGCCATCATCATAGTACATCTAATAGCACCCATGGGAACCACCAAATCTGATGTTTTATACAAAGCAGCTTGCTGAAAAATATGATCACTTCCTACTCTTGTTCCAAAAGAAAGAAGATAAAATTGGAGTTCTTAAGAGCTGTTTCCTGTATCCTGACAGACTGAATGCCTATCAGAGCTCATACTACTCTTACAAAAGGAATTTGCAGTAAAATATGAAATATTCTCCCCAAATATGGAGCAAATCCACAAGAAGAGGAGCTAACTGTATAATAGATGCTGGAGGAGATGTGTGTATTTATAAAAATCATGCAGATTTGGCTAATTTGTCATCTCCTACCTGCCTGATCAAAGCTAGCACTCATTTATCCATTCCCAGGAGAGAAGTTTAGTAGTAGTAGTAGTATTGCTAAGGTTGGAAGAGACCTCAAAGATCATCGAGTCCAACCTGTCACCACAAACCCCATGACTAGACCATGGCACCAAGTGAAAGGACATTGCTCCCCAGAGAGAGCTCTCCTGCCCACTGCAGGCTTGAACTCACGACCTTCCCAGTAAGAGTCTTAGGTGCTACCACAGCTTCAGAGCACCTTTTGCACCCAGAAATGTTTTCTCCTGACAATACAGAAAGACTTCTTATATATATTAATAAAAAGGCAACAAAGCCAAACAACTTATATAGGGGACACAGTCTCAAGCTGCGCCAGGGGAAGTTTAGGCTCGAGGTGAGGAGAAAGTTCTTCCCAGAGCGAGTCATTAGCCATTGGAATGTGCTGCCCAGGGAGGTGGTGGAGTCACCATCCCTGGAGGTGCTCACGAGGGGACTGGACGTGGCACTTGGAGCCATGGTTTAGTCATGAGGTCTGTGGTGACAGGTTGGACTTGATGATCTTTGAGGTCTCTTCCATCCTTGGTGATTCTGTGATTTGATGTGATTTTAGTCTTGTAGAACTAGATTTCATTGACCGAAAACCCCAAAGGAATCAGAATTTTCCAGTTTGCAATCATGATAGAAATTAAGTTTTTATAGGTCTGCAGGAACAAGGTCCTGGACTTCAAAGCAACTTGATTTTTCTGTGTTACACAATGATTAATCTTACCTAAATGCTGGAGAAGTATATGTATAAATGTCACGTTTCATTCCGCTCAGCTCAAGAACAGCTAAGGCACGTGCTTCTCTGAGTCATTAATAAGAAACACAGTTCAAGTTTGATTTAAAAAGCAGTAACCCTTATATTAATCAAAAGTAAAATAAAACTTTTGAAGTTGAAGAGCTTTTGATACTTAAGAAAAACCCCAAACCCAAACCCAAGACAAACTGAGGAATAAGCATGTTTTGATGTTTGAGTATGACAGACTGATTACATTGGTAGAAGGAAAAAGTTATTTGTCCTGTGAACTTTTACCCTGGGAACCATGAACAAACCAGTACTACATCAAAGATTATCTCAGTCATTCTCAATAACAATCCTCCCTACTAAAATTTCTGAAGCTATATCCCTTTCAAGAGCCTTTGTTGATAGTCATACTAGCATATCTAGTGGTGTGCCCCAAGGATCAGTACTGGGCCCCATGCTCTTTAACATCTTTACTGATGATGAGGATCAGTGCATTGAGTCGATCATCAGTAAGTTTGTGGATAACACCAAGCTGGGGGCAGGAGTTGATCTGCTGGAGGGCAGAGAGGCTTTGCAGAGGGACCTTGACAGGCTGGACAGATGGGCAGAGGCCAAGGGCAGGAGATTGAACACATCCAAGTGCCGGGTTCTGCACATTGGCCACAGCAACCCCGTGCAGTGCTACAGGCTGGGGTCAGAGTGGCTGGAGAGGGGCCAGGCAGAGAAGGCAGAGAAGGACCAGAGGGGATGCTGGTTGATGGTAGGCTGAACATGAGCCTGCAGTGTGCCCAGGCAGCCAGGAGGGCCAATGGCGTCCTGGCCTGCATCAGGAACAGTGTGGCCAGCAGGAACAGGAAGGTCATTCTGCCCCTGTACACTGCACTGGTTAGGCCACACCTCAAGTACTGTGTCCAGTTCTGGGCTCCTCAGTTTAGGAAGGATGTTGTCTTGCTGGAACGTGTCCAGAGAAGGGCAACGAGGTTGGTGAGGGGCTTGGAAGACAAGCCCTATGAGGAGAGGCTGAGGGAGCTGGGGTTGCTTAGCCTGGAGAGGAGGATACTCAGGGGTGACCTTATTGCTCTCTACAACTACCTGAAGGGAGGTTGTAGACAGGCAGAGGTTGGTCTCTTCTGCCAGGCAACCAGCACCAGAACAAGAGGACACAGTCTCTAGCTGTGCCCATGGAGGTTTAGGCTGGAGGTTAGGAGGAAGTTTTACACAGAGAGAGTGATTGCCCATTGGAATGTGCTGCCCAGGGAGGTGGTAGAGTCACCATCACTGGAAGTGCTCAGGAGAAGACTTGATAGGGTGCTTGGTTGCATGGTTTAGTTGATTAGGTGGTGTTGGATGATAGGTTGGACACAATCTTGAAGGTCTCTTCCAACCTGGTTTATTCTATACTATACTATTCTATACTATCTTCAATGTTTACAGATATTTCATTTAAAAACTCTGAAAAACTGTGTGTTTGCTAGATAAAGGGTGGTTACTGCTGAGTTTTCATTATTTTAATATCCAAACACAAGGACACAACTAACACAGGGGGATGGAGAATGGGGGTTGTGGTCAGGTCATCCCATGTTGCTGCAGCTCCTTCCTCAGGAGGACTCTTCACTATTCCCCTGCTCCAACACCCCTCCCATGGAAGACAGTGCTCCATGAACTCCTCCAATGCAAGTCTTTCCCATGGGCTGCACTTCTTCATGAACAGCTCTAGCATGAGTCCTTTCCATGGGGAGCAGTCCATCAGGAACATACTGCTCCAGTGTGGGTCCCTCACAGGGTCACAAGCCTGCTCTAGCACAGGCTCTTGTCTCCATGAGACTACATGTCCTGCCAGGGACCTGCTCCAGCACAGGCTTCCCATGGGGCCACAGACACCCAGACTCATTAGCAAGTCTTGAGCCCTCACCACTTAGCCTGAACTAAAATCCTTCAGCTTCCACATGAAAAACATCTGATCTGCCAGCCTGGCACTTTTACAACAGCCTTCCCTGGCTTGGGCAGGATACAATAGCTGGTAGAGAGAGGTAAGATCTCCAGGATCAATTCTTTCCCCTCAGTAATTTCTAAAGATCTCAAAACAAGAATCAAAGCACTGCACAGAACTTGCATAGGCTCAGCACAGTCTAACCTTACAAGGGCACCACAAAGTTTCTGCTTACCAGCTGTCACCCTTTACCTCTGGTGAAGGGCCTCAAAAAGATAAAACAAGTCACAGAATCATAGAATAGAATCATTAAAGTTGGAAAAGACCTCTAAATTTCCAGCTATCAAAAAGATCCTTGTACATGTCTGAAGGGCATGGGGCAGGTGGTGGGACAGTGGCACTAAGCTTCTAAATTAGGATGCTTACCCTACATGGTAACGGAAAGGTATTTTATGTGCTCTTACTGCCATCTAAATTCCACTGCGAGGGAGCTCCTGCTTGTTTACTATCCATGCAGGAGCAATTACCTCTCATATTCTCTCTGATATGATCTGTACATTCTTGCCTCCATGTGAAACTCCAGCTCTGGGCTTTTCACTGATTCTTGCCTTCCTTCAAGACAGGCAGTGAGTTTGCAGAGGCCAAGAGACCAAGCTTTGCCCCTGTAAGAACTCTGCACGAAGCCACAGGTCCTACCCTTTCAACAAACAGGAGCCGTTGTCTTCACAGAGATAAGACAACACTAATCAGATAATCAATAACACAACAAACAGTGGCTCCCACACCTGCTGTGCACTAGTTCCTGTTAAATTTCTCAGGAACCAGGATCACACAGGAGCAGAGTAACTTAAACAGTTGTCTGGCACACGCTTGTCTTTGTGCCAGGTGACAGTTCCTGTCCCTCCGCCACAATGTCACTACTCAGAGAACAGAACAAACAGCAGCACAGCATCTCCCTCAGTCTGGGCACTGGGTAGAAGCCACCCAGCACTCAATTACACAAATTGCACACAGTTTAGTCTCAGCAGTTTCTGGATGAGACACTGAACTCTGCTGAAGCCCAGGAAATACTCATGTTTCACAGCAAAAGCAGCTAAAGACAAATTGCATGAATTTATTTGGAAGTGCCAAGCTGGCCTTAAAAATACAAAAGGACAGCACAGGTTTGAAGAAAATATTTTGCCCCACAAAGGATAAAGCTGCTGTCTGCTTTTACCCTGAGCACTCACTGTTGGTGAGGAAACTAAGAGCATAGCAATTTTTGGCCTGGGGAAGACAGTGATAAAGGAGATATATAAAGTAACTAGTGATGGGATGAGAGGAAATGGCCTCAAGTTGCACCAGGGAAGGTTTAGATTGGATATTAGGAAACATTTCTTTAGTGGAAACGTAGTCAGGCATTGGAACAGGATGCCCAGGAAAGTGGTGGAGTCACTATCCCTGGAGATGTTCAAAAAGCACATAGACATGGCAGTTCAGGACATGGTTTGGTAGGTATGGTGGTGCTAGGCTGATGGTTGGACTTGATGATCTTGGAGGCCTTCTATAACTGTAATGATTGTACAACTCTATAAAGAGGTTAATGTAAAAAAATACTGTATAAAAGAATATAAATCTCTCCCCTCAGGAAACTTCTTTGCAATAATTAGATTTGGAACACATCCAGTCTTGAAACTCAGTGACACAAAAATATCTAGATTTTCTGTTTACCTAGTTGAAATAGCAATCTTTTTGGGGTTTAGAAAATGAGTAAGGCTTCTGTTCACACAGCCAAAACTACCTTGTTCCTTGTCTGTTCTATCTCATACTGACTGATTCAGGTCTTCATAGAATTTGAGGCTCTGTCCGAGTGGGAAAAGCATCTAGCCTTTGTCCTCAAGAAGAAAGTATGGGGAATGTGAAGTAATTGACCAATTACAGTTAAAAGTAAAATGCAGTAATGGTGGGGGTTGGAAGAGACTTTGAGAGATCATCTAGTCCAACCCCCTGCTACAGCAGGTTCTTTAGAACAGAATAGAACAGAATAGAACAGAATAGAACAGAATAGAACAGAATAGAACAGAATAGAACAGAATAGAACAGAATAGTTCTGGAATAACTCAGGGCATTCTGAAATAATTCAGGGCTGCATTGCTACCCCAGTGAGTCTTCCTAAATTACATTTGCTTATTACCAACACAAGATGTTTCCCAAAGCCTCAAGCCTCTTATGATGCCAGTGATGGCCTGCTTGCAGCAGCGAATGGGGATAAATGGGGGTAACATTCTTGTCCCTAAGCAAGGCAGGGCTGGAGCACACAGACAGTTCTAACTCCACTAAAACAGTAATTCAAAGGCCAGTTAAAAAGGTTACCATTACAGTGCCATTGTTACCATTAAAATCGAAGGAAGTTTTCCTCAGTGGAGGAAAAAACAACAACAAAAAAAGGCAAAACAACAACAACAAAAAGCCCCAAACCATAAAAACTGCCAAGATCTGTCACTATATTTCTAAACACAGAAACTCCTTTGTTCTGTGTCTTTTACTTTCTTTAAAGGTCTTCATTACCAAAAAAAAAAAAAAATCCTTTGAAAGCTCTGAAGATAACATCCCAGGAGGAAAATTAATATAGTGTCCAGGAATTCAGTAGCATTTCTTTCCAGACCTCACAGAGATTAAGGTACACAAGGTGCAATACAAAATGGGACTTAGCAAGACCTCTAAGGTCGACCACATAAAAGAGAAGCTTCTCCCAAAGTGGTTGAGGTGCACTAGATACCATTAGAGCAAGACAACTTTAACTGATAGTGTTAAAAATAACTGTGTTTTGAAAACACCAGACATTCACAGCTAGTTCTCCATGGAAATAGCTCTCTGTGGTTGTCTTTCAGTTAGGATAGCAGTGCTTGGTCCAGAAGATGCAGAAGCCATTAAAAAGCACTCTGCAGATTATTATTGCTGTTATATGCATGTGTCACCATCAGGAGGTTGTTGACAGCCCACTACCACATAGATATATTTTTCACTGATACCCTCTGGAGCTTGTCCAGTAACACTGGCAACTATTAGCATACAGATCTACAGAAAATTCAAACTGAGTCAACAACAACTGTGTATTTTTTCCTGAAACCTCTGTATAATTTTTGTGTGGCACAGAAACAATGACAACTGAGGTGTAACTAACCTTACACCTCTTTGAAGTGCAGAGAAAAGAGTGTGTCCAACTAAGCATTTGCTTGTGTGTACGTTTCTTGGGGGTAATCTGGCCACTTGTGAAAAGCTAGCATTGTTCTTTCCTGCACTGTACTTACCCTGCCATCATACACAGAAACAGAATGCACTGGGTTAGAAGGGATCTCTAGGTGACATCTAGCTCAGCCCCCCTGCAGTAAGCAGGGATGTCTCCAACTAAGTTGATCAAAGCCCCAGCAAGCCTCATCTTGAATGTCTTCAGCGATGTGGCCTCCACCACCTCCCTGGGCAACCTGCTCCAGTGTTCCACCATCTGCACAGCAAAGAACTTCTTCCTAATGTCCAATTTATATCTATCCTGCTCTAGTTTCAAACCATCGCCCCTTGTCCTAGTGTTACATGCCCATGTAAATAGTCTCCCCCCCAGCTTTCCTGTAGCCTCCCCTCAGGTACTGGAAGGCTTCTATAAGGTCTCCATGGAGCCTTCTCATCTCCAGGCTGAACAATCCCAATTCAGCCCATCTTCATAGCAGATGTGCTCCAGCTCTTTGATCATTTGTGTAGTCCTACTCTGGACCTGCTCCATCAGGTCCACATCCTTGTGCTGTGAGCCACAGAGCTGGACACAGCACTCCAGGTGAGGTCTCACCAGAGCAGCGTACAGTATCAGAAGCCCTTCTCTTGATCTACTGGCCACACTTCTTTCGATGTAGCCCAGGAAGCGGTTGGCCTTTGGGTTGATGGATCTCACAGTTTCAGCATATTGCTTTACTTATCTGTGTACTGCAAGCTTCTTAATTCATGCACTTGCAGAATTATTTCAAGCTTACAAAGATATCCATATCTAGAAGCCATTTGTTTTCCAAGAGATGTATTTCTCCCTATAAAAACCCTGAAAAACTAATTCCCTAGCAATGCCAACACTACAAATTTAAATCCAAGTCACCTACTGCAGTAGAAACACTGCACAGTTTGTCCTTCAGTATATTAACTTCGAGGTTGACTACTTTTCAGCATTCCACAAATTATAGTTGCAAAACAAAAGAAAATAAAGGGGTAAAAATAAAAGAACAAGAAAGAATGCTTCCTTAGAAGTGACTCATGGACAGAAAAATGTATAGATCTTGGAATTCAAAGCCAGCATAACAAAATTCCCCACGGTAACATGATTGCGAATGCTAATTGCATTCCAGTGCATTGCTTTACATTCATCAAACAACAATCAATGGGAGACACTGCTATCTTCTCTCATTGTAGTGTTGCTGTTCTCAGCTGTATAGATAAGGTAGTGTCAGACAGTTATAATCTCCTCCCTTGCTATTTTTGGGGGCTTATAACTTCAGCATAAAAATTTATGCCGGAATTCAGCAACTCAGCCCAAGAGCCTTTCTTTTTAATTGATCAGAGGTGCCAAAGTATATATTTTGGAGAGATAAAGGAAGGCTATGACAAATATTTCCATTCACATACCTGAACTAAACTAGCTGTCATTAGACAAGTATAAGTTATCCCTAATTTTCAGAGCTGGTCCTCATCCAGAGCTGGTGTGAAAACAGAAGCCTTCTGTTCTGAATCTCCTTTTCTTGAAGAATAAGATCATGAAGAAATAGAGATCTTTAAGCTCATATTTAGATCTGATGACCATGTCAGGTCCTTAAGGTGTGTTATAATGTAGCAGCCCTGTGTGAACATTGTACATGCACATTTTGATGTGCACCTATAAAACCCTGTGCTTATATACAGACACATATATACACAGATACACTTCAAAACTCCACTTGTTTCTGAACATCATCTCAGTTTCATGGGGCTCTGCTGGCAGTGTTTGTGCCCTCATTTCAAAAGATCTTGTGAAATACCGTCTCTCAAGATAGAACAATGAGCATGATTCACCAGAATGGTCACTTCAAGAAGGAAATAAACCCCCCAAAACAATAGGATTGCACAAGCCACAAGAAACTTGGCTACATGAGTGAGCTTAAAAAATAGATAATCCTCATTTTGAAGAAAATGGGGGGATGTTCAAAGGGATAGAAAATGAACATGCAAACACTCCTAGTTCTTTCTCATGCTTTTACCAAAATAAATCCTCATAGCTACTGTGATTCAGAGAAGTTAATAGTCCAAGGGAATAGTTTTTTAACTGCATGAGGTACAACATCTACACAGACAGCATTACGAATACAGAGCAAATGAGGTACACACAGGGAGACCAGAGTCCGAGCTAGGCAAACAATGACAAAAGAGTATTTGGAATGCCTTGGAGTGGTGAAAATGCAGGGAAGGTTTAACTTGCAGGATATTTTCCCCCCCTGTTTCTTGGGCCTTTAAGCCTCTTGTTGCTTCCTGAACAGTGAGCACCCTACCTAACAAAGTCCTGCTTTGGAGATGCCAGTCCACTGGGCCATCTCTCCAGCTGCAGTGTCTCCTGCAGTTAAACTATTGGCCGTGTAATGGGAAGCTCCTGTGCCTGCTTTCCACCTGCCTTTTGGCCTCTAATCTCCTCCTTATACCTCAAATTGTGTGGCACAAGATAACAACAACCTTTAGTAGCTTTGAATTGTTGAATTAAATCAGTCTTTATGGGTGGCATCCACTTTGGAGTAGACTCATGGAGTTTCACTGCTCACAAAAGCAAGTCCTGATTTAGCCCAGCCTCTGAAGAGCATGCAGTTGACTTGCATAAACGATTACACACGCAGCCTTTTCAAAATGCAGTTGCTTTCTAATGTCTTTTAAAACATAGGCAGTTTTGGATGCAAAAAGTTGCTGTTTGTACTTACTTATGGGTTAGTTTTGGGATTTAAAACTGACAAGAAGCTGGTATTAATGGCAAACTTACAAGACCCACTCTCTCTGTTACTCCCTATAGTAAGAAATTGGATTTCTGTATATATAAAGATTTTCTTCAGAAGTTACAGCCCAATATTTTAAAACTAAAGCTTCCACTGCTGGCTATCAATTTGCTTTTTAATCTGATTCTCATCACTTTTACTATTTTATATGACATGGCTTTCCATAAGCACTGACAATTAAGGATTCCCATCATTACACTTCTGTACAATTTGCTATAAACCACAATAATCATGTTAACATTTGTTATCTTCTCAAATGCTGAAATATTACATAAAGCCATAGGGAGTCCATTCCTTGACAATATAAAGGAGTGCTCCAGCTTTCCTCCTGAGGTTCCTGTCAGTGAGCATCACTACATAATTCTAAGGCTAACTGTGTGTTGCCAGAAATGACTTCTACATCTAGATGTACTAGCTAAAACAAAAAGCAGCACAGTAACTTTTTAAGAGCCTCGTGTGCATCAAACTAGTCTCCCCCCACCCAGTTCTGCCACCTCTCACGGGGACTATGGTTGATCCTTACTTCTATTCAAAGATTGCCTTCTAGCAGCAAGAAAAACAGTAATAACAGTACTACTACACCAATTCTCTAACAGCATTTATAAGATGACCAGCAATAACAATTTAGCTCAATCTACAAAATAAGACACTGCAACAGAACAGTCAACTACACCCTCTCATGTACATTTCTCTATGGAAATTCCAATCCTGTCAGCTGAGAATTAGCTGTTTTCTAACTACACATTTGCACCATAAACTCTCACTTTAATTACAAAAATAAAATACTCTGACTCCCCCACCATTTATTTACTCATTTCCAAATGAGTCCTTGTGCACTTCAGCATTCACAGCATTGAAACAAATGCACTGCTCCCACCGCACAGCTCTGAAATGCCTTCCTGCGCATATCCTCTCAGAGAAATCATCTGGAACTCAAAACACTCCAAGCAAACAGAAGGGTTTGTATAACCTTTGCATTAATCCAATATTTGAAAAGCCTAGATGCTGACTATCCTGCCCCTTTACTTTAGCAAAATATTTAAGAGCCTGCTGCACTTAAAGCAAGCAAGTGCTCTCACTGAGGTTAATAACATTCTAAAAATACCCCTAGTCACAGGCTGCAATATTTAAACCTCCTGCAAACCCCCACTGTCCACTGCTGGACATTCATTTCCCACTGTAACACCACAGGGACCCATTTCCCAAAGTGCGGTGCGCCGTTTGAGTGGCAAAGCTCCCTTCCTGCATCAGCCGCACAGGCTTAAGCTCACAGAATCACCTGCTCCATGTTACAGAGCATTAAAAAAACACAAGGGTTGTTATCCCCTGTGATTCACCACATCCTCCAGGCCCATCCTTCTTCCTGGGCTCAGCTTTACCCTAGATTTTCTCTACCTCTTCCCCTCCAGCAGTGCAAGGGAAGGGGGAAGGGAGATTGTGGTCAGTTCATCACACACGGTTTCTGCCACTCCCTCCTCAGGAGGACTCACACTCTTTCCCTGCTTCAGCATGAGTTCTATGAGTCAGAGCTCCACGAAAATGTCCAGTGTGAGACCTACCCCAGGGCTGCAGTTCTTCAGTGACTCTGCTCATTTCAGGGTTGGGGTTTTGGTGTTTTATGGTTGGCTTTGGGTTTTGTTTGCTTGGTTTTTTGTTTGGTTGTTTTGTTGGGGTTTCATGTTGCTGGTAGTTGGTTTTGTTTGTGGTTTTATTTGTTTGGTTGGTTTTTGTTGTTATTTTCCTTGTTTTGTTTGTTTGATTTTCTGTGGGCTCCGTATTTCCCCATCCCCCTGCTTTTTCACTGTTCCAACTGAAACAACTCCAGCAACCTTAATACACTCTACAGAGTATTCCAATGTCTGCCCCCCAGGCCATGACTCAAAGTAAAAGTGAAGAAATTCTCTAATCTAGGCACAAGAAGCCAACAGCCACAACCCAGTACCCCCAGCATGGAGAAACTCTCAGCATTATATCTAGAAAGGATATTGACTTTTCCAGCAGCAAAGCCAGGACCTGTGCAGGGTCAGGGAAAGGCAGAGCTCTCATCTTTCAGGTGGTCTCCACAGAACAAGGCTGTTGTAGGAGACAGAAATAGTTGGCACTACTTCTGACTAAACAGTTCTGTTGTTCTCTGGCTAAGCTGAGTGGAAGGAGGCCAGGGCTCTCCACACACCACCTCTTATGAATAACAAATTTTAAATGATTTATAAATTAATGCACTCCCTCCATCCTCCTCGCACACTGTAAATAATTGCAGCTTTTGACTTATCTATGCGAGAGATGAATTAAAGCTAGAGAGAGTTTGATGCTAGAGGAAAATAAGCTAAGTGGATGATGATAAAAGCAAAAAGGGGAGAATAGAATGTCAGCTCCATTGATTAGCAGAAGAAAGGCAAGCCTCTGAAGAATAATTCTTCATGCAGTGAAAGGATGTCATCTGAGGGGAGGTGAGTGCAGAGGTGTAGCAAAACAGCAGCGATGCGTGTGCTCAGTGCTTCCAGAAGGAGCCTGATGCCTCCTTTGCTGCAACAGCTCAGGACACTACTGGGACAAGGTGCCTGCATTTAATATTATAACTAACTTTTGAGAAAGGCATCAAATAGCTTGTGCTTCCCTTGCTTCAAACTCCGTGTCCAACTCAATATGAAAACGAACCCATATACACCATACTCTGTGTGTGCATATGCAAGTAAATGTCAAGAAACAATTATTCTCTGTGCTAAGTACTGCAAATACGACTAAAATAGCCAAGTCAAATAAAGTCTCTCAAAAAGCAACAACCACCAAGAGCTTTGATAGATTAATGTCCATATTGTTACATCTAAAGTCAGATTTTGCAATTAGCTTGGCATTTTTTTATACCCAATTGTAAGACTGCAGCTCTGCTTTTATAGCCAAAGTGCTAAAACAATTCAGAGTGTGAAAATTTATCTGGGATTTCTTAACCAATATCTAACCACTTTATTTCCCAGCAAAGTTGTGTTCTTGCAGAGAAATTAAAACACAAGCCTGCTTTTTGATCATGTCCACAAAAGCACAATGTCTGTAGGCTTCACCCTTGATAAAAACGTGGTTAATTAAGAACTAGTCCCCAAAGCTGCACAGATTAGTGCTGGTAACAAGTGAAATGCAGACAAAAAGAGATGAGAATGGAAAAGAAAAAAAAACCCACCAAAACAAAACACAAAAGGCAGCAGAACTCTTGGGGACTGGGTGTGAACATTTCTGTTAAAAAGTGAAATCGTTTGAAAACAAAATGAAACAAAACCAAAACACAAAAAACGACAGGAACCAAATGAAAGAACCAAACCAAACCAACAAACAAACAAAACCCCCTCAACCCCCCTCCCCCAACTACAAAAAGCCAATACCAAATAAACAAACCCCCAAAATCAAAACAGGAAAAACCCCAAAACTCCCTATTCCAGTGCTCTGTCACCCTCAAATGAAGAAGCTCTTCCTCATATTTAGATGGAATTTCCTACGTCCAAGTTTGTGGCCATTACCTCTTGTCCTGTCACTGGGCACCACTGAGAAAAGACTGGTCCCATCCTCCTGACACTCATATTTTAAGTATTTGTAAGCACTGATAAGATCTCCCCTCAGTCTTCTCTAGGCTCAAAAGCCCCATGCTCCTCAGCTCTTCTTCATAAGACAGACGTCCTAGTCCCCTAATCAAGAACTGTGCTACAGTCTTCTCTAGGCTCAAAAGCCCCATGCTCCTCAGCTCTTCTTCATAAGACTGAATGTCCTAGTCCCCTAATCAAGAACTGCGCTACATAAGCATAAAGAGATGCAGATAATCCAAGCAACTTGCAGTTCCCTGCTCTCTGCATCTATCAGCAAGCTTCTGTGCATAAAGAAGGGAACAGGGGAAGGGAAAGAAGAAGGGGGGGAGCGAATCGGCACAACAGCCATTCATAAAATTGCTGTAAGCAAACAGAAAAGTTGATACAGAAATCACTTAATGTCATTTGGATAATACATGATCAAGTGAGAGGCTGCTGCTTCTCAGCAAGCACATGAATGATTAAAACCCTGGAAGTACATTCAGACAAAAGCTCTTTTACACAGTTAACGCGGCCAAAAAAGGACACAGAGGAAAATTTTCTGGAAGGCTTTTAATTCCCATCTCCAAACTGACAGCACTACTTTAAGCTATCAAAAAAAAAAAAGTAATATATTTCTGTTTAAGTATCATATAATCACCAGGAAAGAAAACACCACAAAGATTTATAGTAACTTTATCAGTAGGGTGTGACTGGTGATTAACTGAAAAGGGTTCCCATAAGACCAGCACTAAAATCTGAGCTATCGCAGGCGATGCCAACAGCTTGTCCATGATTTGTTTTTATGAAACTGCTACATTCCTCTCTTGCCTAATAAAAACAGCTCCTTTAGTGTACTGGCAGCAAAGGCACAGAGTCATCAGCATGGGAAAAAAAAAAAAAGAAAAAATTGCCAGAGGATTTTCTTTCTTCCGTTAGTAGGGTTTGGAACCGACACAAAAACAAACAAACAAAAGATTTAGAAACCAAAATAATGAAAACCCTCAAAGTTTTAAACGGATGAAAGCAGACTATATGCTGGGGAATTGGATGGTAATAAAGTTTAGCTCCTCTTGCAATTACTACTGCAGCCCATAAACATAAAAAACACCCCCACCATCTATTGCATGAAACAAAGAACCAAAATTCACCTTGGAACACTACTGCTAAATAGAACCTTAATATGAATTTTGTCCAGAGACGTTGGTTCAAAAGGAATCTCTACAACTTTTACCCTATATCACGGAGATAGTCTTTGCTGCTATAACAAAGAGACCTATAGTTTATAACTCTGCAATTTTCTAACAGACTTGAGCCCATTAATCAAAATGATACTTTGATGGACTGTGCAAATAAAGAGTAGTACAGCTATGCTTAGTATGGCTGTGGTGCATGAAATTCTGCTCCCAGAACAGCTGGAATGAGGCACTATTCGTTTACAGTTTCTAATCACATTCAGCATCCAGAATGGAAATCTGATGTTTGTTAATTGCTTTGAGTATCTCATCTCATTTCTCGAAACTCTGTAACACCACAGTGAAATTATTGGCACCATTTCACATCTAGAGCCTTCTTTCAAAGTGAAATATTTATTACCACTTGCCATTCCACAGGAAAAATGTACCTCAGAAAAAGGATTCAAGGATGACTTTATAATATTCTCAGTACCAAGTTTTCATCTTGTTCTCTAAAAAGTCAAACCCTATGGGTAAAATTTGTCCTATTTCTCATGCATAAAACCTGACAAGCAGGAGAAGCAGTATGGTTCCTTTACACAGGAAGAGAGGATTAGTCTGAAAATCAGCACGTACAGAAATTTGGGGGGGACACTCAGGTCTGGATCACCAGGTCTCACCGGGGATAAGTTTATTGATGTGTCTGAGGTCTCAGATGTGAACATGAAAAACTCTAAATTACCTTAAGAGCTACATAGCAGAAACCTGAGTCCTGGGGGGGATAGCTGGGGCATCCCTCCTGCTAACCAAGCAGGTAAACTTAACACCTCCAATAGAAAAAATAATGATTCTAAATTCTTCCAAGAACACAAATATTGTGCATATAAACCAAGCACTATTTATTTTAACATCTGCAGAAAGCAGATCTGGTCTCATCATAAGTTCTTTTAGTAAAGGAACTAACTCTCTTATTAAAATCACACAGAATCACAAAATTCCAGGGGCTGGAAAGGACCTCAAAAGATCATACAGTCCAACCCCCCCTACCAGAGCAGGATCACCTACACCAGACCACACAGGAACACATCCAGGCAAGTTTTGAGTATCTCCAGAGAAGACGACTTCACAACCCCCTGGGCAGCCTGTTCCAGGGCTCTATCACCCTCACAGGGAAAAAGTTTTTTCCTCATATTTATGTGAAACTTCCTATGCCTCAACTTCCACATCTGCCCCTTGTGCTGTCATTGGGCACCACTGAGCAGAGTCTGGCTCCATCCTTTCAGGACTCACCCTTCACATATTTATAAACGTTGATGAGGTCACCTCTCCGTCTCCTCTTCTCTAAGCTGAAGAGCCCCAGCTCCCTCAGTCTCTGCTTACAGGGAATCTCTCCCCTTTCAGTAATACCAAAGTGAGGTTTAAAATAGTTTAACTTCTAGTATACTGTTAAGATCTTCTTTAAAAAAGGAAAAAAACAACAGGAGGCATCTTCTGACCATTTAAGCAAGGCTGAAGACCATCATCAGGGGCTGATTTTTACAGCATTTTATCTGCTTCATTCCTTATGACAAATTCCTTTGAATCACTGGTGCATCATCACCAGTAAGCTATAACTACAAACTGAACTGATTACCTTTTGGTTTTGTTTGGTTGTTTTTCATGCCTGTTTTTACCTCACTTCTACTAGCTGAAACACTTAACAACAAACCTGACTTTTTGACTAAGCCAGACGACAGGCACGTTAAAGTTATGGGCCACTGATGTGCAGGATTGGGAGTGATGAGCTCTCCTACACTTGAGGACTCCTCGAGAAGGAGCTGCTAGAGCCCCTGCAGCTAGTGGCTGCTGTTCCTGAGATGCTGCTGAATTAGAGCATCCTCCTCCCAAATTCCAATGCCGTAGGTATGGCCAACGCAATTTACAACAGCAGGAGTAGCCATGGCACTGGAGTTTGTGTGCAGAAGTGCCAGTGGCTTCTTAGTGGCTTGAAAGATTAAGAGTTCATATCTTCAATGGGAACCCCTTTTCAATTAACTGGAATAGGCTGCCCAGGGAGGTGGTGGAGTCACTGTCTCTAGAGGTGTTCAAAAAGGGATTGGGCATGGCACTTGAAGCCGTGGTTTAGTAGTCATGCAGTGCTGGGTGACAGGTTGGACTTGATGATCTCTGAGGTCTTTTCCAACTTTATTAATTCTATAATGAGTGATTTGGCTACTCCCAAGTATAAAGTGCAAGTAAGAAAAGTAAGGATGCTACAACATGGTTAGCCAGAATTTCTTGCCCTTCTCCTTCTAACATGCTTAAAGGATTACACTTTACTTTTGTTTTTTACTCTACATGCTTGTGTTCTCCTCCTTTCCATGCATCTGCTAAGGATGATGATTTTGCTTGTCACTTTTACTTGCAATGACTTAACTGTTCTAGATCAGTTAGGGTTGATTTGAAAATAACCTCTAACTGCTTACATGGCTATGCAATGACAGCTACAAAAAATGGCTGCACCATTTCAGCATCTACTGAGATGTTAACGAGGGCTTAAGTCTGGGTAGCACCAGACTTAGTAAAGGTGTGATCTTGAAGGTCTTCTCTGACCAAAGCTATTCTGTAATCTCATGACTGTGTGCATGACAAAATTGTATTAGCAAAGTGTGAATTTCAAGTTGTGGCCTATCTATGCAGTTCCTCTTGTGAACACTTGCACATTGTGATTTTCTTTTGGGTTTGAAAAAGGATTTAAGATGTAAACCCAGAAGTATACCTATGCAGGCTTGTAGAAATACTTACCAGATCAGGTTGTAATGGAATTAAGTCATACACATAGTACCAGGGTAATAGGCTTAATATAATCCTCTATCTTTACAAGAACTGTCTACTTTTGATTGTTTCCCAGAAATATTTGTCTCAGACTACATGTGAAGTTAGAATGCTATAAAAGAACACAAAAACATGGCACTTCCTCCTATGCATTCCAAGACTTTTTTCTATTGTGCAATATCTGCCTTGTGCCACCTTCTTCAATGCCTAAACTCCTGGGTCACATCTCCCAAGTCATACTTTCTCCAAATCTACATCTTCTTACAAAAGCAGAGTATCATTAAGGTTGGAAGAGACCTCTAACATCAACAAGTCCAACCATGAACCAAACAACGCCATGACCACTAAACCATCTCCCAAAGTGCCACTTCCATGCGTTTTCTGAACACTTCCAGGATTGGTGACACCACTGCTTCCCTGGCAGCCTGTTCCCATGCTGAAAGCTTTTCTCCACTGACTAAAAGTGTCGGTATTTTTGTGATTATCCTGGATTTTGCTGGATTTCCTCAGTTTCCTGCCCGTATTCATTATGCCAAGGCTGTCCAGAATCTCTTGACAGTCCCCCCTTGAAGTGAATCACTGCAAACACCAATCACAATCAGATTCTGTTTTCATAGAATCAATGAGGTTGGAAAAGACTTCAAAGATCATCAAGTCCAACCTGTCACCCAACACCTCATGACTACTAGACCATGGCACCAAGTGCCACGTCCAATCCCCTCTTGAACACCTCCAGGGATGGGGACTCCACCACCTCCCTGGGCAGCACATTCCAATGGCTAACAACTCTCTCTGGGAAGAACTTTCTCCTCACCTCGAGGTTCATAGAAGATCATAGAACTTTTCTTTTTTTTTCCCCCTTCAATGAAAGTATTTTTCTAACAGATTTATATTTTCTATTTCCAAGAAACAAACTTGAAAAGAAAGAAACTCAAGCTGTCTGGAACTCTATTTTCTAATGCACCATATTATCTGAATATTCTTCATAACATATTATACTCTTTTTCACATTTTTATTATTCAAAGGCGCTCTCTTCACAATTCACAGCCCATCACACACTGGGTACCACATCTAATCTGCTTCAGAAATGTATTAATCATGCAGCAGTGGATGGCTATTGCTTAAGGATCATTCATGCCACAATTTGAAGGTATCCTTTAGAACAAGTAATTAAAATCATACAAAGATCATCAAAACAAGAACAGCAATTTTTAATCTCTTTTTCCTACAGACTTTCTTGCAGCAGCATACACAGAAAGTTTCTACTTTGTTCTGGAGATGAAGTGATTCTAGACATGCTCACCACTCCCTCCAACACTGCCAAAGACTACCTGAAGAAAACATTTTTTGAGCTTAGTTCCCTACGCCTATGCCAATCTAGCAAACAACTTATGCATGTTAATAAACTGAAGTACACCAACAGTGTACTTGTGATTTGGTATCTAAAATGTGAGATGATGGGGCTGCCAGGTGTTTAAAGCTGTATACATATTTTTGTGCCTTAGTGGACTGAGGCCAGCTAGCTTATCTCCTACAGAACTTGAAGGGTCTGTGTTCTACTTGGAAACTTGCCTTTCACACACTTACTTGCAGTTTATCAGTCACATTGCTCAATTATGCAATATTTGAAGCACTTAATAAAATCCCTATGTACTACAGTACCTGGACACCCCAGCCTGTTCCAGTCTATCATAGTAAGCCTTCTTTTGGAACATATGTGATGTATATTAAAAATCTCTACAACATCTTTACCATAATAATCTTGCAGAAAGAAGCCTACATTACTTAGGCTAATTCATTTTACCCCTCACAGAATCACCAAGGCTGGAAGAGACCTCAAAGACCACAGTATCACCAAAGTTGGAAGAGACCTCAAAGATCATTGAGTCCAACCTATCACCACACACCTCATGACTAAACCATGGCACCAAGTGCCACATCCAATCCCCTCTTGAACACCTCCAGGGATGGGGACTCCACCACCTCCCTGGGCAGCCCATTCCAACGGCTAACAGCTCTCTTAGTGAAGAACTTTCTCCTCACCTCAGACAACCCTTATACAAAGTCTTTGCTTTTTACATACTATTTCTGCGCAGTAGTACAGCACTTCTGCCTCATATAGCACTAGTTCTTTAAATTATCTTGATTTTTTTTTTTAAACCCCCCAATACTACATATTCTTTTCTTTGTAGCAACCTGTCTAGTGTAATCCATTTTGCTTCTCAGTAGCGGTTGTCTGTACAAGTTTGGTCAGCCTCTTGAGCGACAGTTCTAAAACATCATGAGTAAAATTTCTTTGAGTGCCAAAAACTTTAATATCTTAGTAACCAAAGTTAGTTTAGAGTAAGCTAGGCAAAAGAATCTTGTTGTTACGTGGTGGTGTATGGTCTGAACTATAAATAAGGAGAAAAAACTAATTGTTAAACACTTTAAGAGTCTGACCACACGAAAGAGATTGGTTCTTCAGTTACCTTAAGGCAAATTCTTCCCATTCCACCATGTTGTGCTCTGAGAAAGCATAAATTCATGTATGCTCTGCAGACTTCAGTAAAGTTCTTCAGAGTAATTTCAGCTGCCAATCAGGCCTTAAAATCCTTTTCTTCTGAACAGGAATTTCCATAAAATTTACTTTATTCAGCTGCAGTATGCTCCATGGGCAAAAGAGTCTCATCAATATTTACTTGCTAGTCATCATTTTATAAGAACTCCCTTCAAATACAATCCTTACAAGCAAATTGCATAAGTTATATCTCCCATGAGACACACTTTGGTTATTATCAACCTTTATCCAGGGAGATACTACTGAAATAATAGCAATAAATGTTAAAATCCTCTATAGTAGGGGGAACACTACGTATGTGAGATAGCATAGTGAATTGGTGTGAACATGTCAGCATTATCAAATAAACAGAGCTCCCCTGAAATAAGGGTGATCCTACTGAAATGAACTTTGCATGAATGGCTTTTAAAGGAATTGTGTTGAAATTCAGACTAAATGAACAACTCTAGGGTCTAGGACTGCGTAACAGCTTTAGAGACACAGTTGTTGCTTCAGCGGAAGAGGCAGAGCAGCAGCGATGAGCTGTGTGGTAGCGAAAAGATAGAAATTGGAGCCACAGACACACAGCCAGATGGGAGGAGAAGCAAAATGCAGGGAAGTGCAGGAGAGCTTTTCATAATTTCAGATGTTTAATAAAAAATTAATGACCAGTACATGTGCTGTGTCTTAATTTTTTAATTAATGTAGATAACTACCTCAGCATTGAATCGAATGACACTGGCCCAATTTATACTCACTGTTCGGCCACCAAATATCAAGACAGAAGTTAACAGTGGAAGCTTAGATTAGATATTAGGGAAAAATTCTTTACTGAAAAAGTAGTCAGGCATTGGAATGGACTGCCCAGGGAGGTAATGGAGGCAACATTGATGGAGGTGTTCAAAAAATGTGTGGACACAGCGCTTCATGGCATGGTTTAATGGCCATGATGGTCTTAGGTTAATCCTTAGACTTGATGATCTTAGAGGTCTTTTCCAACCTTAATGATTCTGTGATTCTAGGAGGGCACCAGATCAGACATTCTGTCCTTTGAGACTTCCCAAATCCTATGGCTGAATCCAGGACCAAACACACACACACAATCTAGGAGTTTGGGCTTGTTTCTGAATCATCATCACGCTGATGACGGCTTGTGGAACAAAGAAAAATCCTGATCAGTTCAGCCAATGCTGAACACACCCATTTGTAAGAAAGATGAATCTGGAAGTCTTCCCAGGTTATACATCTGCCCTGTCTAATTCACACATCTTCAGAACATACAGACTTGTCTGTGACATATTTGTGGGTGAGCTCAGAGCAGTTTGCTACAAAATGCTGCCTGCGTGTTGGATATCGTACTTCCGACTAACACCAGGAACACGTTGATTCATCTGCATAACATGTCATCTACCAATTGTTTAACTCCAGGCAGCTACAAATTGATTTGATTTAGAGAGAAATACACAGGAAGACTTTTTTTTTCCCCCTTGGCTTTATCTTTCTCATCATGTTTTCCTTTCGTCACACTCCAGTTATGAAGACTTTTAACCTTCTCCTTCACAACAGATTCCTCTTCCTTTTTCAGAAAAAAGGCAAGCAAGCTCTTCCCTAGTGGGATTTTTCTGGATTTCAGAGAGGCTAATGGCAATGATACAGTGCTTGAGCCATTCAGACAACATTATTCATAGTCAACCAGCCAGACTCCCAAGATCTAAAGCATGACTCTTTTTCTAGCATCAGGCATTTCCTCAAACACAGTCCGAGAAAGCTGACTATTCTGCTCTGAATCATCTTCAGTGTTCAAGCTATTTAGGCAGTAAAAGTTAACAAAATATTAGAAACAAGTTGATCCCTCGGAGTTGATTTCCTCAGTTGGCTTTGTGTATGTGTGTGTGTGATGGTAGACAGCCAGAATTTTAATGTCTACTTGGCTTCTTAGGGTTTGGGGTGTTTTTTTTTGCATGCCATCTGTGTCCTGAAAAATTGAACTCACATGTTTTATACATGGAAATAGCACAAAACCCTGTTTAAGTAGATGGGTAATACCTGGATTCAAGTGCTCCTTCATTATGCAAATGGCAAGACTCTAGACACAGAAGCAACCCCCCCAGCAGACCAATGTTCTGAAACAAACAAAAAAAGGAAAACCAACAAAAAAATAAATCACCCAAACTCCACCATTATCATATCAATGGCCAAAAGGACTCATACAGTTTGGTCAGCATCTGACACAGCCATTGCCACAAGCTCTGAAAAATCCCTCGGCAAGCACAGTGGAAAAACCACCTAAGAAAGGGAAACACAGCTAAGATCAAGCAAATTACTGTAACATGGCAAGAAGCCACTCCAGCTTCAAGCACCAGTTTCATGCATTTTCTGAGAGATCTCTACATTTAATGCAGACATGCTACATCCTGAAATGACTCATTACTGCAGAGCTTGGGTCAGGCTGAAATGTATTGCTTTATTTTATTTCCATGAAAAGATTTTTGTACTTCTAATTTTTTTTTCATGGACTACAAGCCACTAACATAACAGAGGATATAGACTTCTTTTGTTAGGTTCTGGCACTTCAAAAAGATTGATTTTCTTTTTTTCCAGGTCTCCTGTTCAGCTGGAGGGCATGCAAATATATTTTGCTGGCAAAAGAGTTAATAGATTCAACCTTTTGAAAAATGTACTTCTTTACATGCATATAATATGATGGATAGTTAACTGCATGCACATTGGTAAACAGAGGTGAAAAACAAATTAATTGGAAGGTATAGAGTTTATTGTTTGTTCTCCCTTTGATAGATGGATCTCATTATTTTCCTTGGGCAGACAAAGCCATAACAGTTTCCAGAGAAAGGAGAAGTGGCAGCTCCAGGAAACTGCTTACAGATGGACACCCAGCAGGCTAAAAATATTACTTCTGTCCACCTCATCAATAAACTGGCTCCATGCAGAAGGGCAATTATTCTTTTCCTGCTCATGTTGCCCTTTGTGAGGCCTGAGGATTGTTATTGATAACAGGGTATGGAGAGCAAAATATATACAGTAACTCAAGCTCATTTACTATGGTAAATCCATACTGGGTAGCAATGATGCCTTTTATGCCATTATTTAAAGTGGCAGTGTGCACTCGTCAAAGTCCAAAAGGATTAAGCTGATCCTGTGCTTTGCTACTAGCCTATTAATGATTAATGATACACAGTTATTATTTGCCTAGTTTAGATCTAGCATATTCCAAGCAGGAAAACACACACACACAAAAGGAAAAGCGCCCTCTGCACTGTGTTTTTTCTTCAACAGATTAAAATATCACAAGCAGTGGAATCCTTATGATCTTTCTCTCACCCTGACACAAGCAGAGAGATCTCCCAACTCTAAGGGCACAATAGCTGGAGAAGGCAGGTTCCCCCAGCTGAAGGCAAGGGGACTACTAATGTGCTTTTTGCCAGGGCTGGGTAACAGCCCTGACCGTGGGATGTAATAAGCCTGACGCAATGGAATAAGCCAAGGGACTCTGGGAACAAAAGCTGTCTGAGAAAGTGACCACAAATGTTTTCTGTATGAATTGCTGAGACATACAAATGGCTTATTCTGCATTTACAGCTGCTCTGCCTTCTCAATCCAATACACTTTCTGAAGGCAAGGCACACTTGAATTACTATCAGTGTTCTTCATAAGAATCCATATGGATCTGCTGACTGCACAGTTGAACTTCAAAGAAGAAGCTAGGTAAGCTTTTCAATATTTAAGTCTACATTTCTATGTGGCACATTAACAGATGTAAACTGAGAAAGGCTAAAGACATAATTTTAACATACCATAATCAGACAAAGAGAAATAATTAAGGTTGGAAATGTTGCAGATGCTTGAGGATAGGTGATTTATGCCCATAAAGTAGGTTAGATGGACATTGCATCTTACTCATCCTAAAAGACCTTTACCTTTTCCAGCAGGTGAAGTGAAGAAATGATAATTTGATCCATAATAAACCCATGAGTTCATGAGGTCCAAGGTGAACTGCTCATCCAAAAATGAAAGTGAAGATAATTAGAAAAACTGGAAGTTACTCCACAGCAGACTTCAAGGCAGGTGAAAAGGGCTACGTTCAGAAACCACTGAAGCCAGTGGAAATATTGTCACTGACTAAAACACAGGAAAGTATTAGCTGGCTGTTTCAGAAAGAGTTCCTCTACAGGCACAATCACACCTCTTGCTGGCACTGCTGTTATCAGAGACATCTGCCACAGTGAATAGAATAGAATTAACCAGGTTGAAAAGACCTTTGAGATCATCAAGTCCACCTATCATCCAACACTATCTAATCAACTAAACCATGGTGACAAGCACCCTATCCAGTCTCTTCCTAAACACCTCCAGTGATGGTGACTCCACCACCTCCCTGGGCACCAAACGCATTAGAGGTTGGAAAGGAACCTCCAGAGACTGAATCCAAGCCCCCTGCCAAAGCAGAATGACTTAGGGTAGTCCACACAGGAATGCATACAGGTGGGTTTGGAAAGTCACCAGAGAAGGAAGCTCCACAACATGTCCGGGCAGCCTGTTCCAGTGCCCCATCACTCTCTCTGTGAAAAAGCTTCTTCTCATGATGAGGTGAAATCTTTTATGTTCAACCTTGTACCTATTGCTCCTTGTCTTATTAGGGTGCACCACTGAAAAGAGCTTGGTCCCCTCCACTTGACATCCCCACAAAGATTCTTTCAACACAGCAGCTTGCAGAAATTTGCCAGAATTAATTATTCTCTATTTCAGATTTTAAAGTCTTGGAAATCACCTGTTCCCATTTCTGATCAGAGCAGCTCTGCACCCAGCTGGGGGTCTTATGCCTTCACTACATCACTCAGACCTAATTTATGTTAATACCCATGAAGCCCATCTCAGCAGCTGCTACCTATATGAATACAAACCTGCTTTATCACTTCTACTGAAGTGTAGAATTAACTTAAAATAGATCATTTTAAAGTTTTGTTATTCATTGTCACCTGAATATTATGAAGGTGCGTCCCCCCTAGTCCTATCACTACCTGAGATCCTGAGAAGTCCCTCCCCAGCCTTCTTGTAGGCCCCCTTCAAATACTGGAAGGCCACAATTAGGTCACCTCAGAGCCTTCTCTTCTCCACACTGAACAGCCCCAACTCCTTCAGGTGCTCCAGCCCTCTGATCGTCCTCGTGGCCCTTCTCTGGACACATTGCCCAATACCACAGAATTATTAAGTATATTAACAATAACTAACTAAATAAAATCAACCCTCACCATAATACCCTCAAGCATGTTTGTTTCCCACCTATTTGCCAGAAGCTGTTTCAGACTCAGAGCTTTGAAGAAGCTGGAAAGTAAGATTGTGGCTTTCCTTTCATGTAGTTGGTCTTAGGTCATTCCAAGACTATCTTTAATGCCCAGGATGATATTAAATCCACAGTGAAGTCTAATGTCTAATTTGGATTGTAGAACTATAAGATAATAATTTCTAGCTACAAAAAATAAAGCTACAGTTTTCAGAGGGGTTTTAGGGTTGTGGTTTTGGTGTAGTGAGTGGTTTGCTTTATTTTAAGGAGACAAAGGCTGCCTAATAGCTTTGACCTAGTTGCTTTTATGATTGACTGAGCTATAAACAGACAAACAAGCAAAAGAAGGCTAAGATCAGTGAAATGTAAAGCTACCTGAAAATTTCCTAGCCTTGAATAACACATAGAAGTTTGAGCCTCTGCCTTGTAGAACTACTGTTACAACAGTAGATCCATCCTGTAGTAATTCACATTACTGTGGTTCAGAGTTGGACTATTGTAGCACAAAACATTGTTTCATCAAGATTTCAGAGTCTTGCTCCAGCAGGGGAAGAGGACAAATAGATTCTTCAGGATCTGTACTTTCCATAAATGAAAAGTCACAATGCTTGAAACTGAATGATTCCAGTGACCATGCACTTCATGCTCTGCTAGGTTTTCTAACACTACTACTTTCAAGTAAAATCAGGGTACTGATCCTAGCATTCTTACTTCTCTCCACAGTTATCCTTTTTAGAACCCACATTAGATGAATTCCTTTTGCTTCCCCATTTTCAGTGTGCTTGTTTAATTTTATTCACTTCCACAGAGGCTTATATTTATTCATTCAAGCACAAAAAAAAACAAGGCAGCAGGTTATTTACCTACAAGCAGAGACTTTCCCCAGCAAGTTTATAGGCACACATATAAATTAGAATTATTTTGACTGGGCCATAAAGTTTCCTTAGAATTATCTAGTCACTTTTAGAATTACATGGTAATGAAGATCCATTAATCTTAGTGCTTCACCACGCTGCAAAAGTAACATTTCTAATGTACCTAACATAACAGGGTAAGGGGGAGAAGAGAGGTGACCTGTCAGAATTTCTGAATAAAATAGGTAATGCATGAGTGGCCAAAACATGCCATAAATAAAATAAAAGTAAATTATAAAAGCAATAATTTAAAAAAAAAAAATCTTAAATTTATGAAGAGTTTCTTCTATTTATTTGTTACAAACTCATGATCTCCACTTCTAAGTCTTCACCAACTCAAAGGAGAAAATTATTTGCTACACCTCAGCAGATTAATTCTTCTATTTATGCTATTAGTTTCGTAGTTTCAGTTAGGGTTGGAAGGGACCACAAGGATCAGCTAGTTCCAACCCCCCTGCCATGGGCAGGGACACCCCACACTAGATCAGGCTGGCCAGAGCCTCATCCAGCCTGGGCTTAAACACCTCCAGGGATGGGGTCTCAACCACCCCCCTGGACAACCCATTCCAGGGCCTCACCACCCTCACGGTGAAGAACTTCCTCCTCACATCCAGCCTGAATCTCCCCACCTCCAGCTTCATTCCATTCCCCCTAGTCCTATCACTCCCTATAGGTTCAATATATTAATTCATCACTAAATGATGCTCAGTCATTTAGCAATGTAAATAAAAAACACTCTTCAAAGAGAAAATCTGATGTCCAGCAAGGAAGAGTTAAAGTGGGAAAAAAACCCAAACTCAAGCATTCAAATGAATTTTCCTATTCTCGTGTTCCCTTCTTCTCTCTCAAACTCTTCCAACATAACACTAGATCATAGAGTTGTTTCATTTGGAAAAGGCCTTTAAGATCATTGAGTCAAACCATTCTCTAACTCCACTAAGGCTGGTGCTAAACTATGTCCCTCAGTACCACCTCTGTGCCTCTTTGAAACACCTCCAGGGATGGGGATTTTACCACCTCTCTGGGCAGCCTGCTCCAGCATTTGAAAATCCATTCAGGGAAGAAGTTTCTTCCAATAGCCATCCAAAACCTCCCCGGTAGAGCTTCAGGCTTTTTCCTCTCCTCCTATCATTTGATACTTTGGGGAGGAGACCAACACCCACTTCACTACAACCTTCTTTCAAGGTAGTTGTAGAAACCCAAAAGGTCTCCCCTCAGCCTCTTTTTCTCCAGACTAAACAACCCCAGCTCCCTCAGCTGTTCCTCACCAGCCTTTTTCTCCAGACCCTTCACCAGCTTTGTTACCTTCCTCTAGACTTGCTCAGCACCTCAATGCCTTTCTTGCAGTGAGGTGTCCAAAGCTGAACCCAGTACTCCAGGTGTGGGCTCACCAGTGCTGAGTACAGGGGCACAATCTCTTCCCTGGTCCTGCTGATCACTAAGTAGGCAATTTTTGGAAGATTTTTCTCTCTTTCCCTAGAAGCAGATGTTTCCCCACAGAATCATGTTAAGATGCATTTTTTCCCCCTAATTACGTTTCCTAAAAGCATTGCCTTACTACAGGAATTCCATCCTCAGCAGAGCATTGTTTTGGTAGACAAGGAACAGCAAGAATTTGTGCTTTAAGCTTTCCATACTGAAAAGCATTAGCGATAAAAGTTAGACACCGCTTCCAAAGTTAGATAGTGCTTGATGACCAGAGGGACCTGGACAGGCTGGAGAGGTGGGCACAAGCCAACCTCATGAGCTTCAACAAGACCAACGGCAGGGTCCTGCATCTGGGTCGAGGCAATCCCAGGCACAAATACAGGCTGGGCAGGGACTGGCTGGGGAGCAGCCCAGAGGAGAGAGACTTGGGGGTGCTGGGGGAGGAGAAGCTCAACAGGAGCTCTCAGTGTGCACTTGCAGCCCGGAAAGCCAATCAGATCCTGGGATGCATCAGGAGAAGTGTGGCCAGCAGGGTAAGGGAGGGGATTCTCCCCCTCCACTCAGCTCTGGTGAGACCCCACCTGGAGTACTGCCTCCAGTTCTGGAGCCCCTATTACAAAAGGGATCTGGAGGTGCTGGAAGGTGTCCAGAGAAGGGCCATGAGGATGAGCAGAGGGCTGGAGCACCTCTCCTATGAGGACAGACTGAAGGAGTTGGGGCTGTTCAGTCAGGAGAAGAGAAGGCTCCGAGGTGACCTCATTGTGGCCTTTCAGTATCTGAAGGGGGCCTACAAGAAGGCTGGGGAGGGACTTTTCAGGCTATCAGGTAGTGATAGGACTAGGGGGAATGGAATGAAGCTGGAGGTGGGGAGATTCAGGCTGGAGGTGAGGAGGAAGTTCTTCCCCATGAGAGTGGTGAAGCCCTGGAATGGGTTATCCAGGGAGGTGGTTGAGGCCCCGTCCCTGAAAGTGTTTAAGCCCAGGCTGGATGAGGCTGATCTAGTGTGGGGTGTCCCTGCCCATGGCAGGGGGGTTGGAACTAGCTGATCCTTGTAGTCCCTTCCAACCCTGACTGAACCTATGAAAGATTGTGGAGCTATTTCAATTCAAGACAACAGGGATGGCTTTCACGGATCAGATTTGGCTGAGACTCCAAGCTCTGCTAAAGGGTGCCTAGAAAACCCATGCTTTGTTTTGGTTTGGGGTTTTTTTTTGTACAAGGATTAAATATCTGAGGAAGGAAGCAACACTATTACTTCATGTTCTGTCTGTATCAGCTGCTTATAGAAATGAGAGCACTCACTGCCTGGATTTTGCTGTCATCTATCACATTGGCAATGAGATGCACAGACAAGACACAAGCACATGCTGCATTCTCATGACAATGCTAACATTAATTTCATATACTGCTAGAGTATGGGGAGAGGGAGCAGGCAACATGAAAGGAGGATTTAACTATAGTAACCCAGATCTTGGTTTAGTCCTTTTGGAACCTGCATTATATCATTTCTGATTTTTTAAAAAGTGAGTTAAATGTAATTTAAAAAGAATAAGCTGAAAGTCTATAATCACTACCACCATGAAAGAACCACTTAGCCTCATTTTTAAGCCTCTGAACAAGACAAAGGTTACTAGGTTACCATCCCAGTTTTCTATCACTGAAGAATTAAGCTCTTGTGCCTGAGGTTTTTCAACAATTGTTCAGACAAGGGCAAACATGCATGATAAGAAAAAGTGGAAATTGATTCATTTCACAAGTGTTCAAACAGACTCAACCCAAAGAATGAATTTTGTTGCCAGTATTAGTTAATCTTTCTGACAAGCTTGCAATAAACCATTAGCAGTATGTTTCCCACGAGTCCATCTCAGCACTACCAACCACCATCACAAACCAACCCAGCTTTCTGTTGAATAGAACTCCACAGGCCAGTGCCTTGTCATTTATTGAAGCCATGAATTCTGGTCCTAAGCTCTAAAACAGTACTTTCATTTTGCATGGCATGGGAAATTAAGTATGTCACTTTTTGACTCCACTTTGTCATTGTTTAGCTAATTACAGATATATGAAGCTTCCTGAGCGGTAGCAACAGAGGAAGTTCAACAAGGGCAAATGTAGAGTCCTCCCCCTTAGGACAAATAAACCCCTGCACCAATACAGGTGAGGGGTTGGTCTGCTGGAAAGCAGCTCTATGTAGAAAGACCTGGGAGTGTGGAATAGAACAGAATTAACTAGGTTGGAAAAGACCTTTGAGATCATCAAGTCCAACTTATCACCCAACACCATGTTATCAACTAAACCATGACACCAAGTGCCTCATCCAGTCTCCTCTTAAACTGTGTAGCTGGTAGACAAGCTCACAATGACCCACCAAAGTGTCATTGTGGCCAATAAGGCAAATGGTATCCTGGGGTGCATTAAAAACGTGACCAGCAGGTTCAGGGAGGGTCACCTCCCCCTCTATTCTGCCCCAATGAAGCCACACTTGAAGTATTGCAATCAATTAGGGGTTCCCCAAATCAAAAGAGAAAGAAAACTGCTAGAGAGTGGAATGGAGGGCCATGAGGATGCTTAAGGACCGGAGCACCTCTTTCACAAGGAAAGGCTGAGACAGATAGGGCTATTTAGCCTGGAGAAGAGCAGACCGAGAGGGGATGCCTATAAATACTCACTCTTCTCTTCTCCAGACTATACAACCCCAGGTCCCTCAGCTGCTACTCACAAAAGCTGTCCTACAAACCCTTCAGCAGCTTCATTGCCCTTCTCTGGACACACTCCAGAATCTAAATGTCCATCTTGCCATGAGGGGCCCAAAACTGAACCCAGCACTCCAGTTATGGCCTCACCAGTGCTGCATACACGGGGACAATCCCTTCCTTGCTCCTGGTGGCCACGCTATTTCAGGAAGCACATGAAAACAACAGAAAACAAGTCACTTCAGTCAGAAGTAGAAATCCTTTTTCTCACTGGAATTCAAAAAGCTTTCTTCAAGGCTGTAACTAATACGTTACAGCATTTTCTCTGCAATGAAGTGCAAAGACCCACAGCTAAAACTGTAAAAAAGCCAACAAATTAGAGGCCACAGTCCAAATAATTCCTACTACTGACCCCAGACATACGTTCACAGAATCACCAAGGTTGGATGAAACCTCAAAGATCATCAAGTCCAACCTGTCTCCACAGACCTCCTGACTAAACCATGGCACTAAGTGCCACGTCCAATCCCCTCTTGAACACCTCCAGGGATGGGGACTCCACCACCTCCCTGGGCAGCACATCCCAATGCCTAACAACTCTCTCTGGGAAGAACTTTCTCCTCACCTCCAGCCTAAACTTTCCCTGGTGCAGCTTGAGACTGTGTGCTCTTGTTCTGGTGCTGGTTGCCTGGGAAAAAAGAGACCAACCCCCACCTGGCTACAACCTCCCTTCAGGTAGTTGTAGAGAGCAAGAAGGTCTCCCCTGAGCCTCCTCTTCTCCAGGCTAAACAACCCCAGCTCCCTCAGCCTCTCCTCATAGGGCTTGTGCTCGAGGCCTCTCCCCAGCCTCATTGCCTTTCTCTGGACACATTCAAGAGTCTCAATGTCCTTCTTAAACTGAGAAGCCCAGAACTGGACACGGTACTCAAGGTGTGGCCTTGCCAGTGCTGAGTACAGGGGCAGAATGACTTCCCTGCTCCTACTGGACACACTACATTGCAGCTAAGAACTCGTGCAGAAGAAGCCTTCCAAATTTTGATGTGAGGAACAAGTCACTGCCATAGTAGTCAGCACAGAAAGCCATCAGAGTACAATTTTATTCAGATATTTGTCCTTGAATATAGTAAAACAAATGATGGCAAAAGTTCTGTTCCCTTTAAGACTCTAAATTGGCTCCAGGGAGAGCAGCATTCACTGACTGCCAAGGATCAAGGGCAGTATGGGCTGCAAACTGGGATGTCTACTGCCTGCAGAAAAAGAGCTGCAAAAAAGACCAGCACAACATGTTATTAATATAATGTAATATGCAATTTGAAAGGATTAAAAAATGAAGCTGCCTCCTCATCTATACATATTAATGATGAATGACCATTTTACCATCATGTCACTTCCCTGCACAGAACTGGAATAAGTGAATATTGTCTCTTCCCTAATTAGTCACAAGAAAAAAAAGATGTTAAATACATCAAGTGTGAATATTTTACAACACTAGGCAGACAAAATTAATTACTGTAGATTATATAAATACCTAATTATTGAGTTTAATCTATAAATATGGAAATTATAACTCATAACACTGGTGAAACTCCTATTTCTCTATTTTGCATAGGCAGCATGAAATAGAAATAAAAATAATTTTCAGTGGTTGTACATGAACAAGAAAAGCTCTTGGGAGCCTTTTCTGCAGTAAGCACACAGATCAAGGCACCAATGGTCCCTTTAATCCAAATATTTGCCAGATACCACTGCTTTCCCCTGAAATCTTCTGGCTGCTGCTGACTCAGTTTGAGCTGTGAACTAACAGCACCATTCCCGTTCTCACAATTAGAAGAGTGGTGCTACCCTAATCATTCTGCTGAACACGAGCCAGCGGTGTGCCCAGGGAGCCAAGAAGGCCAATGGCATCCTGGCCTGCATCAAGAATAGTGTGGCCAGCAGGAGCAGGGAATTCATCCTGCCCTGTACTCAGCACAGGTTAGGCCACACCTTGAGTCCTGTGTCCTGGACCCCTCCATTTAAGAAGGACATTGAGACACTTGAAGGTGTCCAGAGAAGGGCAACAAGGCTGGGGAGAGACCTCGAACACAAACCCTATGAGGAGAGGCTGAGGGAGCTGGGATTGTTTAGCCTGGAGAAGAAGAGGCTCAGGGGAGACCTTACTGCTCTCTACAACTACCTGAAGACAGGTTGTAGCCAGGAGGGGGTTGATCTCTTCTCCCAGGCAACCAGCATCAGAACAAGAGGACACAGTCTCAAGATGCACCAGGGAAAGTTTAGGCTGGAGGTGAGGAGAAAGTTCTTCCCAGAGAGAGTTGTTAGGCATTGGAATGTGCTGCCCAGGGAGGTGGTGGAGTCACCGTCCCCGGAGGTGTGCAAGAGGGGACTGGATGTGGCACTTGGTGCCATGGTTTAGTAGTCATGAGGTCCTGGGTGACAGTTTGGACTTGATGATCTTTGAGGTCTTTTCCAACCTTGGTGATTCCACAATTCTATGCTATGATTCAAGGAAACTTTGGTGGATTATAGGCACCCACAGCCTTTCATTAAATGCAGGAACAAAAAAATCCCATTCCTTTGTGTCATCTCTCTCCATCTGTGCAATGTCTTGACCTTTGTCTTCCAAAATTCAGACTTGGTATTTGATTTTTATGCTTTGTGCAAAGCATCTTGTGCTAATTAGACCTCAGGCTTTTCATGCTGACCTTGAAGGAACTCCCACCATAAATTTGTAGCTCATGGTTTGTTTGGGTTTTCTTGTGTTGTGAAGCAAATGTCTAGATAGAACAAAATATAAAAAGTCTTCCAGGAGCATCATCCAGCAAGGTCTAATAATGCTTTGAAGAAGAGATTTTAATTACTTCAAGATTTTCTTTATAGAAAGGTCTTTTCTTTATATAAAGTTCTTTTCCATTACAGGTAGCTTTTGTGCAGCTGGTGTCACTTGACACAACTACCATCTTTTTACTAAGGGCTACAAACACATCAACAGATAGTAAGGCACTTTGTCAGGAAAAGGTAGAAAGTATCATTGATTTTGCATCCAGATGCAAATGAACCAAAAGCACCAAGAAGTTCAAAGAGAGACACTCAGAGACAGCAGTAACTGATTACTTTACAAGTAGCTATATTAGTGGCATAAAGTTGCTTGGACATGTCTGAAGTTCCCAGTTCTTGGCAGATGTTTATATGTTTAAAATGGAAACAAAAATATTAATTACTAACCAATTCCTTTTATTTTTTTCCCTCTTTTACTGAATATGTACTTTGTAATGACCTTCCTTCCTTAAGAACAGGGACTGAGTATTAGAAACAATATCACAGTATCACCAAGGTTGGAAGAGACCTCAAAGATCATTGAGTCCAACCTGAAGTCATGCAAGTCATAAATGTATATAGAACAAAAGCATTTTAACATTGAGGTGCTACTGGAAACATGCTGAAGTATTACATGTTGTGAGGGCACTATACTAGCAAGGAGTAGCACACCAGCTGCTCAGGAATACATCTGCAGATCATAGAAAACTTGAGGGGGTATATGATCATGAGGATTTGAGAGCGACATGAAAAACTGATGACCTCATTGTTCTCACATACATTTACAGTCCAGCTCCTCTTTAATCCAGGCTGCTGCAGAAGTCAGAGTTACAGGCTGATATGAGTGCCCTGTCCTATTTTAATGACAGTAGTACTTAGAAAACCACCTTCAAATCTCATTTAAGAATCTGATCTTCACTTGCCACGAGAGTGCTCATTAAGATTCCCTAATAAATATATTTGCATTCTTCTTTGAGGCTCTATTTAAGGCTTTTATGGCTCACTCTGTATTTGGTATTGAAGCAGCTCTTCAGCTGTGAAAGCTTCAGTGCCCCCAGTTTAAGTGATCACTAAAGAGAATTAAAAAAGTGGAAAAAAAAAAAAGCTTTTGACTGGATAAGAGGGAAAACAACCTACAGGGAAATAATACTTTAATACATGGTAGGAGGGGAAAAGAGATAATCACCTTCAAGCAGAAACTTTGAGTAATTTCATCTGCAGCTTCCAGCTTGATATTTTCAGGCTATCCATGAAATGCCAGCAGATCAGTGCTCTCAATTCAATACCATATTCCAGGGCAAGAACGAGTCTTTGATAATTTGAATGCACTTTGATAGTGCATCAAATGAATTTAGTCCCAAAGAGCAAAATGGTTGCTTCTGAACCATAACTGGATGGCAGAGAGAATACAAGGGGAGGAGGGTGAGAAAGCTTTGTTCCCCCCTTCAGAAGCCCATCTTTATAATGCTTTCATTAGCAGTTAAAAAACCACTACTTTGAAATAGAGAAGAAATGGATTTGATGATGCTGAATACTATGGGGTATAGTTTTGTTTCCTCCTTTTACTAACAGGCAACGTAAAGAGTTTTATTTTACTGTTACAACTGTAAAAGGTTTGCTTGTAAAAGAACCAAACAAAAATACAAACAAGAGGAGCTGGAGATTTTTTTGTTGTCTTGCTAGTCCAGGTAAAGTTATTTCAACATATAAGTAAGACAAGAAATAAAGCTCTTTTTTTTACCCCTAGAAGAGAAAGTTCTGATAGAAGTAATTCTGATAGACATTTTCTTGCACAGCATAATTTTGTTTGTAGCACCAAAGATACACAGTACTGGTATAGATTGTGAAAGGTACAAAGGAAATCTCTGTCACCCAAAATACTGCTCTGCTACGTGGAGAATAATTTTTATTCAAGGCTCTTAACCAGCTGGGAAATGCTTCAGTATCTAGGAAAGTCTAATTAAGAAAAGGTTTATTTTCATATCCAAATACAAGCTGTAATTTTAATTATCCTTTGTCAGTTCAGTGCATTTCATCTGACTGGGTACAGCTTTAGACACTTGAGGTATCTGAACCATAGAATCATGGAATCACCAAGGTTGGAAAAGACCTCAAAGACCATCAAGTCCAACCTGTCACCCAACACCTCAAGACTAACTAAACCATGGCTCCAAGTGCCATGTCCAATTCCCTCTTGAACATCTCTTGTATTGTATTGTATCTCCAGGGATGGGGACTCCACCACCTCCCTGGGCTGCACATTCCAATGGCCAACAACTCCCTCTGGGAAGAGCTTTCTCCTCACCTGCAGCCTAAACTTCCCCTGGCACAGCTTGAGACTGTGTCCTCTTGTTCTGGTGCTGGTTGCCGGGGAGAAGAGACAAACCCCATCCTGGCTACAACCTCCCTTCAGGTAGTTGTAGAGATCAAGAAGGTCTCCCCTGAGCCTCCTCTTCTCCAGGCTAAACACCCCCAGCTCTCTCAGCCTCTCCTCAGAGGGCTTGTGCTTGAGGTCTCTCCCCAGCCTCATTGGCCTTCTCTGGACACATTCAAGTGTCTTGATGTCCTTCTTAAATGGAGGGGTCCAGAACTGGACACAGGACTCAAGGTGTGGCCTAAGCAGTGCTGAGTACAGGGCAGATGACTTCCCTGCTCCTGCTGGCCACACTATTCTTGATGCAGGCCAGGATGCCATTGGTGTTCTTGGCCACCTGGGCACACTGCTGGCTCATGTTCAGCCTGCTGTCAATCAGCACCCCCAGGTCCCTTTCTATTTGGCAGCTCTCCAGCCACTCTGACCCCAGCCTGTAGCGCTGTATGGGGTTGTTGTGGCCAAAGTGCAGCACCCAGCACTTGGACTTGTTGAATGCCATCATGTTGGACTCTGCCCATCTGTCCAGACTCCATTTCTTGTCAATCCAAAGGAAGGGGCATTCCCACAAAGCCAGCAAGTATTTGAGTTGTTGGATGGACCAAAATGCTGCTTCATCTCTGCTAAGAACAAAGTGGGTTTAGACAACTAGCTGAATTAAACCAAATGAGGTAGGCTCTGATGTTAAGGCAGTATTTAGATCTAAGAGTACAGCAGTATTATGCTGATAGCAAGCCATATCATTTCTAGTAGTGTAAAGGGGTGAGAAAAACAGAAATAGTGGTTTGGAATACTCAAGAGTAATAAGTAATTTTCTCTATTGCACATTTGAATGGTAAAGATCATCACCAGGTTTGTACTTTCCCAACATATTTCTATCTATCCACCCTGAGGACAGCAGATTGGTGCAGTACTTAAGAGAATGAGGAAGACAAAAATTACTTTGATAATTATTGTAATTGCAGTGATGATGATTCAGAGAAACCTGGCTTCAGATACCATAGGACTGCTGTGTAGCAGTACACAGTTCAATCCAAAATCCTGATGACAGCTAATACTTTAAAGCCTCATCTTTTACATTTTGCTGGTCAAAGACTCCTCCTGCATGCCTTTTGATTCCAGGCTTCACATCAGTTGTTATTCTTGCATTGTCCTAGGAAATCTAGACCACCCTGGGAGCTGAGAATTATATCTGTCTTCTCAGTGTTTGGTGGTATGATTGCTCGTGATTGCTCCCATTTAGCACGTAAACTTCAAGAGATCAGTTGCTGAATAATAGATCCTTTAATATTTGATTATAGTCACTGTAGGTCACATACTGTCTCCTTTAAGTGTCTAAGATGGGGGAATAAATGAATGCTGCTCCTTTACAGTAACTAAGTGATCTACAATTCAGTGGCTGAAAACCCTTTGCCTAGTTTTGCTGACCTGCTAGGATACACACTAAGAACCAGGGAATAAACAGATGAAGAGGGACTAATTATTTTAGCAGCCAAAGTTTTGAAATAGAGACTCTTGTAACAGTTGCTTTCCCCACTCCCAGCAGGATGTTTTCCAGATGAGTAAATGCTCAGGGGAACAGGCAAGCCCTATGGACTAGCAATCAATTCTAATGAGCTTGTCACAAAAGTCAGCATTTCAGAGCCATAGACTCCATTTTACAACTTACTACAGCTTGACCGCAGTCCTCCTGCCAACCACAACAGCCCCCAGCCTCTCCAAATCATAGACTGAATCTTTCTTTAACTCCCAGTGAAACATAGCTTTTCTTTTATGATTCTCCCCTTGGCTTTCCGGGTGGTTGGTTTATGATCCAGAACAAAAGGAAACTGACAGTAACTGCAAGTATAGCATAGAACAGAATTTACCAGGTTGGAAAAGACCTTTGAGATCATCAAGTCCAACCTATCATCCAACACCACCTAATCAAGTAAACCATGGCACCAAGCACCCCATCCAGTCTCTTCCTAAACACCTCCAGTGATAGTGACTCCACCACCTCCCTGGGCAGCACATCCCAATGGCCAATCTCTCTTGCTGTGAAGAACTTCTTCCTAACATCCAGCCTAAACCTCCCCTGGTGCAGCTTGAGACTGCGTCCTCTTGTTCTGGTGCTTCTTGCCTGGGAGAAGAGACCAACCCCCACGTGGCTACAACCTCCCTTCAGGTAGTTGTAGACATCAATAAGGTCTTCCCTGAGCCTCCTCTTCTCCAGGCTAAGCAACCCCAGCTCCCTCAGCCTCTCCTCATAAGGCTTGCACTCCAAACCCCTCACCAGCTTTGCTGCCCTTCTCTGGAAATACACATTGCTGCTCCTGAAGGGTATATGGTTGGCAAAGGAGTAGACTTCATGCTAAGTACAAATGGTGGCACCTGTACCACTTGGAATTTTGGCTCATATTTGGGAAACTAATGTGAGCTTCTGAGCTTTTGAACTGCCAAGATAAATAAATCTTCATATGTGGTATTAATGAAAGGTGAGAACAAAGAAAAGGCAAAGGAGGGGAAGAATGGTAAAACCCCAATGAGTTTCTTTTGACTCAAACCAGAAATCCATATCTCAAGACTAAATGAAAACCTGAATTGTCCAAGTTGTCGGTGTTGAATCAAAAACATCACTGTGTTTTCCATGTCAGCAACCACTGGCAAATCTATCTCAGCTATTAGCCACCAAAAATATCTGAAAAGGTTTAATCTTTCAGTAAATCTAAGGAGTTGGTTATGTTATCCCCATTTCCCTGACAACCTGCCAGCATAGATGACCCAACAAAATTCCCAACTGAGTTGCTGATCAGATAATTATTAATTTAGGTGTTTGTTTCTTTTATGGGCTGGTCTGTGTCATTAATGATTGAGCCACCAGCAGACAACTCTTCATCTATTTCCTAAATGGGACAAGTGCAATGTACCACTACACTTGTTAAATTAAACAAATGTCTTAGCCTGGAATCCCAGTGAAACCAAGAGACAAGAGCTCTGCTTTCATTCAGACGATGCCTTGAACACACCTAGAGTTATCATTAGCTGCTCTCTCCTTTTAGGTGCTGTTTCAGTTCAAACTAGGATGTGAGAATACTCTGTACAGAAGTATCAGCTAATTGCTGTTGTTAGTGGACTTTTCTTAACAAAGAAATGTCACTTCACTGACACAGAACTTATTGAAAGCAGAGTAACGCTTCAGGTTTTTGTGCAATCTCTCCACTGAGCAGAAGAGATCAAAAAAAACCCCAAAACACAACACACATCAGGGTAGACAGTGCTCATAAATGAATGCTTGAGCAAGGCAGGCACTGCACACCAGGCTCCTCAAGGAATCTTTTCCTATTTTCCTCATACACCTGAGATACACCAGGTTTGGCCCTTCCCCTCCTTAACTGTTCTGGGTAAAGAGGAGATATTTGCCACATTGATGCTAATTCCTGCATGTCCAAACCCAAATACCAGTGCAGCTGTGTGTGGGAGTCAGGGCTCTGCAAGAGTTGAAATAATGATGTCTCTGGCTCATGAAAAAAAAAAATTCTTATCCAATAGGACCAAATGTGTTTCACCACAATATGAATTAAGTGGCAATTTCCTGGGTGCTCTTTGAGCTCTGCAGCTTCTTCACAACAGAGTTCTTCATTAGCACTTTTTAAGCATCCCTTCTCATTTTCATCTCTTTACTGAAGGAAAAAAAATATGTTTCAGCCTTACTTTGCTTCCAACATTATTACAAGTGGATATTCATTCCCTCACTCCTCCCCCTTCAAGATGTGGATGTAAGGAAGAAGAGGAGGAAAGACATTCTTCAAAAAATGCTTTTACAATTTCAAGAAAATGAAACCTGAAATTTCATAGTGGCTGCGTTCTACTGCTATCAGGAAATTAAAACAGCCCAGCAGTACAGAGAGTAGAAAATGAACTTCTCCAAGAAGGGCTCAGTGCTGTTTTACTCCTCAGGCTGAAGGGAGAGCAAAGAGGGGGGAAAAAAAAATAAGACTTAAATTCTGTGTGAGTATTTTACTACCCACCCTCCCCTCCCTGCAGTGCAGGACTAGAGCATATTCAGAAACAGTGCCATTGAAAGTTGTTCTGACATGTTTGCTAGAGCTAATGGGCTCTTTGCAGACACCCTGTCCCTGAATTTCTTTCCTCTGGCCACATTTCAGACATTGCTTCATTCTTTTCAGATGATCTGAGCACATGCAGATATGTTTTGGAAGCTTGATGCATTGCAATTAGAAAAGCCATCACAACTAGAATGACTAAAGTAAAATGAAAAATTCCATTTTGGACTGAGGCCTTTTATAACCTTGATTAACTTTTTTATTTTTTTTTCAAAGCAGTAATTTTAGGGAGTGATTTGGGAACCTAAATCCAGGCAGCTACTTTGAAGTACCCTGCGTGTTCTTCAGCTGCTGCTCCAGAAGTGTCTCCCATTAATCACATCTCCCACCTGCCCAGTCACTGATGAGGTCTTAAGTTTCTTGTGCATTCCTCTGCTGCCCCTGCTTAGACACCTGGGTTGCTCCCTTCCTGCCTGGTTTGCCTGTATGAAACAAGCAGCAAGGTCTGCTGCTCCACAAAGTAAAGGAGAGGTTTCAAGAGTCAGTGAGCACTCTAAGAAATGAGAAGAGGGAGACAAAATTTGTTTCATTAATTTGGTGCATTAAGAAAGCAGGGGGATTTAGTCAGGAACAGCACTGTGCCAGTGATGAATGGGAATCACCCTGCATCACTGAGCCTGAACACTTAGCTGGAGTAGAGATGAAGTGTCGAAGCACCTCAGGTGGTGTGGTACCATTAGGAGAGGAGTTAATGAGAAAAATCATGATATCTGGAGAAACATCAGGAAAAATTAAGCTGAAAAAATTATATGATAGGAGGTCTGGCTATGGTCTGTCAGAAACTGACTTGGAGCCTAAGGAGGTGTACTTTATCTCCTAGGCAGACAGCTCAGGCTGAGCTCTAGAAGAAGAGCTCTTAAATGCAGAGAGTCTATTTTAAGAGCACGTGAAAAAGACATCATAACCCCAGGACCAGCTTTAAGTTTTCTCTACTGACAATGAACTACAAGATGCAGCATAATGAATCAGGATGGCACCATGAGAACCTATTTCTCTTTTAGCATTCAATTTGGTAAGGAAACCACATGATTTAAAGCAAGAGTAGCACCCTAGCTAGTTAAAACAGGATAAAGGAGCAATTCTTGGAGGGATTTTAAGTTACCTATTAAAATAAAGGTGTGCCAAATCCTGCTTAATCCTACAGTAAAACAGGCACAGCAAAAACTTGAGAAAGGCTTAAATAAGAAAGTTCAGAAATGGCAGGAAAAAAGGGTTTTCTTTAAAAAGATTATTTTTTTTCCCTTAAAAATGCAAAGATGTGTTTGACTACTTCCATCGATCTTTTCCCCCTGTTTCTTCATTGTGAGTCCAACCCAGCACACACTGAAGGCACCATGAAGTGCCTAAGACACCTGATGTTTGAAAAGGTGCCAGGAGGAGATGTTTCATATTCTGTCACAAAAATCTAAGGTGGTTTTAATTTTTTTTTCCAATACAGACTATATAAAAATAAACACCAAGACAGAATCTGATTCTACCTAGATGTCTGTGCCACGAGAAGGTGTTTCACACCCTGTCACAAAAATGCAAGTATTTCAATAAAGACCATTTAAAAATAAATGCAAACACAAACTGTGATTCTACCTGGATATTACAGTATGTCACAGTCAGCAGCAATACTGTTTCCAGGTATCTTTTAAAGCATATTTTCATTTCTAATCTGACAAAACCAAGTTCATTGCAAGCAAAAGTGGGGGGGGGGGGGGGAGGAAGGTCAAAGAATGTCTAACAAATAGTGCATTACCCATAATGCATGTAAGAACTTAGGAGCTTCTAACAGTACTTGCTTTGAGTGACAGCTGAAAGCTTGCCAGTAAGTTTGCAGATGACACCAAGCTGGGGGCAGGTTTTGATCTGTTAGAGGGTAGAGAGACCTTGACAGGCTGGACAGGTGGGCAGAGACAAAGGCATGAGATTGAACACATCTAAGTGCCGGGTTCTACACATTGGCCACAAGAACCCCATGCAGAGCTACAGGCTGGGGTCAGAGCGGCTGGTGAGCAGCCAGGCAGAAAGGGACCCAAGGGTACTGGTCAATAGTAGGCTGAACATTAGCCTGCACTGTGCCCAGGTGGCCACGAAGGCAAATGGCATCTGGGCCTGTATCAGGAATAGTATGGCCAGCAGGAGCAGGGAAGTCCTTTTGCCCTGTACTCAGCACTGGTTAGGTCAATCCTTGAGTCCTGTGTCCAGTTCTGGGCCCCTCAGTTTAGGAAAGATGTTGACTTGCTGGAAGGTGTCCAGAGAAGGGCAACAAAGCTGGGGAGGGGTTTGGAGCACAGCCCTATGAGGAGAGGCTGAGGGAGCTTAGCCTGGAGAAGAGGAGGCTCAGAGGAGACCTTATTGCTGTCTACAACTACCTGAAGGGAGGTTGTAGCCAGGTGGGGGTTGGTTTCATCTGCCAGGCAACCAGCACCAGAACAAAAGGACACAGTCTCAAGCTGCACCAGGGGAGGTTTAGGCTGGATGTTAGGAAGAAGTTCTTCATAGAAAGAGTAATTGGCCATTGGGATGTGCTGCCCAGGGAGGTGGTGGAGTCACCATCCCTGGAGGTGTTTAGGAAGAGGCTGGATGGGGCACTTGATGCCATGGTTTAGTTGATTAGATGGTGTTGGGTGATAGGTTGGACTTGATGATCTACAAGGTCTTTTCCAACCTGCTTAATTCTATGCTATTCTCCTCTCAAACTGCAAACCAGAAACTCTGATGCCTGTTGCTTATTGCAAATACTTTGGTCCCTCTGCAGAATTCTTACCATATTTGTTCAACAGAGTGAGAGTCTTAGATCCTTGATTTAAAAATAAAATATTTGCCTGTGACACTATGGAAACAACCAACATCTCTTTCCTGCAGTAGAACAAAGGGGTCACAAAGATGAAGTGCACTTGTACTTTGAAACGTGGCAAGAAGAGTGGTATCGTGCTTTGTGCTTGCTGGAGCTCAATGACCAAATGTGTTCAATTTACATCTAAAACCAGTTTGTTTATTTTTTTACCTCACTTCCAGCAAAGTAAACTCAACAAGGGAGGCTGTTATGTAAGTGTGCACCACACTCAGCAGTGGCACAAGAGGAACAGAACAGAATTAACCAGGTTGGAAGAGACGTTTGAGATCATCGAGTCCAACCTATCACCCAATACCATCTAATCAACTAAACAATGGCACCAAGCACCCCATCCAGTCTCTTCCTAAACACCTCCAGTGATGGTGATTCCACCACCTTCCTGAGCAGCCCATTCCAATGGCCAATCACTCTTTCTAAGAAGCAGACCTCCCCTGGCACAGCTTGAGACTGTGTCCTCTTGTCCTGGTGCTGGTTGCCTGGGAGAAGAGACCAGCCCCCACCTGGCTAGAACATTCACATTGGAAAAATGTAAGCAAAAGGGAGTATTAATTATCATAGAATTGTCAGGTCTGGAGGGGACCTCAAGGATCTAGTTCCACACACCCCCACCACAGGCAGGGATACCTCTCACTAGATCAGGTTACTGAGAGCCCCATCCAGCCTAGCCTTAAACACTTCCTCACCACCCTCATGGTGAAGAAATTCTTCCTAACATCCAATCTGAATCTATCCACTCCTAGCTTCCCTCCATTCCCCCAGTCCTACCACTCCCTGACACCCTAAAAAGTCCCTCAGCAGCTTTCTTGTAGGCCCCTTCAGCTACTGGAAGGTCACAATAAGGTCTCTTCAGAGCCTTCTCCAGACTGAACAGCCCCAACCCTCTCACAGTCTGTCTCCATAGGAGAGGAGCTCCAGCCCTCTGATCATGCTTCTTTGGACCTCTTCCAGCACATCCATATCTTTCTTGTAATAGGGGCTCCAGAACTGGACACAGGACTTCAAGTGGGGTCCTACTAGAGTGGAGTACTGGGGGAAAATCACCTCCCTTGACCTGCTGGCTATGCTGCCCTTGATGCAGCCCGAAAGAATATTGTGGGAAATAATCATAAGAATCATGCTCTCAAGATAATATGACTTTGTGTAAAGACTGGGGTAATATTTTGTACTGATAGGAATGTTTTTTTTTCCTCAGTGTTTTGCAATAAGAAAACTGAACACAATATTCTAGGTTTAGCATAAGAGAGCAGCTTATTCCATCAACTGCAATGACTGCAGTTGCCTTCAAAAATTCACAGCTCTGGTATCTGGTAGCAGTGAGACAGGCAGAGAGACGTACACCAGAACAGAGACTGATAATCAAACAGCCAGAGAGATTGGAGATCCCATTTCTTGGAGGAGCACAGTGCCTGGAAGCTAGAGAAATAGTAAGAAAAAATGCTCAGAATGCACCAAAAATGCAAAGAAAAAAAAAAAGAGAGACTATTATTGCTAGGTTGTGTTCAGTATTAGATTTGTAATGTTTCATGTTATTTTACTTCTAACAAGTTTAATCACTGGACAGTGATAGGGGATTTTAGGACCCAGAGAACTGAAAAATTTGTAGTTGTTTCAAGACAAAAAAGGAGTCCATGGACACCAAAAGCAATCTCATACTTCAGAATTCCCTTCCAATTACAGTGCAGTTTTTCTTTAATCACTATCACATCTTGCTGACACTTGCTGCAAAAGTTACATGAACCAAAGCAACAGCAAAAATCATCTGTTGAATGTAGATCAAACTGTGGGATCAGCCGTGCCTCGATTAGGGACCATAAGAATTCCTTCTGCCCTGCTAAATCCTGGCTCCACCTAAATATTCTATCCGGTCTGGACAGTGCCAAGTGACCTAACATGTCTCTGAACTTGTACCACCACCACCCAACATGCAGCACTGGCTTTTGAAGAGCCAGGTTCACTTGCTACCAATTTGATGCACACATCCAACTCACGAGATGGGGAAGTCACTTGCCAGGAAAATGCAGACAATCCAAAGACTGCCAAGCTCAGTCCTATATCATCTTAGTAAGCAGTGTTGCAAATGAAAGATGCCAAGACCAGCTCTTAATTGAGCTCTTAGGAATTGGGAACAGTAGAAGTACCTTTGAACCCAAAAGCTAACATCAACGCAGCGCTGTGATTGCTAATTCCACCCAAGAGTACTAAGATGCCTGCAAAATGCAAACTGTTTGATGCACAAACCTTATTTAGTTATTTTCTGTTGGAACCTCAGTACCAGCATAGATGCAATAAAGGAACCTGTGAAGAGGTGGGTAGTTCTTCCAGCCTCAGTCACACAGTATATCAATTCTTAGGAGGAACAGCACTATTCCTTCTTTTTATAGATGAAAGATGTGCCTGTTTTTACTTTACACCTAAGCAACTATTTCAGCATTACAGCAAGTCCATGGGGACAAGAGTTTGTCATGTAGTGTCAGTTTAGGAATACATCAACTCACCTACTGCCTCAAAGTCCTCCACAGTAGCTGAAAGAGCTAGGCTGGTCACCAGATTAGCACAAACTGATCCTTTCTCTATTTGGCAAGCTATGTGCAATGAAACTGTACACTATGGTCACTTTATCTCCTGTCTGTGCAAAGACAAATCCTAGGGTGTGCAAGCATTTGTACATTGCTGCTGAGGAAACCCATTGTAGCTTCTGCACAGAAAATAAACTGTGCAAAAGGATATGCTGAAGATCTCTGCACTTCATGCAAAGTGAATACTTTATGTCCCCTCTAAGAATAGCTTATGGTTAGATAGAGTCCAAAACTGGTGGCAATTAAGAGACCAACACGCTCCTGATGCAAGCTGAAGACTCTCAGCTCTCCCCTGGTTTATTATTGCCATCTGTCTCCTGATGCAATATCAAATTACTTGGAGAATCTACAGGGCTGTGCTCTGATTTTGTTTATCAGCAAAACACACTCATCACCCTTTCTCATGCTTGATGAAGGCACAGAGTGTCTGTTGCAGTGACGTTCTAAATAAAGTTAAATTGACTATCTGAATTCAAAACCTCTCATGTTTGAGATGTGTATTAGAAGAACATGCTGTCCAGTCATTAGATATGTATTTTAAAAGAGGCTGAAGACATGCAGTTCTGCTTCAGGTGGTAAGCAGGGAAGATCTACAAAGAATTACTCTTTAGTAAGCAACGTCCTTACAACAGGACACTGCTGCTGCTTAACCCAGGACAGGACTACACTGTCTACTCTGCAGATACCCTAGTCAAACAGGGTCTGCTAGCCCTTGGATCCAAGTCATCCTCTACAAGACAAAGGCTAGGAATTCATGCTGACCAGCACATATGTGACCGGTTGATGCTATGCCTTTAAGAAAGAGACAGTTGCTGAACACTCTGGCTGAATGTTTTTGATATTTGAACAAAAACAAGATAGTCTAAACTAATTTCATTGGTGCTTGTGGGGTGCAGTTTGGAGTTTGGGTTCTGTTAGTTCAGTCTGTGTCTGGTCTGGGTTCAGGCTGGGTGCAGTCTGTGCTTCTCTCTTGCTGAAGCAGGAACGGCCTTGAGTTAACAGCTAACCAGATAAGAACACTAATTCTTGCATGCGTTTTCTGAGCTAACAGCATTTTTCTTCCTTAATCGCCTTTCTCTCTCTCTCTAACCCTTTTTGGGAAAAAAGGGGAGGTGGGGAGGGAGAGAGGGGGGTTCAGGGAACCCCCCTGGCCGGCTGGAGGGAAAAGGTTTTTCTGCATTGTGTTCATTGTTATATTTTCCTGTATATATTGTAAATATTGTATATTTGTGTATATATTCATTGCATTCCATTTATGCTTGTAAATATAGCTTTCATCTGCTTTTCCGACTGAGCTAGCTGTGGTTTCTTTCCCTGGGTGTGGGGAGGGAACTTTCTCACCCCACCACAACATAGCACTGTTTTTACTGCTGTGTCATGAAAAGCACTGTAAACAAAGAGTGTGTTCACAGGTGAGCATCAGTTTGTGGGTCTATATCCTTTTCTCTGCTGGCAAAAGCACAAGTCTTGCCATTCACCTCCAGTGGACCACAAGCAAACAACAGCACCTTGCTTCTTCCAGAGCACATGTAGGATTACTCCATCTGAGCATAAGCAAGGACAGGGTGAAGAAAAGGGCTCAAGAACCTTAGGCCTTTCAGTCACAAACAGCACATTGCTCTTGGAACAAGAACTTGTTTCCTGAGAACAGAAAGGGTTTTTATCTATTACTAGGCTGTCTGTAGAAAAAAACAAAAGCCAGCCACAACAACCTATGGATTTCTTTTTCTTCCACAGCTGTCAGAGTACTCCAAATAAAACCTCTGTCAGTTTCTCTTTATTACCAACTTTAGAGCTCTCACTGGAGCTGCATATCGGTAGGACTTTGCTGGAAGCTCAGAATAAAATGGATGCATTTCAAAGCTAACTAGAGTCTATTTATAATCAACTGCATGCACCTTCTCATCTGCACTGGGCTTGTGAATTCACATCCAGTCTAAAACTGCAGGGGCTGTCAACTCTTTCCAACTGAGATTCTTAACATTACTGCTCTGGTCCCTCACAGCTATTGTGCTTCTTGCAAAAAAGAAAAAACCCAAACCCCAAAATAATAACAAAAGTTTCAACACTACACATCCAACTCATCATATCCCAGCACACTTTACCCTGTGGAATTCTCCAGTCACATCTTCCAAATGGAAGGCATTATTTGGAATAAGAACTTCAAGTGGAGTCTTCACTGGATTGGATATGATGTTGCTTTGTGAGGATGGTAGGATTACGTATATGCCCACAGGCACCAAAGGCAAGAAAGAAAGTGATTTTCCACCTCCAATTCTTTTAACAGAACCTGAATAAAACATCTAGATATTTTTAGAGCTCTCATGATTCATTAATATTTTAACCTTCCAGCCTGGAATATTTTAAGTCCTCCTTTTCATTTAGCACCTGAGTAACCACTCGAGCCACTTTAGTGAACATGAAGGTATTCACATATGTCTAAGTTTCATTCACTCCACATCTTTTTAAAATCATTCCATTTCCTGGAGAAGAGAGCTGTTATTGGAATAGATCAAACACAATGGTGCATTTTTGCCTTTCTACCAAACAAAAGCACTTTAAAAAGAAAACTCTCTCTCCTTCCTCTGCTGTTCAAAAAGTCCGAGCTGAAGGTTGAATAAAAAAACCCCTTAGTTTTCCACAGTAAAACAAAGCACCAAACTAATCCCACAAGAAACAACAACAAAACAACCCCAAACAAACAAAAGAAAGGAAAAAAAAAATACCCTAAAAAAACCCAAATTAAAAAAAAAAAAAAAGGCAAAATAAACCCAACTTAAGCAACTCCCTTTGTCAGGCATCCTGGCCTGCATCAGGAACAGTATGGCCAGCAGGAGCAGGGAGGTCATTCTGCCCCTGTACTGGTTAGGCTGCACCTGGAGTACTGTGTCCAGTTCTGGGCCCCTCAGTTTAGGAAGGATGTTGACTTGCTGGAGCGTGCCCAGAGAAGGGCAACAAACTTGGTGAGGGGTTTGGAGCACAAGCCCTATGAGGAGAGACTGAGGGAGCTGGGGTTGCTGAGCCTGGAGAAGAGGAGATTCAGGGGTGACCTTATTGCTCTCTACAACTACCTGAAGGGAGGTTGTAGCCAGGCAGAGTTTGTTCTCTTCTCCCAAGTAACCAGCAGCTGAACAAGAGGACACAGTCTCAAGCTGTGCCAGGGGAGGTTTAGGCTGGAGGTTAGGAGGAAGTTCTACACAGAGAGAGTGATTGCCCATTGGAATGGGCTACCCAAGGAGGTGGTGGAGTCACCATCACCGGAGGTGTTCAGGAGGAGACTTGATAGGGTGCTCGGTTGCATGGTTTAGTTGATTAGGTGGTGTTCGATGATAGGTTGGACAATGATGATCTTGAAGGTCTCTTCCAACCTGGTTTATTCTATTCTATTCTATTTCATGCCTCTTGCCTTCATATGACTATTAAACTGGATGCTGGTACACAATGTTCTGTGAAGGACCTCTCAGTATTCTTAAGACTAACTTCATTTGGAAAAAGATTACTTTTAAGTAAAAGCTTTTAATTGGCAGCACAGATTTTTTTTGTTTCTTTCTGAACGTTCATTTCATTAGTTTCTAAAGATCATTCATCTCACTTGGCAGTTTTCTCACCTATACCATTCTCAAGATAGTCTGTAACTCCAAGCCAGGCCAAGAGGCTCAGCTCCATTCAGTTCCATTTCAGGATGGAATATTGACCTGATTACCACACTGGGTTTTGATACTTCTTAAAAATCTGACCTGACAGCACAAATGAAATCCTTGGCAACACCAGTTCACCTCTATAAGAGAGCTCCCATTGCACATCAGCTGCTCAAGGGAACTCTTCTCTCCTAGATATAATTGGGCAAAGACTTGTGAAGCAGCAAGCAATTACTAATCTATACTGGGAGAGCATTGTGTGAGCATACTGTAAGTACTGATAATTAAAAGTCACATCCTGATACTCCTGTAATCTTGACAATTTTCTGTTTACTTCAGCAGGGTCAGGATTTTGTCACACCACTATGAGTATATTTGGAGACTAGTATTTTCTGGTGTTGAAAGTTGCTCAGACAGTGAAAAAGGCAGTTGTGCTTCTTCCATTTCCATCATCACAAAGTACACTAAAATAGCATTATGTCAGTGAGAAAGGCATTCAGTAAAAATAAACATAATGTACACACACAGCTGCAAACTGAGTCATGGCAGACTTTAAGGCAAGACTCATGCAGCGTTATCTGCATGCTTTTTGAAGTTCCCACTTCGGACTCCTTCTGTTACCTTCACCCTCTTAAAGAGGCTTAAACTGAGTTCTGGATCTATTCAGAGACTTCTCTCAAAGCAGAATTTATGTTCTTGAGCAAAATGCCATAGCAGCTTCACAAACTATTTTCAGGGAAGCAAAAACATTGGCCAGAATGTGAAGGATCCAAATGAGGTACATTAAAAATGCACATGGAGGTCCATGGACCTAATGGCTTGCTGATTTGGATATTCCAGCCAGCCCTCAAGAGCTCTAGTAGCTGTTGTGTTCAGAGGACACTTATATTCACAGCCTGGTTAGATCTTTTTTGTGGATCTGTCCTTAATCATAGAATAGTTTGGGTTGGAAAGGACTGTAAGGATCATCTAGTTCCAACCCCCTTGCCACAGGCAAGGACACTTTCCACTAGACCACGTTGCTCAAGGATCTGTCCAACCTGAACTTTAATGCCTCTTAAAAACTTACTCTTCTATTCTTCTATTCATTCCCCCCCCCCAGTATATATTACTACTTGATTTCTCAGGGTGAATATTACTGAGCTGCATGACACCTGGAGAGGAAAACAAGTTGTAGTATCAGTACTATAGTTCTCTAAGAAGCCTTTGTTGACTTTACAGATTTAGTATAGCTATACATGATTGTTCTGCTTCATGCATATTGAATTACACTTCAAATTCTACCCAGCCATGGATAAAAGGATGAAAACACCCAAACTAGCAAGCTGATGCCTCCTAAATAAGCCTAAAGGAAATGGATGTAGTAGTATTTGCTAATGAATTACACTGCCATTATGAAAAGGTTACTGTTCTGGTTTGCATGCTCTCAAACTTCACGACCGCTCCAAATCTTTTCATGCATTTCAAATTGGATTTCTACATGATGCAGATTTTCGAGCTGGGTAACTGTTAATGACTCAGACTTACAGCTAGCAATTGCTACGAATGTTCCAGCTTCATGTTAATTAAATGTTAGGTTTCTACTTCCCTAAATTCTTGTTTTTCTTTTTCCTTTTTTTTTTTTTTTTTTTTAAAGGATGGAAGAAAGATAGAACTAAGACCTGTTATCATCTTTGCCTCTCTCCTTTGGCTCAGATTAATAACTCCTGAGAAATGATGACACCTGTGAGGTCCTGCTACTACCTCTGATGACTACAGAATCTAGTTTAACATGGAAAAAAAAAACCAACCTTAAACCCAACATTTTCTTTCTTGAGGGAACCAAACTCTGTATTGACTTCCCCGGAGACCCAGAAACAGATGATAGATAAAAACTAATTTATGAGAACACTGAAAATAAAAATCCCATCCTATGTGAAGCCTCAATATTAAATGCCACACTAGCTGCAGGTTTGATGGTGTGGTTGTTAAAGGCATTTAAACAGTGGGTGTGAAAATACTCACATTATTTACATCTTAGAAACTGAAATGCTTTCAAGTCTTAAAAGTGACTAAACTTGATCCTCAGCAGTAAAACACATACAAGAAACTCAGGCTAATATGCAGACTTTATGTTAAGATGTGATGTAAAATATATAACTTTAAATCAAGCCTTTTTTTCCCCCCCATTAAAGGGGAGATTAAAAGCAACACACTTTTTATTATAATAGTTTGTTGAGACCACTCATGAAAGCAGAATTCTCTCCACTTCTGTTTTCTTCACTGTACTCAGAACACACCCTGAGCAGAGCAATAAAAAGAAACCTGCTCAGAGAAATACTTTAAATTACTTTAAACTTACAGTGCAGTCAGGTGCCATGGTGTATAAGCTGACACAAAAATAGTGGCTACTCAAGGTTTTACCTAAAGAGGCAAGAGAAATTCTCACAGCCTTGGCCATGTGCTGCATTTTATTTCATGGTTTGTTTGAAATAGTTGAGGTGATTAGTTTTCCTCTCAGGAAATTCCCCAACTATCAACATGTGCATCGTAGCAAAGCACTCACTGTATCTCAGAAATTTTGTTTCTATACCCTGCCTCGGTTACGAAGCAAGCAGGATCTTCATTTCTCCAGATCAGGCTATTCAGCATGTGGAGAAGTGACAAGGTCTCCTTTTCCTTTTGACTTTCCTGGGCTTCATGCCCATCTACCTTCAAAACTGCTGCTTTGCAGTGGCAAAGTACAACATTAATGCTAGCAAGGTAGGAAAGGTAGCTCCAGGGCATTGTGAAGAAATAACTGTCTCAGAAGGAAAGGTGTTTGTTACCCATTGTCTGCCAGAGGCCCTGCTGAAAATCCTTTGAGTTCTGATGACCAAGTGGCAGTGTTGGAGGCTGTCCATGTTAATGCAATTTACCAGCCATCTCCTTTCTTCGATTCAGTGTGTTACCTATTATAGAGCTCCCAGAGGAAATGGGGGAAGATTAAATCAGAGGGCTAAGTTTCGCCTACTGAAATCTTTCTAAGCTCTCTCTTTCCCCTGTTTGCATCAGTCAAATACACAGTTAAGGAAGATTCAACTCAATAGGCTAAACTTACTCCTTGTGACCATCCCTCAGGTTCCTTGGACAATTTTTCCTGATCTTTGGGTCACACTGCTAGTGGTAGTATTTCATTTCTAATCAGAGTAACAGTCACATGCACCCTATCAGGCTCACTTTCACTGGATCTGATGCTTTCCTTCAAACAGGTGTTATCCCTGCAAGTGCAAACTATTAGCAATGTGCACAGCAGGATGAAGTGATGAGTTTGACAGTTCAGCACAGTTTGACCTTCCCCCTAAACCACTGCTGGATCCTGAGCAGTCTCCACTCTCACGCATTCCCCTCTTTCCAAGACTCTCCTTTGAAAAAGCATCACTAGTTTCTGGAATCTTCTGTACATTTTTATGGCTGGGGTATCTATTCCAGGCAGATTCCATGTTAGCTTTAGTATATCTTCATCTTTCTCTTGCCATCATGATCTGAGCTTCTGTTGCTGTCTGATTGGAATTGACTTGCTATAAACAGGCATACATACCCTAGAATCACACAACCCTGCTCATATGTCTACAACTGAAATTAACCAGGTCAACTCAATCAGAAGAATCTGACAGGCTGACATTTATGCCATATAAAACCCCCACACAAATTATACATGGGTATCAATGAATCACATGCCAACTTCAAAGCACCTGATAAAGTAGTTTTATATGCATCATTTTATGGAAACTACTTGCCTGAAGCTAGTAAATCAGGTTATTATACGCTTCCTATTGGTAAATACATGCTTTTCCATAAACCTGACTGTTACAAAGAAGTCCCTGTACTGGCAGCTTTGGCAAGAAGAGGTTTTGGGTTTGTTGGGGGGTTTTTTGGTTTGTTGGTTAGTTTGTTGTTTGTTTGTTTTTTTTTCCCAGTGATCCAACTGTTTAAGACTACTTCAACACAGCAGCTAAAAGACAGTTGTAATCTGTGCAGATATGGCCTGGAGCATGTCTCTTAGAAGGAGAGGCTGAGAGACCTGGGACTGTTCAGCCTGGAGAAGAGCAGACTAAGAGGGGTTCTTATTAATGTTGGTCAATATCTAAAGGGTGGGGGCCAAGAGGATGAGTCTGGGCTCTTTTTGTTGGCACCCAGTGACAGGACAAGGGGCAACAGGCACAAACTAGAATACAGAAGGTTTCACTTGAACTTAAAGAAAAAAACTTTACTGTGAGGGTGCTGGAGCCCTGGAGCAGGCTGCCCAGAGAGTTTGTGGAGTCTCTTTCTCTGGAGTCTGTCAAGATCCACCTGGATGCTATCCTGTGCAACCAGATCTAGGAGAACTTGCTTTAGCAGCAGGACTTGGACTAGATGATCTCCAGAGGTCCCTTCCAACACCCACCACTCTGTGGTTCTGTACACTTTACCTTTCACTTGTGCTTTTGGCAAACATCTAATAAAGCTAAACTGATGCATTTACTTCAGCATGAAAGCATTTGAAGGCTGGCTTTACAGATTTGATGCTTTGTATGTAATTAACTAGTACAAAAGTATCCAATTCCTTTTACTTTATGCTAATGTTTAGTAAAAGTAGATAATTTTAAAGTGTCAACATGAATGAAATGATTCTTCATGATACTCCATCAACTTAAAAGCTCAAGTGTTGCCATGTTTATTGTAACATGTGAAATCACTATATCAACAGAAAAGGTACTAAAATTATTGCAAGAAGTGTTTGCAAAACCCCAAGTATTCTTAACTGTAAAAGATCTTGCAGAAACAACAGGCTGAAAGCATCTTGAAATGGATAATTTTCTTTGAAAAATGCTTATTTGACAAAGTCCTTTAGAGGGTCTTACAAATGCACAGGCTGACACCTTTGCCAGTCAGAGAGGTAAGAGGGACAAACTCCATGCAGTTGATTGGTAAATCTAATTGAACTTTAGAAACACACAACCCCCAAACACAATGAAACACAGAGACTTCAGTCTTGGCCAGTGAACACCCCAGCTGATAAAGGACCAACTGAAGGCTAACAAGAGTTAACAGTACATGTAGCAGTGGCAAAAGGCACCTAATGCCTGAGAGCAATAAATGGAAGGCATTATGCTGCAGCTAACTTTCCTGAAGAAGAGCAATGGAGGCTATTTAGCTGCATGATGGCAACTGGAATTGGCATTTTGATCACTGTTCTATAAAACAAGGTGCATCCATCTCACTGCCTGCAGAAAGTTTTAAGTGTGGGTAGCAGAAGATAGTTTTAGCTAGCAAATGTACCAAAAGGCAATTGAGAGGGAAAGGACACTGTGGTAAGGCAAATCAATAAGTATTTATTTGGTTTGTGACTCAGATAAGGAAATTTTCTGAGAGAAAAGTGAATTGACATTCCATTATGTCTTTAAATTTGAAACAGCTAATGAATTGTAATTAACATTATTCTACAGAAATCACTGAAGCAAAAATGTCAACAGAAAAATACCTGTGTTACAAAACAATTTAAAAGTCTTCTAGTAACATGAGAAGTGAGACAACATTCCTCTCTCTTTCAATTGCAGTTCTCTGCCTCTAATGCATTGATCATTCCTGTGAACAGAGTCACTTATTTTATTTGGAAGAACAGCTTTGCTCCTTGAAGCCAAGACATTTTCTCGTACACATATGACCAGGAAATCCTTTGTACTTGTGCTGCACTATATCCTTTGCACTATAGATTCCAGCCTCAGACACAAAGTAGAATGAAGATGTTCTGCTAACAAAACCTCTCAGCCTTGTGCCTTCATTGACTAACCACAACCACTTTTAGGGATGTCAGGACAGCGTAACCCAAAGGGTATCCCCAGCCGTTCAAGTGCCACTAGAGGGCAAGCGAAGCACTAACAGGTCCCCATTGCTCAGTCTCCAGCAGCAACCTTTGTACCACGGTTGCTCTGGACATGGGTAAGAAAGAGCAGAATGAGTAGCAAGAGAGATGCAAACGTAGCTTAGCATACCTTGACCCTGTTTGCAGTGTGAACTGAGCTTCTGCTTACAGAATTACCATAATTATTACTCTTTTGCTATAGTAAAAGTTTTTCCTTCAGTGGCTGAGGAAAGTGGGGTTTAGTGGGCAGGAAGATGAAGGACAAAACCAGTTTTGTCATACTCTTAATGGATGAACATATTCATTTGGGGGGGGGGATACACACATAATATAAAACTATGATCATAGAAACTGCCCAATACAACACATTAAAGACGTTAGCTTGGATTACCCTGCATGCAGCTTTAAGTTATCTGGGAGATTCTACTATGAAACACTATTTAGAAAACATCTTTTTTCATGTTGACCATTTCCTTGAAGTGTCTCAGACACTCAAAGAACAAAAATAACTTGACAGCAGTAATGTGGCTGGTGTCAAGATGCTCAGAAGTCAAACACCACAACTGAGAGAGCCTGTGGTGTCCTATTCCAGAAAAGCCCTTCAGGTTGCCTAAGAAACCACAGGGTTGAGTCACAGCCACCCAAATAATGGGAATTCAGTCTTAATGCCTGACTCATATAATAAAATTCAGGCTGATGGGTTAGCAAGAAGGATAACAAACCTGAACCAGGTGGCATCCAGGAGGATGGTACTCATCCAGATGTGGAAAGGAAAACTTGCTCAACAAGTCCCCAGTCAGCACTCCACTGAAAACTGTAAACTTGTTTGATGCAGCTGACTCATATACTACGAAAGCGTGTCAAAAAAGGCTTAAGGTATCTTGGGAAGCTGCTGCTTTATACCAAATAAAGATGTAGCTGAAGGTATTTGCCCATATTTGCCCTGATTCTTTTAAACCCACTGACTTGCCATCCACAGTGCAGCTTACACGGCCACTAAAATGAGGAATGTTAACAGGAAGGAAAAAAAGAAGGGAAAAAAAAAAGGCAAAGTCTGTCTTTACACTGTCTTTGGGATACCCCATCCAAACAGGTACCTCTAACCCCCTGGATCACTGAATAAGAAAATCTCCAGGATGGTCTGACCACCTGCAGAGAATTGCTAGCTGCAGATAATTCCCAAATGAGTCAAGTCTCAGCCTAGTTGAACCACAACCTTTCCATTTTCTTTCCAGCACATCTAAGAAATACGACTACATCGCCTGAACCTTGGGGATGATGAAGGTGTTCTTAGCATTCAAGCCCAAGCTGGAGCTAGCTGTGCTTCACTGCTCCCTGAGCTACTTTCTGTGCTATAAATTTAACACTTTCATGACTCCAGGGGCTTCAGTGACACACATAAGCTGGTTGCATTTAAGCAGTATTTAACAGCAGTGCCAATAAATCAGAAGTGAAATTTCAGCAGGGCTGAATGCAGAAGCATCCACATCCCCAGACATGTGTCTTAACTATTAGTAACGTTCACTGAAATCTTAATTCCCCCAGAGCAGGGCAGAGGCAAGCTAACACAGGAAACAATAATGCTATCTGACATGCATGACCTTTCTGATTAAAGCAACTTGTCTTTCTTAGAGAAGGCAGCCACTACAGCTCATTAACAGCTTTGCACTCTATTCTTCAAAAATCCTGAATCAACCAATTCATATTCTTTATTTCTGGTGGCATTTGGAAATGTCTCAATTTCCTCTTGAAGTTAATGAGAGACAATGGGTATTCAATTGTAGGTCAGCAGTGACGGATGCTGCCTTCTCAGTAACACACTCAACTCTTTCTACAGAGCCTTTTGGGCCAGTTCTACTCCCACTTCCCCCCCTATGTCCTATCACCCTTGTGGAAGGGGAAAAAAGGCAGCTTGTTATGAAAAGATTTGGATACTACAGAAAAAGGTATTTCATTATTTGGGGTTTTTTTTAAGCTGATACACAGAAAGAGACTGAATTTTAGAAGTAACTATGTTACTGGAATAGGTGCTCTCAGAAACCCCAGGATGTGCATGATTAACACTTCTTTCACTGATTTGGCTCTCATCTCTATTTAGAAAAGCACCAGAGCAGACCTTTGATCCCCCAGTCATCCCAGACACAGGACACTAACTGTGCCTCTGCAAGGCTGGTTTTGGACAGATAACTCTTTTCATGACACGGATAAATAATAAATACATGAAGAATATCTCTCTTATCAGTGCACTGTCCAAAACAAAAGCCAACAGCTTTCAGACCATTGCTGTCTTCAGATATCACTATATTTGTTGTATGTTGTAGCCAGGTGGGGGTTGGTCTCTTCTGCCTGGCAACCAGCACCAGAACAAGAGGACACAGTCTCAAGCTGCACCAGGGGAGGTTTAGGCTGGATGTTAGGAAGAAGTCCTTCATAGAGCAATTTGCCATTGGAATGTGCTGCCCAGGGAGGTGGTGGAGTCACCATCCCTGGAGGTGTTTAGGAAGAGACTGGATGGGGCACTTGGTGCCATGGTTTAGTTGATTAGATGGTGTTGGATGATAGGTTGGACTCCATGATCTCAAAGGTCTTTTGCAACCTGGTTAATTCTATTCTAACATTCCCACTACAATTCCTTTGACACCTGAAAGCTAGAAGTTTAAAATCTTTACCCCTGGGCCTTTATTCGCATCAGCCACATGAAGTGAATTTCCTACAACCTTGTTGCCATCAGCTTGAGACACCATTCAGAAAGATTTAAAGGTGCTATGCAACCAATGAGAAACTGCAATATTTTTTTCCAGTGGAAGAATCCAACAAGTTGCACTTGAAGGCTGAAAAAACTAAATGAAACTTGGCTTCTAACTAAGCCACGTACCCGTGAGGTCACATGGAAATTAGACATGATGTAATGCATATTAGTTTTCCCTCTTGTACAAAATTTAGTTGCCTGATTACATCCAGGGTTAATGTGGAACAGCTGCATATTGAAAACAGTGATCTATTTGACATTGATAAAGTAAGAGCAGAAATGCTGTAAGCAAACAGCTATTGCTCAGTATTTGAGGGTGCTATTTAGAATATATAACTGACAGCTTTTCCATTGCAAAGCCTTTGGTTAATATCCACAGTTAGTTGAGCAAAATGTGATAAAAATCACATTAAAATGGTTATTCAAAATACACAAAAACTCTGCTTGGGTATTTTTTGCAGTTTCCTCCTCATTTGCTCAAACTAAAACCAATTTTCACCAGAACACTGAAATCTCCTTCTCCACAGCAGGGGCTATTTCAGCTTTCCAGCTCCCACCTCTTGGCTAGCAGAGCTTTTTAAGCACAGATCCAAAGAGTCACTGAAGGGGAAAGACTTTTTTCTTCAGCTTCCATACACTCAAAAATGGCAGAAGTGTTATTGCTGGTGAAAGCCCTCCATAAACACCACCAGAAGCACCTTCAGGCAGCAAAGCTCATTGAAGCATTAGGGTTGGAAAAAACCTCTAAGATCATTAAGACCAACTGTCAGCCCAACACCACCATGACCACGACACCACATCCAAAAGTACCATGTTTACATGTGTTTTGAACACCTTCAGGGATGGTGACTCCACTGCCTCCCCGGGCAGCCTGTTCCAATCTCTGACCACTCTGGTATTTCCTGATTTCCAACCTAAATTGCCCCTGACAGAACCTGAGGCCATTTCCTCTTGTCCTATCACAAGTTACTTGGGAAAAGATACCAATCCTCTACCTTACTTGAATCTCCTTGCAAGTAGCTGTAGAGACCAGGGAGAGGTGGCAGAAAAAAAAAAGCCAACATTAATGTTACAGAAGTTCACAAGCAAAAAACCCAGAAGATATTGTGGTTCGCACAACCCTAACTACAAGTAGTAACCTAAACACTATTTTAATTGCCCTAGCACCTTACTAAGCTCTCACAAATGCTATTTAGAAGAGTAAAGTGATGAAATCACTTTGTTTCATGTACCTTCTAAGATGTAGAAGGCATGGCCCAGACCCAAAGGCTGCAGGTGCCAAGTAATCCAGCCTTAGTGTGGCTGAGGATTCGATACATGTGTTAAAACAGTATTTCAGCTTCTTTGTAAATGTTGACTCATTTGCTGCTACAGTAACAACCTTGTACCAAATACTCTGTGAAGGGGTTTGATAACCTATTTAAATGAGTACTTCCACCATGCAAACACCTGCTTGAGAAACATGTTGCCATGATGTCAAGAGGTCAGCGACAACATGGTTCCTGCACATTTCCCAGAATACAACAGGCTTACAAAATCCAACATCACCTTCTGTAAACAGAAGCATAACATTTATTGAGCTTCAGCTCAAAAAACTGAGAAAGCTAGCTCTTAAGAGACGCTTTCCTGACCAGAGTAAAACATCCACTGAATCCCAACAACGTCAAATATTAAGCAGGGCAAGCATTTATAGGACTCTTACCTTCTGTTGCAAGTACTTTGGAGCAGATTTTGAATTCCATCCATGGTGGTCCTTGAATGCCTGTCCTTGTAGTATCCAAACTCACATCCCCACAGGAAACTTCAAAGCAGCTACCTTTTCTTTGCATCAGTAAGGTACATAACTAAGTTTAACCTCAGAAACACATCAGTTTTAAAAGAAATAATAATCTATTTTGTAGGTCACTGTAGCTGACTATACTTTAGGCTTTGGGTTTGTGGGCTTTTTTTTCTAAGTCAGGGAGAGAAATAGGTACTACTTGGGAACAATTAGTTTCATCCTAGAGTAGGCATTTAAAGGATGAAATTTCATCTCAATGAACTAATTGATTTTCACTGCCCAAACTTTCAGTACAATAGCTGTTGCAGACAAGTTTTCACATTGCAGAAGTCCAAAATGAGTGAAGATTAATCCTGATTTGCATCCAGGGAAAGGGAACGAAACTGGTGAAGGGCCTAAAGTAGCAGGTCTGGAGTAGAGGAGCAGCTGAAGGCGTTTGGGAGGACTGGCTGGGAAGTGGGAGGAGTCTTAGGAGGAGTGGCAGGGGTTGTTTACTCTGGAGAAAAGGAGGCTTAAGGGGGAAGTTTTTTTGCTCTCTACAACTACCTGAAAGGAGGTTGGAGATTCCAACAACATCAGCTGCTTTCTGTTGCTCAGATCTCAAAATATTTATGTATATACACACACACACAAACAAAAACTTACTTTTCATGAAGGTATAGTTATACCTAACCAATTCAGACAGAGAATGAGAAGAAGGTCACAAGTAGTAAGCAGGTACATTGCTTTTACAGATCCTACTCAGGCATTTACCCTTGTTTGTAAGCCAAGGGTTTGATGAACCACACAATGACTTGTTCTTTATCTGAATCTTCATCTGCACCCTTAGAAGAAATAACCAAAATGAGGACATTCATGCTTTAAAATAGCTAATGAATCTTCATCTGCACCCTTAGAAGAAATAACCAAAATGAGGACATTCATGGTTTAAAATAGCTAAAGGCAGTACCACTCTTTTTTTACTGGCACAGGTTACCAGAAGGGTGGTGGAGGCCCCATTCCTGAAGAATTCAAGGTCAAGGTGAGGCTTGATGGAGCCTGATGTCCCTGCTTACTGCAGAGAGGCTGTGCTTGATGACCTTTAAAGGCCCCTCCCATTGCAGTGCATTCTATGATTCTGTGATTCTGCCTTCAGTTCCATAAAGTTTTATATGCACAAGTACATTTCACACCATTGTGTGAAACTCTAACCTTGAGCAGCATATGATGAAACTAATGTTTTCTGATATACAAATGTTATTACTCATCAAAACAAGGGTCCCTGCAAGCATTTCTCCAGTTTCCACCAGACTATTGTCATAAGGGTATTCTGCAGTGCATATTCATGCTTGCTGAGGTGAGGTAGGAGAACTGGAATTCTCCCTAAGCCAGCAACACTTACCTGTAGTTTGTGGCACCTAAAAACCAACAGGAGTAATGCTGCATCATTGCACAACTGCCTCTTAATCTGGTGTCTAACCACCATACACCTAAGCTTGCAACCAGTACCAAATTCTCCTCTCAAATTCAACTCCTTCAACAGAATCTCTGCTTCTTCATCTCTCTCCTGTTCCACCATGGTCAAACAGTTATTTTTAAAGCCTAATCAGCAAGAGACTCAAGAACTTGTAATTAAAGGAATATACATATATTGCATTTATTAAGCTGTGTGAGGCAATAATCAAGAGCTGCAAGGTACAAGCTGCAGAGGATAGAACAGTGCATATTATGCATTGAAGGGTAGCAGGTCTACCTCTTACCTACATAAGATGAAAACATGAATGATATGGCAAAAAAAAATAAAATAGAAAACTTCTATCATTACATATTGATTGGTCCCCTATAGTTAGGATTCTTCACTTCAATTGTAATGGGTTATGTGCAGTTCAAAAGGATCCAGAGTCATAGAATCATACAAGCAGTCAGGGTTGGAAGGGACCACGAGGATCATCTAGTTCCAACCCCCCTGCCATGGGCAGGGACACCCCACACTAGATCAGGCTGGCCAGAGCCTCATCCAGCCTGGGCTTAAAACACCTCCAGGGCAGGGGCCTCAACCACCTCCCTGGACAATCCATTCCATAAAAGTCTGATCTGACAGAGAAAGAGAAGAGTGGACAGAAGGTCTTAACATTCAAAACCTCATAAACCAAATGTTTGAGCATCTCCATCAGCTTGCCATTAAAGGCATGCAGGTTTCTTAAGCAGAACACTAGTGTTAGCCTTGAGGAACACTAAACAAGAAAGTCCTTTCATTCCCTCTTGTTGTCCTCATGAGCATATACAGAGTGCAACATCACCACCACTCCATCATAAACATCTAGGGGCAAACACACAGGGAGGCAAAAAGAGGCACTTCTAAATTAGGTTAAGGAAGCTTCTGTTCAGAGCAACTGCTGTGGGCAGTCCAAATCTAATGTAGTGTCAGTTAAACCCTTTTTCCCCCCAGTATATATTTCCCTTTTACTGCACCAAAAGAGCAATTCTTTAGTTTGAAAAAGTTGGGTGTTGATTTTTTTGGTAATTATTTTCATTTTTAATACCAGACTGTTGACATTTCAGTGTCCTCCTTCAAGGACCTTTGGATTTATCTACAAGTCTTGTCCTAAGGGGAAAGAATCAAACCCCTTTTAACTATTAGCATTTCTACTTTTTCAGCTTATTTCTCCTTCTCCTCTTGCCTGATGCAGCTCTGGAACTTTTTATGACTATTTGACCACAGTATCAAAGAAATCCTTTGGGAACAATCTGTCTTGAGTTTCTTCTTTAAAGTCCTGTGGGTCAAGTGCCAATGCCTCAGCCTCCAACAAAGGAAGAAATCTTTGAGGAGAAAGAGGAGTAGATGAGTTCTTAAATCTCAGTGTGTTCTATTTTTATTTTTTATATATATATTTTTCTTTTCCTTCCCTTTCCTGTGACTTTAATGTCTTTTCTATCCCTGATTCTGGAGAGGAAAGGCTATCCTCTTGCATTAATCACTTTTCCAGGGTCACTGTGTGAAGTCTCAGGCAGACCCTGCACTGCTTCTTGCATTAAGCTCTTTATGCTCAGGAAAATCTGAAGTGAAGCTGCACTAGAAAGGAACCCTGGGTCTTGCAGGGTCACAATAATGTGCCTCAACAGTTTTGGTGGAAACACTTCAAAAGCTCTCTCCATGTTTGCCAGCTGTAAGGCATGTGCTGAGTAAGAAAGGACTGAAAAGCGTTTTGTGTATCAGTCTTCCAATTATCACATTATCTACCCGGCTTTAAGAACTAGGGAGGAGGTTTAAAAGTCTTGAGCCACATTTTGTGCTCAGTCATCAGAATTTTCTTTCAGTCTCAGTCCTGTACTCTTCTCTGTACCACTCTTGTTTGCAGAGCACACAAAGCTGGTAATCTAGAGACAGCCCCAAACAGTGTGCTACAAACTAAGGGCTCCCTTTGTTCCCTTTTGGCCTCCTGTGTGCTGTCCATCTGCTCAACTGCAAAATTTGCTTAAGCTCAAAATTCTCCTGTTGAGTCAAAGGACTGGCAAAGACTCCTGATGTTGATGAGAAACAATAGCCTCTTTTTTTTTTTCTCCCCAGCCAGTGAGAACCTCACAGACACTAAATATGAGAAGTTAAAGTGGATGTTTGGGCTGTTGAGGAAACTTCTCAGTTTTTATGTCCTTAGAATCATAGAATCATAGAACCAGTAAGGTTGGAAAGGACCTCGGAGATCATCAAGTCCAACCTGTCACCCAACACCTCATGACTACTAAACCATGGCTCCAAGTGCCACATCCAGTACCCTCTTGAACAACTCCAGTGATGGTGACTCCATCACCTCCCTGGACAGCACATTCCAGTGGCCAATTACTCTTTCTGGGAAGAACCTTCTCCTCACCTCCAGCCTAAACCTCCCCTGGCACAGCTTCAGACTGTGTCCTCTTGTTCTGGTGCTGGGTGCCTGGGAGAAGAGACCAACTCCCTCCTGGCTGCAACCTCCCTTCAGGGAGTTGTAGAGAGCAAGAAGGTCTCCCCTGAGCCTCCTCTTCTCCAGGCTAAGCAACCCCAGCTCCCTCAGCCTCTCCTCACAGGGCTGTGCTCCAGACCTCTTCCCAGCCTTGTTGCCCTTCTCTGGACACCTTCAAGTCTCTCAATGTCTCATCTGCTGTAGTTGGTGCCCACTACTAGTAATAACTCCTCCAACCTGTGACAGAGATTGTGTGCATACACCCCCCACCCCCCAGTATATATTACACTACAGTGTAATGCCAGCAAAAAACAAAGGAAGATTCATGGTTTTAACTACCAAGTAGGAACCAGGACAAAAAATTATAAAGATCCTGGAGGGCATTTAACTACATAAGAAGATCAATGTATGCCAAGGACAACCTTCAGAGGGTGGAATTCATACAATAACCTTGGCTGGATCAAGACAAAGCACAACCAATCTTTTGTTGACTTCTCAGTTACTATCCTGCTACTAAATTTTGTCTCGGTGGTAGTACTATTATCTAAGTGAGGGTTGACAAAACTAGAAGATGGTCAATTATTCTGGGCTAAAAATGCAGCATACAGTAAGTAATTTAACTACCAACATCCATCTGCCAACTAGCATCCAAATCCTGGGTGTGACTGTTTCAGGGCAAGGATCACATTACTAGCACCTGCAAGCTTCTGAGTCACATTCCTCCCAAAAATACTTTCAGGACCACATATCTCAAATCAGGGTCAAGATCCTGGCTGATTTTGTGGTGCACTGACATTATTCTACATACCCTTGCTATGGCATTTCAGACCACTCAGCCTCTTGGCTACCCTCACAACCACCAGATATTGGCAGATGAGTAAAACCTCTAGATCTTCCAGTGTTTAATCTAGGCTCCTTCAGTAGGCAATATCTGACCTGACTATAGAATCAGGGTTTGGACCAGTTGGATTGTAAGAGTTCTCATTCAGGCATTTTTCTACAAGCATCTCTCCAAGAACAGCAAAACCAGCCCAGAATTGAATGTTTGGAAATAGAAATAGTCCAAGCAAAGGCAAACATTATGGCTGAAAAAACTTCTAATTCCCAAAGACCTTAATCACACAAATACTGATATTCCCATTATCTTACTGATTTCCTGTTCTTGTCAACTCTCCCTGAAATGGCAAGTAGTAGGAACTCCAGAGACAGGATAGAGCTTCAGATAATTTTGGAAACACAGCAGCACTGAAAGCTTCAGAATGTTCTTTTTGTTTGCAATTTCATTGGCTTGAATAAAACAACTTACACTGATCTACATTTTTCATCCTGAGAGGTAATTTGCTCTTAGGTCCCTCTCCCTCAGCAATTAAGTAGGGAGTTGCAGCAAGACAACAGAGAATTCCAGATGATGACCAAATTTGAGCATCAAACATCAAGCATCAAAGCCCACATGTCTGCTTTCTTGCTCTCGTCTCTTGCCAGCAGCCACTTCCCTATTGCTACAACCATCCCTTGAAGGATGGCCCCTTCAATTCACCATGTTATTGGAGAGATTTCCTTTCTCCCAATGCCACCATTCATCTCAAGGAGCATGCTCTACCCTCCCCTTCCATCACATATGTCTTAATCACAAAGCTGAGATTTTTCACAGGGGCTCATACATGTACGATATCAGCAAGAAATTGGCTTCCTACATAATTTGAGTATCAGTTCTTTTGTATTTCTGGCACCCCTGACCAGTCCTAAAACCCCACAAAGTTTCTACTTGTTTTAGCAACCAAAAAGCACATCAGCACCAAAGTGCTGACAACAGCCAAACCTTCAGCTAGTCCTACTTGGGATGGAAAGGGTTAAAGCAAGGCCAATGTGAAAACCTAACGTTACCCACTTTCCTCTAAGCATAGAATCACTTTATCACTATGGAAAAATACAATAATTGGAGTAAAGAGCATGATCAAGCAATCAGATGGAAAAGAGAAAGCCACAACATGAGAAAGCCACCCACAGCATCAGGGAAACATTGCACATGCTGCTATCCAGCACGGTCCAGGACAGAAGGGGAGATGCTTTTCCCTCCAGTTGAATGGAGGCACCACTAAGATGAATGGTTCTCAGTTACAGCTAATCTGTCATTATTGTCAGATTATAAATACTAATGTATATGATTATGGGATGAATGGTACTGCAAAGTGTATGTATCCTGAGGCTGATTAAAGACTATGCTCACACAAAGAAGTGTAGCTCTGTTAATCATCCTCATTTTCCAAGCACTTTACTCTTCCTATATCTCACAGTTCTCTAGCTACAGAAAATTTGGAGAGTCAGGCATCTCTCAGTTTAGGAATTTAGCTATAAAAATACTGTTTTGTCTCAGAACATGTATTTCTATAAAGCCTTTTCCACCTTTGGTCTCCAGCAGTATAAAAAGTCCTACATATTTTTCCTTTATATTTTAAGCACCATTGCTGATTTAAAGGGCACTACAGTCATTCACTTCCAAACAATATAGCCTTTAATCTGAAATGCTTCTTAGGTGTAGTATATCTTTTTAATTGAACACTGAATCCAGAGCCATGCAAAACATTATACAGCTGTAACCAGACCATTCTCCAAATAAAACAAAGGGGGGGGGAACAACAACCCAAACCCAAAACAAAGTAGGTATCTCCCAGTCTGACAAGTAAAGACAGGAGAATGATTTACACTGGCTGATTTCAGCTGAGCTCCATTAGAGTGACTGCCTAGCAAATGAGCCACCTTATATAGAAGATTTTAGCATTTGAATTTTGTGTTCCAGCATACACAAATAAGGTCTCAAAGTGCAGCACTCTCCGTTTTAACAGGGACCACACTCAATTTCTGGTTGGCAGATCTGATTTGATTTCACAGAGCTATGCAAGACAGAACAAGCAAAGTTCTTAACCGAGCCCATGGTTCCAGCAGGCTTGCCCACGTTTCCTTTGTTCCATGGTTCTGCTCAGTGGCTGAACATGATTTTTTCATAGCACTACTTTGCACTTTGGAGAGCTCACTATATTGCATTTTTGGTAAATTAGCTCACTGATAATTACCCACTTCTCTTGTCAGGGAGCATTGACAACAATTTGCTATTGATCTTTCCTGCTGTCAAAGACAGACATTCCACAGGTTTGAAAACTCCAATCTGAAGCACTACTTTTCCCTCCCAAACATTTCTACTTCAGTCATTAAGCTGGAAATGTTTGCTTTATCTAGCTTTCCATCTGAAGACTTCTTTAGATCATCTTTCAGACCACCATCTATGACTATTTATGCTAGGTCAATAGTATTCAATAATGCAAAGTGCTCTCATTTCTCTGCTCAACAGAAAAACCATTGTATCTTCAGTCTGTACACAAGTGCTCGCTTGCTAAATCCTCAGCAAGGACATTTTTCACTAGCTTGAACCCAAGGAAGAAAGAACACCTTTGGCTTTATGGGCTTTAAGTGTGATTAACTAGAGCTAGCCACTGAAGAATGCCAGCCAAGGAATTTCACCCAGCAACTCTTTATTAGAAAAAAGAGCTTTTATTACAATGGCCTTTGGGCACTTTCTTAAAAATGAAGAATCTTATCACCTTACATCAAATAACACACATCACGGTCACATCTTTCAGCAACTAGAATTCCCTAGCTGGAATTCTGTATTGATCTCTTCTTGCTCCCATGTGAAATCTTAGGTTCAACTATATATGTTTCCCCTCTTCCCTGCCACTTAAACCTAATTCATGATTTACTCAGCCCTGAAGATATAAAACCAACCAATAACCTAGAACAAAATTGCCTCTCATGAAACTAAGGTCATGTGCCCTTCCTTAGTTCAAAGGATCATAGAATCATAGAATCAGTAAAATTGGAAAAGACCTCAGAGATCATCAAGTCCAACCTATCACCCAACACCTCACGACTAACTAAACCATGACTTCAAGTGCCACGTCCAATCTGTTTTTGACCACCTCTAGGGATGGTGACTCCACCACTTCCCTGAGTAGCACATCCCAATGGCAAATAACTCTTTCTGTGAAGAACTTTCTCCTCACCTCCAGCCTAAACTACCCCTGGCACAGCTTGAGACTGTGTCCTCTGCAAAAAAACAAAGATCATGAAAAGGATACTTACAAATTCATATCGAAAGCAAGCAAGAAAGAATAAACAAGACATCTTACTGTTAAAACATGCTCAAACTAGATGTTAAGACAGGTGAACTATCTGTGAAGTGTTTTTTCTATATCCAGAAATTGTTGGGGCCTCCTAAACACATCTGATGAGGCACTTGGTGCCATGGTTTAGTTGCTTAGATGGTGTTGGGTGATGGGTTGGACTTGATCTCAAAAGGTCTTTTCCAACCTGGTTAATTCTATTCTATTCTATTCTATTCTATTCTATTCTATTCTATTCTATTCTATTCTATTCCATTAAGTGGTCTGTGTTTATCCAAATCCTACTCTGACTTCTCACAATGAGCAAACTCTGACCATAACAGTCAAGCTGCTTGCAAAACAACCCGAGTAAATCACTTAATTCACCAGGCTAGCACTATTTGAAATACACAGCAAACTATTTGAAAGCAAACCTTACCCTCAAAATATGCCAGCTCTGTTAAAAATCAGAGAAAAATGTTCAATAGATTAACATGAAAGACACCTCAAGGACAGTTATTTCCTTGCTAGGTTTTACATTTGTGCGTTGTTTCTTCACTCTAGTAACAACAATAGGACAAGAGGACATGGTCTCAAGTTGCACCAAGGCATGCTGGATATTAGAAGAAACTTCTTGACTGAAAGAATAGAAAGACTGGAACAGGCAGAGATGTGTTGAAACAAGGCAGAGATGTGGTGCTGAGGGATATGTTTTAGCACCAGCCTTGGCAGAGTTAGAGAATGGTTGGACTCAATGATCTTAAAGGTCATTTCCAACCAAAAGGATTCTGTGATTCTATGAGTCTAACTATTGAAGATGTTTGTGCACTAAAATGAGGCCTTACCCCTGTACAATTACTGTTTTGTTCTGGTTTCTCTCAGTGCTGTCCTGTCTGTAAGACTCTCCATAGAGGAAGTACTGCTGAAGAACATGTCAGATACTCTGTGGAAACATCATACCACTGTACAAGCCCCACAGTGCTGATTAATAGCAATAATAATGCACAAGCAATTGTGCTTTTATTTCTCCACATTTGTTCTCTGGCCATTTTCCCACAAGTTTGATTATAGCCAGAAAGTGTTTAATGAATCAAGAATAATAGCAATATATGACAGGAGAGCTTTATGTACAGTTTTAAGGCTTATTTCCTCTTCTTGCTGAAAAAGGGACACCGGAGGCGAGTCAGTGCATTTATGGTTTTAACCGTGTTGTCTTTCCTCACCGGCATGTCACATACAGATTTACAGTTGCCAACGTGCACTTCCAATTGCTGGAAGTAATAGCTGCAACCTAAGGCAACAGAATTGTGAAGGCAGGGATGTCTAACCCAACCCCATTTCTCCAAAAGAAGCTTTCCAACAAGGTTACAGCCCTTCAAACAGCCTTCTTCCACCTTCTTTTTGAGCTACAAACCTCTCTCAAAAGCTGATACATTGCTGACTCTGTCTTTACATCCCTGTAGAAGCAGGTATTTTATCCCACATATCTAGGAAGGTCATTTCTGGAACCACTGCTGAATCACAGAATGGTGGTGGTTGGGAGGGTCCTCCAGAGACCATCTAGTCCAACCTCCCTGACAAAGCAGGTTCTCCTAGATCAGGTTGCACAAGAATGCATCTAAGTGTGTTTTGAGAGTCTCCAGAGAAAGAAAGAAACTCCACAACCTCTCTGGGCAGCCTGGCCCAGTGCTCTGGCACCCTCACAGGAAACCAGTTTCTCCTTTCAAAGTAAAGAAGATTTTCCATGAACACAACACTGAGTTTGAACTTGAGTGCAATACTGAGCTGCACTGTCCTTCACCTCTGAGGACGATCTTGGAATGAGCTGTCCTGTTCTCAGAGGCTGGAGTTCCTGATTACTTGTGTCCACACTTAGAACCGAGTTTTCAGTCTCCAAAGACCTCTCTAGGCTGCCTTTCCTGCTATGCCTGTAGCCCTGAAATGCATCAGAGTAAGTTAGGAAAATGATGAAATGAACCAGTAACAGGATGATTTATGGAGGCATAACTTTTCATTAAGTCTTTTTAAGTGTCTGAATGTTTTTCCGCTGTGATACTTAATTTGCATAGAGGAAATCACCTATCAGCGGAACATGAGTAATAGCTTTTTACTGTTTATGACATGGTATTTTATGCTGAAGTTTAATACAATGGTTTAATTTCTTACAAATTCTGGCTAGGATACTGACACCTACGTTAAGAGTTCCTTACTCCTTCACAATGACTGCTCTAATCACCAGGCTCATCCTTTTGTGTTAAAGAACACTCCTGAAATGACCATTTCTTTAGAAAGATGCTTTGCCAGGAAATGTGTTCTAAGAAGTTCAGATATTGGATGTATTGAGTTTGATCTACAGGATCAAACACCATCTTGTGACCCTACAGCTTTCTGCACATTCAGTGGGGTGAAGACACTGGACACTGAATCTGAGCAGCTAAGCATCTCTTATATAACCGAACCACAGGCAGAAAAGAGTCTCATACAAGTAGCATTTGCCTAGCCCATCAAGTAGAGTCAAAATAGGCAGTAGCTCCTTAGTACAGGTACAGTATCCTCAGCTATAGGCACAATCCCCTTGACTGCCCTAACTTTTGATGTTGCTGCTTGTAAGGGCAAGCAGTGTATTTTCTCTGCCACCCTGTGCAGACAGTTGGTGCAGCTGGTCCATACATCATCATTTTGAGAGTTCCACTATTACAATTGATAGTGGAAAAGCTGTTAAGGTAGATTGGTTTGGATGCAAAGAAACCAGATCCTGCTTTGTTATGAGGCTGAAGGCTGTCTCAGTGAACCCAGCCCCAAAGCACCTACATCTGGATGTGTGTTGGCTCTGGCTGCTGACAATGGCTTGGCAAGTTAGCTCTATGGATCAACAAGCTTTAAACACTGAAACTTTGCTACTAATAATGGGGAAGCTAGCCCTACATACTCCAGCCATTCTGAAAGCCCTATCTAGCCAAACACAGCCACACGTTTTGTTCACTTTGGGACATGGTTTAGTGGCCATGGCGGTGTTGGGTTGACAGCTGGACTTACAATACAATACAATACATGCAGTCCATTCCAATGGGCAATCACTCTCTCTGTATAGAACTTCTTCCTAACATCCAGTCTAAACCTCCCCTGGTGCAGCTTGAGACTGTGTCCTCTTGTTCTGGTGCTGGCTGCCTGGGAGAAGAGACCAACCTCCACCTGTCCACAACCTCCCTTCAGGTAGTTGTAGAGAGCAATAAGGTCACCCCTGACTTCATGATCTTAGAGCTCTTTTCCAGTCTTTATGATTCTATATTTGCACAGGAATAGTTTAGAACCATTCCTCATAATGATGCTCTATATAATCTTAAAAAGAAAAAGCTGCAAAGATTTTCTACGAAACTGAGATAGTGCAGATTCAGATTTTTTCCTACTGTGGGAGCTGGTATTTTGCTCACCTGTTCAGGCAGTACAATATATTATGTTCACAGGGCTAGAAGTCTCCAAATATGCATGCATTAACCAGTCAAAACTCTTTTTACTTTCCACACCACTGATTGATAAGCCATAAAATGTTCATTCCTTGCCCCGAGCTTCTGATGAGTACTGAAGATTACACCACTTAACTCTCCCAATTAGTGCAGCAGTGCATTGAGCAGAATTAGAATACTTGGAATTATATCTTGGCTAAAAATGGTTTCTTTGGGGTAAAACAAGCAGTTAATTTTCATAGTTTTCAGTTGTGCTTGCTTCACTGTATGTGAAACTATGATTCTCAGGGCTGAGAAAACAATCACACTTTGCACAAAGTGTAAACAGATTCAAGAGAACAAGGAAAGTGACTGAGCTGGTAAGAACCCTCCATCACCCACCCAGAGCTGAGGACAAAACAGACTATTAATCCCTAGAAAAGCTGAACACAGGTTCTTCACATACAGCTTCTTGAATGGACAAGGGGCAGTGGGTACCAACCAGAACACAGGAAGTTTCACTTGAACATGTAGAAAAACTTCTTAACTTTTGAGGGTGGCAGAGCGCTGGATCAAGCTGCCCAGAATGGTTTTGGAGTCTCCTTCTCTGGAGACTTTCAAAACTCAGCTGGACCTGTTCCTGTGAAACCTGATCTAGGAAATTTTGCTTTAGCAGGGGGGTTGGTCTAGATGTTCTCCTGGGGTCCCTTCCAATCTCCACCATTCCATGAGTCTGTGATTCTGTGAGGTGTCTACTCTTCATGTCATGGATGATGTACCTCCAAGCAGTACTTTCAGGCTTCCATGTCAGAAACAGAATATGCTGCAGTACCTGGCAGAGGCTGCAGTGTGATCACTGTGTCAACAAGAGGAGAGGTGAAGCTATCTACAGGTCTGTCTTCATTGCAGAACAGAGTTTTTGCCATGTTTTGCAATACAGGCAAAAAATGCCTAAAACCTTCTGGTGCTGCGTAGCTCTTATTCAAACTTGCATTCCGTTTTCAATGCTTGCTTAACAACATAAATGCAGTAACTTGATCTAAACACTGTGGGCATTTGAAGCTACCCTAGACTGAAAAATGCTACTCTTACAAAGAGCACAGTGTGGAAGACTTCTCTAATAGTCCATATAACTATAAATAAATGTTCCAGGGAGTAGGATGCTTCTCAAAGAGGTAGCAAAAGCTATCTACACCTGGCTTGATGGAACTGTATCACACAGAGAACCTAGTCCAGTTACCTTAATAACATACTTTATAATCTTTGTAGTCTTTAAAAATCATCTTTAGACACAAACAGGTCTTTCTTTTGATATGGAACAAATAATAAGTCAGATGGATTTTCTAAAAGCATTTGGGGGGGGTGGGGTTTGGGGTTTTTTTTGCATAAAAAGTCTGGACCATCTAAACACAGAGATTACGGTCTCCATAACCAATTGATAACTGATGAGATTATGCAGACAAGTAAGATCTACTAGGATGCATTTTTAGCAGGAACTCAAGACATGATAATGAAAACCAGGATGCATGACAGAAGGTCCAGGGGTCCAGAAAAGGCTGCACTAGCTCAAGACTGGATGTTAGGAGGAAGTTCTATACAGAGAGAGTGATTGCCCATTGGAATGGTCTGCCCAGGGAGGTGGTGGAGTCACCATCATTGGAGGTATTCAGGAGGAGACTTGATAGGGTACTGGGTCCCATGATCTAGTTGTTTAGGTGGATTGGATTGGTTGATAGGTTGGACACGATGATCTTGAAGGTCTCTTCCAACCTGGATTTATTGCATTGTATTGTATTGTATTGTATTGTATTGTATTGTATTGTATTGTATTGTATTGTATTGTAAGAAACCCATGCAGACATATTAACTATAAAGATGCCATCTCTGACTCCTGACTCCTGGGGGCTGAGAATATACTGGGGAAGCATCACTGCATGCTTGGTCTGCAACTATATTATACAATATAATACAATAATACAATAAAAACCAGGTTGGAAGAGATCTTCAAGATCATCGCGTCCAACCTATCAACCAATCCAACCCAACCCAAGACATGCTGGGAAGGTGTTGGAAGCAGTGTGTTAGACTGCTTCCAAGTGTAGGTCTGTCCTTTTTTGACTAGTTTGTTCTCATGTACATTATACAAAGAAATGTTATGAGGGCTTAGATCTCCAAACCACGAGGGTCATCGTGTTCTTAAGGAAAAATACCATCTTCTTCATAAAAACCCCCTCTTCTTAGTAAAAAATACCTTCCTCTTAGTGAAAAAAGAATCATTTTGTTTACTTTGGAGGCTCTTTGAATCAGAAGTAAATAGGCAAAGAATGGTTAGACACAGGTCTAAATTGTGGCTATAAGATGTTTCCAGGTAGTGTTATCCAGTGTAGGCACACTTGGGAGTGCTGCTATACACACACACACACACACACACTAGTAATGCAAGTTTATCTGTAGGTGTTGTCAAGTTCTGACTATTAACTGAAAATGTAACAAAGTGTTGTAGGTCTTCCTTGATTTCAGCAGGGGGAATGAAGGCTTGGAAGGCTCTCAAGCCTTCCTTAGTGGGGGAAAATCATGAAATAGTCTAAATAGAAATTCTTCCTTCTTATTCACGGGGAACTTCATCCCCATGAATAAAACAAAGAGAAGATATACTTCCTCTGGCAACAGATTCTGGCAAGAGTAGATTCTGAGGGGAAGAGAAAACAGCTGGGTACACGTAGGAGGCAACCCACAATGTCCTTTGAGCCTGCAGACCATGTTGTTGAGCAATTCAATACCAAGAGTGAGCATAAACTACAAAGGTAATTAACAACATAAGGAAAAGTGACTGAAATCCATAAGCAAGGTAAAATGGTGATGCAGAAGAGTCTTGTCAGGACTGTTGCTTGAGAAAATCAGTAAGAAACAGAGTATTTCATAGTAAACTGAAGAGGCACGAGGGTCTTCTGCCATTTCAAATAGAACATTTTTCTCTGTTGTCCTACCCTGGAGATGGGACAGCTATCAGAAAATGCTCTTTGCTTTCTCTGCAGTCATCTACACACTGGGGGGGATGGGAGGAGGAAAAATCAGCAAAGGAATCCTCCAAAGTGTGAAGGGCATTGCCCTTTTCATGCAGAACTAATTCATATCGTTCCCAAGATCCTCCTCTGATGACTACACGGCTCCTGGGATCTCAGAGCTCCAGAGCCAAGAAGTGAGTGGGTCATTACCACACTCATTTCCATTGACTGTAACGAGGTAACTGCAGCCTCTCGAGCTCTTTGGAAAGGTGCTCTTGCCACTAACTGTCCCTCAGCAATTAGGGACTGTAATTCTTTTCTATGCTCCTGTGGTGACCTCATCAACAAAATCTGTAAACTTATTATAATTAAGAAAATCATAACATGCCAGAATGACCTAATAATATGACATTCTAAGCTGTGTGCTTGCCAATGAACAACTTTTATGACCAAGCAGATCTGATCATCTTGGCTTTCTCTCAGCAGGAGTTTGCATCAGTCTGTTCTGTCCTCACAAATGGCACATACTTTATGTGTATTTTGCCTGCTCCTTTTGCCTCTGCAATGACAATTCAAGGTCCTTGACAAAGATTTTTGCAGGTTCCTATGAGGCTTCACTAATGAAAACATTTTTCTCTCCAGCACGCTACGAGCAGCATGTCCAACAGTCTACAGCTTCCACGCATATTCTTAGAGATCCAGAGATTCCTTTAGGTTGGAATTTGGAGCAATTTGCCTCTCTTTCTCACCAATTTCTGGAAACTGAAAAAATGATCTGATGCAAAGGCACCAGAAGGACCAAACCTATGCCCTAAGACAAGGATTGAATCTGTTTGTTTGTTTGTTTGTTTTCCCCTTATGCTTAAACCCTACCAAACTACTCAAAAATTGTTTCACTTCTGTAAAGTCCTTCAGCTAAGTGTTTGCAGAGACCCTCATGATGTCCTGGATGTCTGTTTTTAATGGATGTGAGGCAGGAATTAATGGGGGAAAAATCTACTAAAAGCATCCTGAGTTCTTTTTAGCTTTTCATATCCTTTAGCTGTCAGTTAAATGAACACTGAATATATCCTAACAGGAATGCTTGGCTTGGGAAAAACACCAATGTTTAAAGCCAGAAGACATGAATCTTACCATTCCTTGTACTTGGGACATCTAGTGGAGAGTGTTTTCAGAGAAGAAAATATTTTTTACAATAGTCAAAGTCTCTGTGCAAGCTACCAGAGAAGAGTTTCCCATGCAGCACATCTCATCACTCTTTCAAAGGACTGCTAGTTTTGCTGCTTCTACTGAAATCAGGAAAGGAGAAAACAACAGGAAAAATCATGCCTGCCAGTGTTGATGTTACTGGCTTATTATTTGCACTAAAAAATATATTATCTAGCAGCACATTCAACTCAACCCATGACAAAGCCTAAGTTATAAACCAAAAAATCATTGTGATAAAGATCTGAAACTTGGGAGCTGAGTCAGGCTTGTTTTCTTGAGGAGGTCAGAAGCTGCTCATCTGAAAAGCATCCCCCATCATGTATTCTACATTGCTTGCTAACCCTGAGCTTCCCTTAGCTTGTACAGAATACTCCATTCCATTTCTTTTTACAAAGACAAAGGCATTAATTACACTCTCTCCAAGCAGATCAGTTTGTAGTTTTGCATTCTAAAGCTGTGCATTCTAAAACCATCGCAATGTGTAAGTGTGTTATCACACACTGTTCCTCAGTCTAGTACCTACGTGTTGGAAGTGCTCACACTGGTAAGATACAACATGTGTATTTCCTCACAAGACCAAACAGCCATCATCAGAGTGATTCAGACAAATTCATCTTGTCCAATATCCTCTTTCTGACAGTGACCAGCATCACAGCAAAGGGCAAGAAACCATGAAATTGGCAATTATGGAATAACCTTTCAATAAGTAAAGTTGCTGCTTAAATCTGAATTTAGAAGTTAGTTTATGCCCTGCAGCTTGAGTGTTCAGAGAAATTGTGTTAAACTTTTGACCTCTATGGTATCTCATGGCAGCAAGTTCTATACTGCTCAAATGTATTACTGAACTGTTATTGTATCAGCTTAATTTTAAAGGTATTTCCTTGTGGCTTTACTTTTGATGGACTTTAGCTCTTGAAATACAAAGGTATTAAGTTTTGGTAGCTTCAGGGTAAGCAGCCCCTGAGCTCATCCTCAAGGCAAAGGCAAACTATTTCTACATTCCTAGAAGGAGAAGCAAAGAGAAGAACGTAACACAGAAGCTTGAAAACACTTTACATCTAGGGATATTCCTTTCCTACTGTATCACAGTTAGGGTCTTAGTATGCATATATCTATCTATATATAGATATAATCATAGAATTATCAGGGTTGGAAGGGATCTCAAGGATCATCTAGTTCCAACCCCACTGCCATGGGCAGGGACACCTCACACTACAGCAGGTTGCTCAGAGCCACATCCAGCCTGGCTTTAAAAACTTCCAGGGATGAGGCTTCTACCACCCCCCTGGGCAACTTGTTCCAGTGTCTCACCACCCTCATGGGGAAGAACTTCTTCCTAACATCCAATCTCAATCTACCCATTTCTATTTTATTTTCCATTCCCCCTAGTCCTATCATTATCTGACACCCTAATATACATATATATGTGTGTGTGTGTGTGTGTGTATATATATGCATATGTGCATATACATATATGTATATGCATGTATTCATACACATATGAATTATCTGATTCCACAAACACACAGACACGAGTATTAAAGCCTCTCTATTCTGGAACACATTTTCAAACACCAAAAAAACAGTTTTCTTAGCTTTTAAATACAACAACAAATGAGAAAAAGGTAAAAATAGAACAATTAAATGTCTGCTGCCCATACAGCTTATGGAATTTAGCCATGTATTTAGCCATTGACACTAACTGAGGACAAGTGTCCCCTGGTATTTTGAAAAGACCAGCTCCACTGTTCAAAAGATCATTAACAGAAGATCTAATGATTGCAGAACAAACCAGATAGATACAAGACCTCCAAAATGATCTAAAAGTCCTATGTGCAGAGCACACGTCTAACAACCACTCTGAATATCAAAATACACCAAAGTAACAAGGGAAAACAGTGAGGAAAAGAAAGGGGGGAAAACATGGCAATGTATGTGCATATCTAGCTGTCTTTAACACTCACTATAACTACAACTATTGAAGTTATAGACAAACATATAAGTAATTTGGATAAAACTCTAATGTTCATAACACAGAACAATGTGCACTAAATACTGTATCTTACAAGGAAACAAACAAAAGTAGTTAAGACAGCCACTGCTTTCTAGTAACAATTTAGCAATAGAACTGTACTCAGTAGCAACAGGACAAGAGGAAATTGCCTGAAGTTACACCAGAGGAGGTTTAGGTTGGATATTAGGAAAACTTTCTCTGCTGCAAGCGTGATCAGGCATTGGAACAAGCTGCCCAGGGAGGTGGAGGAGTCACTGTCTTTGGAGGTGTTAAAAAATGTGTAGACATGGCACTTTGGAACATGGATTATTGGGCATGGTGGTGTTGGCTTGATAGTCGATGACCTTAGAGGGTTTTTCCAACCTTAATGATTCTATGATTCAGTTGTTTAAAAGCAGTTGTTTAAATTTTAGCACCATGAGTTTTGCTTTTCTTACCAGACACTTTCTCACAAATGAAATATCTCTGAAAGCCTTATCAAACACTGGCTGAAATTTGAGGCAAGACTCTCATTGACTTGAATGATTCTTGAGTGGAGCCCAGAAATTGTTAGATCTGTTTGCTTTAAAGAGACTGCAAAACTTCATGCTCCTGGTTAGTCCTATGAAGCACCAGTATATAAGAAACCAGTTCTCCTTAATGACAAATCACACCTCCAAATTGCTTTCACAGTGGTGATACCCTGGAGCTATACAAGACCCTGAGCTGTCCTTCAGTTTTTTGCTACCAAACCTATTGCCAGTAAGTACTGTTCTGTTTCCACCTGCAGCATAGTCTAAATGAAGGTAAATAAGGCATTCATGCAAGAAATTAACACATGGCATAAAATAATACTGAGCTTCGGGGTGTGCAAGAGGGAAAATCAGTGTGTGTGCAGTCCCAGGCAGGGGCTTAGTCAGACAACTCAGCTCCTAATGGATGGATTGACAGAACAAGCACACAGCTTCAAACTAACCATTGTCAATTGTGCTGTGGTCTGAAAGAGAAGAAGTTGATGGATTTTTTTTTAAGTTTATCTGATATTTGTACTATTTCTGTGCTCCTCCATATCATGTATTTAGCTAAGCTGTTTGCAGCACTCACATTCAAGCTACTTTTATTGCTCGTGTAATATATCCTTTGCAATCTATGTCATTTTAAAAGCAACATGATGCAATTCCTACCTTTGTTACCATTTTGTGAGGTTTTATAATTTAGGGAGTTAGGGGAAGAACCAATGTCAGTCAAAAAAATCTATGGAAGTCTCTCTTGCAAGCAGGGCAGAAGAAACTAGCTTTGAAGAGTTCCGGTCATGTAAAATACTGTGCCCAGCATCCTGAAGGTGTAGCAAAAGAGTTGCAAGGCAAGTGAAGCTTCTCAGTTTCAGGATCCACCAGATGCCAAAGCAACACTTTATATTTTGGTTAACTCTGTAAATTGCCATGGTCTATTTGAGATAGATCAGCTTGGATCCCATCACCAGAGGTATTTCCTACTTCATGCCATTTTCTACTTTCAGATTCCATTCTGGTGCATGATCAGCAATGACACTTCCTAGTACGCCAACTTCTTACATGGCAATTAAAGTGATTTCAAGTGATGCCTGTACCAGTGGTATTACAGTCTGTTCACCCCTGGGTACCCATAGAAGCTACACACTGGTCCAGCAGTATCCAGGGTCCATAACAGATGTAAGAACCATTTGTTAGGATTTTTTAAACTTCCAGCAAGGTGCCTGCCCAGACTAGTCCATGTGATATGCTGTAAGAGCAGTAATGTCTCTAAATGTTAGTAAAGTACTTGTCAGTTCACAAAGGTGAAAAATTCAGGAGAAATGCCTTGGAATGGAAGAAAATTAGCTACAGTGAACAGGACTGAATTTGCTGTTCTTGCCACAAAAGGAGGAAGCAAAGGCCAGGGTGAACAGAGGGTCACTTAGCCAAACCAAAAGGCAGAGTAGGTGTTTTGGATGATGCAACACTGTGAACCAGCCACTAGGCAAAGAAGGGGACACAAAGAACCTTATGTTTGCTGATACTGGTATGCAAGGGCCAAAAGCAAAAGAAAGACATAGAAAAAATATTTCTTCTCTGCAGGTGGCTCAAACTGCAGAGAAGATGAAGAGGCTGGAGTAGAGGGAGGGTGGACACTGCATCCCCCAGCCAGCTGAGCCATCCAACACACTGCATAAGGGAGCTTAGGAGAGAGAAGCCAGAGTATCATTGCACAAGACAGTTTCACTGTGCCAAATCTCTCCATAGAACAGCTGGTCATATTTGCTGCATCCACACTGCTAAGCAGAGAATACAAGTCTGCTGCCTGCTGTCTTCTAAGGAAACCTCTCTGTAGGCTGTTGACCCTGTATTTGGGCTTTGCTCTATCAATTTGCTTAAGTTTCCAGCAGGATAAAAAGGGACAAAGCAAAATAAGACAAAGGTCCTGAAAAGTACAAGGGAGATGTTTGAGAGATTCAAAGAGAAAGCTGGAGGAGGAGGAAAAGAGGGAAGAGGCAAAAGACTAATCTTTTGTGGGATCTGATTTATCAGGCCACTTTCCAGTTAAGATTACAGCTCCATTGTTTTCATATATTCAGTTTGGTAAGGAAATTATTTCAACCAGAATGGTTTCAGGATAAAAGGGATACCTGGCTAATGGCAGTTTTAAAAACTCAGGCATATATATTTGTAGGGGAAAACAGAAAATCATCTAGCAATCACTGCTACTCCTTGGCCAGGCAGACTGCCACCAGAAAGCAACATGGAAATATTTTCCAGCTCTGCTTGTCCTCCAGGAGTGACAGCTTCTCTGCTATGAGTAAGGAATTGCTATGTGGGCTCAGCCTGACAGTTCTCTGTTTTCAATTGACAACTTATAGCCTTTGCACTCTGCTACCAAACTGCTTTAGTATTTGCCTTCAGGAAATGTTCTAATAAATGGGTTTATTAGTGAGATTTTCACCAGGAGAACAGGGGAAATGTAGCATTTTTAAAGGAATAGAAGAAGCCATGTTTCAGTGGATTCTGATAATAGGAAATAGTTATCCATCCATGAAGGCTGACATTGTTTCTAGGAATACTGTCCAATGTTCAACAGAGAAGTGGACTGGACTTGGTATGTTCACCTCATACTCATTTTTTCAGAATTGTTTTGCTGGCAGAATATAAACAGGAATGATGCTGATAACATTTATCCTGATAACGTTATCTAAAAGGTGAGGGTCTTGAGGATGGGACTGGGCTCATTTCAGTGGTGCAGGGGCAGCAGGCACAAACCAAAACACAGGTTTCACGTGAACATAAGGAAAAACTTATTTCCTTTGAGGGTGACAGAGCACTGGACCAGGCTGTCCAGAGAGGCTGTGAAGTCTCCTTCTTTGGACACTTTCAAAACCCACCTGGACAGGTTCTTGTGCAATCAGATCTAGCAGAACCTGCCTTAGCAGAGGGGTTGGGCTAGATGATCTCCAGAGGTCCCTTCCAAGCCCCACCATTCTGTGTTTCTGGGATTTCTCATAAGTTTCAGCATACTTTGATTGGGTTTACATTATTTCATTCAGTAACCATATTAGTGTTGCAGCTTGAGTCATCTATAAAAGCATTACCTTCCTCCAGTGCACCTTTCATCACACAAACCAGACATTCTACAGTTTAAATGCAGCAGTTGTTTGTTGCTTTTATTTTTGTGTTGTGGGGTTTTTTTCCCCCCTTTTGGCTCGCTACCCAAGATGTGTGGGTTGTTGGGGATTTTTTCCCTTTCATCTCAATATATAAATGCAATAATAGAAGTAATTAATGTTTAGCTGTTTAACTTCCATTTTATGCAGAGTAGACATCTGATGATCAAATCCACCCAATGTCTGCAATTAGCCCAACTTGTGCAGCTGCGCTTCCTCTTGCTAGCTGGAATGCACTTCCCTTTTGCTCTGAACCGCTTTGTGATGCACTTGATGCACAATGCTCCACGCATAGCTTTGAAATAAATGTGGGATATTATTCTATCTCCAAGGCCAAGAGAGAGAAGGGTTGTATTAAGCATTTGGGTGGGAGAAGGAGGGAGGGAGGGAGAGGGAAATAAAATGAAAAGGCAATGACTGCAGATGCCCAGACTGTACGTGGCACAGGAAAATCATTGTCAGCTTTGCTGTCACTGTCACACTAAACTTCCCAGATGTTCATATCTGGAAATGTCACAAAATGTCATGGCATAAGTTGCTGTATTTTGTTTTCTGCAGAAAGGGTGAACAATAATAAAACAGCCTCAGGAGTGTATGGCTAGCCAACAGCAGCTTGTAAAGGTCTCAGTAAAACAGCATGTGTTCACATTCTGGAAAAGGAGCAAACATCAGCTTTCTTTCTTGCATTTTTCTTCCTTTTTTTTTTTTTAATATCCTCATTTATGTGTTTATTTCTTTAACAGCATAGTGCTTTAGCTGATAGAAATTTAACATTTTAATTCAACACGAAGAAAAAGCCCTTTTGTCGCCTCTGGATCTCAAAGCTCCCTTTGTCCGAGAGCTAAAACGCTGATGGTAGATTAGTTATTGACAGAGACAGCACAAATTTGTTCCATATTCATTTATCTTCTGGAATTTCATATAGTGCCCTACAGTTAAAAGCAGAACCCTCTGTGAAATAAGCTCTTCGTTGGTGGCATCAATATGAAAGCAAGCTTTGCATTTTAAAGCAAGATCTTTCAAAGCACAGATTTTATCTACTCGACACGGCTTGTGTTTTTGAGTGAAGCCTGGTCAGGCTCTCCCTGTGACATCTTCTTTTTCTCAAATTACTTCCATTTGCTTTTCAAAAAGCAATGTAGTGGCAAAACTAACTAAACAGGCATACACTCAACAAGACACCCTCCACTTACCCATTAAGACAAAGCATTATAAAATGTTATCTACAGTCTATACATTCAAATAAAAAGGTCTTCGGATAAAATGATTTTGGCTCCTTTACAAAAGAAAACAAGAAAGGAAATCAATCATCTGCTTTTCCCAGCTTATAGAACTCAATGTAGATCCAGAAGCCTCAGTTAAAACCCTTTCCTTACAGTCTTGCTGTTGCAGGTAATTAAGTTCACTGTAATACGTTAATATTCCAATGCTGTGACCTACTTACAATGCCAGAGCTGTCAAATGGCTAAGAGTGACCCATTCACTTATGTATTAGTTTTGACTAAGTCACTAAGTCCTTTGCTGTTCTCTGAATCACGTGGCTGCCCTCCATCTGCGCAGCCTGCGTGGGGCACACACACTCTTCCTTCTGATAGCTGCACGACTGGTACAACTACTCTGCGACTACAGAGCAGGCTGGGTGGTGACAAGGAAGTGATCATGAATAAACGCTGAGCCAGGATCATTTGTTTTCAAAGAGATCTTTGCTCTGGGACAGTGATTTATTTCAATGTCTATTTCATATATGCCAAATGACTCAGATGTCATCATTTAGTCTTGTAGTCCTTGGTACATTAGTCTAATGTAACATCATTGAGCAGCTGCATTCTCATTTATTTGAAGGACAGATGGCAGCTATGCCTTGGTCAATTGTAAATTTGTTCAGTCAAAATTTCTTTTTCATCATGCTATACTTTATTCTGTGATGGCTGGCTCGACTCTTTTTCAGTGGGCTTTTTTTCCTTCCCTCCCAAGCTTTCATCAATGCAAACGAGCTAGATAATCAGCAATCAAGCTGAGAAACGTTTTATTTTGATTCTTTTCAGTTATTTTATTATATGCCACATTTTAAAAGGCAGATGAGCTATTCCATTTATTTCATGAAATCTCATCACTATGTGACAGGCTCTGCACATCGTGCTGGCCTGTTGTCATCTGAGGCAGGAAGAATTTACCTGGAAGCAGTAGGTCTTTGTTCACCGTTATTTGGAACAGGAGGCTTGGCCTCTCTCGCTCAATACATCTGCAAGGAGCCACAGCCAAAACCCTTTAACACAAATACTGATGCTACATTCATACATTATGAAGGGAAACCAACCTTCAGATCTGTCTCCTTAATTTCTTGTTATAGAATCATAGAATCAACAAGGTTGGAAAAGACCTCAAAGATCATCAAGTCCAACCTCTCACCCAAAACCTCATGCCTACTAGACCATGGCACCAAGTGCCACATCCAATCCCCTCTTGAACACCTCCAGGGACAGCGACTCCACCACCTCCCTGGGCAGCCCATTCCAATGGCTAACAACTCTCTCTGTGAAGAACTTTCTCCTCACCTCAAGCCTCCACCTCTCCTCCTCTTCCTAAATATTATGCACAACAGCAGGCTGTAACTCTCCTTACAGTTCTCCTCACAACCACTCTTGACTCCTGGTAGCACCAGGTTCCTCAAACTCATGGCACAGCTCCCTCCCCATGTTAACCCATCCCTCAGGTGGCTGACGGGAGCCTGATAAAAGGCATTCATTCTGGCCTATGCACATGCCAGTTGCAGCATGTATACACTCTGCTGAGAATGGGTGTGGAGCCTCCTGAATAGGAGTGAATGCTTGTCTCATCTACCTAGAGGTAGATGTGTTTGATTGCACAATGGAGCAGACAGAATGATGGAGAAATTCAGCAGTCTAGAATCCTCCAGCAAAAGCAGAGATTAAGAGAATCCTATAACAAGCATGTAGCACACTCAAAGACAAAGCTCAGAGCTGCTGATGAAAAAAAAGTTACTTTCATGGAGGTTCAGAAGGGGCAGTACAGAAATTGTTATAGCTCAGAAAGCTGATGAAAGTTGCTGGAATGATTGCTGGAATGATAGCATGACAGGATCCACTCAACAAACACAGTGGGCCGGGAGGGGCAAGGGAGATCTGTCAAACCCTTTATTTTAAGCCACATTGACAATAAATATTGTGTTTTCTGTTTCAAAAGGTACTCACTGTCAGTGTTTTTGTATTTGAAGGATGACCTCTGTGCCCTCATCCAGCTCTTTGATGAATATATTGAATAGTACTGGTCCAAGTATCAACCCCTGAGGGACCCCACTAGATACAAACCTCCAAACAGACTCTATCCCGTTGACCACAACTCTCTGACTTCTTTCCCTCAACCAGTTCACAATCCATCTCACTACGTGATCCACTAGACCAAACTTCCTCAAGTGTAGCTGCAAAGACGCTGTGGGAGACGGTGTCAAATGCTATACTGAAATCAAGATACACAACATCTGCTGCTCTGCCATCATCTATCTACCTGGCTATGTCCTCACAAAAGGTCACCAGGTTGGTCAAACATGATTTCCCTTGATAAAACCATGTTTAAAGGTCCACAGAATGCAGCACTCCCCAGCTACTCACTGGAAGGAAATCCTGAATGTGGATCAAACCCATCACAATGAGAACAGTTAGACATTGGAATAATCTCCCAAGAGAAGTAGTGGACTTGACTGCATTGGACATTTTAAAAACTCCTTTTAACAGGGTGCAGGGTCTGACAATGTATCATCTCATTTAATCTACACTCTCGACAAGAAAGGTTGGACCAGGTGATCCTTGGGGTCCCTTCCAACCTGGCAAAGTTGTTGATCTTGAGACAACACCAAAACTAAGTGGTACCATCACCTTCCCAAAGATGGAGGTGAGGCTGACCAGTCCACAGTTACCCAGGTCCTCCTTCTTGCCCTTTTTGAAGGCTGGAGTGACATTTGCTGCCCTCCAGTCCTCAGGCACTTCTCCTGTTCCCCACGACTTACCAAAGGTGATGGAGAGTGGCCTAGCAACGACTTCCGCCAGCTCCCTCAGCACCCACGGGTGCTTTCCATCAGGATCCGTGGAAGTATGGATGTCCAGGTTGCTTCATTGCTCCCCAACCCAGTCCTCAGCAATCATGGGAAACTCCTGCTTTATCCTGAGTTGCCCTGAGGCCTCAGGGGCTTGTGCCTCCTGAGGACAGCCTCCGGCAGTACAAAGTGGTTCAGTAACTGCTTGCTTTGTCTCCTCTGTCACCAAGGCACCACCTCACTCAGCATGGGGCCTACGTCGCCTCTAGTGCTGGGGGCTTTTCCTGCAATGTATTTGAAGAAGTCCTTCTGTTGTTCTTGACTTCCCTTGCAAAGTTTAATCCCAAGGAGGCCTTAGCTTGCCTACCTGCCTCCCTACGTGCTCTGACAGCGCTCTGATCCTCCTTCCGAGTGGCCGGCCCTACTTCCATGACCTGAAGGCTCTCTTCTTCCATTTGACTTTGCCCGGCATTTCCCTATTTAACCATCCAGGTCTCCTGGCTCCTCTTCTCAGTTTCCTACCCATTGGTATGCTCTGATCCTGACCTTGAAAGAAGTGGTCCTTGAATTTTCACCAGCTGTCTTGGGCCCCTTTCCCGTCTAGCTGCTTCTCCTGTGGGACTTCTCCTGGCGATTGCTTGAAGAGGCCAAAGTTGGCGCTGCTGCAGTTCAGGGTTGTGATCCTGCTCTGCATTCTGCTCCTACCACACAAAATCCTGAACTCCCCACCCTCTCACGGTCTCTGCAGCCAAGGCTGCCCTCAAGCCTCACCACTTCAACCAGACCCTCCTTGCTAGTGAGGATGAGCTCCAGGAGTGCTCCTCTCCTCACTGGCTCCTCCGCCATTTGCATCAAGAAGTTATCACCAATGCACTGGAGGAGCCTCCTGGCCTGCGGCTGGCTGCCTGAGTAGGCCTTCCAGCAAAATACCTGGGGAGTTAACAGCCCCCATGAGAACCAGGGCCTTTCCTTTTGCATTTATGCATTCAGGAAGGAACAGATCAACTGTAATACAGCTTGCAGTCAGGAAATCACCACACACACACACACAAAAAAGAGAAGTATCTCTGACAGAGATCTTTCTGCTGGTCACAGCTTACACGCAAGGGGTTATAGACTGAGGATAGCCTGCACTGTTTCCTCTGCCTTGAAAGGGCTGAAGCTCAATATATTAGAATCATAGAATCATAGAATCAACAAGGCTGGAAAATACCTCAAAGATCATCAAGTCCAACCTGTCACTCAAGACCTCATGTGTACTAGACCATGGCACCAAGTGCCACGTCCAATCCCCTCTTGAACACCTTGAAAGCCTCTATAACTCTGTATTAAAAACACACTTTCAAGCAAGACACCTAAATCAAAGGGGTTCCTTTCTGTCAAGGAGGACCATGTCAATGCTGGAGGATCCTGTGACCTAAAATTTTCTCAGTAAAATGAGGCATAGACCAAAAGTCTGTTTGTTTGTCACCTTTTAATCTCCCATTTAATCTAAGGTTCTCTATTTTTCTATACAGACTGGTCAGAGCCACCAAACCACATGCCGACCTCCCACCTCTTACAGTTCACTATAGTCCCTCAGGTGGCTTCAACAAAACACATAACAGAAGTAGTATATTTACTCTTCTGTTTGCAACATTTTCTTTTCAGAAAGAGGCCTAAATCCCAGTATTTATATATATATAATAACAGCATAAAGTGGCAGGGAAAAAAATGTAGGTCACTGGGAACATGCAAGACCTACAGAGAATCCTATCAAGATTATTTTTTTTTTCAAGCAGGCCATTCAACTAAGACTACTTGACCAGAGGCTGAGAGAGCAGTACAACTGGTCTTGAGAATCCATCAATTGAACTGGAGTGCACAGTCTGTTCCTAATGAACCAAACAGAAAAACAAAACCTTTAAGTGATCCACGTTTTCTTAACTTTGAATTCTGCAACACTGCAGTTGTTAGAGCTGCACTGCAGACAAGGGTTAGGTGCAGCTCCCTGATCAGGATCAGCTCCTAAAGTCTCATAGATCATGTTAGATCTTTATTTCTTTTCCCTCTGATCTCATTTTCACCAGGTACTATAGCAGCCATAGGATGCATTGCAGGCTGATGAGCGCCTGCCACATGTCTCTTCACATCTCTCTGTCTCTGTTCTGAGAGTCAAATAAGATCTGCCTCTGCTATTCCTGCATAGTAAAATGTGTCCAAATTCTGGTATCTTTATCCTGGCAGATTGACTCAAACAGAGAAGAGAACATGACCTTTCCATTTTATTCTTCTTCAAGTGCCATGCAGTAGCCAAGCTGTCTCACCCATCAGAGCATTTAAGTATGTACTTAAAGTTATATACATGTTTTGCTGAGTCCTAGGCTGTATAATTATGGAAAGAATCAACAATTGCTTGGAGTATGACTGTATTCTTGTCAAATGTCAAAGGCATTTCCAGCCCTGAATGGGTACATTTTAATGTGTCAAAGAAATCTAAAATAAACACACACTGCTAGGATCTACTCAAAACCAAAATACATTTGTCTTCAACTAGACCAGCTACTCCTCTAAAATCAACATTCCAAACCTTTCACTTGTCCTCACAATGGGAAGCTTTTCATCTCTGTAAACCTGCAAAATTAGCAGAATAGGAAGAATTCTTATGTAAATCATATTTTATATTCATAGTTTCATAGTTTCATAGTTTCAGTTAGGGTTGGAAGGGACCACAAGGATCATCTAGTTCCAACCCCCCTGCCATGGGCAGGGACACCCCACACTAGATCAGGCTGGCCAGAGCCTCATCCAGCCTGGGCTTAAACACCTCCAGGGACAGGGCCTCAACCACCTCCCTGGACAAACCATTCCAGGGCCTCACCACCCTTACGGTGAAGAACTTCCTCTTCACATCTAGCCTGAATCTCCCCACCTCCAGCTTCATTCCATTCCCCCTAGTCCTATCACTCCCTGATAGCCTGAAAAGTCCCTTCCCAGCTTTCTTGTAGCTCCCTTCAGATACTGGAAGGCCACAATGAGGTCACCTCAGAGCCTTCTCTTCTGTTCTTCATTTTCTTTCCTTACATTCTTAGTCTGTGCAGGTAAGAAACAAAATGCATCATTACATGGGCACCAAGTGCCATGCAAGACAGGGGAGGAGCTCTGCTTCACAGAATAATTAGAAATCTTTTTCATCTATTACCTATTGCTACCATGGGAAACTGTCAAACACATGACCCCAAAATAAACAAAGGGAAAAATTAATAATACCCAAAAAAAAACCCCACAAACAAACAAACAAAAACCCACACCCAAACCCAATGAAACACCCACATGATTTTATTTCCACTGCAAAAGAAAGAAGGAAAGAACAGTAAGATGCCTCTTTTGAGCCCTTAAATGCACTCTGTATGTAGTCACTACAGTCAATTTTGCTCTGCAGTTTTGCTGACCCGGTGGAAATTTATGCTTTTAAGACTCAAAATATCTTCCATTTCCATATTTTCATTTTTCCACCCAAGGACACTGCATCACACAGGACATGCAAAACATCTCCTTGCTTCCAACAGCAGTTCAAAACTCAGAGAAACGAAGCTGTTAGAGTCATCCACTTGTGGCAAGACGTTGTTTTGTGGTTATTCATTCCTTGCCTTCTAAGAGACAGAAGCACTTAGCAGCATAATCCTCATTAGATTCATAGCCAGAATTATTTTTTCCTAGCATGAGCACTGTATTATTCTTTCTGCAGTTAAAAAAATCCAGTAAACAAACACTTTCCATATTTTTTTTTTAATTAGATCTGACTTCCAGAGGATGTCAAATGAATCAATACACTTAAGAAGTATGAAAAAGTGCTGAAAGTCCTACAGGCAAAAAATCATTAATAAAGGGAGAAGCCAACTTATTCAAATTACAGGTATTTTTCATGGATCTAACAGAAATGGCCTTCAGGCCAAAATAACCTCATGTTATTCCATTGACAGTACTTAAACTAAAGGTAAGGATCATTAGGTGACAACTAAAAATAAGTTTTTCCTCAAGTGATATTTCATTCTGTCCACTCACAGTAATAGATTACCCCTGTAACTCTGCTTCCAAAGAAAATTCATGGAAAGGAAATATCTGCAATATTACCACATTAATAAAGGTCATTCCCTTCTGCCCATAAAGATAAATTTGTGAACCAAGGGAGGTCTTGGCTTCCCTTACCTGGACTACCACAAGTGGAATTAATAAGCAGTGTGGAGAAATCCACAGACTAAACCAGCTTTAGTTTGTTGAACAGAGCAACCTCACATTTGAAAGTAACAGAAACCAGGAGCTCAAGGAATCTTAACAGGTGCTGGGAAAGTGAAAGAGATTCACTCTACCGTGAAAGTTCATTGATGAAAAAAGTCTCCAAGAGCTTCCCAGTAAAAATATCAAACCTTTTAGCAACAGATAGTTAAATGCCACAGCGCAAATCAGATGAGATTAAGCAATAATCAAGAGGCACTTTCCCCTGGTGAGAGAAGGGGGAAATGGTCTGCAGCCAAGCTAGGCTCATTAACAGCAGACTTCCAAGTCCACCAAAGAGGCATCATAACAGCAGCAGCAGGGTTATTTCGGGAGCCAGGCTGCCCCTGAAGTACACTGAAGAACAAGGCAGGTACATCAAACCAGCACAACAGCAACAAGGCAACCAAAGTCAAGCTCCTGTGCCAGCCCAAAATTCATCAGGTTTTTAGTTGCCAAGGGAATCAGCTCCAACCTGCTGTTGTTCTGTTAGGAATGAGTGGGAACCAGGGGTAAAACATACTTGACTTTACACACACTGAGAAGAACTGGGTGTCTGATTTTTACTCATTTCTGGTAATTATTTGAAACCACATTATCAGCTATTAGTACCTCAATCCCAGCGAAAGAAAAACTCCAGAGGAGATGGTTTCCTTCAACTCTTCTGATTGAGAGGGTCCAGAGGAAGACCATCACAAAAATGATCAGAGGGCTGGAACAGTGGTTTGAAACTAGAGCAGGGTAAATTTACATTGGACATTGGGAAGAAATTCTTTACTATGAGGATGATGGAACACTGGAAAGGTTTCCTAGTAAGGTGGTGGAGGCTTCATCCCCAAAGACATTCAAGGTCAGGCTTGATGATGCCCTGAGCAACCTGATCTAGTTGGGGGATGTTCCTTCTGACTGCAGGGGTGTTGGAGTAGATGAACTCTAGAGGTCCCTTCCACCCCAGTGCATTCTATGATTTTGTGTTTCTATGATTCAGTAAGAGCTGGGAAAGGTCTACCTCCTACTGAGAACATGTGAATGACAAGTTTGCCTTCATGCTCTGATTTAACTCCCATTAGCCAAAGTGACTCAGCTGAAAAAAGAAGGAGCAAGGTTAATAACAGTCATCCAGCACTCTAAACCCAGATGCACCAGCTTGGAAATTAAAAGATGTTGCTTACCATGTCATCAGCAATGACAAGGGTATTTGCAACACAGAATGGAAGGTGGCAGGTTGGTGGGTAAACAGAAGGAAGTTAACCAAAGGCAGTCAATCTTGACTCACCTCAGTGCACTTTTCACATGTAGCTTTTGGTCTTCTGATCCTAGTTTTGTTGCTATACATTACCAAGTGCTTGTTTACCCTTCTCAATGTAGCAACATGTTCAGCAAATAAACTGTGGGTCAATGCAGAGCAGCCAACCACTGTCAGGTTGCAAAGGAGCTGGGACCAGAGCCCAACACCAGCCTGTAGTGCATTCAGTGCTGAAAGAACAACCTGTGTTATCAGCCTAGGATAACTAGCAGAGTCAGTATGAGAAGCAGAGAAGCTCAGTGAAGACTTTCCCTTTTACCAGAGGATGCCACACAACCACTTAGGTGTGGCACACACTAGACTAATCATAAAATCAGCTGGGAAGGGATCTTTAAGATCATCAAATCTGCCCATTACGTAACCTTTCAAAGTCTGGTGTTAATCCATGTCCCTCAGCACCATATCTCTGCACCTTCGTGACACCTCCAGGGGCAGGGATTCCACCACCTCCCTAGGCAATGTGTTCCAGTGTTCCACCACCCACATAATAAAGAACTTCTTTCTAATGTCAAATCCAAATCTACCCTAGTTTCAAACCCTTGCCCCTTGTCCCATCACTACATGCCCTTTTGAAAATTCCCTCCCCAGCTCTCCTGTAGCCCCCTTCAGGTATTGGAAGGCCACTGTAAGGTCTCCCCAGAACTTTGTCTTCTTCAGGTTGAACAACTCCAAGTCTATCAGCCTGTCCCCACAGGGGAGGTACTCCAGCCCTCTGATCACTTTTGTTTTCCTCTTCTGGACCAGCTCCATTAGCTCCACGTCCTTCTTGTGTTGAGGGCCCCAGAGCTAGAAACAGTACTTCAGGTGAGGTCTCAGCAGAGCAGAGTAGAGGGGGAGAATTCCTTCTCTCAATCTGCTCACCATGCTTCCTTTGATCATAGACTGATTGTGACTTGTAGTTTGATTTATTTTGCCTTTTTTTGGTGAAATGCAATGAATTGTTCCTCTTGGTCACAAAATACTACAAAATTAGAAATATATATAGAAGGTTATCCCTGACTCATGGTAACACTACCTTTAAGATAATGTGAACTGAGCTATTACAGTTGTGTAGAGCACTCTCCATGATTACCTGTTTGCCAGGGCTGCCAAAATACAACACCATGCATAAATGCTTCCCTCAGGAATGTTTTCAGAGGAGCTTCTGTATGTTAGGATATCACACAGCTATTCATTTCCCTTTAAAACCAGCATCCAGTGCCTCACACACCAAAGTTTTGGGATTAATTTCAGGAAGAGCATACAAATTGTCAGAAAAGCAGTCTGCAGAGATTCTAAAACCTGCTGGGTTTGTACATCTCAAAAAAGGCTTGTGATCATTATGACAAAAGAAAGATATTTCCAGGAAGGCTTGGAGACTGTTTTCTGGAAGGCACATTGAATTGCTAACTAATTGCAGTCACACTATTTGCCATATCATCAATGGGGAGCATTTTATGGCTGGATGCAGCTAGATTAAAATCAATTAAAAAGATGAGTTTGTTTTATCATGTATTTTTATTTAGTCTGACAGCTGCCTTCTGAATGGCACAGAATAGTGCCTGTGAACCAGTTACATTCCATCTCAATAAACCAATTGTTACATTCTTTTGCCCTTTTATAGGTGATGCATTTCATAAAAGGCAGTTCAAAGAAAGAGTTCAAATTCTGCCTGTGATCATGCTTGAAGTCCTCTACCAAAACCTGAGCAATCTGTACTGTTTGTACTGAAAGAGGGCACTTCAAAACCTGAAAGGAGGATGGAGAGAGGTGGGGGTTGCTTTCCTTGTCCTGCTAACAAGTGATAGGATGAGAAGAAACAGCCTTGGGCTGCACCAGGAGAGGTTTAGACTGGATATTGGGAGAAACTCCACTGAAAGGGTTCTCAAAGACTGAAACAGATTCCCCAGGTTGAATCTCCATCCCTGGAGGTGTTTCAAAGAGGCAGACCTGTGGTGCTGAGGCACATGGTTTAGCACCAGACTTGGTAGAGTTAGAGAATGCTTGGACTTAATGATCTTAAAGGTATTTTGCAAATGAAACTCTTCTACAATTCATAGAATCACAGAATCAGTCAGGGTTGGAAGGGACCACAAGGATCATCTAGTTCAATTATGACTAAAACCAAAGGAATAAGGAACTATTGGTAGAAATTAGATGCTTATGAGTATGAAGATATCACTGGGAAGCTAAAAAGAGATGAAAAAAAGAAAGCAATAGAGAACTGTAAGGAAGAGCAGAAAGTACTGGAGGATGGCTAACACTGCCCCTTCAGCTAGCAGTCGTCTCCTCTTTTGCTTCCCTGTGACTTCAGCACCTATTGAGCCCTTTGGGATAAATGACAGCCACTTACACAGCTTACTTATGTGTCCTGTAAAGTAAATAAAGCAATTTTAAATACAGATGAAGTTGATAAGATTGATTCCTTGTTTATCAACTACATTTTCAGTTGTGGCAGTTGTCTACTGAAATCCCCCGTAGAATGTGCCGGTCGCTTGAGCAATTAAAGAAACTGAAGTAGAAATCTTATAAAACATTATGGTTTTCTATGGTTTTGCTCAATTATTCTTCTGTGATTTTGTTTTTTTTTTTTTTATGGGGTTTTTTGTTTGTTTGTTTGCTTTGGGTTTTTATTGTTTTAGCTGCCAAACAGAGAGGGACCTGGGGGTGCTGGTTGACAGCTGCCTAAACATGAGCCAGCAGTGTGCCCAGGTGGCCAAGAAGGCCAATGGCATCCTGGCCTGCATTAGGAATAGTGTGGCCAGCAGGAGTAGGGAAGTCATTCTGCCCCTGTACTCTGCATTGGTTAGGCCACACCTTGAGTCCTGTGTCCAGTTCTGGGCCCCTCGGTTTAGGAAGGACATCGAGACACTTGAACGTGTCCAGAGAAGGACAACAAGGCTGGGGAGAGGCCTTGAGCACATGCCCCATGAGGAGAGCTGGGGTTGTTTAGCCTGGAGAAGAAGAGGCTCAGGGGAGACCTCATTGCTCTCTACAACTACCTGAAAGGTGTTTGTAGCCAGGAAGAGGTTGGTCTCTTCTCTCTAGCAACCAGTTCCAGAACAAGGGACACAATCTCAAGGAGTGCCAGGGGAAGTTTAGGCTTGAGGTGACGAGGAAGTTCTTCACAGAGAGAGTCATTCGCCATTGGAATGGGCTGTCCAGGGAGGTGGTGGAGTCCCCTTCCCTGGAGTTGTTCAGGAGGGGATTGGACATGGCACTTGGTGCCATGGTCTAGTCATGAGGTCTGTGGTGACAGGTTGGACTCAATGATCTTTGAGGTCTCTTCCAAACTTGGTGATACTGTGATACTGTGATACTGTTTTGCTCTTTCTGGGGAGATGAGAGTAAATTATTCCCTTTTTTGGAACTGAAGGGGAGGGACATTCTTCCAGCTGGTTTCTGGCAGTGTTAAAAACACATTCAGCATGGGAGAAGCTGAAAAACTAACTGTAGTATGAAAGAGGTGGGAAAACTTCCTTTGGTTAATTCTAGAAGGGCAACTTTCCAGTACAAGTGGAATACCAAAGACAACTCAGTGTCTGTGTAACTAAGCAATGTGGTACACAAATTCTGCGAGAACAGAGATACAGAATGTAGAAAACGAAGTCACTGCAAAACTTCAGTGCTCTCGTTACCATATTTTAATGCTACATTGCTTGTTTATTTATAGAAAACAACTGTGAAAATGCACTACCCATTTATCAATGTGCAGATTGTTTTATGAGTTCCAAGGAACAGAACATCCTAAACTCAGTGAACAAATAAGCAAGCCCGGGTTTCTTAGGGTAGAGCAATTCTTACTGTCAGAATGCATGAGGAAAGATACTGTGACTTTCATACTTCTCATAACTCTGCCTTTCAGAAATATGAACAAGTCCACAGCAAGCTGCTTAATTTCTTCCTCAACATAGCCCTGATCTTTAGAAAGAAGCTTTAGTATCTCTACCCTTACCTGATAAATTGCATCCTTCGCTTTACTCATTAAAATTACTCTGGAGGTCATCACATGAGCAAAACTTCTGTGGAGTGCAGAATGATTTCATAAAGCTCCCTTTGTCAGTTAACACTCCAAAGAGAAAGAAGAACTACAAATTCTCTCCCAGCATCATTTATTAAAGGGACATTAATAAGTGACATATGCCACTGTGACTGTGCTGACTGGTTTTTGTCTTTCCTTCTTTACTGGATGGGGTTTCAGTCAGCAAAGGCTCCCTGCATCTCTTGAATCTAAACAACTGACCAACAGCTAGATCACATGAAGTTTTCACATCTTCCCTTACCTTGATCTTTCAGTTCTCTCACTTGAGTAATGTATTCTTTCAGTAATATGGTGCAGCTCTTGGGATTTAAGAATCTTATTTGCCAAAGCCTGCCTCCAGAGCTTAATCACACAGTTTTAAGGAAGAGTTCAAATGAGGGCCATGCATAACCTCCAGCTCGGGAAGTACCTCTCAGTTCCTGGTTGAACGGGGTTTAGTGTATTTTAACAGATATTCCTGCACTTTGGTTGCACAGTTCAGCTCTTTTGGGAAGCTTCAGTGACAAATTATGAACTTGGAAGAATCAAGAGCACGTTCTGCCTAACCCAGGCAGTGACAGCTTAGCTAAGACTAACTGCGCACAAGTCTAGCATCTTCTGTCATCAATGGATAGAAAGGGGTAAATAGAAAGATACAGAGATAGAGAGAAAAGAGGCAGATAGAAAGAAATGTGCTTCATTTCATTGCAAGGATTGGAGATATTTTCCCTCACTTGATGTAGCTGCTTCTCTCTATTAAGTAAAAGGAGTGACTGAGTCACTTGGGGTGAGCTCATTTAGCTTTCAGCATTTACTGGGTGAAAAGCATCTTAGATGTCTGGAAAAAAAAGGCAGATGTGACCCCAGCTGATAGGAATATGTTCCAGAGAAAAACTTGGATGTAAAATATGAGCTCCTTTCTCAATGCAGTTCCAAGCTATCAGGGATGGGAGCTTGAAACAAACAATACGTTGATTACAGAAATGAATTTCTCTCTCAGAACTGTGCAGATCAAGCTGACCTTTTTCAACATCAAAGAATTACTGAACAAAACCCTCTAATGCCATTAGTTCTACTGGCACGTCTAAACCTGCTATATATGAACTCCACAGTGAACAATCCTCCTCATCTGTAATTCAGACTGATAAATTCAGTGGTTTCCCTTGCCAGTTAGCTCTCTTGCCAGCTCTTCCATGAATTTGCCATTCATTTGCCTCTCCTCTGGAAGTGCTACAGCATGGTCCAAATGTATTACTAAGTCTTCTTAAAGACAGTAATAAATAACATAACAGCAATTAATTGTTATCCAGGATCCAAACACGGAAGAAAGAGAAAAAAAAGCAATGATTTCTTCTGGCATGGTCTCATATTGGGCTGAAAAATCCAACATTTGGTAAAGACACCAATCTAGTGAAAAACAGGCAAAAGCCTAGACTATTCCTCCAGCAGATTTTCAATATCAGAGAAAATAAAAACAATGTGAAACAAACAGGGACACAGCACAGCACATGTGAGAAGAAGAGTCAAAATCACGGATGCTCTTTTTCAGACAGCCTCTCTTCTTTGTCATTGCAGGAAATGGCGTGAGTTAGGAGGAAAAGATCTTCTGATGAAAAGTTTATAAAGGGGTAACCTCCTGGATGTCATTATAGCCACAACAATCATAGAATCAATAAGGTTGGAAAAGACCTCGAAGATCATCAAGTCCAACCTGTCACCCAACACCTCATGGCTACTAAACCATGGCACCAAGTGCCACGTCCAATCCCCTCTTGAACACCTCCAGGGACGGCGACTCCACTACCTCCCTGGGTACACATTCCAATGGCTAACAACTGTTTCTGGGAAGAACTTTCTCCTCACCTCCAGCCTAAACTTCCCCTGGCACAGCTTGAGACTCTTGTTCTGGTGTTGGTTGCCTGGGAGAAGAGACCAACCCCCTGCTGGCTACAACCACCTTTCAGGTAGTTGTAGAGAGCGATAAGATCTCCCCTGAAGCTCCTCTTCTCCAGACTAAACAACCCCAGCTCCCTCAGCCTCTCCTCATAGGGCTGTCCTCCAGACCCCTCCCCAGCCTTGTTGCCCTTCTCTGGACACATTCAAGTGTCTCAATATCCTTCTTAAATGGAGGGGTCCAGAACTGGACACAGGACTCAAGGTGTGGCCTAACCAGTGCTGAGTACAGGGCAGAATGATTTCCCTGCTCCTGCTGGCCATACTATTCCTGATGCAGGCCAGGATGCCATTGGCCTTCTTGGCCACCTGGGCACACTGCTGGCTCATGTTCAGCCAGCTGTCAACCAACACCCCCAGGTCCCTTTCTGCCTGGCTGCTCTCCAGCTACTCCAACCCCAGCCTGTAGCACTGCATGGGGTTGTTGTGGCCAAAATGCAGCATCCAGCACTTGGACTTGTTGAATGCCATCCTGTTGGACTCTGTCCATCTGTCCAGCCTGTCAAGGTCCTTCTGGAGAGCCCTTCTACCCTCTAACCGATCAAAATCTGCTCCCAACTTGGTGTCATCTGCAAATTTACTGATGATGGACTCAATCCCCTCATCGAGATCATCAATGAAGACATTAAACAGGATGGGGCCCAGCACTGATCCCTGGGGGACACCACTAGTGCCTGGCCTCCAGCTGGATGTGGCACCATTCACCACCTCTTGAGAGCAAACCCATTACCTTTAGGTCTGCAGTTGAGTTTTTGTTTTTCCTGTAATCCTTTTGAAGTTCCTTTCAATCACTGTTCACTAACCTCTACTGAAATACTAATAATTTAACAGTGTTGAAAGGCTTTCAGACATGCACCTGGTCAGACATCTCCCCTCCTTCCCTTTAGAAATGCACAAATTATGCAAAATCACCATACTAGCACAAAGCAACACACATTCAACTGAAGTTCTGGCACAATATGGGGGCACAGCTCAGAAAGGGTTTTAGAATAAGAAGAAATCCTTCCAAAATTATAAAAGGTGTAGCTTTGACAGGAACTGACAGAAACTGGCTACTTAAGGTTGTCTGATGATTTGACCTGCCTGCACTGTGTTCCACATTCATTAGTTTATTTGACATCAGGTAGCAGGCTCATTCCAAAACCCAATTAAGAAAATGTCAGGAGAAAAATCCCACCTCCAGAACTCTGCAGCATCACAACAGGCACCACAAAAATGCCCAAGATGTAACAGATCTCCGAGGAAGATCTGTTCTTCATGACTTGCTGGAACGTGTCCAGAGAAGGGCAACGAGGTTGGTGAGGGGTTTGGAACACAAGCCCTTTGAGGAGAGGCTGAGGGAGCTGGGGTTGCTTAGCCTGGAGAAGAGGAGACTCAGGGGTGACCTTATTGCTCTCTACAACTACCTGAGGGGAGATTGTAGCCAGGCAGAGGTTGGTCTCTTTTCCCAGGCAGGCAGCACCAGAACAAGAGGACACAGTCTCAGGCTGCGCCAGGGGAGGTTTAGACTGGATGTTAGGAGGAAGTTCTTTACAGAGAGAGTGATTGCCCATTGGAATGGTCTGCCCAGGGAGGTGGTGGAGTCACCATCATTGGAGGTGTTCAGGAGGAGACTTGATGGGGTACTGGGTGCCATGATCTAGTTGTTTAGGTGGATTGGATTGGTTGATGGGTTGGACACGATGATTGTGAAGGTCTCTTCCAACCTGGATTTATTGTATTGTATTGTATTGTATTGTATTGTATTGTATTGTATTGTATTAAGGAGGGTTCCTGGAGACAGAAGGTGAACAAGCTCTCAGAGTAATGCTGGGAAGGAAAGCAAGTGCTCATGTTCTGTCTCTTCTGCAATAGGGACACACACCCTAAAAGGCTTTTCTTCTGCAAGGCCTGAATTCTGTAACAGCAAGAATACACAAAACCAGAGAGAGCCTGCTCCAGAGTAATACATCCAGCTGAAGAATAAAATCACAACACAGCTTTTCACTTTAGTTGGGAAGTCTTTCAGGTAAAGAAATGGTAAAACACTATTTTCAAAGCTAGATGTAATGTGAAACAGACTCTGACAGATCTGATACGCTACATCAAGGCAGAGCAGAAACCGAATGCAGTTTCTTTGAAAAGTGATGAAAATCCACCACAGTGTTTAGTACTGCTGGTATGATCCTCAAAGGTATCACCACCAGTGACTGAGCAATTCTGATCTTATTCCACTACCTCCTAGCTCTCAGATATGCAATTTTTGCCACAGAGGAAAGATCTGAGGAGAGAAGATGAGCATTGAATCACCAATACTTTGTACTCCAGCTGACACAGGCTGGCCCAGCAAAATCAGTGGGAGTTTGGCTTGCTCTGCCTGAAGCTGTGCTTCCTGTGGTCCTTCTCAACAACTCACCTCTCCTTGTCAGAGGCTGCAAACATGGCACCCAGTACAGCCTAGATTGATGCTCCCTTTGATTTCTTCCCATTCCCCAAGTCCAGCCTTAGAAGGATATCACCCTTTTAGGGGCTGTAGCAGACTCCCACAGTACTATGTTCCCTGCTCCTTGTTTCTGTGACCATCAGGTTGCTTCATACTAGTAGGGCAACCTAAGAGACCTTGATGTATCTGAGTTGGGCTTCTTTCTACCAGCCTTCAGCAGAAGTGGATTTACTCAGTTATTTGTCCCTCAGCTCCCCAAAGCAGTACACTAGCCACCAGACATGTTGCCACAGAACCTTTTGTGACTTGCTGCTTCATCTGGCAGGACATAAATGACAGATCACAGCACCTAAATGGTAGGAAACCTCTGTTTTGCATGATGCAGACCAACCAGATTAACTCTGAGAAGCTTGCTCTTGCATTTTATACTTTCTAAGGTCACAGTGAATCGCTTGAGAGAATAATTACAGTATCACAGTATCAATAAGGTTGGAAGAGACCTCAAAGATCATTGAGTCCAACCTGTCACCACAGACCCCATGACTAGACCATGGCACCAAGTGCCACATCCAATCCCCTCTTGAACACCTCCAGGGATGGGGACTCCACCACCTCGCCAGGAAGCACATTCCAATGGTTAATGACTCTCTCAGTGAAGAACTTTCTCCTCACCTCCAGCCTAAACTTCCCCGGCACAGCTTGAGACTGTGTCCCTTTGTTCTAGTGCTGGTTGCTAGAGAGAAGAGACCAACCCGTTCCTGGCTACAACCAGCTTTCAGGTAGTTGTAGAGAGCAAGAGGTTTCCCCTGAGCCTCCTCTTCTCCAGGCTAAGCAACCCCAGCTCCCTCAGCCTCTCCTCATAGGGCTTGTGCTCAAGGCCTCTCCCCAGCCTTGTTGCCCTTCTAGCAGCCTCAGCTATAGTCTTGATATGCCTTTCTATAAAGGCTTTTCCTGTTCCTTCTCACATGCTTGGAGGATGTGGGATGCACTATGTATCAAAGGTAAAACTCTTCAAGTTGGGACCTTTTCAGAAAGCAGTAACAAGGAATGTCCTTCTGGCCTTGATAATTGCAGAGAAACAGAACGCAGAAGACTTGAATTGAGGTCTCGAGAAAGCGTGTCTTGTCTCTACCTGAGATAATGTCTCTTCCTCTTGGAAAAGAACAACATGAATAATACCCTACTTTACAACAAAAATAAAGACAGAGCAGAGCACTGCTCTTTTTCTTTTTTTTTTCCAATAAATAAAAAAAAAATAAATCCAACTCCCTTCCCATTGGCAGCCCTGCATATAGAACGAATGCAGCTGGTTAATAATTCATTGAGCTTTCAGAAAGAAGCCTGAAAACCTCCTGCTAATAACCTTCTGATCTCAAGTTTTGGTAAGAGAGACGTTTTACCAACTACCCTGCTGCTTGCCACCACAATTCAAAGAGTTTTAGTACCTGTGCTCACTCGGGAGAAACTCTAGCTTCAATCTGAAACTCGCAGCAAATCAATATAATCTGCATTACAATGCATGGGCTGATTCAAGTGACAGGATACTTTTTAATGAGCTCCCACTGTGTACCACTTTGATGTTTTATTGTTGAAACGTTATTTTCAGTCCCAGTAATTTTGCCTGGACAAAAAGACTGCTGTTGTTTCTGCCAGTGTCAGCTGCTTCGTTTCAGCATTGCCTGAGTTACGCAACACTTGCAGCCAGCTCCACCTTCCCCACAGAGATAAAGGCAAGGATTTCTGTTCAATTATGCCATTAACTTCACAAAGCAGGAATTAGAAGGCAAACAAACAACAGGACAAGAACAACAGAACAAAACAAAAGACCACCAACCAACCAGAAGCCACAACAACAAGCCCCAAAAAAGATCCACACAAAAACCCCCACGGAAAACACCAAACCAACTCACAGGAAACACTCACAGAGAGGACAATGTTTCTGCCATGTTTCTACCATTTCTACCTCATACTTCTCTCTCCCCCTTGCAGCTAAGAGCAAAAAGCAAAACCTACTGACCATGAAGCATCTAGTTCCATTTCTTTCCGCAGAGGAGCAATCTTCTTCCAGACAGTTTTATTGTATGATACTAATGTCTGACATTATGAGGAGAGGCTGAGGGAGCTGGGATTGTTTAGCCTGAAGGAGGCTGAGAGGAGACATTAATTCATTTCTACAGCTACCTGAAAGGAGGCTGCAAAGAGGCCTGTGCTGGCCTCTCCTCCCAAGTAACTAATGAGAGTACAAGAAGAAATGACCTCAAGCTGCACCACAGGAGGTTTAGGTTGGATATGAAGAATTTCTTTACCATAACAGTGGTCAGGCATTGGAACAGGCTGCCCAGGGAGGTGGTGAAGTCACCATCCCTGGAGGTGTTCAAAAAATGAACAGATGTAGCACTCTGGGACATGATCCAGTGGTCATGGACATATTGGGTAGAAGCTTGGACTTGATGAGGTCTTTTCCAACCTTAATGATTCTATGTTTCTTCTTTGAAGCCTCATCAGAACTGCTCTCTGACTACTTAATATCTCTAAACCATCCTCACAGAATTAGAGGAATTAGAGGAATAAGACCAACAATGTAGGAAGTTGCCTGCATTTTCTGATGCTTTTTAATCTTAAGTATTTGGTGAAGACACTACAAAAATCATAAAGCATCATTTAAGAGAAAAATATACTTAACAAGGTGGCTGAAAAGCACTGGTAAGATATTAAGGTTTTGTCTGAACTTTAATTTACACATCAATATAGGCAAAAATTGTTGCTTACTCTCAGAGATTCAGAAAAGGTCACACAGGGCAGTAAAGGATCTAGGCAAGATCATCCACAAGGGCCATGGTACAGGTTGGCCTACAGTGCAATATTCTGGAGTCTCAGTTCTAACCGAGACTAGAGATGTTAAGAACATTCATGAAAGGCAAATGAGCAAAGCTGACAAATTAAAAGAGGAGGGAAACCTTTAGGCTATGTATACCTTAGGGTAGATATTTTCCATTCCTGGTGTGTGAACACGATCCTGGAGCATTTTACATAACATGACCAAAGATGAAGCAAGGTCTGAGAAGGAAAAGGAAAATAATTCCAAATCTTTGGAAAGCTCTTTGTTACAGGAGATTTTTGATTCACCTTCAACCACCACATCTCACATGGTGACTGACTGAAAGAGTAAGCATGTTGCTGGGCAGTTGACCTAGACTGTCTGACACACTACTAAATAACATCTTTGACATCATGAACATCTAAGATTCTGTGAGGAATCATTTTGGAATCAAGGAATGAAATCTGTAGAGACACCTATGGGAAAGCAGTGTGAGTGGTCTGTGATCCTGGTTTTTTCAATGACCATGCTTCTTTTAGTTTCATAGTTTCATAGTTTCAGTTAGGGTTGGAAGGGACCACAAGGATCATCTAGTTCCAACCCCCTGGCCCATCGGCAGGGACACTCTACACTAGATCAGGCTGGCCAGAGCCTCATCCAGCCTGGGCTCAAGGGACGGGGCCTCAACCACCTCCCTCGACAACCCATTCCAGGGCTTCACCACTCTCATGGGGAAGAACTTCCTCCTCACCTCCAGCCTGAATCTCCCCACCTCCAGCTTCATTCCATTCACCCTAGTCCTATCACTCCCTGATAGCCTGAAAAGTCCCTCCCCAGCCTTCTTGTAGCTCCCTTCAGATACTGGAAGGCCACAATGAGGTCACCTCGGAGTCTTCTCTTCTCCAGACTGAACAGCCCCAACTCCTTCAGTCTGTCCTCATAGGACAGACTATTCTTCTAGCTGGTTGATCAGAGAGATACACAGATCAGGAAAGCACTCATCTCTCTGGATTTCTCCTTTTCTGCCTTTCAGGAGCAAATCATTTTTCCATTTTAGTTTCCACAAGGGTGCTAATGGAAGCCCATTTGGGGCTAAACAAACAATTAAGGCTAATGGATTGCTAATAATGTGTTACCAGCAAAATTTTACCAAAGTCAAACTCTCAAATTCACACATCCACAAACAGGTGGAAGGAGATGTGCAGAGAACATTAACAGCAGAGATTGATTTCTGTGCACAAATCTAAGTGAAGTTACTGCACTTAGATATGGAGAAGGAAAGGAGAAGGCTATGAAAATGATCAAAACAACAAATGTAGCTTTGTGACACATTTACAGTGGTGTACTGCTGTGGAGTGGCTTCTGCTTCTAAATCTGCATTTGTCTGCTTCCAGTGTAATGCTGACCAAAAAATTTAGTTCTATCCTACTGCTAGTGTCAGAAAACTGTGAGATCTCAGATGTCTGCACGAAGCTACTGAGATACTCTGCTGATTTGTTTTGGAAGCTCTGGCTTCCAAAGGAAGCCAAAAGAAAAGGTGTTTGTGTTCCTGCCAGTTAAGGCAGGCAGCAATGCTTTGGGGAGCTCTGGGAGAAGAACAGGGTGGCTGAGACTCCTCATTACCTCCTGAGAGCTATCTGGAGCAGGGACAGGCAGAGGGGGGGCTTGCTGCTTCTGCAGGATGGGGCACCAAGGCAGGCTGGTATGCCCTGGTCATGGCATGCTCTTCCTGCTGTCCATGCTCTGAACAAGGATGTCTTTTTGCATTATTGGTTCCATTTTGCTTCACTTCAGCAGCATTAAAGCTAAATCAGGGATTCAAGCAGAGTATTTTGCAGAGAAAGCATGAACCCAGAGACAGCTCTGGGAGGCTTTAATTTAACTGGTTCTGCTTGGCAGTTAAAGTTCTTTTTAAACTGCTGCTGAAAAAGATTGCCAAAAAAAATTAAAAGAAGGGCCATTTCCAGAAAGGCTACAGAAAGTGGTTATTACAGTAGCTTTTCAAAGATCCCTATTGCTCTGTCACTGAAACATCACTTTGATTGCAAAATCATCTTTCTGGATTGAGCACAAAGGCTTTTTATGCTCATCGCTTGCCCATCTTGAAGCAGTAATTAACCAAGAAGCATAATTGAGACCCTGTGTTAAAATTATTGACAAAGTAATTGAACAAAAATCCCCAAACCCTAAGCTACTTTAAAAACAAGTTTTCCCCAGGAATATTTCTGCATCATTTTTCCTCCTGACAGGAAGTTAGCAGGCACAGTTATTGACTACAGAGAAGCCCTTTAACACTTTGGTTGTGTACTTAATGCTTTATGCCCATTTAGTCAGCTCCCACTGAAATACCAACTGGAATTCCTGGGTGGGGGTTTATTGTAACAAAAATCCCAGTGAAAAGTCCACACAATAAAGTGTGCAATCTGGAAAAGGTGTGTTGGAACTTTTCCAGCTGGTGCCTTCAAATATATACATCACAAACTGTGAGGAGTACAGGTTCTTCAGCATGGGCATGCAGGAGCCTTTGAACACTCCACGTTTAACACCTTATCTCTCACTTCACTGCTGTGTTTAAAGAATATGATGAAAGACACTAAAAAGATCAGAATTCTTTTATTGCTTGTGCCATAGTTTTTTTAGGCTATTAAGGTGTAAGGTGCCGGGTTCTGCACATTGGCCACAGCAACCCCAGGCAGTGCTACAGGCTGGGGGCAGAGTCGCTGGAGAGCGGCCAGGCAGAGAGGGACCTGGGGGTCCTGGTCAATGGTAGGCTGAACATGAGCCTGCAGTGTGCCCAGGCAGCCAAGAGGGCCAATGGCATCCTGGCCTGCATCAGGAACAGTGTGGCCAGCAGGAGCAGGGAGGTCATTCTTCTCCTGTATGCTGCACTGGTTAGGCCACACCTTGAGTACTGTGTCCAGTTCTGGGCTCCTCAGTTTAGGAAGGACGTTGACTTGCTGGAACATGTCCAGAGATGGGCAACAAAGTTGGTGAGGGGCTTGGAACACAAGCCCTATGAGGAGAGGCTGAGGGAGATGGGGTTGCTTAGCCTGGAGAAGAGGAGACTCAGGGGTGACCTTACTGCTCTCGACAACTACCTGAAGGGAGGTTGTAGACAGGCAGAGGTTGGTCTCTTCTCCCAGGCAGCCAGCACCAGAACAAGAGGACACAGTCTCAGGCTGCACCAGGGGAGGTTTAGGCTGGATGTTAGGAAGAAGTTCTATACAGAGAGAGTGATTGCCCATTGGAATGGTCTGCCCAGGGAGGTGGTGGAGTCACCATCATTGGAGGTGTTCAGGAGGAGACTTGATGGGGTGCTTGGTGCCATGATCTAGTTGTTTAGGTGGGTTGGGTTGGTTGATAGGTTGGACACGATGATCTTGAAGGTCTCTTCCAACCTGGATTTATTGTATTGTATTGTATTGTATTGTACAGAGAGAGTGATTGCCCATTGGAGTGGGCTGCCTGGGGAGGTGGTGGAGTCACCATCATTGGAGATGTTCAGGAGGAGACTTGATAGGGTGTTTGGTTGCATGGTTTAGTTGATTAGGTGGGTTGCATTGGTTGATGGGTTGGACACGATGATCTTGAAGGTCTCTTCCAACATGGTCTATTCTATTCTATTCTATTCTATTCTATTCTATTCTACTCTCAAAAAAAAAATCTCTCCCAAACAAGTACTTCAAATATGTGAAGAGAAAAGGAAATGTAGGCTTAATCAATAACATTGCTGGTTTAGTGCTCTCTGTGTGGATCATAGGTTTGACCCTTTTATAATCCCTTGATGGTGTAAAATCACTCTGCGAATGCAGCGTGGGTACAACCTCGAGCAGAACCACCACTCTTTTGGGGAATGAGAAGCAACTCACTGCATCTATAATTTGTCAGATCCACTTTCCTTGTTCTCATGAAGTGAGAAATTTCCTACTGAAAATACCTTTTTTTATTCAATGTCTCATTCTGGTTGTAGGATTTCCCAGAAATGACATTTAGTTCCTCTCATGCTTAGAGCAATGCCAGGGTTTATCCAGAACAGGCAAAAATCTCTGGAGAGTGAGCTAGAAAAGCATGCCTTTGTTTACTTAGGTGTTTCCAAGCACATGCCACACAGCCTCTTCACTGCAACACACTGTTAAGATCTGCTGCAGAAATCCTGGGCATATCCTCCATTTGTTTCAATGTTATTGTATTCCCCCCCCTAATAACAATTAGAGGATAATCTTTTCTTCCATTTGGGAAAAAGTCTCTTACCAAGTTACACAACATGCTATGAGATTTTTATTAAACTGCTTGCATAATATAGATGATATCTCATCAGCTCCTTTTAGCTCCAAGTAATACAGCAAGTGTTTGCTCCCACTTCTCTTTGATCAGAGCAGCATTTTCGTATGGGATATTCAACAGCAGTACTAAGGCAGAGATTTCACCCAAGCTGTGTGTTCTCCAAGAGTTGTCAGCTATTTGAACATTTAATCCTGTGCTTTCTTCAGAAGTCCCTATTTGCTCCAGAGGGATCCTCTTCTTACAGACCACTTCGCCTCCTGACCCAAAGTCTGCTGCAGTAGTGCCCATCTGACCTTCTTGCTGAGGTTCGTGCCATAATTCCCACAGCAGTGTTAAGCTCAGCAGTCACCAAATGGGATTTTATGTGGCTCAAGAAACTCACCCAGATCCTCATTCAAGCGTTCTAAGCAGCACTTTGTTGTCTGTCTGCTGGTTTTGAGGCAACATTTCTTGGCAAGATGAAATTATTTTACATTGTTTCTCCTGTGATTTAGCACAAATGCCAAAACCAATCATTTAGTTTTCAAACCTAGTCCTAATTACAGAAATGGAGAGTTGAGGAAGAGGGCAAAAACCTTCTATGTCTACTGGCAGCTTGTTTAGACTAGAAGATTTTAAACTGTAATTATTTTCTTTCAACAGGAAATATCTAATGTTTGGTACAAAAACCCTCCTAAAAGCAGAAGATGGTGTCTCCAGCCATGGATTTTGTATAGGGTGGATCAGCTGCAGCCTATTAAAGCACAGCCTGTGTCAGCTGAAGTCTTGGGAGTTTGGTGTTTTTCCCATCCCTGTAAGTAACTGGTTTTATTATCAAATTCTGAAATATTTGAAAGGATCAAGAGATCTACACAGTGAAAGGAACACAAACTTTAAAACTGAAGAAAAGAATGGAAATTTTTCATCTTCCACTGGAATCACATGATGTCTTGTTTTGATTTTAGATTCCTGGGATTCTTGGTTGATGTGACAGAAATAAAAGAGGGGGAAGGATGGGGGAGGAGGAGGGGAGGGAAACCAACAAAAAAAACTGTTGACTTCATAGATTCTATTGTAGATATTTTGGAGTGAAGATAGAGAAAACAGAAGAGATGAAGCTGTATAAAGGGTCTTAAAGAAGCACATTCTGGCACGGTCTGCCATCTGTTTCTCACAGGAATCACCCCGTTCCTTCCCTAGCTGTCTTGTGTATATGATAATCTGCACCTCTGCCAATCTGGAGACTAAGAACTCAGCTTAAAATTTACAGAATAGTGTTTCCATCTGCTCCTGTTTAGGTCCTCCAGCTAACTTTTACTTGATCTCTGCTGGAAGTGAAATCAAGTGATGTACAGCATCATTACAATGCCTATGAAGCACCCAAGTAGTACCTGAAACAGAGTAAGGATCAAACCAAGTTCAGCTCAACGACAGGAATTTGGGCAAGAAAATGCAGATCGGAATGCACAAAAGTGTCAAATGTATGTGACTCATTAATACAAATGGTTCCACTTCTATGAATTGGAAGATCAACTCCATACTATTTAACATGTATCTCCCCTTTTCACAAATCAATAAAAAAAGAAGGGGGGGAAGAGGGTTAAAAACCCAACAACAGTGATGCTGCATCAGAACACATACAAATTTCTCAGGTGCCAAAACCTGATGATGGGTTTCTGTGTGCTGCTCAGCAACTTTGTATAGGTTTTGAGATCTAAAGTTCACTCTTAGAATTATTTGGGTTGGAAAAGACCTCCAAGATCACTGAGTCCAACCATGGACCTAACACCACCATAGCCATTAAACCATGTCCTCTAAAATCCTTGAGTCCAACCACCACCACAGGCCTTAATCCATGTCCCCAGGTGCCAAGTCCACAGGTTTCTTGAACATCTCTAGGGAAGGTGACCCCACCGCCTCCCTGGGCCGCCTGTTCCAGCACCTGACCACTCCTTCTACACAACCTTTCTTCCCTGCACCATATGTGGCAGAACCACACATTCAGCATCTCTGAACATCAGGCAGGGAGCAGAAAGGAAAGGGCGAGACTCAGGAAGCCTTCAACTCCACCACAAAAGCAGCCCAGCGGCACCATCCAATGGCACAGACATAACACACGGTGGCTTTACTTCTGCAACCTCTCCACACCCCAAGCTTGGGAGTTCCCTGAGACTCTTATGAAAATACACAAATAAAGCAGCCTTGTCAAATGGAGTGCCCTGACACTCCACCTGCAGAACGGAACTGTCACCTTTCTGAGCCATCACTTTTTCTTCCTCCTTTTTTAATTGTTTTCTTTCCCTCAGCAGCATTTACAACTCCTTCCAGACTCATGCAGTGTCAAAACACAGTTAACAAACCGTGTGCCTCTTCAAAAGCACTGACAACAGCATTGGCAGAGATCCTATGCTGTCCCTAGGTTCCAGGCGGCACAAGAGAAGGGAAGGGCTGCTGAAATCTGTACTGGCTCTTCAATTGGCAAGTTCCATGTACAGCTTTGGGACCACTCTGCTGTATACCAGCTGTGTACAGCAAATACAAAGTGGGGAGAGAACCAGAGCTTTACTCCCACAAAAAATCCAGGTTTCAAAATCTGTCAATATTCAGCACTGGGACTTAGACCAAAGCTTAATGCTCTCTACTACTACCTTAAAGCGGACAGATGGGTGGTGGACTCTTCTCCCTGCTAAGATGTGACAAGACAAGAGGAAACAGCCTTAAATCGTAGCAGGGGAGTTTTAAGTTGGACATTAGAAGAAAATTCTTCACTGAAAGGGCTCTCAACCACTGGCAGAGTCTGCCCAGGGGGGTGCTTGAATCCCCATCCCCAGAGGTGTTTCAAAGCTGCAGAGATGTCGTGCTGAGGGACATGGTTTAGCACCTGCCTTGGTAGAGTTAGAGAATGGTTGGACTGAATGATCCTCCAGGTTTTTATTCCAAGCAAAATGATTCTGTGATTCTATGATTCACAGCTGAAGAATTCAGAGATGGGCTTGGTTACTCTGTATGCTACAAACAAGGGTATTTTGAAGCTAGGCACTGCCTGAGGACTTTGAATGTGATCCTCCTGCACATGTTATTTTTTTGTTGTATTTTCTTAATAGGAAATCCCCAAACAGCAGTTCTAAACACTGATTGATTTAAGTGATATTGGAAATACAACTCTATGCCTTTTATTGGAGCTGCTTACAAAACAAAAGGGGATTAAGAGAGTTGGGAGATGGGGAACAGAGTATGATTTTATCCATGTAGTTGAAGTAAGAATCAGTAAGGGAATAAACAACAGATTAGCAAAATGTTAGTTGCTAGGATGAAAGGCTTTCCATACACTTTCTCCTGATGCATGTTCTACTGAGAGGCATTTTGAAATGTGGCTTACATTGACATGGTAGGCTTTATACTGAATACACAATGATCTCCTTTGTTTGCCTCACAAACACAACAGTATTTATTTCTCAGAGTTGCCGTGTGCAAGCTCATGGAGACTTCTGAGCAATACATTCAACAAACAATGCACTGAAAGAGATGCACAAGAGCTGTCATAGGTAGCACAGTCATGGTGACACATGGATCATCTGACTTCAGACCTCTATAAATAATTTCATTATATCTAAACCAGAAACTTTATGCTGCCTGTGGTGAGCGGAAACAAACAGGTTTATCCTCTGGATGATCCATCTCAGGATGGACAGACATTTCAAGAGAACAACTCACTTATTTCCTTCTGTGTTGCAGCTGCAAGCAGTTTTGTTTTGATGGCTGTAGACACATTTCACATGCCACTTCCTAGGCAAAGGAAGATTTCGAGTTTTCTCAGTCCTCTCTCTCAGATATCTTTGTACCAGGGCTCTTTGGAATGTGGACATGAAATTGTTTACTCACCTGTCTCTGAGAGATATAGACTTAGTAGTGTGGTGGCTAAAATGCAACTGTTTTTACCTCTTTCAGTACTACCAATTTTCAATCCATTTGAGGGGGGAAAAACAAGCTGAGTATAGCAGAAATTGTCTTACTCTCTCTTTACATCTATTTTACTTGAATATATGACTGTGTTACATGTTACAAGAAAGCAACTCCCAGAAGCTCTAGACTGCAAGGGCCTGTCTTATCAGTGCAACAGCTTCAATAAAAGGTATAAGCAGTGCAACCTGTGCACTGCTTCGATGGTTCTGGAAAAGCCAGTTCAAGGGCTCAGAAGAGAAAGAGCATTATTCATCTCTACCAAGTCAATGCCAATTAGTGCCACTAGTAACAAACTACAAACTGGATTAGGAGCCAATCAGACAATCACAATGTTACCTTTAAATAAAGCCTTCTGTGAATTACTGAGAGGAAGTATTTTCCTCTTGGTGAATCTAATGGCCCTTTTGTATACAGTAGAACATCAACAAATTAGCTAACAGAACACCATTAGACTACATCATAAAAATTAAATGAAAGCCATGCATAACATCTGACAGTGTCATTCCTACTTCACAGTGCTGTATCTAACTCTGTCATGCTGCTTGACATCACACAATCACAGAATGGCAGGAGATAGAGGGGACCTCTGGAGATAACCTAAACCAACCCCCCTGCCAGAGGAGGTTCACCTAGAACAGGCTGCACGGGAACACATACAGGCAAGTTTTGAATGCCTCCAGAGAAGGAGGCTCCACCACCTCTCTGGGCAGCCTTGTCCAGTGCTCTACCACCCTCAAAGTAAAGAAGCTCCTCCTCATGTTGAGATAGAACTTCCTGTGTTCAATTTTGTTCCCATTACTTCTTATTCTGTCACTGGGCACCACTGGAAAAAGATTGGCCTCATCCTCTTCAATACCAACCTTCAGATATTGATAAGCACTGACAAGATTCCCTCTCAGTCTGCTCTAAACTAAAAAGGCTCAAGTCCCTCAGCCTTTCTTCATAAGGGAGATGTTCCAGTCCCCTCAGCATTTCTGTAGCCCTTTGCTGTACCCTCTCAAGATGTCCCTGTTCTTCTTGAACCGGGGAGCCCAGAACTGGACACAATACACCATATGAGGCCTCATAAAGGCAGTGTAAAGGGGTAGATGAAACTTGTTCAACTTGTTTGCCACACCAGCATACCACTGACCTTCTTGGCCACAAGGGCACATTGCTGCCTAATGGTGACTCGTCCACCAGGCCTTCTTTCATTCACAATACACTCATCTCAAATACCTTAACAGACAGCTGCATTTCAGGAACTGTTAATTCTCTCACTTCAATGCCAGCATTCACAGGTAGGCACCACTGTTCCCCAAACTCATCCATTCCTCATTGGGGAGCAACTATTTTATTTAAAGGTGCACATGAAATGAAGGTATTCACACTACTTATGCCCTTATTGAAATGACCCTGCAAAAATACTCAATTCAAGATGGAGTTTGATCTTGCTTTGAGGCATTTCCTAGACTTCAACTCTTCTGAAAGTAGAAAACAACAACACCCTCTCCTCAGTCATCAGAATAAGCACTGCTTTTTAGCTCATTAGTCTTGTCAGACTCAGAATTTGTATCACTTTTACTCTTCAGACTTAATTTCTTGGGCATCTGGATGTAGCTAATTACATATCAGAGAAGTTAAATGAAATTACGAAAATGGAAGCTTTGATCTTCTGTTCCCACATTGCTCAGGAACACTACTGAGGTCCTCACAATAGTGTGCATTTTCTCCCCTTTTTACTGCAGAAATAGCTTCCTGAAAGTATCTTCTGTTTGATGCCAGCTCTTAGAACACAGCAACAACCAGACTGTGATTCCTGAGGAACTTACAAGGCGTTTCATTCCTCCCACCCTTGTCTCCATGCCACCTGTAGGATGCTTTTCTTCCCTGCCACAGACTGCCAGCTAGATTCACTCTCCAGTTTGGCAAGTGCTTCAAACATGGTCCTTCTCCCTGAGGTCCTGCTTCTTCTGGGTATCTCCTCATTATTTCTCTCCCCCATTAATGCAGAAAATTTCTCCTGCCCTCTTCCTGTTCACCTCTGTCCTGGAAAGAGACTTAGGCTTCTAATGGGTATGGCCTCAAAGGCTCAGTGGTCTGCAAACAACTCCAGGACTGAAACCAGGAAGCTGAACAAAAGCAAAACACTGTTGATTACCACCAATTCCAATGGGCAGAAGAGATATACTCTCAGTACCATTCTTGCCATTCCTGATCTCCAGAATTGCAACTTGCCCATGCCAGCACTTGAAAGCCTAACAGCATCAGATTCCTCAAGATTAAAATTGGCTTGCTCATGTCTCAAATGTTAAATCATGTCATATTTTCTTTCATGAAGCTCTATATTCAGTCAGTCACTATTGAGCAGCAAAAAACAACAAAAGTTGATCTGGGTCATACAGCCTAAAAATAAAAGTCACAAAATACCTACCAAACCCCTAAACCTTATCTCCCTAAATCAGCAAGGGCTTCTGTTCTTCAAAACAACATTTGAAGCCTCCCATAGTGTGGAACAACTGCTTCTTTTTTTTTTCTATTAGGAGAAGATCATTTTACTATCCTCTCTTTAAAATGGGATGTGGGCATGTGCACTCCACACAGCACCCACATTAAAATAGCTCATGTTGGCTTCAAAGGAGCTATTATGCAGTCTATAAGTTCAATGATCTGCAAAGCAATAAAGAGCTCCTTCTGTAGCCCTCACGGCCTATTGAGTAAATAGTAAGCATTTAAGAAAACTCCATAATTACATGTTTACACACTGGAGCCATTATGGGTGAGCTAAAAAAAAAAACACCCCACAAACACACAAAAGTACATGTATTTTGCTAAAAAAAATTCCTAATTACCTTTTTTTTTTACATGATTACAACTCCTTTATACAGCCGCTGAGGACTGCCAGCGACAGAACATATAGGCTGAAAAGCCCACAGCTCACAAAGGCTGTATTTGTACACAGTGATATTTACACGTGGTGATGAGACAATAAGATGTCCACTGAACATTTTACATCTGCAAGCCTGATATTTTAAACTGAATGCACTCAAATTAAGAAAAAAACTCTACAGAAAGGGCTCATTCTAAAATTCACTACTGAAAGCAATCAAGAAAGGTAAGATAAATAGCTGCATGACCTCTAGGGGTCCCTTCCAACTCATTGTATTCAATGATTTTATGATTCTATGATCTATCATTCCAGAATTGAAGTGTATGTCACATATTGAAGCTTTAGGCCCAAATCTGGTAAAGAATTAAACAGCTTGATGCTTTTAGGAAAGTCAACAGGGAACCCCATGGTTGTATCCTTAGAGATCTATGTCTTGGACTCACTTTTCTACCTCTGAAGTACGTTCCAGTGCCAAGAGCTACAGCTGCTCTGCTCTGGTCAATCACAAACTCTGGCTGCAAAACCAATCTGCTTAATCCTTGCCTTATGTAGAGGTCTAAATCTGAAGTTTTAAGACACTGTATTGTACAGATGGTACATGCCCTGAAACTGAATTTGTATTGGATTGACATAATGGTCCACGGGTAAAACAGGCAGTAAAAATGGAACAGCATCCATTAAGGGTGGGATCAAACATGCATTTTTCATATATGAGAGCCACACAGAGCAGATCACCACTTGAGAGTTGATTGCCATCACTCATGTGCCTTCAAAGGACCGTTCGCAAAGGATTTGCATCAGACAAAAGGCTTTTTCTACATCCATGTACACTGCAAGTTGAAAAAGTGACAGAATATTCAGAGCTAAGAACAACTTACAGTAGCATTTCTTTCCCTTCCTTCATGTTTGGTGTCCTAATTAAACCATAGCATTGCTCATGCTCTTAAAACAAAGACAAAACCCTAGCAGCTGGAGTGAACACTTTCTGTTTTCTAGGAACTCACAAAAATCCTTAAGAAAATGTTATGGAGATGCTACTAGAAAAGCAGCTGTGGTTTGTGATCAAAGGCATCCTAACATGCAAGTAGTATCACACAGAGTTGAAGAATTCCACTTAACCTTCATGACAATTAAAATTTTTTTATATATATATATATATTATATTATTTTCCCTACTTTTTTCCTCCCAACAGCTAACAGTCAAATTATGGGTCACGGAATCATAGAATTTTCAGGGTTGGAAGGGATCCCAAAGGATCAGCCAGTTCCAACCCCACTGCCATGGGCAGGGGCACTTCACACTACATCAGGTTGCTCACAGCCACATCCAGCCTGGCTTTAAAAACCTCCAGGGATGAGGCTTCCACCACCTCCCTGGGCAACCTGTGCCAGTCTCTCACCACCCTCATGGGAAAGAGCTTCTTCCTAACATCCAATCTCAATCTACTCACTTCTAGTTTTGCTCCATTCCCTCCAGTCCTATCACTACCTGACACCTAGAAAGTCCCTTCCCAGCTTTCTTGTAGCTCCCTTCAGATACTGGAAGGCCACAATAAGGTCTCCTTGGAGCCTTCTCTTCTCCAGACAGAACAGTCCCAACCCTCTCAGTCTGCCCTCACAGGAGAGGAGCTCCAGCCCTCTGCTCATCCTTGTGGCCCTTCTCTGGACATGCTCCAGCTCATTTAGCATTACAGTAATTCAGCTACTTTGAAGGCTCACAACACACTTCTGCTTAAACTCCCAGAACTGTGTATCTTCTGTAATTGCTCAGGGATACATTTGCAGTCACAGGTTACAGGCAGTGTGTCCAACCTGCTGCTCCTCTATAACATTACAATAGCCTTAATAATTTTTAAGTCTATGCAGACTAATTAAGCTAATGACATTCAAATGAATACCTACTTAGGATAGCTTCACATTCATTTACCACCTTGACCAGTACCATTTGCATGCCAGATGCTGAGAGAGCCGAACTGCCAGGCAGCAGTGATATTTAATGCACACTCCAAATGCTTCTGCCCACTGCCCTATCAGATACTGTGTCATATCCACCACATGCCATTAAGTAACAGCAACACTGTAACAACCATGGCCAATCCATAATAACCTGACAACAAAGATTGATGGAAAACATGGAATTCTAGCCTGGACACTGAGGCTTAACAACAAAATTATCTGCCATTGAGGAGTACTGTCAGTTGTACATCACTGCTTGATAAATAGGCAGGGGAAGGAGGAACAAAATGACATTGGTATTAAAATGCAATTTACCCAGGATTTCTCTTTAAATTGGTGTCTAGCATGGATGTAGTAGGTCACATTACCTTGACAGCAATTTTCTTAATACATCATGTATTTTCCAAAGGTCATTTTTTATAATGAATGAGGGTATCCTCTTTCAGTGTATCTTTATTTGCCCAGCACTTCCTACCATTTAGATGCAGATGCAGATAACAGCAATGCACAAGATAGCAATGACATCAGTGTGTGTCAGATGTGTTATTTAAGCATTTTAGTGAAATCAGTACTAGACTGACATCTAAATACCTTTAAAAAATGATTTTCTGTGGGAAAGTTCTACTTCTTACTCAACAGATCCTTTCTGCTTAAGTATTCAGCATGATGACTGCATTCTTTAGCAAGAAACTGCACTCTGTACCACAGTTCAGCCCCATGAAAGCTGAAAAGACATCTGTCTTTGCTCCCTCTTTCTCATCACCCTACCATGTTCTGTAGCCTCTTTACTGTATTCTTTCAGCACGCTCATTCTACAAGTAGCTTCGTGCCACTTGGTGCCTTTTGCAGAGAGGAGTCTGCTGCAACCAGCCTATCCCAGCTCCTGGCAGCTAACTGTCCACAAAGCAGGCTGCAGCTTTCCATAAGGAAGTGTTCAAGAAACACCACTGCAGAACTGGAACAATGTGCTATCGACCAAGATGAAACCAAAACCTGCACTTTAGTCCCTATGAAACCTCCTGAGCTAACACAGACAGCTCAGAGTGGAGCTTTTTCATTTCTGAGCCAACAGAACTGCTTACTAACTCTGATCTTGCTTTGGCAGGGGTGCTGGACATGATGATCTCCAGAGGTCCCATCCAGCCTCTAACATTTTATGATTCTATGATGGGCTATAAACATGCAAATAGGAAAGTACTGAATGAAGGATTCCCCTTGAAGACCGTTTAGCACTCTTGACAGTCTACAGCCAGAATCCTGTCCCTGGTATGCAGTTAACTGGTTACAAAATAGAAACACATTAAACAACAATAATAATGATACTGCTTTGTTTCTAAATTGTGCACTTCTGAAAGGCAAAAAGAAGCTAAAATGGAACCTTGCCAAGTCACTGTTGAAGAATTGCTTTTCAAATCCAAACTCTTGGGTGTAACCATCTAGCCGCATAGACTTGTATACGTCCAGGTGGCTCAGTAGGTCACCCACCTCATGGATTATGGAGGTCTCTTTCTGTTCCCCATCCCTGCCTTCCAGCTCCAGAGGCTGGCTACCCAGCAAACAACTAGTCTTGATGTTAAAGACTGTGACAAAGACCTGAAAGGAGGTTGTAGAAAGGTAGGCGTTGGTCTCTTTCAAGTCATAACTGACAGGACAAGAGGAAAAGGCATCAAGTTACACCAGGGAGAGTTTAGGCTACACATTAGGACAAAATTGCATACCAAAAGGGTTCTCAAAGATTGGCACAGGCTGCCCAGGGAAGCAGTTGAATCCCCATCCCCAGATGTATTTAAAAGCAGTATAAATTGGTGCTCAAGCATATGGTGCAGCAGTGGTCCCAGTAGCACTTAAAGGTCTTTTCCAACCATTGTGATTCTGTGAAAATTAAAACCTTCCAGCAGAGGAAGGCTGGAAGTTACATACAGGACAGATTTTGTACTTTGGTTTATGACATGTTTTCTGAAGGTGGTTTGCCTGTCAATAAGGTGGTGTTCATGATCAGTTCATGTTGTTCATGTTGTTGAACGTTGAGTTCTGTGGACCCACTTGCAGGACCAGCTACATCACCTCTCCAGATGATTTACTTGAAATGAACACGGTGGACACATTAGCACAGCCAGTAGCTTAAGAATCATGACTGTAGGTGGCCAGCACAGCCTGTTTCCATCACCATGTACTGGATCCAAAGTTCAGTGAAGACTCAAAAATACCATTTGACAAGTGTGCACACACCCACAAACAGACCGTTGCTCCAGTTTGGCTTCAAGCTCTTCATTCTAGAATTCCTGTGGGCTGCTTGCAAGAGACTATAGTCTCTGCAGAAAATTGGCTTCTCACTGTTACCCACCTTAGCAGAGCTGCTCTCCTCTTGAAAAGAAACTTATTCCTCTCACATAAAGAATGTATGTTTCCTTTTTCCCTCTCTGAAACACCCAGCCAAAGGAAATACAGACACAGATTACTTATATAAACTGTAAATAAATGAATAGAGAAAGTGACAAAGCAAAACAGAAGAGCAAGTAATTTGAGGCTATGAGGCCAACCTTCCATGTATACCTTGTTCTGGCTTGCTTATTCTACGTAATATGTGATGATAATTGCATGTTCACAGTTAATCCCAGACAGCAAGCTGACATTAAAACAGCCTGGAGTGAAATAATTGTCACAGATGTTAGGACCAGCTAGTAACTACAGCAGTTAAATTAGGTTCAGCTGTATTTCAGATAAACACATTTTTCATGCATATCCTATAGGTGATCCTGCAGAGAAGCAAGAAAACACTATCCATCCATCCATCCATCCATCCATCCATCCATCCATCTGTTCATCCATCCAATCTGTTCATCCATCCATCCACCCACACTGAAGAATATTCTTCTTAGGAGATTATCCCCATGCATCATCATAGAAAGGATGAGTTATAAATGGCCACAATTAAAAGTTGAAAGCAAAGCATAACAAAAGCCTCACTAAATTACAGCGTTTCATAGAGAACTGCCCATGATAGCCATTTAGTTTGAGCTGGGACACTAGCATAAGCATATTTGATGTTATAATTACAGTTGCTTTCCAAAATACAGCGCCTCAAATGGAAAATCCAGCCCTGACAAAGATGCAAGCTTTGCATTTTCACATTTTGTACTGGTTGAAGCCAAGCCAGCAACTAATCCCCACCTAGCTGCTTGCTCACTCCACTCTGGTGGGATGGGGGAGAGAAGTGGAAGGGGGAAAGGGAGAAAACTCATGGGTTGAGATACAGACAATTTAATAGGTAACCCATTCAGTGAAGAAGTTTCTTCTCATAGCCAACTTAAGCCTCCCCTGGTGCAACTTGAGACCATTTCCATAAATCCTATCACTTGATACTAGGGAGGAAAGACAGAGAGTCACCTCTCTACAACCTCCTTGCAGGGAGTTGTGGAAAGTCTGTCCTGAGCCTCCTTCTTTCCAGACTGAATAACCTCCAGTCCCTTCACAAGACCTGTTCTCCAGACCCTTCACCAGCTTTGCTCCCTTTCTCTGGACACACTTCAGTACCTTCTTGGAGTGAGAGACCCAAAACTAAACCCAGCACAAAAGGTTTGGCCTCACTAGTGCTGAGTACAGGGAGGCAATCACTTTCCTGCTGTTCTTCTGCTCAGCTGCCTTTCTTCATTGTATGTTCTTTCCCAGTAATGAGGAGTATGAGACAGTCATTAGTAGGAGTAGGGAGACTAGCTTCCCCCCATTTTTCCCTTAATCTCATTACCCAACAACCAGGAAATTGATATTACCCTGACCATAATCCTTTAGCCCAGTGCCTCTTTGCATGTTCCTACTAAAAAGAGTAACTCACAGTATCTGTTCTTGTCTGTAGTATGTGAGGAAAGAGGACAGCAAAAATGTTCTCATTTTAAGCCTGCTCAAAGATTTTATTTCAGTCCAGTGACAGGAATATCACCACAGTGGCAAGAGCACAACAGTCAGATCTGCACAAGAAAAAAAAAAGCAAACAACAAAACTCATCACACACACAAAATAAAAATCACACTATCCAGTTCAGGCCAGAAAAGATTTACTTAGAATCATAGAATAGTTTGGGTTGGAAGGGACCTTAAAGATCATCTAGTTCCAAGCCCCCTGCCATGGGCTGGGATACCACCTACTAGGCCAGGTTGCTCAAAGCCCCATCAAGCCTGACTTGGAACACTTCTATGCTTGGAGCCTCCACAGCTTCTTTGGGCAACCTGTTCCAGTGCCTCACCAACCTGGGGAAAAATGTCTTTCTAATGTCTAATCTAAATCCAGCTCCATACAGTTTGAAGCCATTAGCACTTGTCCTGTCACTACATGGGGTGCTTGGTGCCATGGTTTAGCTGATTAGATGGTGTTGGATGATGGGTTGGACATGATGATCTTGAAGGTCTCTTCGAACCTGGTCTATTCTATTCTATTCTATTCTATTCTATTCTATTCTATTCTATTCTATTCTATTCTTTCCTTTCCATTCCATTCCATTCCATTCCATTCCATTCCATTCCATTCCATTCCATTCCATTCCATTCCATTCTACATGCCATTGTAAGAAGTCCCTCTCCAGCTCTCCTGTAGCCTTCTGCAAATCCTGGAAAGTGTCTTTAACTATCCTGAAAGGACAATGTGGCAGAAAAGTTTTAATATACTGTGAAAGAACTAGCACAGGTGAGAGCCTGAAAAATGCATGAAAACTAAACATTAGCACACCAGAGTCAGGCAACAAAGAAAGAAAGCATTGAATAAAAGAGACTGAAAATCATAAACCTCTGCAGTTAATTTACCAGAAGCAAATACAGCAGGTGACATTCTACACAGCTAAAAGCTTCCAGGAGAAACAAATAAAGAGACAAACAAACCTAACTGAAAAGGACAAATCAGCAGCATTAGTTTCTCAGTTTGGAAATTTCACCAAATGCCCCTGAAATTGTAAACACCTGAGCAGAACAGATATTGTTATGAACCTGCACAGGCCAGCCCAAAGGCTAGAAGTGTACTAATAAAGAGCTCTCCAACTTTCTAGGGAAGCCACCTGATCCTTGTTTCAGTTTTCATTCTCAGAAAAGGAGTAAACAAATCTGCTCCAGGTTGATGCCCAAGAGGATGATAGATATGATGGTTTCCCACAATTGTGCATTGAACAGATTTTCTGAAATCATTAAACCCCAAAGGGCTACAGATTTCAATATGAGTACTATTTGCCTCAGCCACACACAGACAACAGAAAATTAAGTGAAAGGGGCAACGAAGGACAGGATTCTCTTTTTTTCCAGCAAGCCTATTCATCCCACAAACAAAGACTGGGAAGGGGAGGAGGAGGAAGCAAAAGGCTGCAGAAGCAAATCTTTTATAAAACAGAAAGCTTGAGCTTGGTGCAATGTTAAGCCAGTTTGTACAGACAGTTTCTGCATAATTTTCAGCTGGATGTTAGGAGGAAGTTCTATACAGAGAGAGTGATTGCCCATTGGAATGTGCTGCCCAGGGAGGTGGTGGAGTCACCATCATTGGAGGTGTTCAGGAGGAGTCTTCATAGGCTGCTTGGTGCCATGGTTTAGTTGATTAGGTGGGTTGGATTAGTTGATAGATTGGACATGATTGAAGGTCTCTTCCAATCTGGTCTATTCTATTCTATTCTATTCTATTCTATTCTATTCTATTCTATTCTATTCTGATTGCCCTTTCTTGGTAGATAAGGAACCAATAGGAACCAATCTGCTAGGAACAAGCTAGCTAGGCTGGCCAGGGGAGGTAAATAAAAAAAACAACCAACAAGAGGGCAAAAAGCATCCATTCTTGTAGCACAAAACTGTCAATGTGAAAGCACTTAAATGTCCAACTTAGGAGAAAAAGATTACAGCTTTGTTACCATCAGAAGGGTAAGAGTGGATGAGGATGGGGGAAATATCATCAGCTGGGGTTGAAAGTCTGACACAGGTGATCTGGCACTGAGGTATCACTAACCAGTCAGAGCAGAAATCACAAGCCAGGTTCTGTAAAATGAGCAAAAGAAGGAAGCCCTGGACTCACAGAACCATAGAATCATGCTGTTTGGAAAAGACCTTTGAGATCATCAAGTCCAACCATGACCCGTGTCAAAGTTCATTCATGTCAACACCTTTCAGTTTGTCTTTGGTATGTCCACAGGTGTTTGCATGCATCTATAGCTCTCTGCATACACATTACACTATAGATTACACTCTGTCTTTACAAGGCAAAGTGAGTTTTGCCTGATGGTGCTTTTAGAGTGCAAGTGCTAATGTGTACATCCCTCAAAACCATCAGAGAGAATTCTGGTTCACTCTATACCATAGCTACTCTATCTCCAAAACCTGCTGCCTATATGTACCCCCCATCAACCACTAGTGGTCAATCTGCGCTTACAGTGCCAGCCTTCTGCTATTAATGATGAGAGCTTCCAATAGCACTGATAAACATGTGGGTCTCATACTGAAAGGGTGGTCAGGCATTGGAACAGGTTGCCCAGGGAGGTGGCAGAGTCACCATCCTTGGAGGTATTCAGAAAATGTGTGGACATGGCACTCTGGGACACGGCTTACCAGCCATGGTAGTGTTAACTCAACAGTCAGATCTGATTACCTTAGAGTCTTTTTTCAACCAAAACAATTCCATGATTCTATCATTCTATATTCATTCTATTCTATTGGAATGTGCTGCCCAGGGAGGTGGTGGAGTCACCATCACTGGAGGTGTTTAGGAAGAGACTGGATGGGGTGCTTGGTGCCATGGTTTAGTTGATTAGATGGTGTTGGGTGATAGGTTGGACTCAATGATCTTGAAGGTTAATTCTATTCTGCTCTATTCTATTTTATCTTCCTATCATTCTGTGATTCCATCATTATGTTTCTTAATTATGAACTGTCTGGAGGCAGGTGAGGAAATCTGGGAAATGAGATACACAAAGAGAAGGCATTAAATGAGTACTCAGATTGCACACAATATGAAGCTAGGAGATGCACGCGTGAGGAAAATTCAACAACTTGTTCTTTTCTCGTCATGATATTCCTTTCAGTTAATTAATTGCATTATAATCCTTCCAGGGGGCCTCTGGAGTGCTCAAGATAAACCATGCTTACTACTCAAAGCAGGTCAGTAGAAAATAGTGTGCCAAAGCATTTGTGTGTCTTTGAACAGAATCATAGTTTTTGGAAAAACCTGCATGTGTTCAGAAGGCTGTGGGTCCCACTGAGAGCCTGAGAGCTCCAGATGGTAGGCTGGGGGCAAAGCAGGCCCCAATTCCTGCATCATCAAGGAATTTGGACTGCTAATATCCTACTTCTGTGAAAAATGTGGGCTCCTGCTGGATCGTGCTGCCATGTCTGAATTTCAGAAGGATCTAAGAATTGTTGTTGTGCAAGCAGTGAGCTAGGAGAATCCATATCCTGTCAAAGGTACCTGGAATGTTTTCCTCTGCACTTTTATCACTGACAGTGCTTCAGGATTAGAGATAGTATGAGGCAGGAGCTGGTGGCTTCCACATTCCAATTATCCTCATTTCAGAGCATTAGATAATGCAGTGTTGGACTGGAAACGAAGCCTTAAGCAAAGGGACAATTACAACAGCTCCTGTAAAAGCAAGAGTACAGCAATAGAGATATTCTTGTAGTGTGTAAAACCCAAGTCAGATTTCAGGACCTGGCACAGTGCAAAATATGATAGAGCCAAAGAGCATATGGTATGTATGGAAGACAGCAGAAGTGCACAGACAGTCAAGACACTCCAGCGAAGCAGGAAGCTATAACCCTGGTCAGCACAGCAGACTGCAGCCTCAGCCCACCTGCTGGCAAACCAGCAACAGCTTCAGTGGTTTTATGGAGAGATTTGGAAAAGAGAGAACTCCTTCCCTGTGCACGCAAGCTGTAAGAACTGGTGTTGTTTATTAGCAGAGGTGGGGCAAGAGCAGAAATCTGTTTGCAGCAGGGCAGACCCATCAGGGGTCAGCACACAGCCACCCACCATTAACTTGTGCTACTTTATTGCCCGAGAAGCTGGCTGACTCCTGGAAAAGCATACGCCTTTCTAGGTCACTTGGCTGAAGTTTGATGTACCAGGTAGCTGAAAGTCTCTGCTGAGAACAGCTGACAGCCTAATAACAGTGTTTCTCCAGCTAATGATTCACTGATTATTTTTTTTCTCCTTTCCACAGGCTCACTGTACACCTACTTTATTCTGCACACCTAATGAACACATACAGCAGCGCAAAGAAATTGTACAACATTTAGCTGATGCCACTTCATTCTGCACTCCTAATGAATACATACAGCATTGCAAAGGTTTGGCTGGTGCTCGGTCAGAGCACTGAAATGAAGGTAACTAAGAGAAGCAAGTTCCAATAAAGGGCTCTGGATAAGGCAGGGCAAGGCAAAAAGACAGATCCTCCAGAGCAGTGACACTGCTGGGCTCAGAGCCTGGCAGACCTTAGGCTGCAGCTCCCTGTGGAGCTTGTGCTTGGCAAGTTTCGAGGTCAAAAGCAGCACCGTTCTGCTCTGTGGCCCTCCTGCCCTTAGCAGCAGCAGCAGTCAGCCCCAATTTAGCTCTGAGCACTTACCCTCGCAGCAAAAAAGGGTACTTTAAACAGATGTATGAAGGCTGATGACAGCAAAGCTGCAGAAAATTCAAGATACCATAAAATCCTTACTTAATCCTTGCCAGGATTGCCACGTGCTGCCGTTAATATTTGGTGTAACTGACGATAGGTAGTGCCTGGAGAACCGCAGCAAAACATTCCCAAAGGAATGGCAAATCCCCCTGGGCTAGAACCTCAGTTTAAATCTATGGATTTGATCACTTATCTAATCTGTCTACAAACTGCCTACTATATATAAGCTAGAAACTCATCAACAGGCTTGTTCTTTGAATGCTTTCTGATTGTTACCCTCAGGCCTATTCTACACTCACTCTGTATTTTTAACTTTTTAATTCAATACATCCTGTGCCACCCATTGCCTTCCCTTTTATCCCTGCTGAGAGGGAAAAAAGCCTGCATTAGTCACAGGCCTTCATCTAAGACTACATTTCTACCCTCTTTATCATCAATGATTCTCAATGAAAACTGCAAAGTTGTAGTTTTTAACTTACTTCATAAACTACAAAGGGCTTTTTAGCTTCTATAAAATACAGTCCCATAATCAGAACTTGAAAATTCAACTGGAACAAACTTCTGATGTTGCAAATTAGCATCATATGCTCATAACACTCCTTTCACAGTTGAATAAAATGCACAGACAGCACTCAATCTAGCATTTTTTTCCCCCTAATAAAGCCATATGAGGACTGGAAAATCACTCTGGGCCAGTATTTTTGCAGGGGAACAACAGTTGCATAGATCCCATCCATGAAAGTAAAGTAGTGGTTTAAATTCCACAAATTTTGTATCCAAAATTCCAAGGAGAGTGAACAAGAGCTGTGGCTAAGCCAGGGCAGGTTTAGACTGGATGTTAGGAAGAAGTTCTATACAGAGAGAGTGATTGCCCATTGGAATGGGCTGCCTGTGGAGGTGGTGGAGTCACCTTCATTGGAGGTGTTCAGGAAGAGGCTTGATGGGGTGCTTGGTGCCATGGTTTAGTTGTGGGTTAGGTATTGGTTGTATTGTATTGTATTGTATTGAGGTGGGTTGGATTGGTTGATGGGTTGGACACGATGATCTTGAAGGTCTCTTCCAACCTGGTGGTGTATTGTATTGTATTATTGTACCAGCCCCTGTGAAATCATGTCCTGGAGTATTTCAGGTTATATGTTTGAAAATTGAGCTATCAGAAAGCTGTGGCCACCTCTGAAGTCATGGTCCAACACCCTACCCAAATATATTTCTAGTGCTTACAAGGATGTCTACATTAAAGAATAGAAAACTAAAAGGGAAAACTGGAGTGGAAAGCCAAAGGGATAAGGGGTTTTTAAATCTGCACAGGAGGTTGCAGTGCATGATCTGAGACTGTAATCTGCTTGCATAGAATAGAATCACAAAGTCATAGTATCGCTTTGGTTGGAAAAGATCTATCATTGAGTCCAACTACTGACACCATGGCCTTTAAAACATGTTTTGAAGTGCCATATCCACACATTTCGTGAACACCTCCAGAGATGGTGACTCCACCACCTCCTTGTGACTCAGAGCCACCTGAGATTTGCAGCTGCTACCAGCACCAAGTGTCTTCAACCACCTCCACCTGCCCCACATGCTGCCCTTCTCCCTTTTCCCCATGGTAAGATCCTACTCTCTTTCTCTTACATTTTCCCTGCTCTCACTGTTCATTTTTTTCTTTCCTTCATACCTGGGAAGTCCTTCAAAAGATGAATGATACTTAATTATGCTGGGAACACTGTGAGGGAGAGCACTGCCCTGAGGGGCTGCCAGAAGACCAGCATCAAACTTAATGCCAGGCCTTGTTTTATTCAGCCCGTTTAACTTACCAATTAATTGTACAGTAAATAAAGACTAACTCCATGGGGAGTCAAAGTGCATTCCTGACAATCTTGCTGGCATCCTCACATCCCCCAGATCAGAGACAATCACATTACAGCAAACTTTGTGATTAATGAATCCCTGCTATTCAGACACTGTGACAGCTGCAGGATTGCCTGTGGCCATTGGTCTGTCATTCCAGTGCTGCTTAAACCCCTGCATGGCTCAGAGAGAGGACTGTGACTACAGACCATGTGCCTGCTGCTGCAGTTCTGGATTTGGGCTCTTCTTCATGCAGGATCCACCCCAATCACCTCAATGGTGAGACTAAACTACCTTTGTGAGGCTGCTATGCTGCCAGTGAATACCCCATGCAATGTCAGGGCTCTTCCAAAACCAGCCCCCCCAGGGACCAGGTAACTGCTTCATCACCCAACCTTAATCTTATGCGTATCTTTGAAGAGCCAGACACATGGGCACCCCACAGAATGTGCCTCACCACCGCCACAGACACACTCACTGTGACCTCACACTTCTCTCCAAGTCAGAAACTGCCCAGAAGGATTACAAATACTCGCTGTGCCTGTCACTCCATTATGAAAGCTTCTTGGCCTGACTGCCAGTATTTCCCAAAATCCAGTGCTCTTCCTGTTTCTTCAGTGCAACCAGTGGTCTTTGCAGTCAAGAATGGATAGAAGAGCCCACGTGAAGTTCCCTGATAAGGTGTGCAAGAAGCCCACAGAGGTATTTTCAATCTGAGCAGAACTGAAGCATCCTCTTCCAAGTTGTTATCCAAGGCTGTATGATGTAAAACCACATTGTGATTTTATTAATCACACTGTCAGGATAATCAGCAGAGGAACTACCAGAATACATTACAGGCTTTTTTTTCCAATTTTACATTTGACTTATTTGGAAAGTAGCAAAGGAATCTTAATTTCAGAATGTGGGACTGGAAGGTTGCCTAACAGTTTTTAAAGGCAGATGAAAATACATGCCAGCAATTACACTTTTGCCCACACGCTAATCATGCAATTCAAAGTTCCACAGCTTAAGTTCACGTGCTTGTTTGGGATTTTAGTGAAACACATCTCACATACTGAGGAAAATCACATGCCAGAGACTACAAGCATCAGAAATCATTCTTCCTGCTTCTAAATCACCATTTCTCTCACACGCACCTTACATTCTAAAAGTGTGGATTTGTGAGGAGAAGTTGGACTTCTGCCATAGTTTCTGCTCCACTAGCCATGTCTTCCTCCCATCCTCTAGCTGGTTACCTCACAACTCTGTCAGACCTTACTGAAACAGACCCAGGATCTTTATCACATACAATCCACCTGATGTGCCTACATGGTGACGCTCAGGAGCTGCTTCAAACATGTCTCTGAGGTAGAGAAGCAGTTTCCAGAGGAAGGTGCAGAGAAAAACACCATCTGACTTCTACCCATTTGGGGATTCTTTTCTGTGTCAGTGCAATAAAATGTTGGTTTCGCTTGCTTTCAGTCATGCCAAATGATACCAAATGAAGGAAGAGGCAGCCTGACTCCCACAAAGCATAACAAGGAACAGGGAAGGAAACAGGCTGTAGGATGAAAAAAAGAGGACAACTGAAATCAGGAAGGAAGCCCAGGAGAATGGGAAGGATCTTGGTGGGAGGGAATGGGAAAAGCAGGAAGAGCAGAACAGGTATATGGGAGGCATGTACCAGGGCTCAGATGATGTGGTTCAGGTAGAGCAATCTGATGCTGGGAGAGACATCACAGTTTATTGCTCATAATATTGAACTATATACTGGAGCAGAGCTCTTTGCCTTTTTATTTTAGGAGAGCCAAATTCGGAAAGTAAGTGAGTAAAGAGTAGGTGGGTTGCAAGGATACAACAGATGGGACGTGGACAAACCTAGTACAGAAGTGGGAAGGGAAAAATGACACCCTTGTGCAGCACAGGGAGATGAAGGAGGCAGACATTTGGTGCAGTAAGAGGCAGAATTCATGGTCTGGATACTTCAGGTTTCATGATGTCACAGAAGATGCCGGTGTTGAAATTCAACTGTCCTCCACAGAATAGAATAGAATAGAATAGAATAGAATAGAATAGAATAGAATAGAATAGACCTTCAAGAAGGCTGGAAGAGACCTTCAAGATCATTGCATCCAACCTATCACCCACCCCATCTAATCAACTAAACCATGCAACCAAGCACTCTATCAAGTCTCCTCCTGAGAACCCCAAAGTGTTGGCAATACACTGACCCTGAAAGTGCTGAAGACTCAGGAAACTTGAATCATAATTGCTTAGATGGCAATAGTAGATAGATTGCATAACAGCCTACCCAGAATATGGAGGCTTTGTTCACATCCCAAGTTTTCATTCAAGCCCTGGATTTGTGAGAGGTTACAAAGCCACCAACAGCCAGATGAATGAACATAGCAGGTGGCAAGACCTTGCTGTTTTGAGGAACTATTTCTGAAGATAAGACATTTTGACAAAAGGTTTCTTCTCTTGCTGAGAGCAGAGAACAGTAAGGACTTACAACTCTAGAGTCAAGTTCCAAGTTCAGCAGGAAGGATCTTCTGGTTTTGCATGACCCAGAGTCAAAAGAACTGCACATCATGCAAGTTTCTCTGCTCCTCTGCTGTCAGCAGGAAGCTGTGAAACCCATCCACAGAACATTCCGCAGACGCTGAACACCACTAATGGCTGCCATAAGGGAGGACAAGCAGCATACAATAGCTGTGAGCCTCTACAGACTCAACTAGCAGCTAATGGGTTTTCATATAGAGGAACTGAGTGCCTCTGCTTTGTGTGCTTATGTGGAACCTGTGCTTCTCAATAAGAAAAATCACAGAAGTTTTCCTAAGGGAGCTTTGGAGAATAGGCACATGCAGATTTTAGATGTCAAGTGGCAGCCTCTGCAGATTTAATCTTCTAACCTTGTGATACCATTAAGATACATATTATAATACTGTCTTTAATCATATGATCACACAGCTCTCTCAGCACATATTTCAAAAAATGATAAAGAGACTAAAGGTAGGTGGAAAAAATTGTGTGGAAAAAAAAAAAACCACAACACTCTAAGAGCAGAAATAATCAGGCAGAAATCTGGATTGTTGCTTCAGAAGCCTATTCTTATATCCTGATCTTGTTTCAAGAGCTCTGGCTACTCTTTCAAGGCAGAAAAAAGCCAATACAAATAAACATGGGAATAATAACAATGAATAAGAATAAATAGATAGGTAGGTAGAGAGAAAGAGAAGGACAGAAAGGGAAGGAAGGAGGGAAGGAAGGAGGAGGGAGGGAGGGAAGGAGGGAAGGAAGGAGGGAAGGAAGGAGGGAGGGAAGGAGGGAAGGAAGGAGGGAAGGAAGGAGGGAAGGAAGGAGGGAAGGAAGAGAATTTTAAACATATATTTGCATCTTTAGATGAATTAAAGGGAGTGGAACCCTGCATTAGCCTTTACAGCTAGCCAATACACTTCGATCCTTATTGACACTCAAGCAGCAGTGAAATGGAAGAACCTGCACAGCATAAAGAGCCACGTAAGGAATTAGACCTCGACTAGATGCTTGGATGTAAGGCTGTGTAGGAAGTGGGCCTGAAATCCTGCTTCTCCTTTTTAGTAACACAAAACCTAAGATTCTCTACAGCATAGGCAGGAGGCTTCAAAAAACATTTATAGATGCATGACTGACTTCACACCGTAGAAATACTCAGAAGCTATCCAAACCAATTGTAAACAAAAAATAAATACGCATTTTCCATGTTTACAACATTCTACAGTGATTCTATCTTCCAAAAATAAGTCAGCTTGCAGAACAAACATCCAGGTTTCAGCTCCAAAGTCTAATTTTTGCTGCAAGGTTGAGCACTTGCCAACGACAAATCTGAAAACCACCTGTGATAGAAGAGCAAACCTGGAGGATCACTTTCCCCCTCCTTTTGTCCTGTGTGTTCTGCCATGTCTATAGCCAGAGATGCAATTTATATGTAAATTTTCCCTCAGTGCCACTTCAGCCATTGGAGACAAGGTAAATATTTTAAGAACACTTTGCAATCATTTGGTAAGAATATCTAAGGAGTGTTTAAGGTATAATGGCAACTGAAAAGAATACAATATTAATAAATGATAACTTTTGGAGTCCATGCTACCCTTTTTTTTAGGACAAAGTCATGGAAGAAATGAAACACTGAAATATCTGAAGCTAAGCATACATGGTATTAGGTGAAGCAAAATAAAGCCCATAATAAAATCCATTCTACCAATTGTAAATTTTAGGTTTAATTAAAACCTGAACACTGTCTGCAAAGGGATTCCTCTAAAGGGATGGACTGAATGCAACCCAAAATAAAGCCACTGGTTTCACAGAATCACCAAAGTTGGAAGAGACCTCAAAGATCATCAAGTCCAACCCATCACCACAGACCTCATGATTAAACCATGGCACCAAGTGCCACGTCCAATCCCCTCTTGAACACCTCCAGGGATGGGGACTCCACCACCTCCCTGGGCAGCACATTCCAATGGCGAACGACTCTCTCTGGGAAGAACTTTCTCCTCACCTCCAGCCTAAACTACCCCTGGTGCAGCTTGAGACTGTGTCCTCTTGTTCTGGTGCTTTTTGGTTGCTCTGGCACTTGATTAAAGAATCATAGAAATGCAGAATCATTTTGCTTGGAGAAGACTTTTAAAATCATCATGTCCAAACATTCTCTTCCTCTGCCAAGGCTGTTGCTAGACCATGTCCCGAAGCACCACATCTCTACAGCTGTGAAACATCTCTAAGGTATGAGGATTCAACAGGGGAACCAGTTCCAGCCTTGACAACCCTTTCACTGAAAAAGTATCTTTTCATATCCAACCTAAACCTCCCCAGGGGCAACTTGAGGCCATTTCAACTTGTTATGAGGAAGAGACCAATCCTCACCTATCCCCAGTCTCCCTCCAGGGAGTTATAGAAAGCCAGGAGGTCTAACCCTCAGCCTCCTCTTCAGACTAAACAACCCCAGTTCCCTCAGCTGCTCCTCACCAGCCCTGTTCTCCAGACCCTTCACCAGCTTCTTTGCCCTTCACTGGACACACTCCAGCTCCTCAATGTCGTTGTTGCAGTGAGAGGCCCAAAACTGAATCCAGTACTCAAGGTGTGGCCTCGCCAGTGCTGAATACAAGGGGACGATCACTTGCCTGGTCCTGCTGGCCACACCATTGCTGATCCATGCTGCTGGCCTTCTTGACCACCTGGGCACACACTGGGTCATGTGCAGCTGGATGTCAACCAACATCCCCAGGTCTTTCTCTTTCTTTCCTTTCTTTTAAACATGATGTATCAAATATTTTTTCTAAGTTAATACACTACACAAAACTCACACAGAGCTTACTAATGAGCACTCCCAAATATGTGTTTGAATTGGAGAATGTGAGTTGATGCACTTTGATCATTGCCACAATGCCTGGAAAATAAAATTGTACTCATGAAAAGACTTCTCAGATGAATGTTTTGCATTTTGAAATCCTTTCAGCTGAATACGAAGCTGACCCTAAACTTTGGTACAATTATTAATTACTGCTTAATCAGTGGCAATGCTGCAAGCTCAGCTTTTCTGTGTGAAATGCAGAGACTGTCATCCTCCAGATATTGCTATGGGTTAGCTGAGCATTGCAGGTGAGGCCAAAGACTCAACACATCCTAAGTGTGTAGATCTGTACTAAGAGTCAGAGCATTGGTGAATACAGAGCTCTATACTCTATACCTTCCTGGACTGGCCCCAAGAGGTTAAACTCTACCAGTCAGTAAAAACATTTCCTAGATGACAGTAAAACAAAGCCATTTCACACTCTCACACAGCTTGGTGCTAACAAGCTGCAGCCCTTCAACAGATTTCTGAACTGAACAGGCACAACTTGTTCACCTGACCTTTACTTAAAGGCTCAACACTTCACAGTCAAGTCACCTTCTCAGTTCTGCTTTCAATACAAGTAGCACCTGACCTTCCATCTCAGCAGGCATTATCACTGGCACCAAACTATGATCCTGAAGAAAATTTGCAAATCTCTACAAGCAGATCTTATCATTCACCATAAATCCTTCATATTCTAGGCTGCAAAGAGATGAGGCAACATAAATGGCAAAATAACCTGATCCTTTGCCTTTGGAAGAGCTTTCAGAATTAAGGAGGAGAGTCTGAGGTGATTCTGCCACTCAGCTCTGGTGGGACCTCACCTGGAGTACTGTGTCCAGATCTGGGGCTCCCAATGCAAGAAGGATATGGACCTGATGGAGAAAGCCCAGATGAGGGCCATGAAGAGGACCAGAGGGCTGAAGCACTTCTCCTACAAAGAGAGACACAGTTGGGGTTGTTTGGCCTGGAGAAGGGAAGGCTCTGGGGAAACCTTAGAGCAGCCTTCTAGGACCTGCAGGGGGACTCATACTGAACCAGTTTGTAAAGAACTGTAGCCTGTGGGAAGGACTCACATTGGAGAAGCTGATGGAAGACTGTCTCCTGTGGGAGGGACCCCATGCTGCTGCAAGGGAAGAGTGTGAGGAATCCTCCCCCTGAGAAGGAAGGAACATTCATCACAGCATTTGATGAAGTGACCACAGCCTCCATTCCTCACCCCCTTACACTGCTATGGGGGAGGAGGTAGAAAATAATTAGGAGTAAAGTTGAGCTTGGGAAGAAGGGATGGGTAGGAGGGAAGATGTTTTAAGACTTAGTTTTAATTTCTCATTATCCTGCTCTGATTGGTTGATCATAAATTAAATTTCCACAAGTTAAGTCCACTTTGCCCTTGCTGGTAACTGGGAAGTGATCTCCCCCTGACCTTGTCTCAACCCATAAGCCTTTTATTATATTCTCTCTGAGGAGGGGGAGAGAGAGAGCAGCTTTGGTGGGCACTCGGCATCCAGCCAGGGTCAACCCACCACAGAGTATTACTTAAGAGCATTCCTTAAAGACAGAATAACTTGTACTTGAGTAAACACTCATGCAAGGATGTATTTTAGAGATACTGAGCTAGCAGCTGATATCATCCATATAATTGCCCATCTGTTTCTAAAAATTGCATTTAATATCACAGTTAATCACTTCCTATAGAAAAGGAAGCCAGTTAGATACATATGCTTTAAAACTTTACTGTGAGACGGTGTGGAGAAAAAAGAGAAAGGCAAAAAAGGAGTCAGGACACTTGATTTCTACCACACATCTTTTTTAAAAACAATATTTACAGTTGCAGATATAGCTAATGGGGAGGTAAAAGCTAGAAGTTATATGTACAAAAGTCACCAGAACTGGAAGGGATCCCTGAGTGAGTTTTGCATTGTTAAATGGAAGGAACAGTCTGATCAACAGCAGTAAATAGCATAGCATAGCATAGCATAGCATAGCATAGCATAGCATAGCATAGGATAGAATAGAATAGAATAGACCAGGTTGGAAGACACCTTCAAGATCATCGTGTCCAACCTATCACCCAACACCACCAAATCAACTAAACCATGGCACCAAGCACCCTATCAAGTCTCCTCCTGAGCACCTCCAGTGACAGTGACTCCACCACCTCCCCGGGCATCCCATTCCAATGGGCAATCTCTCTCTGTGTAAAACTTCCTCCTAACCTCCAGTCTAAACCTCCCCTGGCGTAGCCTGAGACTGTGTCCTCTTGTTCTGGTGCTGGTTGCCTGGGAGAAGAGACCAACCTCTGCCTGTCTACAGCCTCCCTTCAGGTAGTTGTAGAGAGCAATAAGGTCACCCCTGAGTCTCCTCCTCTCCAGGCTAAGCAACCCCAGCTCCCTCAGTCTCTCCTCATAGGGCTTGTGTTCCAAGCCCCTCACCAACCTTGTTGCTTAATTAATTCTTATTTCTGCATACAGTAAGAAAAATAACAATAAGACAAAGAAAACACAACAGAGAAGATCCAGGAATTACAGCAAGTGTCACATTTCCAGTGAAGAAATCATTTTCTTATTACTGCCAGCCTGGATGAAGAACTGAGGGAAGACAGCAAAGCTACTACATTAATGTTTTTGCCAATGAAAATAAAGCCATAATGGTGGCTACTAATAATTTCTTTGCCTCACTTGGCTGACATACAGGTTTCATGGAATGTTACTCTGGCAGTTGCAAGAGTTTCAAATCTGCCAGAAAGGCATTTGGATGTCCATTTTATATTTGAATTTTAACAGATTTAAGTGACTGAAAACAGAAGCAGCTTTCAAAACCTTGAGTTTTATGTTCACAAACTCAGAATTGGTCTGTTGAAAGCACACTTGCTGGAACTGAGAGACACTGGAAACATGACGAAACACCACTGACCTTTGGTAAGCTCAGAAAGCATCCATCCACCTGACAGTACCAGAACTGTTCTCATGAAGACTGTAGGTCATAAAGAAATGTATTTTAACCTGAAGGTTGTGGGTTTTTTCCTTTTTGATGGTGGTGATGGGTTTTTCCCCTGCCTGGCAGATGGCAGTAAGTTCAAAGCAACAGTAATCAGATGGATAAGCAACAGATAAATCCAACATCTCTTTTTTCCCTGATTCTAAGGACAATGCAGCCAAAGAGAAGCATGGCTTAGGAAAAGAACAGCTCGGTGCTGCCACTGGGGCACCAGCAACATAGAGCATGGCACAATGGTAAGCAACAATTCCATTCTGTGCAAAACATGGTCCAGGCACACTGAGAAGAGCACCCAGGAAAGCTGACTCAAAAAAAAAAAAAATCAAAAATCTCAATTCAAACATCAGAATATCTTCAGCTGTTCTGGAAAATGATGTACAGAGCTATTCAGAGAAATAAAAGAGCCATGGAGGGATGGCAAAGGCAAAACCCCACAACCTGCTGAAAAGTGCCAGCACTCTGTGTGAATAGAACAGAACAGAACAGAATAGAACAGAATAGAACAGAATACAACAGAATACAACAGAACAGAACAGAATTAGCCAGGTTGGAAGAGAGCTTTGAGATCATCATGTCCAACCTATCATCCAACACCATCTAATCAACTAAACCATGGCACCAAGCACCCTATCAAGTCTCCTCCTAAACACCTCCAGTGATGGTGACTCCACCATCTCCCCAGACAGCTCATTGCAATCACTCTTTCTGTTAAGAATTTCTTCCTAACATCCAGTCTAAACCTCCCCTGGTGCAGCTTGAGGGGAGCTTGTGCTGCCCTCAGCACCTCACATGTGGCATCCCACACACAAAGGGGACTCTCAAACTCGATGTGTGGCAGGCTGTGTTTGCTAAGGTTACAGGGCTAAGAGAATGAACAGAAAAGAGCAATGATGTGATAGTTATCAGGATTTCTCCAAATCTAAGCTTACTCAGGATTTCTTCTAGGAACAGAGAAACCCCAACTACAGATGCTTTTTTTTTAATTATTGTTGAAAATGGCTTTAAAGTCTCACTGAATAAAACCAGACCATGACCAACAACTTACCAGAAGAAAGGCAGCTTAAGAAATTTCACTTTGCAAGGCTGTTTTGGATAACTAATGGGGAGGTGGTTGAATCATTATTTCTGGAGGTGTTTAAAAAACACATAAATGTGGTGCTGAGGCACATGGTGTAACAGCAGACTCAATAGATAATGGTTGGAGTTGATAATCTTAAAGGTCTTTTCCAAACAAAAATAATTCTTTCTATGGCAGAAAGAATCATATCCTAGAGTGGAAGGAAGGGAAGAAGGAAGAAGAGGTGGGAAAGAGGGAAAGAGAGAGGGAAAGAGAGAGAGGGAAGAGAGAGAGGGAAAGAGGGAAAGAGGGAGGGAAAGAGAGAGAGAGAGAGGGAAAGAGAGAGGGGAAAGAGAGAGGGAGGGAAAGAGAGAGGGAGGGAAAGAGAGAGGGGAAAGAGAGAGGGAAAGAGGGAAAGAGAGAGGGAAAGAGAGGGAAAGAGAGAGGGAAAGAGAGGGAAAGAGGGAAAACTTATCTTTGGTCCTTCTGCCTTAATCCTGCTTTTCCTGACAAGCTGACTTGATATTGTAATAAAAAATAGTTTTTATATGGAAACTTCTCAGTTGAGTTAATATTTAAAATGAAATCTTTTATTTCATAAAGAGGCATTTGTCCTGGTGCTTGCATCTAGTGTGTTGGTGCCAGCAATGATTAGTGTAACTAATCTTTGAACCACTTTACTAAAGAAGAAATTGAGTAAGATCACTCCTAAAAGGGAAAGTATCAAGGGTTAAAGCTTCAGATCCTGTCCCCACTGACTGATCTCGTGATGCTGGGCAAGTGACTGAGATTATTGCTACCCAATGCAATACCATGCTAAACAAATTCCCAGTACAGATCTACCTTTAGTACTGTTTATGCATCTTGTAATGATCAGATAATGAACAGAGTGGTCCAAAGAGCTGAATCCAGGTGCATTTCTTTAGGGAACTCTTCTATTTCACATACATGGAGTTCACATCTCTTTTTCTCTTCCTCTGTCCTATTCTTGGCCCAGTCTGAGTAAGAGATGGATAATTGCTCCCATTGCTCCTGGGCTGCTGACAAGGGTCCTCTCTCACAAATGACTGAGAAACAAAGCTTCAGCCTCAGTCTGCTCAAGGGGTCAACAAATGGATGCTTTTTTCTTGTGTGTACCAAACAACGAGTCACTTAGTATGTGAACAATGGGCAGCACTATACCTAACACTACTGCTTCTCCAGACACATCATGACAGAAAGAACTCAGCCTCCCCCCAGCTCCAGAAGAGCAGTCTCAGTGCCTGACTCCAGCACAGGTTGCAAGTGTGGATCCTAACCCCACACAGGCTGTGGCAGGACACCTAAACCCAGCCAGGAAGGAGGATGTGACACCTTTCCCACCCTCGGCATGATGCCAGGAGTGCTTCTGCCTGCCCTGCTCGCTGCAGAGAAACCAGGCAATTAGCCTATGTTAGCACCTAAGGCAAGTCCTTGGGTTTCATTTAAACAGGTTTTACTGTATTGACTATTTTTCAGCTTACCGAGTAGCTAGAGTAGCAAAAGTGTGTAGTCTTCAAACCTGACTAGCAGCCACAGTCAGCTGGACAAGTAAGTACAGAAGAGAAAACGAAGGGAAAAATAATTTAGCCTAAACATATCAAAATTATGTCAGTAAATCTAAAGGGGAATTAAGTAAATATTTGCATTTTGAACAGTTTGGGGTTTTTTTGGGTGGCAATTGAGGTGTTGGGAGGTCCCTTGAGGTGTTTAAGACCAGGCTGGAGGAGGCTCTGGCCAGCCTGATCTAGTGTAGAGTGTCCCTGCCCATGGCAGGGGGGTTGGAACTAGATGATCCTTGTGGTCCCTTCCAACCCTAACTGAAACTATGAAAAACTATGAAAAACTATGAAAAAACTCCAGGAAACAACCAGAAGTTTTTAAAGGAGTACTAAAATCAAGTCAGTAAAAAGCAAAGTTAAAAGGCCACATTTGCAAGAATTAAACACACACAGCCCCCCAATCAAAGTAACACAAATTTTTATACATTCAGCAACTACAAAGCCTGTACTGCTTGACACAAAAAAAAATGAAAAGGAAAAAAAAGGAAAAGGAAAATTATTTGATGGCTTTGTGAGGTGAGTGAGTGAAAAAGCAGAAAAGAACAGGTTTCAGAAGTAGGAGACACCTGAAAACTACCACCTAGTCCTAGCCAAAAAAAGAGCTCTCGCCAGGGGTAGCCTTAAAAACACTCCAGTTGCCAAATTGTGCTGCATTCTTTCCCTTATCATGTGCCTTATTAGTGTGGTTTTACTTTTGCTTCAAAACCCAGCCTTTATACCATGTCTGAACACAAGTTCGCCTGGCTGACGTTCCGCAGAGTCCTCAATTTATGTCCATTTCTTTATCAGCAACATCTGAGCTGAAGCCTGAATTTCAGGCAGCTTTCTAAATCCATTCGATCTAACATGCAGAGCATTTTATAGCTTTTCTATTCTAAGCATATTTGTAAGGTTTTTTTACAGAATGAACTTCAAGTCTGTGTGCTTGGTGCTAGAGTACATAAGCTAAAAGTATAGGCTGTCGCCAGCCATACCACTGAAATGGCTCAGCTGGTTTCTCTCTCAGCAAGCTCTAGGTGACTGGAATGAACATAAATTCAGGGTATTTCTCCACCAAAGCAACCATTAGTTCTGATGGTTATCATTACAGGTTACTGGCATGAAAATGACATCTCTGTGTGCATGTGACAGTTTGTCCATCCCCGTTGTCTCCACAGACCTCTCCATTCCCCAGGGTGCTGCCTGAATACCTCTAAAGAGTGGCCAAAAACAATGAGATCCCTGGTCAGCAAGATCCATCAGTATCATAGTATCAGTCAGGGTTGGAAGGAACCACAAGGATCATCTAGTTCCAACCCCCCTGCCATAGGCAGGGACACCCTGCACTAGATCACGCTGGCCAGGGCCTCATCCAGCCTGGGCTTAAACACTTCCAGGGACGGGGCCTCAACCACCTCCCTGGACAACCCATCCCAGGGCTTCACCACTCTCATGGTGAAGAACTTCCTCCTCACATCTAGCCTGAATCTCCCCACCTCCAGCTTCATTCCATTCCCCCTAGTCCTATCACTCCCTGATGTCCTGAGAAGTCCCTCCCCAGCCTTCTTGTAGGCCCCCTTCAGATACTGGAAGGCCACAATGAGGTCACCTGGGAGCCTTCTCTTCTCCAGACTGAACAGCCCCAACTCTTTCAGTCTGTCCTCATAGGAGAGGTGCTCCAGCCCTCTGCTCATCCTCGTGGCCCTTCTCTGGACACGTTCCAGGGCATCCATATCCCTCTGTATTCCATTTTGGAGTCTATACCAGCTTTGAAGAGGAGTTGTGCATTTCTGTGTTCCCAGCAGGGCCCTGGGTCTTGTTATCTCCATTCACTAGCCAAGTTACTTTTACTTTTCTTCCTTTTTCTCCCAAATTACCAGCCTAGTATCGATAATAATAGCAGAAAGTGGCAGAATAAATGACCTTACCCATTTAACTCAATGACATAAATATAAAACATTTCTCATTTACCCAGCTTGTAGGTCTGCTAAAGACAAATTCACCTGTGACACATGCATCAAGACAAATTCTTATCTCTTTCTAATATACTTCCATTAGTATCAGTCTTATCATCCATTCTCCTCAAGTCTTGAGTACCACCCATGCAGCGTAGGAGAAGATGACTTGATTGGATTCAACAGGATTCTATTTTAAAAACTCACAGCACACACATTCAGAGCTATGACTTCATTCAGGCATATTTGCTTAAGCTGCTGTTGCCTTTGTTGCAACACTGAGCTGAAAATGGATATGTAATCCATTGCTTATAGGTACCCTTTATTCCATGTATCATGTCAGACTCTGCCTGAGCCTAAGCTGCATCTACTAATCTTGTGCCCAAGAAGCCCAGTTTTCCCATTCAAGCTGTAGAGACATGAGCTTTTCTTTGCAAGCCCCCAGTTCTATGATATACTGAGTGCCATCACATGCACTGCAGTCTCTGACACATCACTGCTTTAACTAAGAATTTGATGTCAGATGTGACATCTTTACACATCACTGAGACATATTCATTTTCCCTGTTAGATAAACACAGATATATTTCTTGTATATATGTACATATATCAAATAAATGTTTCCAACTGGCATGCTTCCTTCAAGCTCTTTATCTCACCTGAATCACAGATCCCTGAAAAAAAAAGAACTAAAACCCCAAACTGTTCATTTCAACCTTTTGCAATATAGAGCAGTATAAAGAGGGGTTGGTCTAGGGAAAAAAACATCCCTCTGAAATTAAACATTCAAAATAAGTCTCATTTGTGATGTATTTGCTTTCCTTTATCTGACCTTCATCTCTTCTCCCCATTTGTTCAGCTCCTTGTGGTAGTTGTGTTACTACATCAGGGATCAGTTCTTTCCTTCCTAACTGCCATTCTTGAACACAATAAGCCCTACTGTCATTCTATCCACTTACTGTCAATGGACTTTCTTTCACTAAGATGCATTTCCTCAAGCTGTGCAGTATTTTGGGAGAGCCTCTCTGCCTCTTTTTATCCTGTTTTCCTGCAGCAGGACTGATATTCCCTCCAATTTTTAACCACAGTTATCATGGGGAATAAAGATGACAGTCCAGTGAAATGCAGGTGGATTTGTTTGGCTAGAGATTGCCTTGTCACCAGTGATCCAAACAGGTCACTGACTAACTGCAACCAAGAATGCTCAGAAAGCCTCAGTGACATATGAAAAGAACCAGAAAGAGGGATCCCATTCAGAAATGTTTCACATTGATTAGTAGCTACATATAAGGGAATTCTTGTTGCTTATATTGGTGGTTTTACAGCTCTACAAGTAATGTTCCTCACAGCAGCAGCAGAAGGCAAGCTAAACCAACAAACATCACTAAGCAATAGCTCTATCTACCTTTTCTTACTACCAAGACATTTCAAGGAGGTATCTCAAGTAGGATCCAAGTAGTGAAATGGTGGGAACAGTGATTAAAAGAGGGTATGGAAGAAAACTGTTCTCACAGGCTCCATTAGCTCTGGAAAAGCAGGGATTCAGTCAGCATTATGAGAGTAAATAGCCCTTATAAAGATGGATTTTATTAAAGCTGTTTTACACTTTCTTATTTACAATTATATCCATTTTATTACATGAGCAATCCTGAAGAAATAGCCTCATTTGTTTGTTTGTTTGTTTGTTTATTTGTTTTCATGCTGTATCATGCATATCCATAAGGAAATGCAAAGGAATTTCGCCTTCTTCAGATCCTCTCTGCCACCCAAAGAGACTGGGGCCCCACAGCTGGTCCAGGTAAATCATGGGCTACCTATCAAGGAGAGCTTGCCTGTGCTACAGCTGATTACAAAGGTGAAGGCTTTGAAAGAGAATACAGGGAAAGGGAAAAGGGAAAAAGAAACAGGAAGGGGAAGGAGAAAAAGGAAAGGGAAAAGGGAAAAAGAAACAGGAAGGGGAAGGAGAAAAAAGAAAGGGAAAAGGGAAAAAGAAACAGGAAGGGGAAGGAGAAAAAGGAAAGGGAAAAGGGAAAAGAAACAGGAAGGGGAAGGAGAAAAAAGAAAGGGAAAAGGGAAAAAGAAACAGGAAGGGGAAGGAGAAAAAGGAAAGGGAAAAGGGAAAAAGAAACGGGAAGGAGAAAAAAGAAAGGAAAAGGGAAAAAGAAACAGGAAGGGGAAGGAGAAAAAGGAAAGGGAAAAGGAGAAAGAGGGAAAGAAAAAGAAAATGTAAAAATAAGAAGAAAGAGGGGGGGAGAAAGGAAAAAGTTTTGTCCACGTTTAACCTACTATACACTTAGCACAAAGTATACACCAGATACACATGAGGTCAGAAAAAGTATATTCTGTGTACTCTAGACACCTAATTTAGGACCCAGTGCTCTATATCAGATCAGTAGAAAGACTATTTTTTTCCAGAGCATTATTTCAATTCTTCCCTTAAGTGAAGTTTGCTTAAATGCTACCAAAGATCCTCCCACCTAGAGATACCTACCTGCCCCTATCATCTCAACAGGCAGCTTAGGTGCTGAAGTATCTGGAGGGAATTCCTCTCAGGTGCTTGTATGGATGGGAAAGAATGGCAGCAAACAGAGAAAGAGGCACAGACAGTGACACAGATCTCCAATAACATACACCAGAAAAAGCAGTGTATTACTTCTGCAATCACAGAGAGACTAAAATCAACACAAGAAGAAAGGAGTTATGAAAGAAAATAACTGCATGATATTTTGCAAATATGAGTACTCTGGTTAGAAGAACTTCACAGACACACAGCTGCCCTAAGTGATTATTAAATGCCTATGGGAAGTGTTTTCCCTTTCCTGGGTCAACTTCCTTATGGTAGCCCTTCTCCAGTAAAAGGACTGCGGTACAAAATATTCCTCTTCATGAAATGCATAGGCTAATAATATCCAAGCAAGGATTTTCTTACATTGTAGCAACATTAAGTGAAAGACAGAGTTTTCTAATCCATTTTTAATCAGAAATCACGATGGCCTAACATTCCTGAAACATTAATGTGGAGTCCAAGTATGGGACCAAAAAACTAGGCAAAGCAATGCGAGGAAAAGAAGTGAAAATCAGAAACATTGATGTGCATTTGTAAACCTACTTTTTCAGCTCACCATCAGCTCCTGCTGGGACAATTATTGATCAACACTCTGTCAAGCATAACCTAATTCTAGAGATTTATTTTCTTTGTCTCTCACCTTAACCTAAGACCTGCTCAATTTCAATTGAAGTAAATAAATCATCTTTACTTTTTGACCTTTTGGAAAATATTCACTAAGTACATTTTATCTCTATTGAATTTGGTGTTCTAAAGGGATTCTGGTGGCTGCATTAGCATACTGACCTTATACAAGCTCTAGGATGGCTGGGATGTAGAGCATGTTTTCAGTGGAGCTCCACATTTACCCACCAGCACACACTCACCATTTGGGTTCAGGCTGAACCTTACATAAGAGGCAGCACAAAGTCGTGCTGCTCTAGGAGAGATCTGCACAATTAGGAAAACAGAATTGGCAAGGACCACATCATTCATCAAGACAAGCTCCTCACAAATGCAAGTTGACATTTTATGCTCCTGGAAGATTACCCAGCCCTTCCCTCAGCAATCAGGCCTCAGTACACTCCCCTCAACAAAATTCACATCTTCAAAACAAAAGGGATAAAAGCTTTAATGTGCAACGCTCCACTGAGGAAGACCAGAGTGCCAGGTTCAGGTCTCTGCATGAGAACAAACTTTTTCCTCCACCTTCCTGACGATTATGCGGGTGAGAAATTGATGCAATTCACATCGAAATCATTTACTCATAGAAGCATAGAATTGTTAAGGCTAGAAAAGAGTTCTAAGATCATCAAGTCCACCATCATCAAGACACCAGGGCCACTAAACCATATCCCAAACTGTCGTGTGTACATGTTTTTTTAACACCTCCAGGGATGCTGACTCTACCATTTCGCTGGGCAGCCTGCTTGACCAATAATAATTCTGCAAGAATGTGTCCAGCTCAGCTGCCATCACTGCATTGAGGTTTGAATGGTGCTAGGAGGGCTCAGCTCCCTGGATGTCACTATTCACACCTTACATGGATGACACTGAGTGTGCACTCATCAGCCTTCCCCAACCAACACAGCGAGACATCTGTGACAGCAGACAAAAACTTGTTCCAAGTGTGCAGGTGGGCCTAAGGGACAGAATCATAGAATCAGTGAGGTTGGAAAAGACCTTAAAGATCATCGAGTCCAACCTGTCACCCAACACCTCATGACTACTAAACCATGGCACCAAGTGCCATGTCCAAGCCCCTCTTGAACACCTCCAGGGATGAGGATTCCACCACCTCCCTGGACAGCACATTCCAATGGCTAACAACTCTCTCTGGGAAGAACTTTCTCCTCACCTCCAGCCTAAACCTCCCACGGTGCAGCTTGAGACTGTGTCCTCTTGTTCTGGTGCTGGTTGCCTGGGAGAAGAGACCAGCCCCCACCTGGCTACAACCTCCCTTCAAATAGTTGTAGTGAGCAATAAGGTGTCCCCCTGAGCCTCCTTTTCTCCAGGCTAAGCAACCCCAGCTCCCTCAGCCTCTCCTCACAGGGCTGTGCTCCAGACCCCTCCCCAGCCTCGCTGCCCTCCTCTGGACACGTTCAAGAGCCAGAGATGAGAATTAAGTTCTCCTGATTCTGGAGAGGTTAAAATACAAGGTTTGCATCTCCCATATATTGCAGTTATGACAGACATACCTTCCAAAGCACCTCAGTGGGCTGTTTTAAAGTGCTCTTCTGGCACTTGGCGGCATCACCAGCTTTCACTTTTTACAGAGATTTAAAATCTTTTCTATTTTAAAACATTAAGAAACTTCTGATTAATTTGTTTAAATCTTTTTTGAGTTTCTCACTGACTCCATCTGTGGGGGCAAGTGAATGTCCCCACTGTCCCAAGACACCTTCTTTGAATGTGTTCATACTTGGCACCAAACATCAGGCAGCTAAGACCTTCAGTGTGGTCACTCTCCAGAGACCTCAAACTGAAAGGTGACAGGGATCTTATTAAAAACATACCAGCAGTGTGCCAAAAGCCAGCTATTTTTAAATGGTATAATCATAAAATGAAATGTCAAGTATTAACTGTTCAATCCATTCATCGCCACAGCTTTGTAGAACTGTCTCGTCTTAAATTAGCAAGGAAACTACCTGGAAGAGATGCTGCAGTTTCAAGAATAGTTTTCACCTTCCAAAAAAAAGTCAGGGCTTGTGGGCACCTAGAAATCAAATCAGTCATCCCAAACACTGCAGAACTTCTGATTGACTTAAATATTGGAAAGCAAACAAACAACAGCCACAAAAGGGAAACACACACACACACACCGAGAGCCCCTAAGCCAGTCTGAGCTGCCCACCCTGCAGTACAAGCTGAGAAAAGCAGGTGCTTAAGGATCTACACACACAACTCATTTCAATAGCTAAAATGCCAAGAGGTGGTTCTTGAGAATATATTCTTGGGTTTGGCATGGCCAACAAACCTTGTTGTTCACTGGAAATGTTTTTGTCCAGCTGAGTTTATATTAGCTCTTAACAGCATCATGATGGCACCGTGCCACTCCTGTATTCTCCTTTGTTCCAAATTGGTTCAGCTCTCAGCAGAAGTGACAGCAGCCAAAGCATCATTACAGCATCTGAGGAGCTTTGGAGAAATCTGCCAGTCACCTCCTTTTTTTAATGCTGATGGAATCAGAGATACTAAGGAGTTACCATAAAACACGTACAACTTGGCAATATCCCTTGCACACCAATCCTCCTTGAGGCTGCTCTAGGTTGACGGGGACCTGAGTGTCTGTCTGGCCTTCTAGTGAAGGTCCTCGGCATGATCAAAGAGACTCAGATGTTACACATTCAGAGCGTGCCTCTCTTACTCACCTGTTACAAGAGCCAAGTAATAATTGCTGAAAGTTCAAAGCCTCCTTACAGGCACTGCACTCTGAACCAGCATGGGAATAGTCCCAGATTCAACACCGCTTCATTCCTGGTTTTACACCTGCATTAATTAACTGAAGCCATGAGATCTCCAGCATCCCCCGTTGGTATACTGCAGAGGAGGGCTACACTCATCACTTCTGTTACTGTCAGTGGTAGTTATGTGTATATATGTGCTGGGCAGAGAGAAGCAGCTGTCCTCTAATAAGACACTAGTCATGACAAATATAATACTGACATGGGACCCACATAATTGTCACACTGCAAAGCAGGAATGATAGCGAATGCCAGGAACCAGGAGAAAAAAACCACCACATTCTAACCCCCCACCTTCTTTTTTTATTTCAATTGCAAAGAACAGCACATTTCTGCAGCAAATAGAGCTTACTAAACCAGCTGCCTTTTGTTATTGTCCTTATGCCTATCTGTGATATTACACAACAGATACCACTTTATCGGGCTCCATAAATAACTTTTATTATGCCTCTGAAAAAGCACAGTTTAGCACGACGCAGAACAGGCACCATCTCTTCCAGCAGTTGAGGCCAACAACTTTCTTCTGTACCTGCCATTACAACCCTATCCCTGGGTGACAGAGAAAAAAATAGATTGTACCAGACAGCAGCTCCTCTAAATATTCTGAGAAGCTGCCAGCACCAGAAGCAGACACTGCTAGGTATATAGCTGAATGCTGCATCCAGCTTGTTGTGGTTTTCCCTCTGCAAGGACCAAATTTACTGCCAGTTCCACACTTGGGAAAGCCAGTCTGATAAAATCCAAGAAAATGAACTCTATTTTCAGGATCCACTGGAGCCCATGTCTTATGTTAACACTACCAGTGCCATCATCTGGCTTGTTACCAGCTGCCGCCACTGCCTGTGACTGCTACTAGAGTCAAAGAAAATAAAACCTAACTGGCCTCAAGAGCATGAGATGGGCATGGCCATGAACGTAAAAATGAAGGGAAAAAGTGAAAATAAAGAAAAGAAAAGAAAGAAAAGAAAAAAGAAACCCCCACAACTTACAAAAACAACAACCATATTTTCCTTCCTTTTTTTTTCTCTTCCCCCAGACAAGCCTCTTACACTTTTGCATTCCTTTAGCTGGTAATGTTTTCCTTTGTTTCACTGCCATTTGCTCTGCCAATTTGAACACTGATGTAATGGCATATGACTGCCTGATATTCACTGGTACTCACAGCACCTTTGTCACTGGTGGCTCAAGTGCACAATGAACAGTATCTTGAGTTTTATGCATTCGTGGCTTTGTGAAGGCAGCAATGACACACAACAGGCTTTTTTCTCCTTTTGTCTCTGTGCTCTGTAATAGAGCAGCCTGCCACAGCGACTGGGACCAGAGGATAATGAAAAATGCTGGGCCATTGTTGGTCATGGCAAAAAATTTGCAAACTTCACATTTTGTTTAATTATTGAAGAACGGCTTTGCAGAGATCCACTCATTGTTCTAAAGAGACATGGTAGCATCTATCTTCCTTTCCTCACAAAAGCTTTTTATCTTCAAACAAGAAGAATATACTTGTTGAGGGCCAATTAGTAGTCTGTCTATAAAGAAGTCTAAAGGAATTTTTAATTAGCAAATTGACCCATGGTGTGAGTCACCTGGAAAGGAATGACATCATTTCCTAAGACAATTAAGCTTTCTTACACAAATATGAGTCAGTAGCTTAGATTTAAGACTTTCTATCACTTAATACTGTCTTGTCCTTGTAGATCAATTTCATTCACTACTGTGGGATCACTCAGAAAAATATTATTCAAGGTTAACAGGGGCAGTCACAGAATCACAGAATCACAGTATCACCAAGGTTGGAAGAGACCTCAAAGATCATGAAGTCCTCTGACCCTTGCTCTATGCCTCTGGCACAACTTCCATTCATCCAAAAGAAACGTAATGCATCATTCTTCTACATTTTGCCTAAATTCTCCTGTCTATCCTCTCTTCTTCAGGACAAAAATACCACCAAAGATCAGGAGGTCTAATTATGGAATTAAGTAAATAAAGGTGCATGCAGAAGAGAGGCTGGAGTTTCACTCCCAGCTGGGCAACCGTTCAAAGATCCCCATATAGTCAATGGAAAGAGGCGGCCACCCCCAGAAGGTGGTCCAGAGCCCATGCTTAAATGAGATACCTCTCCCACCATCTGCAAATGGTGCTGCATTTTTGCCTTCTGAAAGGTGGCATGACATATAAACATGACAGGCACCATCATGCCCACATGCCTCTCAGAAATAACAGAATTAACCCCATGTGCTGCCTTCTGCACAAAACTCTGCTAATAAGAACTATTTCATAGGAAAAGAAGGGTGAGGAACCAGACCTCAGTTTGTTGTGGTATGAATACAAGACACAATAAATGCTTCCTATTCCCATTCATACAACTGGTAGCTTGCCAGCTACTTGTAACTGGTGACTTGTCACTCCAGTTACATCCCAGCATCTTAACTGAGAAAAAACAACAACTAATAAAGCCCAAACCCTGATGCTAGAAAGCTATTACTTGAAGCAGCACAGGATAAATCTGAGATTCATTTCTGTCATATAAATGGCACTTTGACTGATTTTAGCAATCAGTACAACAGCTTTGCATTTCTTGTGTACATTACATCCTTACACAGGCAGCAGAGAAGCAAGTCTGTGTGCAAAAGGGAAACCTGAGCCTCAAATGAAAGACGTTTTCAAGGTATCTGGATATATGTAAACATTTAAGTGGGAATCAGCAGAGCCCTAAACTGATAAACATTTCTCATAAGATATGTATGAATTAAAATCAAGTTTTTATTAAAAATGCATAAGTATAATCTGTGGTGAGTAGAACTATTAGCTATGCGTGTTTACTTTTCAGTGAAGACAGAAATCAGGAGTTTTTCTTCTAAATGTCATTTCTATCAGGGGGTTAGAGAATGAGAAAATGCTGCATCAATTGTCAGATGCCATCCAGCTGGTACATATACATCTGGGGAAAGGGGATAAAATAACAAACTGTGAAATGTTTATTTGCCACAGGGGCAATAAAATGTCATTTCAACTATTGTGTCCATTCTGCTTTACAAGTCAGGCAGCACTCAACAGCAGCTCTATTTCACTCACCATAATATGAAAACAAATAAAGATTAATCTGGAAAACAATAAACTATTTAGATGCTTTAAAGTTACTGTTTTCAACATACTCTTTATGAGCACACTATTTACAGTGGTCCCTGTCTTTTTCACTGCTGTTGGAAGCTACAGAAAATCACCTGAAAATCAAAGTGAGCATAAATTAGTTTTAGCCATTTGATTTCATCTTTTTCTTTTTAATCCTTTTTTTTTCAGCTTTTTTTTTTTGGGGGGGGGGGGAGAGAGGAAAGGGAGGGGGAGAGAAAGAGATCATAAGGGACATATGCATAGAAAGTGGCATTGATTTGGTGAAATCAGGCTCCTTAGTTTCCTTCCGCAGTCAATAAAGAGGCAAATACCTTTCCAAAATAGCATTTCTTATCCTGTAGATCAGAATCATCCTTAAAAATCCAAAAGTCCCTCAGAAAATGACTACTGGAAATGCAAGAAGGAGAAAAAGTAAATAATGAGTACTGTAGGCAGCAAAACAGCATGCAATGGGTCTGTGATTTCTTCTCTCCCTGCCCTGCCCCAAAAGTTTACTTAAGAGAACTGCTTTACTTAAGACCCATCTCTAAAGGGCAGTTTAGGGCAAGAAACAATGTTAGGCACTCTGACCTGCCCCCTGAAGGAGTCCCTCTTCCAGCTACAGTGGAGCCTAGAGATTCAGTCTATTCCAGTGTAGTCAAACCACCAATAGCCTTGACCCTACCCAAACATGAAAGCACTCATTACTGGTTTTCTCTGGTAAATGTCACTTAAATTCAGAACCATATCTTTCAGTATTGTACACCTGAGATAATCTCTAGAGCTCAGTGGAACCATGGGACCAAAAAAGCAGTTTGTACTGTATGGGGCTATTGGGCACTGACATCAGTCCCCAGAGCAGACACTGACTGAATATCACCAGTCCCTAAGCCCAGGAAAGGATCTCAGAACTTTATGCTAACTGAAAGTAGATGTTAAGACCCTTGCCATCACATGCACCAGGACATCAAGAAGACCTCAAATAGATTCTTTCCCAGAGCAAGTCACCAAGTACTTGTTTACAAACCTTATCTGCTGCACTTCTCTTATGTACATTCCCACAGCCTGGGACAGTAAAGTCACTACCAACTCAGAACATGTTTCTGCTTTCAACCACTCTGCAATGGAGCCTACTCCTTTCTGCTGTCTACAGAATGAGAGATTTCCCTCCAGTGAATACAGAGTTCTTAGTGTCTTTTTAAACTGCTTACTTAGTGCTTTTACTAAAGAAACTGAATATGGAAAGAGAAGGGAAGAAAAGAAAAAAGAAAAGAAACAAAAAACTACCCTTCCCTGGTGCTCATCATTCAAGCTGCTAGCTCAAATCTCTGACAATACGAAATTAATTCCTACTGTCAAAGATTTGCCTCATGGCTGTACAAGAAAAGTAACTTTGCTAGATATTCTAGCTAGGTCCCTACATTCAGGTAGTTTATTCAACTCCTCTCAATCTATTTAAACCTTTCCCTCCTACCCATCACCACAGCATCTGAATGTTGAGTCTGCCTGCTGAACTCTGAAGAAGCTCAGCTTCAGAAAGCAGTGAATTAAACATGCCATTTAGCCAGTGCAAAATCCTTTACCCCTGTAACTTAAAACAAGGCACTCTGCTTTTCTTGAAGTGCATGATTGGTTATTCACAACTATTATTCATCCACACTTCTATAAAAAACTAATATTGTACCATTCACAGTGCACATCAAGCTATGAAAATTAAAATGACATAATGGACTGCTGCCTCTCATATCCATTCTTTTTTTGGTATGCACCAGTAATTCTGACATCAAGTTACCAGGAAAACAAAACAAAACAAGCACAACCCAGTTTGGTGATGGATCCTTGGTTATTTTATCTCAAAGCCAGAATTTCTACCAAGGTCTCACTTAAAACTAAAAAGGTTGCTCCATATTTCTCTCATAGCAACAAAACGTGTCAGCTCTGTGAATTCACAATCAGCTCCCAGTTTCAGGTATTTCCTGCAACATCTCAAAATCTACTGCTTCAGACATGCACCTGCTGAAAGTCTGCTGTTCACAGGACTTCTTTTTCATTTCAAGTAGGAGCACAATGGTTTTGGATACAATGAAGCAAAGACTTTCACTTTCCCACCAAAATTGAAACAAAGTAACAAGCAGAGCTTTAAAGTAGGCACAGACAAAAGTTGTTGACATAGTCACAGTTTTAAGGACAGTATTTGTATTTATGTATTAAATTGCTACTGCCTTTTCAGGTTGATAAATCTACAGATCCACAGGCTTAGAGCAGCAACATCACTTTCCATTCCACATGGAAAGCCCACATCTTTCATTCCCATTTAGCTAGCAGAAAAATGTGGGAACATGTAGATGTCATCAGAATTTTCCATTGCAGACTCCTCTCTCCTAAAGCTGCTATTGAAACACCACTGGCAACAGTGACAATGAAACACAATTACAACACACAGAGAGAAAGGAAAATACAACTGTCCCCAAAATCCAGCAACCAAAAATTTCACTACTGCTTTCCTACAGAAAAAAAAGAATAATCAATCTATGGGCACTAGCTATGGGGCATGGTGTGCTGTTGGAAAGTACCCTGATAATATAATCACTGTCTAAGAGCCAAAAAAAATAAATAAATTTAAAACCAATTGTTCTTTATTACATAAAACTGCAGAGTAGCCAACCCTAGGGAGCATCTGGTGTGAATGCCTTTGCTTTTCTCCCAGAGGGACCTCAGCTCTAATCTGGCAAACCTCATTCCCTGAAGGGCCAGAGACAAGTCAACCTTCAAACTGTTTTAACATGAGCTTTCCCCCAAGCAAGGATATTCACAGTATTAAATTGCTAAACCTTGTAGGTAGATTTGTAATAGAGTCTAGAACTTCCCATGAGCACTGCTCCTGAAGTGTCTGATTGAGCATAAGAATATTTGCTGCTCATGTTTAAAACAGGCAACCCAAAACTTTACAGGACTGATTCATAGTTTCATAGTTTCATAGTTTCATAGTTTCAGTTAGGGTTGGAAGGGACCACAAGGATCATCTAGTTCCAACCCCCCTGCCATGGGCAGGGACTGATCACCAAGGCAGTCTTTTCCTGGAAGAACCAACCTGTGTTTCGGTGGTTACATGTGTTGTTGAGTTCTACAAGCCATGTGAGAACTGGAAGAGAACAGGATACAGTTCACTTTCCTCAGAGTGTGTGAAATATACATTATAGACTTCTCACTTGAGATCAGAAGGCACACGGTAGATACTACTTCCCAGTCTACATGCAATTAATCTCCTGACTTTGAGTGGTAGCTATCACTGATCAAATACGTGTCTTCACGTGCAGAAAGGTAAATGAATGTGTTTGTGAACAGTGGTATCACAGGTGAACACAGAAATTACCTTGGCTGATGCAGGTTTTGAAATAAAGTATTTGAACTTTCTCTTACTTTCTATTATACCTCTCCTATGAGGACAGACTGAAAGAGTTGGGGCTGTTCAGTCTGGAAAAGAGAAGGCTCCGAGGTGACCTAATTGTGGCCTTCAGGTATCTGAAGGGGGCCTACAAGAAGGCTGGGGAGGGACTTCTCAGGCTCTCAGGGAGTGATAGGACTAGGGGGAATGGAATGAAACTGGAGGTGGGGAGATTCAGGCTGGAGGTGAGGAGGAAGTTCTTCACCATGAGAGTGGTGAAGCCCTGGAATGGGTTGTCCAGGGAGGTGGTTGAGGCCCCGTCCCTAGAGGTGTTTAAGCCCAGGCTGGATGAGGCTCTGGCCAGCCTGATCTAGTGTAGAGTGTCCCTGCCCAAGGCAGGGGGGTTGGAACTAGATGATCTTTGTGGTCCCTTCCGATCCTGACTGATACTATGATTATTCATTTGTGCAAAGCACAGAACAAGGAGATTTCCATACAAGCTGCTTGCATCTCAGTCATTCTTTTCATTATCTCAAAACAAAGATAAAGATTGGTCTTACCTAATCAAAAGGTAACCAATATCTGGATATTTTTGTCATTCTGCTTGGCTGCAAAGACACTTTTGGCCACTGGCTTCAGCCAGCACTGTTAACAGGTAGAGTTCAGAAAGAGATACAACCAAGTTGTGTGTCTGTGTGCTTATGCACCAAAGGGTGAGGTGTCAGTGAGGAAACGGAGAGACTGCAAGCCTCACAGAGAGAGACATTTTCAGAAGTGATTTTTCAGAAACTGGGGAGTTTGTGCCCATTATAATGCATATTTTTTTCAGGGCATCAGGCTGAATAGTCCAGAATCACTAACTAAGCCTTGGGATATATGCAGATCGTGTACAGATTTTCTATAGTTTTTAATACTTAGCTGGAATATCTGAACTGCATTACAATTTACTTCCTTAAAATAAATAAATACATGAATAAATTAATTAAAAAGAAGCCAAATCAAAAAACATCCAGACAAAACAGACAGAAAGAATGGTATAACTGAATTCAGTAAATTCAGGTGGAAACAAAGAAGGCAGCACAAAGGCTGAACCAGCTGCTATATAATTAGCCTTGGGAGTATGGCAATCTGATGGATAGAAACAATAAGGCAATGATTTCTGGAGACCTAAAGTTTCCTGATGAAATATTGCCCTTTTTCATCACTGCACTTGGGCAGACACCTTCTAAGTTGAAAGCATGCAGTACTTTTTACTGTTTTGCCACTGCTCCAGGTTTTCAGCAATAATGACATGTAGCAAGTTTCAAAGTGGTTTCCATAGGGCCCTTGAAGCTTTCCAGAAAGTGCAATAATCTTGGCAGTTTCACCTTTGCTGCTCTTGCTATTAAAAAGCCTAAGCAACAAGATATTAGTGTTACTGATGTAAGCTATTAATAGAAAAGGAGACACTCAAAAATAAAGAGCTTTAAAGGACAAAATGCAATAGCAGAGAATACTTCCAATGAAACCAGGATAGTCAACACACAACAAAAATAAGCAAAGCTCCTTGTGCCCAAGGTTCTCTTCAGAAGGACAAAGGAAAAGAGAGACCAAAATTAGTATCTAAAAATAAATAAATAAATTTAAAACAAAAGATAGTTTGAAGATAATTAGCTTTGTATACAACATCAGCAAAATTAGCTCTTACTTGCTGGTAATTCTTCTCATTGGCTACAAATGCAGAGGAAAATGAGCTGTCAAAGGTTGCTTTCCATAGTACAAATGAGAGCACAAAGAGGAAGGTATATGTATGTTAATAAGTAGGGGAGCAATGATCACCATGCCCTTGAGAGCAGAAACATTCCTAGAGCTTTCTGATCATTTGATGGCACAGTATGTTGCCTTAGCTCTAAGCATTTAAAATGCATTTATTAAAATGGTTCTGCTTGCTCAAGGTCTCTCAAGTTGCACCAGTTCTTGAGACAACCCCCTTGATTTTGTCCATTCATGGCACCTCATCATTTACGTATGCACAACACACAACAACACCTCTAATGAACTGCAGCATTCCTCAGTATTATTTATTGCACGGTGCCTACAAAGACCAATTAGGGAACCGCACCTTTGCTCTGCAGGGATGGAAGAAAATATTTCCACTTAAAACAAAAAAAAAAAAGAAGAAACTTTTTTTTTACAAACTTTTTTTCCCCTCCCCTCAGACAGAAGTATATTTTTCTACTTCAAACATGGCCATTTTAAGTCTGAAACCCAGGTATCAGCAGTAAGTAATCTTCACGCTAGAACTTTGATGCGTGTTTTTCTTTTGAAGTATGGTTGTCACTGCAGAAATACTTCCCGTGACCATCCCCTCAGGCCAGACAACTTCTTCATCCTTTTGGTTTTGATTTGCATCTGCATTAACACGGCTGCTAATTATAGGATGAATCATGACAGCATTTGCTTCTTCAAATAGCCTTTAACTAAAAAGTACTGACAACTGATCAATTGTCCATAGGCCTACTTAGAAGAGTTAAGTCTCCTTGACTTAAAATTCATGACCTGTTCCCACCTGATGGTATAAGGCTCACAAAGGAATAAGGCAAGTGATTTTAACAACGATGTGCAACATTTTATTTTCCCCATTCTCAACTCCTTTTTCTCATGTAAAATATTATTCCTGCTTTGAACCCACCCAAATGTCATTTCATTGGCCAAGGGTGATGCAGAGAGGTCTGGTTTGCTGCTTGCGCATCCTCTTCTTGCTCAGCTAAAATGCTCAGCTTTGCTTTCTGGTTATGAAAATCCATTAAAAGTTTGCTTAAGCCACTCCAGAAGACAATATTTACTTTCTAAAATATATACATACATTTGATCCTGTAGTTTACAGCCACTTCACAGCACTGCTACAATTCTACATTAGCTTACCTGCTCATCCACCTGCTGATACATCCCTACAGGGCATTCCTGTTGATGTTCTGACTAGGAGTTTTGCATTCATTTTTGTCACCATGAGTTAGCAAATATGTTTTTCTTCACAGACTCTCCAAACAATAACAATTTAACATCTCACTACATTCCACAGTCATCATAACCTCCCGGTTGCTGAATGCACTTACAACTAAATAAATTAACCTTTAGTCCCTAAAAGGCACAATTTACACTACTTTATTTCCTTCTCCAGACAAAAAATAACATGGAAAGTATGTCTCTGAAACCTAAATGGATCTGAAGAACTCAGTGATTAATTTTATGTTTCCAAACTGCTGGAAAAGGTTACATTCCTACCATTCCACTCAAGATTCACTACTTCTATTCAACCCTCCTTTTTTTTTTTAGACAGTGTGCATGAATAAATCACATCTGATAAGAGGCATCCAGCTACAAAGAATCAGATAACTCAGGTGGAGAACAGCATATACAAATAAAATGTTTTTCAGAATGCAAAAGGATTAAGGGTTGATTGCAACCGATAGAAATACCACAGGCATGTCTAATTTCTGCTCTGCTAATGCATCTTCCTTATCCCACATACTGTTTTACTGATTTCTGGTCCCTGAAATCTACTGTTTGGCTTTGTTTGGTTTTTTTTTTCTTTTGTACTTCTCTTAGTACCTGTCTGCAGGAAAGGAATTGGCAACAATGCTGGTTGCTATTGATACCGACGAATACTTTCTCAGCGAAACTATTCAGTAAGAGGTAGAGGATGGACTACCATGAATTATTTCCTTCCAGCCCTAAGGTTAACTGCTTGACAAAGGTGCCTCCAGCACCTGTTCTATCAGTACAGTCTAATAAAAACAAGAAATGGGCATATTCCATTGCTAGGTCCTTCAGCCGTGTGTCACTGCATCCAAATCCATAGGAATTCTATACTTCGTGTACCTGATTTGGCAACAATGAAATACTCCTTGCATATATTACAGGAAGGGACATTTCTTTACTTACTTAACTTCAACCCCACTCACTTTTAAGGTGCCACAATACAATTGCACAGTGTCTAAGCAAGTCTATTTTTACTCCGTTTCTTTGTTACTGTATCTCAGTGCCTACTTTTTAAACTCAGTCTAGTTTGGCTGGTAGCAGAGCTTACAAGTGCCACCACGCCTCCTCTAAAGGTAAGGATAAATATGTAATTGCTTTAGTTCCGTACAACACAATGATACAATGATAATACACACTGCCCAATGAGTCTGAAAGGGGGGCCCGGGGGGAGCGGGGGAAGAAGAAGAAGAGACACATCTGCAGAAGAGCTCAGGCGTAACAACTTCCCACACACACCTGTATGGCAAACTGGTCCAGCTCTGCATCACCCCTGCCACGGCCGCGTCCCTGCTTTACCCAAGGCAGCCAAACACCGGCCTGCCCGAGCAAACCGGGCACCAACTTGAGACAGGGCTGGAGCAAGCTGCCCGACTTTATCAACTCCGCCGTGCGCCCACCGCGCCCTCCCCACCAAACTACCTGTAACGCGGCCCCCGTTCCCCACCCTGCCACCTCACACCTGTCCCCACGCTGTTCCCCCTCTCCTCTTCCAAACCCCGAGCGCTGCCCTCCTTCCCCGGCCCCCACCCTCGGGTCTCCCCCTCCGGGCAGCGCAGGAGCCGCCCCGCCGCCCCCTCCCTCTCTCCCTCCCTCCTCCGCGGGCCGCCCTCGCCGCCACTCACCAGCTGCGCGCCGCACACCGCCACCAGCGTGCACCGGCCGCTGCAATAGCCCATGGCTCCCGGCACCCCGCGCCGACGTCCCGCTCCGCTCCGCGCCGCGCCCACTCAGGCGGCGGGAGAGCACCGCCCGGCCGCCGCCCGGCTCCCGCCTGCCGGCGCGCCCCAGCCCGGGACCCGCATGGAGGCGCGCCCGCCGCCCGCCCGCCCTAGCCGCGGCCGCAGCACCCGCCGCCTGGGCGGCCGCCGGCAGCGGGGCCCACCGCCCCCGCGGAGGGCGGCAGCGCCGGGGGGAGGGCGGCGGCGGCGGCAGGTACCTGCAGGAGCAGCCGCGCTCTGCCGCGCAGCCCCAGAGGCATCTGGGCTTCAAAGTTTGCCCCCTCAACTCCGCTCGCAAACCATCCGGGCTCGCAGCCGTCTGCGGCGGGGGGGAGGCGGGAGGAGGGGAGGAGGGAGGGACGGAGAGGCGAGGCGAGGCAGGCGGCGGTGCTGAGCTCAGTTCACGCTCGGAGAGCGGCTTCTCTCCTGCCCGCGGCACAGCCGCCCCCCCAACCCCGCCTTTTTCCTCCGCCTCCTCTTCCTCCTGGTACAGCTCGGGCAGCCCCAGCAGTAGGAACCTCCCTTGGGCTGGGGGCTCCCCCGTGGGAGGGTGCGAAGGTGCGGGCGTGATGCGACGGGGACGGGCGGCTGCCGCTTTGTCCACGGGGGCACGGCGCGAGCGACTCTGCCCGGGGCCTTTGTCTCGCGGGACAGCTCCGCGCCCACCCCTCCCGGGACTACCCCGGCATCATACCGCACTACCAGTGCCAACCCCAGCTGGCCCTCGCCGCAGCCCCGCTACCGCCCAGGTCGGCCCCTTCGCCGGGGGCACGAGGTTGGCAGGGCCGCGGAACGGGGCGCGGGGCACGGGCACGGCGGGGCAGAGCGCAGCCCGCGGAGCGGCGCAGCCACAGCCACCCAGGGGGACGCGCTGCTGCCGCCTGCCGGACCGCGGCCGGCGGTGCAGGGGAAGCCGCCTCAGTCGGCTCTTCCTCCCCGGCGGTTGCCGCTGCTGCTCCGGTCGGCACCGGGGAGAGCTCCCCAAGAGCTGCAGGGACGCTGTGTCTCCATCCCACACCCGCGCTTCTCGCGCCTTAAGGAGGAAAGAGACGAGGGCAGAGCAGGAGAGGCTGCCTGGAGGACTGCAGGGTTCGGGCAGAGGCCGGGGAGCTGGATGAGGAGGGCAGGAAAAGGAGGACAGGAGGGGGCAAATTTAGAAAAAAATATTTGCTTTCGGGGAGCTGGTTCTGCTTGCCATCATGATGAAAAATGTCTGCACTTAGTGGCATGGCCCAGCCTTCCTCTGCTCTGAAAAGCATCCAGAATACGTAAAGTTGGTGGGAAATGATATGTCAAGTGTCAATCAGCCTCCAAAGGCTTGTAGTTGCTGTGTCATCAGCAGCATTCCTGACATTGCATTCAGACCAGGTCACTTTTTTGCTGAGCTGCCCATTAACAGAGGCAGTTTTAGCAGTGACATCAACAATTATGAACTGGAGAAACATCACTGGTTTTCCAGAGCCCATGTGGATATTTGTCCACAGCACAAATACTCCATGAAACTGGAAGCTCAGAACTCTATGCAGTTTCTCTCTTAGCTTCTGAGCCAGTTTGTCAAAATAGTTGTCAGGCTGCCAAACGAACAGCTATGATTCCTAAAATGCCTCATGGCATAATGAGCAGAGGGGAGCAAAAGACATACACAGAGGTGACTCTGGTTTTCCTCCACTCCATAAGGACATCCTTCTGATTGCCAGTTTCCCTGTTATCAGAAGCAGCACTGACCTGTCAAATTGCTAGTCATGCAGAGCACCAAGCACCACAGACCCAGTCACTTTAGAACCTAAGGGGGCAACAGCTAAGGAGAGCTGTATCTGAGAAGAAACAAGCTGTAGAGCTGCTGAGGCTCAGAGAGCAGAGACATCCAGCAAGGGAGAGAGAATAGCTCAGGTACCTCTGGACTCAAATGGTCTTTCCTGACTTCCTCAGCATGTCTTTCATGCATTTTACAGAAGTGGCACTGATGTGCAGATATTAGCTGGTATTATGGTTGTTTGAACTTTAGCTTTGAACTAGACAAGATGTAGCAGTAGACTCTGCAGTTGCTATATAATTACCTCCTCCTCATCCCAGACATGTTAGCTTTGTGTACTGATCTCTTCTGGTGTAGTGAATCCTGCTTGACTGAGGAGTCGGGTGGTCAAAAAACCATTGGAAAATGCTTTATATTTAAAAATAGCAAAGTTACAAGAATGATGTATGTGATGTTCACAGAATCACTGAATAGTAGGGGTTGGAGATCGTCTGGTCCAAGCCCTGTTGCTAAAGCAGATTCTCCTATATCAGGCTGCATAGAAATGTGTCCAAGTGGATTTTGAAAGTCTCCAGTGAAAAAAACTCCATCACCTCTCTGGGCAGCTTGTTCCAATGCTCCAGCACCCTCAAAGGAAAGAACTTTTCCCTTAACTTCAAGTGAAACCTCCTGTGTTCTAGTCTGTAGCCGTTGCCCTTGTCCTGGCTCCACTGAAAAGAGTCCAGCCCCATCCTCATGGTCTCCACACTTTAGATATTGATCAGCATTAATAAGATCCCTTCTCAGGCTGCATTTCTCCAGGTTAAACAGCCCCAGGTATCTCAGCCTCATAGGAGAGAAGCTCCCATCCACTAATCATCTATGTGGCTCTTCATTGGACCCTCTCCAGTAATTTCCTGTCTCTCTTAAATTGAGCACTCCAGTACTGGACACAATACTCCAGTTGTGGTCTCACAAGGGCAGAGTAGAGGGGAAGGACAACCTCCCTTGACCTGCTGACCACACTCTTCTTAATGCACCCTAGGAGACCATTGGCCTTGGGCACAAGTGCACATTGCTGGCTCACGGTGAACTTGCTGTTCACCAGGACTCTTATGTCCTACTCCACAGAGCTCCTTTCCAGCCCTCTCACCTGTACTGGTGCAGGGATTTATTCCTCCCCTGGTGCAGGACTTCACACCAATCCTTGTCAGACTTCATGAAGTCCCCCTCTGTCCAGCTCTGCAGCCTGTCCAGGTCTCACTGATTTGCAGGACAACCTTCTGCTGTGCTAGCCACTCCCAGTTCTGTATAATTAGCAAACTTGCTGATATTTAGACTTGAGAATCACAGAATCATAGAATCATAGAATCAGTCAGGGTTGGAAGGGACCACAAGGATCATCTAGTTCCAACCCCCCTGCCATGGGCAGGGACACCCCGCTCTAGATCAGGCTGGCCAGAGCCTCATCCAGCCTGGGCTTAAACACCTCCAGGGACAGGGCCTCAACCACCTCCCTGGACAACCCATTCCAGGGCTTCACCACTCTCATGGGGAAGAACTTCCTCCTCACCTCCAGCCTGAATCTCCCCACCTCCAGCTTCATTTCATTCCCCCTAGTCCTATCATACCTGATATCCTGAGAAGTCCCTCCCCAGCCTTCTTGTAGCCCTCTTCAGATACTGGAAGGCCACAATTAGGTCACCTCAGAGCCTTCTCTTCTCCAGACTGAACAGCCCCAACTCCTTCAGTCTGTCCTCATAGGAGAGGTGCTCCAGCCCTCTGCTCATCCTTGTGGCCCTTCTCTGGACACCTTCCAGCACATCCATATCCCTCTTGTAATAGGGGCTCCAGAACTGGAGGCAGTACTCCAGGTGGGGTCTCACCAGAGCTGAGTGGAGGGGGAGAATCACCTCCCTTGACCTGCTGGCCACACTTCTCTTGATGCAGCCCAGGATCTGATTGGCTTTCTGGACTGCAAGTGCACCTTGAGAGCTCATGTTGAGCATCTCATCCACCAGCACCCCCAAGTCTCTCTCCTCAGGGCTGCTTTCCAGCCAGTCACTGCCCAGCCTGGATTTGTGCTTAAAGGTCTTTTCCAAGTTTAATGGTTCTAAGATTCTATGATTCAGCTCACATTAGGTCAAATACTCTGATCCCTTTCTAGGCCAGTGTAAGCCTCTTGGGACTCCACAGCTTCAGCACGCAGCAAGATCAGCTGTGTACATACAGTAATATCGTTCTGTAGGTTCCCAGTTAGCCTGAACAAAAGGCCTGTTGTGTGTGCTCAGTGAGTAATTCCCAGACATTCATAACTTTGTCAAAACAAAACCAATTTTCTGCAAAGCCAGGCTGTGCAGTGCTCTTTGCTGAAGGTTATTCTGTGCAAAATATTAACTTGCAGATTTCGGTGGTTTCACTGGGTGGTTTGCAACTGTACAGAGACCACAAGGAAGAAAAATAAAGAAAATAAAACCCCAGCTTTCCTTTGTTTCTCTTCACTCTTCCTCCTGTGCTCATCACTGGTGAGGCTATACTTGGAGTACTGGCTTCATTTTTGGGGGACAGGGAAGGGTAACAAATGTGAAGAATCTGGAGAGCAGGTCTTGTGAGGAGCAGCTGAGAGAACTGGGGTTGTTTAGTCTGGATAACAGGAGGCTGAGTGGAGACCTTCTTGTTCCCTACAACTACCTGAAAGGAGGTTGTAGTGAGGTGGGTGTCCATCTCTTCTCCCTGGTAACAAGTGTTAGAAATAGAAGAAATAGCCTCAAGTTGCAGCAGAGGAGGTTTAACTTGGATATGAGAAGAAACTTCTTCACTGAAAGGTTTCTCAAACAGGCTGCCCAGGGAGATGGTTAAATCCCCATCCCTGGAGGTCTTTCAAATCCGCAGAGATGTGTTGCTGAAGGACATGGTTTAGCACCAGCCTTGGTAAAGTTAGAGAATGTTTGGACTCAATGATCTTAAGGATCTTTTCCAACCGAAATGATTGTATGATTCTCATAACCAAGTGTAATTTTATTCATATTTTTATAACTCAGCTCTGGGAAATCATCATTCCCAAAGTTTGTGCTTGTCACTAATGACTAGAATCAGTCTGCAGATTCATTCTACAGGCTACAGATTCATTTTATAGTCCCAGTTCTAAGAGCACATTGCCAGTGCTGGTACACACTGGGTGTCTGCTCTTTGAGCAGAGTGGGGAACACACCTCTAAGCACCAAGATGCCCCCCTCTGTGATTTGACAGGAATTGGTTGTAAGCCCATCCCTAGCCTCTTCCTTCCTTGAGCCTGGGGGAGCGCTTAGGGAAGAACCGAACCCAGGGCAAGCTGCAGTTGCCAGCCTGCTGCATCAGACCTGCAGCCACGGGGGGAGAACAAAGACTTCTGAGAGCAAGTCGCAGGCTAAATGAGCTGGCCTGAAGGGCCACAAGCGGCACATGAGCCATGACTTGTATATCCCTTTCCTTCAATGAAACTTCTTTGTGACATCCATTAAAGCCAGCACAGCATGGTGGGTTCAGTAGCACAGCATGGTGGGTTCAGTGGCACAGCATGGTGGGTTCAGTGGCACATCATCCCCAGCATTCCAGCCATGAAGGAGCTAGTCCTTCCCTGCTGCTAGTTTGCAGACACTGGTGAATCAGCATGGGCTCCTGCCTAGTGCAGCCATTCTCATATCAAACCAGTCTGGGAGTGCTTGGTAACTCATCATGTTGTCATCAATAACAAAGGGAAAATATTGCTTGAATTTAACCAACAGCTTGTTAACAGAGCAGACCTTGCTGTGTGACGTATATATACATTATCTGGGGGGAAAATCAATTAAGGGGGAAAATACATCATTAAAACATAATACAAAGTTATTGCAGGCTTAAGCACACTGCAGTAAGAATTCTATTCAAACCTGCAAGACAGTAGCAGTATTAAATTATTTTTTGAACCTCATACCTACCACGAAGATTGAATGTCAGGTACTCTTTTTTTTTTTCCTCCTGCAGGATTTCAAGACTTGATTGCCCAAATGACAGTTTACTTATTTTACTGTCACATACTTTTGTGAAATGCCATAACAAGTTGATTACAGGTTTCACATTTTGCATAGTGACAAAATCATCTGTCATATAATAGTCTGATGCCTGAAAGCCATTTAACTAAGAAGCAGTTTCTACTGAAAATAATGATATTTGAAACATTAAGGTGGATATAAATGTGTACATTCTCCGAGCAAGTCTTTGTTTTAACTGAATGAGAAAACCAGCATTATCCCTTTCAGGCAGGAATTTAAGGCTCGTAAAAGTCACCAGACAACAACTAGCCAGAGGGTGAGGCAAATAAGGAGGGGCATCATTTCATGAATGAAATGAGGGATGGAAATGGGAAGCTTAGTGATACATCCCAGCTGCTGCAAAGATGAAAAAATGCTTAGCTCCTATTTGGAAACCCCATTATTTCCAACCTATGCTGGAGGTCTGAGGCCATGTCATGCACTCTGGCTACTGGAGAGAAAAACAGGCTCCCTTTCCCCTCTTGGGTCACTGGACCTGGTTTGTAAAGAATAAGATTCACCTTCCTTATTCAACAATATCCATACCTTAGATGAGATTTAAGTAATAAAAGTCATGAGGATGATCCATTCACTGAATGTAATCAGTATCTCAAGTGATTCTGAGTGACTGGATTTTGTAAACAATGTGATGCATCATTTCTAGCTGGCAATTCTAACCAGTAAGGGAAATGTCCAAGTATTTTCTTATTGCTAATGAGCATATGAAGTAGCAGCAGCACTCTTCTAACTTCTTGTGCACAGGCAAAGGACATGCCAGTTTTCACAATGTGATGGGAATAGCATGGGGAAACTCAGCAAGCTGTTAGGCTGACAAAGAGAATGATGTGTCCCTGGCATTCTGTCATGCACTGACTTTGTAGACAATGCAGCCATCGCATACCTGCCATCGTGAAAATAATAGCAAATTATCCATGAGGATGAGTCTTGAACCTAACTTCAGGTTCTCAGCTCACATCCTGCTCTGGGATGCATCACAAGGCTACCATTAGGAACGGGCATCTGTGACCTTCCTGAGTCACCAACTGCTGCACACCACGAGTGGCAAAAATTTGCTCTGAAGCCAAATTTATCTTCGCATCCTTGCTGCTTAGTTTAGTCTCCGCCCAGGCTGGAGGGATAGCAAGGATGCATCTCCTCTGGCAGTTCCAAGAGAGCTCCAGCATCTGTGGGTGAATGGGAAAAAGAATGAATCAGAGAGGAGGAGGAGGAGGAGGGATTTCTAAGTGTTGTGTTACTTCACACAGGGCTGGTAGCAAAGTTGTCATGCTGGAGGCTTACCACTGCTTTCTGTGGACATAATTTGTACAGTGCTTTTCTTAACTAGCACAGTTGTTGTGGGGAAAAAAAGTAAAAAAGAGTCTAATAATGTTATCAGTACTTTATTTTTAGTCAATGCTTTCTCACTTGAGGATGTTAAAGCATTGTATAGGTAAGTTAATACTATTGATCCTGCATTTCAGTAGATCTGAGCACAGAGATTTGAAACACTTCATATGCTAGGTGCTTTGGACATTCACAGAGTGGATTTTTGTTATCTGTCTGCTATAAACTTGTGTAACCTTTAGCAAGTTGCTTAAACATTCTGCCTCTTATATGCCTCATCTGGAAGATAAATGTGTTCTCATTTTGCCTAGGGCAAGGTAGCACAAGGGAGAAATCATTTCCCTAGCACCGGAATTTCCTTTCACTTGTAAAATTGGCCAATGCAGAGGTCAAATTACTCTTTGTGACCATTGTTTCTTCTATTTGCTTCATTCTCATGGAATTATGGATGCATTGTCATAGAGAATGTCTTTTTAGTCATTCTACTGTTAATATGCTTGAAAGTTGCCTTTTCCATAAGCTGCTGTCAAATCTGATTTCCATTTCTGAAGATGTAGTGAATATAGTCTATCTAACAAAACATTTCTACTCTGCAAAAGGTGGGCTCTGTTTTCAGCAAGTATTTGGAGGCTAAAAGTCCTGACATTTGAAAGACACAAGGGTATTTTTGTCTGTGATGGAGCTGTGACAGAAGTCTGATTACAACCTTGGAAATGGAGAAAAAAATAAAAGTCTTTTGGGAAAAGGAGAAAAAAATAATCTCATCTTCAAAGAGGAAACTTGATGGACAAATAGAAAAGTAGGAAGAAATCTCATACCGCCTTTGTGGAGAGATCTCTTCAGCATCTGAGCGGCCGGAAGAGTTCTAGTCGCTCTCAGCCACAGCTGAGCGTTGATCTCTTTGTAAAGTGGAACCCGTCGAAAGAGGGCACTGTGTTCATGTACAGACACCACCTGAGAGCAGAGGCAGCCGTTCTTCTGGATGCCTGTGGATGATGCACGGATTTCCAGCCAGCGCCTCTGCGGGTCCTGCCCGCTACTTCCCCCCGGCTGCCTCCCCTGGCTGCTCCTCCCGGCTGCTCCCCCGGCTCTCAGAGAGCAGTGGAAGCTGGTGCAGAGATACCAAGCTGCAGAACACGGCTCCTGTCTAACGCGGTCTCACTTTGTCACACAAGCAGATTGATGGACTCCATGAAATGTCAGAGGGAAACATAACAGAAATGCAGCCTGGAGAAGAGCAGAGTGAGGGGGAATCTCATTAATGCTGATCAATATCTAAAGGATGAGTGTCAGGAGGACGGAACCAGACTCTTCTCAGTGGTGCCCAGTGACAGGATAAGAGGCAATGGGCACACAAGGGAACACAGGAGGTTCAATGTAAACATGAGGGGGAAATTCTTCACTTTCGAGGGTGGCAGAGCCCTGGAATAGGCTTCCCAGAGAGGTTGTGGAGTCTCCACCTCATGAGGGGTTCCAATCCACCTGGACATATCCTGTTTGATTTACTCTGGGTGATGCTGCTCTGGCAGGGCCTCGGACTAGATGATCTTCAGAGGTCTCTTCCAAACCCTGTCATTCTGTGATCTCTTCTGGACTCTCATCTTGGAAAAACCCTTCTGTTTTCCTGAGAGCATGAGTGGACTTGTACCTCACATCACAGATCAGAGAGAAGAATAACCTTAATTATGTTTGTTCATAACATTTTAATGGCTTTGTAGGTGAAATGAATTCTTTCTTTACCCAGATGCACCTCCTGCAAGAGGTCATAAGTCTTCCTTGGATTGATTTCTAATTGAACTAAACTCTGAGCAAATACAGACATGATTTATAATTTTCTAAGAATAAGGAATGCATAAAGGGCTGTGTAATACACCCCAGGGATTCAGTAGGAGATGTAACATCAAAAAATTGTATTTTGGTTCTAGTCTGAAGTTTAGTTTTCAAGAACAGGTTCTTGGTCCACTTCTATCTTCAGAAACAGATAAGGTTAAGTCGTCTTCTCTCTAAAAGCTTCTCTAGACTATTACCATTTCAATAAATAATCTTCCCTCCAGTAAGATGAAGACTTTGGTCTCCCTGTGTCTTATACTACCAGGGAGGTTTTCCAGTCCTTCAATCATTCTCACAGCATTCCTTGAAATCCTCCCTTGTTGTTCAGTATTTTCTGTAACTGTGGGCAGTGGAAGTGCATAAAGTACATTAGTAAGCAGTGTTCAGTTTTGTGGCCCTCACTATAAAGGTATTGAGGTGCTGGAGTGTCTAGAGAAGGACAATGAAGCTGGTGAAAGGCCTGAAGAACATGTCAGGTGAGGAGCAGCTGAGGGAATTTAGCCGATATTGTTTAGCCTGGAGAAGAGAAGCTGAAGAGAGATGATTTTGCTCTCTTCATCCACCCGAGATGAGGTTTTAGTGAGGTTGGAGCTGTTTGGGTTTTTTTTTACTATCGAGTGACAGAAAAAGGGGAAATGGTCTCAATTTGTACAGGGGAGGTTTAAGTTGGATATTAGGAAAAATTCCTTCACTGAAAGAGTGGTCAGGCATTGGAACAGGCAGCACAGGGATGTGGTGGAGTCACCATCCCTGGAGGCATCCAAAAAATGTGTGGACATGGCACTTGGGGACATGGTTTAGTGGGCATGGTGGTGTTAGGTCAATAATTGGACTTGGTGATCTCAGGGGTCATTCCCAACCAAAATGATTCTATGAAAAAGCAAAAATCTCATAGCATTTTTGCTTATGTCATCCTGGGAAGAGATCCTGTCCATCTTGTGCTTCTCACATGACATCTAGGGCCTCCATTCCAATTCTTTTGCCTGGATAAAGCTCCTTCACAGGCTCCCTCTAAATTACCTTGATCGGTTTTCCCGATGGGACTTTGTCTATGGGACAAGAGTATTTCTTTGTGTTCAGATTGGCAAGTTCCCCGAGTTGCACAGAAAGCAGCCAGTCCTCTTCACAACATGCCACTGAAGCTATTTTTCATCTTCAAACTGTACTCATGGCAATTCCTTCCTTTCTTTCCTTTCTTTCCTTCTTCCTTTCTTTCTTTCTTTCTTTCTTTCTTTCTTTCTTTCTTTTTCTTCTTTTTCTTTCTTTCTTTCTTTCTTTCTTTCTTTCTTTCTTTCTTTCTTTCTTTTTCTTTCTTCTTTCTTTCTTTTCTTTCTTTCTTTCTTTCTTTCTTTCTTTCTTTCTTTCTTTCTTTCTCTCTTTCTCTCTTTCTCTCTTTCTCTCTTTCTCTTTCTTTCTCTCTTTCTTTCTCTTTCTTTCTTTCTCTCTTTCTCTCTTTCTCTCTTTCTTTCTCTCTTTCTCTCTTTCTCTCTTTCTTTCTTTCTTTCTTTCTCTCTTTCTCTCTTTCTTTCTTTCTTTTTACTTTTATGTAGAAAAAATAGCAGATAGTACCAAGTGCTTTTGTCATATTCAGTGGTGGATTTCCATTTAAAATTACACTTTGGAATGTACCAGCTAGCTGCCTTTTTTGACTAACTTAATATGCTCTGTGCTGACTTTTCATCAGTCTAGCTTTTGTAATCGAATGGTCATCAAAACGAGCTCACAAGGGTCTAAGCTTTTTAAACCAACAGTTACCATCATCAGTCAAACTTGTAATCTCATCAATAAAAGCCATCAAGTTAGCTTGACAAGATCTGTTTTCCATAGAGTCATGTTGATCAACATTAATTATATTATCCTCCTTTAATTCTTTATTAATTGAGTCTTATATCAGCTGTTTCATCATTTTGGTTTGGATCAATGTTAGACTGACAGGTATATAATTGTCCAGGTCATCTCATTTACCTCCTTAAATTATTGGCACAACATTAGCTTTCCTCCTTTTCTCTGGGGCTTTTCTGGTGCTCCAACTCTTATTGAAAATCAACATTAATGGTCCAGAGAATTTCTTTGCCAGGTTTTTCTAAAACTCCTCAATGAAAATCATCTGGACCTTTTTATTTGGAAATCTGTACTGTTAGTGTCTGCCTTTTAATTCTCTGGGGGGGACCACTGGAATGGAAAGTGCTTTAGAGTTGCCTTATAGCAAAATGTCTACTTTCTCCCCTCCTGAACACAGAACAGAGCTATACGCTGAGCGTGTGTGGCTGGCCTTTATTACTATTCTTTATTCTGTGACTCCCATCTGCTAGTATGAAGCAAATATTGTTCTTCTTTTTTATTTGCTTTTAATATCCTTTTTTAAAGCCCAAGTAGTCTCTCTTCCTACTGACCTTAACAGCCATGGCAGGGTCTTACTGCCATTACGCTGTTGTAATTGATTCATCTTGACTTAGTTAGATTTGGTGAGGTTCATTATAAAATGATTGTACATTCTTTTACTTTTCTTTCCTTTATCTATTTTCTCCAGTTCCTGCTTCAATATATGCTCATTATATTGTGGCAGTCTTTTAATTTTTTTTTCCCCCACCATTTAATTTGGTTCTTAATTGCTATCAACTCTCTGAAATCAACCCATTTAAAGCAGCGCTGGCCAGGCTTTGTTCTCTGTGCAAACGGCAAATCTAGGAAGTTGCACAAATATAACCACGGGTTTTAATCTACAAATTTGCTAGCAGTTTTCACCTATAACTTTTTGAAAGTCTCAAGAAGTTTTCACATTGGCATCAGAAGTTCTCAGCATATGTCACTCAGGCTGAAGTCCCTCTGATAACACAGCCACTTATTCCTCCTGCATTATAGACAGATACTCAGCAGAGCACCTGGCTTCCTACTGTGATATGGAAACTTGCAGCAAATCCCAGCTGGTAATTTGTATTTTGCCAGCTGACTATTCACCCATAGACCTTCAATATTGATCACTTCTATGCTGTCAGCACCTGGAAAGAGGTAGTGCCATTTGTGACATGAAGCTGTCATTTTCCACTCTTTCTCTGCTCTTCATCTTTCTTAAAAAAGATTACAGTCAGTGATTTCCACATTCCAGTCATGCAGGTCACCCAGTCAAACCTTGGTAACGCCAGAAAGGATAAATTCACTCATAAATGAGCCATTCCAGTTCTTGTTTACTAACTTGGATCCTGGACTTCCAGTATAGGCAATTAAATGTTTCTTCTTCTTCACATCCACTTGACCATTGATTAATTTTGTTCTTAATGTCTTGATTTTGTGCTAAATGACTGCTCTGTTCCCTCCATCTTCTGTCTTCCTCTTCTGTTGTTAGTGTATCACCCTCAGACAACATGTGCAAAAGGACCCTGGTGTCTTGCTGCCTGGTAAATGTGCAGTGGAAGTTAAATGATCTCAATGCAGTTTATGTCAAGATGCTGAAAGCAAATTCTCACTGGCAAGAGCACAGTGCTGCTAAAGATAGGTGGTGGAAATTTCTCCAGAATCTTCCACCATGAATCACATCCATTAATCATCCTTTAGGATACAATATCCCATTATGTTTCTGCTAGCAGTGAAACTGGTAGAAGTTCCCTGCAGTCTGGGTTGAAAAAAAATCTATGGAGGAGCAAGACAGCAAGCACAAGGAGTGTAGCCCACAGGAGTCCTTGCCCCAGACCTGTGGAGTTGGGGTTGGCTGTCAAAGGTCCCCTGGTAAGAGCTGCAGAGGCAGCAAAGCACTTCTGTGATGGAGGAAGGCAGTGCTCATGTTTGCCCTCTGAATTTCCAGGTCCTCCTGGCTCTTAAGCAGGAGTCCTTGGCATTAGATGGTGGGGAAGACATAGGAAAAAAGGTCTCTCTTGTGGTGATTCTCCTTGTCTGTATCTTTTAAAGCTGGCACAAAGAACACAGGAACAGCTTCCAGCTGTGTGATTTCAGCAGTTTGTAGAGAGAAGAAGGGCTTTAATGGCTCAGGTTTTGCTGGTTTGAAAAGTATATCCAACAGCAGTGGCGCATTTTGTGTCTCAGCATTTGACAACAGCAAAGTGTACTGTGGTTTATATGTGCTGCTTGAAGATCCTTTCCATTTATCTTTCCCTGAATGGTGATTTTCTTCAACTATATAACTGACACAGGGATTGGAGGTGGATTTAATATGCAGAGATGACAGTACGAAGATGTTATTGTGCTAAAAGAAGATAAATGTTGGAAAAATATTACCTTTCAGACCACTAAATTTGTATTAGTTTAATAGTAAGGAAACTTTAGGTCAAACAGTTCCTCAGGATAGGAATAAGATGTTTTGGTGGAAAGCAGCACTAACAAAGCTTTAAAAAACCCTATCATCTTATCATAAAAACCTTGAAGTAAATCTTTTCCCTGCTATTAGCAACCTACCAGAGAGCCATGAAGACAGATTAAGCTTTGATCTTTAATTACAATTCCTTTTTCCTTTTAGTGATGGGCTCCTGTAGATTCCACCAAGATGATTATTTAGAAGTAACAGTCTCTGGTTATTTTTAGAAACTGAAGGCCTATTTTATTTTCTCCCACCCATCCCATTAGCTTCTCCTTCTTTAGCCCTTTCTTTAAAATTCATCTCTGAGATGTTTTTTCTGACGTGGATTTCACAAATCATCGAGACACACAAAAACTTAACCAGCAACCACCTGAACAATGCAGCCTGATACCCATTTCAGTTCTTTTTATGAGACACTTTTGTTGTCAGTGGCACTTTAAATCTCGATCGAATCCTTTGGACAGGGATTGAGCCTCTAAATGGCATCATAAAATGTTTAACACATTTGGACATTTCAAAATTATAATTAGGACTAGAATAGAATAGAATAGAATAGAATAGAATAGAATAGAATAGAATGGAATGGAATGAATTGAATAGAATAGAATAGAATAGGAGTAGAATAGAATAGAACAGAACAGAATAGAATAGAATAGAATAGAATAGAATAGAATAGAATAGAATAGAATAGAATAGAATAGAATAGAATAGAATAGAAAGAATAAACCAGGTTGGAAGAGACCTTCAAGATCATCATGTCCAACCTATTATCCAACCCACTTAATCAACTAAACCGTACAACCAAGCACCCTATCAACCCTCATCCTAAACACCTCCAAGAGCATTAATGAAGGCTAGAACATTAATAAGGCTAGAACATTAATAAGGCTAGAACATTAATGAAGGCGAGAGCACTAATAAGGCTAGAACATTAATAAGGCTAGAACATTAATGAACACAGCTCCTGTGTTCAGCATTAAGCTGAACACAGCTTTAAGCTTCTGTTTTGTTTTCACTCTTAAAATGTATTGCAGATTCACTCAGTTGCTCTTAAAGTAACCAAACTTTTAAAATGGATTAAATTTCTTCTCTTTCTTGAGCTATGGCAGATGGACATCAGCACTCTCAGTATTCTTGCAATTAATGATTGTTTCATTTTTCTTTCCATGTTCTGCCTTGAGCTTAGATGTGAATGAGAAAGGTTTGTCAGTTCCTGCAGCCACCAGATCTTGGGCTTTTTGTTTTGTAGTCATTCCTACATTTTGTAATTCTCTTTAAGATTTGTAATTCCTCCCTTCTCCCTAAGCCTTTTGCTGATGGTCCAGAGGATTTCTTTCTGTTCCCCTCTGGAGAGAATCATCCTCCTTGAGAGATCTGGTTTGCTCTCTTTGTGGATGCAAATAGTTTATCTCTGATCTTTAGGAAATGATGTGTGTTGTTTCTTGTTCAGTACTGGAGTTCTTGAAGTACATTTCAGTTCCTCATGTCCTCACCTAATGATACAAGCTCCCAAGCATTCCACATAGAATCATAGAATCAATAAGGTTGGAAGAGACCTCAAAGATCATCAAGTCCAACCTGTTGAAGGTCTCTTCCAACCTGGTGGTGTATTGTATTGTATTACTGTATTGTATTGTCACCCAAGACCTCATGACTACTAAACCATCCATCCCTCCAGCCAGCTATCAAGCATTACTATCCCACGCACGAGTGCTAGAAGCACCAAAAATGAAGGCAGATGAACTGACTTGAAGACTTCTTAGCAAATAGGAATTTTACCAACATTTCGCTACAGTTCCCTGGAAATGATGAAAAATAATTTCCCTCTTTTTGACTGACCCCCAAGAAACAGCCTGGCAGATGATAGTGGATGAGGTGATAAATAATGTAAAAGAAAAGACTATTTACTTCAGAGGGTAAAAGTTCAGTAATATTTCTGCCATTATGTTAGTAAAAGCCCAAACTGAATCTCCCCTTCAAGTTGGTTTCTCAGGATTATTGTGTTTAAGAAGATTTAACCAGCCTGGAGTAATCTTTCACTTCTTTTAGGAAGATTTCAAGTAAATAAATCATCCATAGTGAAACTATATTCTCCAATCAGATTTTATTCTTGTTCCTATTCCTTTTTTTTTCCTTTATCACTTTTTCTTCAGCTATTTTGCTCCCTGACACTTGTTCTTTTCACACATATTGACTCACTTTCTTTTTGCTCTCGCTGCCTGTAGGTGTTGCTTCTGTCACTGAGCTTTCTTCACTTCACTGAAGTTCTTTATTCCCTTGCTAAAATGTCCCTAAACTTTCCATATCCCAAACTTTCTTAAGAACTCTGTGGTTCATTTGCAGATAACTGCAGCAAGAAACTCTCAAGGTGAACTTGTTGCTGGTCCTGGGCCTTTCTTTCCTATTTATTTGTTTTTCTTGGCTACCAAAACGTTACTCAGAGCACTCTTTGAACAGCACTGGGAGGAAAAAATCACTACAGCTATACATTCAACATATGGCTACAGGGTAAAACAGAAGTAGACTCAGAGATACTGGGAATTCTTCCCACTTCTGTTATTTTTCCCATTATATCAGTTTGATAAAAACATATTGAAAATGCAATCAAGAAACTAAGATACTTAAATCATGCAGGTTCCATCATTGCCAGGGTTCCTTATTATATGAGTCTTAACTTGATTTGAAGCTTTCTTTTTAATTATCTAAAAATGAGATGGGAAATTAAATGTAAGTGAAAAAAACCCACAAATATCAGAAGTGAATACTCAAGCCATAAACTTTCTTTTTCTCCTTATAGCAAGCAACTTCTCCTGCAAATATGCACAGTAATACAGTTACAACGTAAGAATAAACAATCTTGTTCTCCTTGCCCTCTGCAATCTATATTACTAAAGCCACGCTTCATTTCATAAAACAAGATTCTAGGAGTGGATAGAGCTGACTGGGATAATGCAAATCATTGTGAATAAAGGAATATGATCAGTGTTACTATTTTTTTCTTTAACAGCAGCTTGTATGAGTTGAATTAATTTCTCCCCAAATTTCCCTACTTTATCTCTCCTTGATGTGCTTATTTGGGATGATTCACTCAAGGTGATCTTTTTGCAGCATACATATGGCAGCCCCCATCTTGGTCAGCACAGAGGGCTTTTGAAGGATCAGAACCTGACCAGAAGCACATTCAGTCCATAAGACCATAGGCTTCCCTTCTCTCCCTCATATCTGTGCACATCCACCCCACACACCATGCAATCGGCTTAGGGATACATCAATTGCACAGCAATAATCCGCTCCCTGCGGGCTGTGCCTCTCATGGAGGAGTCAGACCTTCTTTCTGCATCTTACAGATGTAAATGGAGCTCAGCCTCCCACCCCTTTGCAGTCCTGATTATTCCTTTCATGCAGGCCCACACAGGTTTTAACAACAGTGCAGCCAGCTGGAACTTCTGATCAGCAGTTATGCCTTCATGTGCCAGGAAGCAGAAAGCAGCTCTGCACTGGCAGTGGGCATGAGGCTGGGTTCTGAGCTAACCTGTCCAAGCTGCACAGCCAGCAGGTAGCATCTGCTTTTCCATGGTTCACAGGCTTTTTGATTAGCTCAGATGAACAACCAGCAGAGAGGAAAAGTGACTTCTTGGTGGCATAGGCTAACATTTGCTCTTAACCTGTACCACAAAGGCATTCTAACTGCTTGAGAGGGTATAGCAAAGGGATATGAAGATAATTATGGGACTAGAACAGCTGTCTCTCCTCAGCTGGAGAGACTCCAACAGAGGGCAATGAAGTTGGTGAGGGAATTGGAGCATCTCTCTTACAAGGAGAGACTAAAAGGCCTGGGGCTCTTTATCTTAGAGATTGCAAACTGAGAGGGAATCTTCTCAGTCAACACTGATCAATATCTAAAGGGTGGGGTCATGAAGATGGGTCTGGGCTCTTTTCAGTGGTGCACAGTGATAGGACAAGGGGCAATGGTTACTTAGAACTTAGAACACAGGAGGTTTCACTTAAACATCAGGAAAAGATTTTTTTGTGAATTGACAGAATGCTGGAGCAGGCTGCCCAGAGAAGTTGTGGAGTCTCCTGTTCTGGAGACTCAAATCCTGCCTAGATGTGGTCCTGTGGAGCCTGATCTAGGAGAACCTGCTTTAGATGATCTCCAGATGTCACATCCAACCCCCACCATTCTGTGATTCTGGGATAGTGACTGTGACTTTTATGGTATGGAGTAACTCAGCTGGCTAGCATGGGTCAGCTGCTCTGGCTTTCCTTCCTTCGAAGGAAGGTTTAGCACCTGGCCAGCTCTAATCTGCCAAAGAGCTTGATCACTACGGAGATTCGCTTGGCGTGGCTTGTGATAGTTGAAAACAAAACTTTGTTCTCACCAAATTGGGTGCTGCAGTCTTTCCAAAAATGCAGCTTTCCTGAAGAGAAAATGGATTCTTGAATTCTATCTTAGCAAACCCAAGACAATCTGGCTGGTCAGCAGAGCACAGATGTTACGCATGTGCATTCTGACAGCACATGTATCAGAGAAAAGTTGCACTAAAAAAGCACATGAAACAATTGTCACAAACCCATTTTTTTTCCTATATCACAGCTAGTCATCTGCCAGCAAGATGCCAGAAAAAGTGTTAGAATTACTGTATATGTTCAGCTGAAAGTGTGTTTACATTTCCAATATGTTCTTTCATGTGACAGAGCAGAGATAGAATGAAAGGAGAATCTTCCCCTCGGTAATGACCATTTTAATGTCTGCCCAAAGCTCTGTAAATAATGCAGCACTGTAAAATTTAGTCATCAGAAGTAATCATCATCTCTCAATAAACCAGAATAATTTTTCCATTTAACCTGGCATATAAATGTCTATAAACATTGTATTTATCTTCAAGCGTGTTGCTTCTCTTCATGTCCTGACACAAGCAATGGGAAGATTTATTATGTCTCAGAAAATTACCCCACAGAATATCTGGCTCTCTGTTGTTTCTAAAACCTGCAGTCCTGAACAGGGATTTTTTTATCTTCTGAGACACTGGGTCAAAAATCACAGAACAAACAGGCTGTGAAAACTTCTTTTGATTACTTCTGCAAGCTTCCCTTATCGGTGGGATGTCGAGAGATATGTTAGTGAAACAGAGTCCTGTTCAAATAGGCTAAATCCTTTTTTTTCCCCACAAGATTCTCAGATGTTTCCTCCAGGAAAAAAGCATGATGAGAAAATAGTGGAGGAGTACATTTTATCTGAAATGGGAAAACTTCTAAATGTGGCTTTTACAGTAAAAAAACAAACCCCAAAAACATCTTCCCCCACAAAACCAAACCCAACCAAACCAAACAACCAAAACCAAAAGCCCCATACCAAAAAAACAACCAAACAAAACATCCCAAACTGACCAGCAAACAAAAAAACAGACAAATCCCCAACCCCAAAAGTAAGCAGCTGATCATCAAGCAATTTTTATATCACCCTCTTTTGAGAGCAAGATGGCAGCTGACAGCTGATACATCGTTAAAGACTTGTGTCTTCTTGTTTATACATAGAGTGGTGCTGTTATTTGGTCACAAGATGTGACACATGCTCTGTGTGCCAAACTGGGAAATACTTGCATTCTTTTTGTTGTCATAGTGAAAAACAGTTCATTTTGTATGGGCAAGATGTTGACTTGCTGGAAGGTGTCCAGAGAAGGGCAACAAAGTTGGTGAGGGGTTTGGAGCACAAGCCCTATGCGGAGAGGCTGAGGGAGCTGGGGTTGCTTAGCCTGGAGAAGAGGAGGCTCAGGGGAGACCTTATTGCTCTCTACAACTACCTCTAAAACTAAGAGACGTAAAATCAGAAGGATTTTATAAGAGAGAAAAAAAATCATATAACCAAGAATTGATAAAGTTATTTACACTGTCAACAGCTAAAGTTAATAAGATGACTCCTACTGAATCAATGGTAAGTCAGTCTTATTCTCTTTCTAAAATTAAAGCTCAGAAGAAGTAGATTAAATGACATTCACGAGACAGGAGGACAATACACTTCATTTTGCTGGTGCCATTGAGTACATATATACACTTTAATTTGGGAAACAGCATTAAACAATAGAATCTATAGAAGGTAATAGCCTGGTTTTTATTATTCTTCAAAGGATGAAGGCTGTTAGGAGACAGCAAAGGAGAGATGAGATTTTAATCTTGCATCTACAAAGGGAAACAACTATTTGCTTGACATAGGTAAAGATGTGTCCTGGCTACACCTGAAATACTGCGACCAGTTCTGGACATCTCCACATTAAGAATATATTGGAAAAAATAAATTGGAAAATGAAGACAGCTCTGAGAAGTATCTTTAAAAGCTTTTAGACAGCTTTGAAGATCATTCACTGTGAGAAATTCCAAGATCATATGCAGCATGCTTGTCGGAATATGCACATCCAGATCATTCAGCAGCACTGAAAATGTCAACAGTATAAATACCAAATTTATTTCAGAATCCATTATCCTTTTGTTTTTTTTTCCACCAAAATTCCTTAAAAATCAAAATAACTGGATTTATAATAATAGAATCCAGTAAGTGTGAACACTGCTAGAAATCCTTTAGTGGTCTGTAGTAGTCTTGGCATAAAACTTCAAAATGGAGTGGAAATTTTTTAGGTGCTTGTAGAAAAAAGGAAAATGTTGGATTAAACCAAGTCTAATATTCCAGCTGTGGTTATCTCTGAGTTTCACGGAGGAGAACTTTACTTCCTCACTTGTGTATGCTTTGATTTTGTAAATGAAGACAAGAATTAGTTCAGAAAGTCACTTTGAGGTGTAAGAATGAAAGCTAGGAAGCTTTCAAGAAACAGCCCTTCAGAAGAAAGTCAAAGGAATGAGATAAGGGTTTCACTGTTTTATTTCCAGATGTAACTAAGCTGAACAATGGGTTATCATTGGATGAGTTGAGGTAATTCTGATGAAACAACAACAACAAAAAAGATATCTGAAAAATCATTGTGTGGTATCTCTGTAGTCAGCAGAGATCTGGTTAGTTAAAATGAAAAGAAGCTATAAATGGATTTCCTTTTCAAGAAGAGCCTGTGTGACTTCACAGACCATATTCCCATTGACTGTAAAGCCAGTTTCTTTAGAGTTCCATATACAGACATCTACCTATGGGCAGTGAATGTTTGGATCATGGAATAGTGCTGAATGTGAGAAAAACAGCATTACTGAGTTAAGGTTCTGTATATGGCGTAGAGAAAGCAACCCCTTTCATGTTTTTTCTTTAAGACTAGGGATAGAAAATGTCAGGAGAGAAATTGCAGGGAGATTATTGGCAGTATAAATGCCTTTCAGTCAGCAGAGCATCAATGGAACTAATGCAGGAGCTTGGATGTTTTCCTTTCAGGTCAATTGGCTGCAATCTGGCTTCACTCAACTTTGCCCTATGTACTGAGATCAGATTTTTTTTTCTCTAAATAGGCTTGGGTCAGTCTTCTTGCTTTGCTATATGTAACATCCTATGGCAAGGGAGCCTTTACATTACACTGGCCGTGCAACGGGGCTGGTAAGCACAGGAGCAAAGAATGCCTGTATAGGTCACATTTACTCAAATGTATCACCACACCCTGCAGTGCTCATGCTCCTCTAATACACTCCAGAAGAAAATGTCTACTTCTTGAGAAAGGAGTAGGCTGCGGGGCCAAAGTCTGAGTAAATTGAATTTAAGCTTGAAGAGATAACTAAATAAGTAAATAAGTTCTGCCATAATGGCCCATTAGAGTACAACAATATGTTGCCTTTTAGATAACTTTCAGTTTGCTAATTTGAAAATTGCAACCATATGAAAGCTTTCAGAGTGACAGCACATTTGTTTGTAGTTCAGCATTTGAATATGCCAAATATTGGTTCTATTAAGCTATTATAAAGCTAAACATCTACATCACACACATTTTCTTTCTGCATGAACACAAAAGCATAATGATCCGTGTTTTGCTGATGTCTGCATGATTAACTACATTTGTTTTCTGTTTACCACAGAAAGCTGTGCTCTGGAAAACCTATTTGAAACACTCAGACTTTCATTCAGGGGCTTTTCTCCTCAAATAATGACCAAAAAAGCAATAGGTGTCCATGACCAGAAGTCTCTAAGGACCCCAAATTTTACAGCCTCATTAGTAGTGTCTTAATTAGTTGTGAGCCAGGTTAGCATTGACTTGTTAAGCTCATATGGAGTGCACTGAAGGGCAAGTGATGTGCTCTCAAAATGTCACCTCCTCCACTGTATGATATTTTTGTTTGAAAAGGTTGGTCTAAGTAGAAGGGAGGTTGTAGCCAGGAGGGGATTGGTCTCTTGCCCAGGCAACCAGCACCAGAACAAGAGGAATCTCAAGCTGTGCCAGGGGTGGTTTAGGCTAGAGGTGAGGAGGAGAAAGTTCTTCACAGAAAGAGTTGTTGGCCATTGGAATGTGCTGCCCAGGGAGGTGGTGGAGTTCCCGTCCCTGGAGGTGTTCAAGAGAGGATTGGGTGTGGCACTCGGTGCCATGGTTTAGTAGTCATGAGGTGTTGGGTGACAGGTTGGACTTGATGATCTCTGAGGTCTTGTCCAACCTTATTGATTCTATGATTCCATGAAAAGATAAGTGGTCTTATCATCTGACCTCTTTTAACTCACTTAGTGTGGTTTTGCCTTTTATTCAAGAGGGAAGGAGTATTATTTTAGAACATTTCTCATCAGCATATTCCATTTTACAAACAGTTTCTGAGATATATATATATACACACACATATATATATATACACACACACATATATATATATGTATTTACACACCCTTCCATATGTCTTTCCAACTTGTGTGTTTGTGTTTTTATATGTGGTGTGTATATACACAGTCAAGTAAAGAGTCTGTATTTTAGGAAGGCAGCTAAGGTGTTGCTTAAACTACAGACTTGCAAGCTACTAGGCTATTTTGTCATGGATATATGGCTTTTTTTTTTCCCCCCAGAGCTGTCCAGTTGCTAATATAAATAAATAATTCTCTGTTTCTAGCCTAATTAGTGAATGTATGTCTGCCTTAAGCAGGAGGCTGGGCAAGATGACCTGAAGAGGTCTCTCCCAGCCTCAATTATTCTGTGACCCTGTTTACACACACCAAACTGTGCACGAGGCATGCACATATTTCCCACCAAAAATTAGATGACAAAAATGCCTTGATGATAACTAATTGCATATTTACATGGCCCAGGTGCCTTGATAAGGTGAAGATTAAAAATCACACTCGCTTAAACGAAGATGTATACAGGTGGTATGTGGACCCCAGAAAGAGGGTCAAACTTATTTAGTGGTCCTTTTGTGACTGAACCTTGACTTCCATGGTTTGGGAGAAGGAACTTTTATTCAGAGAGTAAGGTGTTCTAGAAATCTGCACAATAGTTGAAACCAGCTGTTGCTTCTTATTAGTGTTATACACAAGTTTAGGTACAATGCTAATGATGGTATTGTTATTGTTCTTACCATTGTTGTATCCTTCTGTTAATCATAGAATGGTAAGGGTTGGAAGGGACCTCTGGAGATTGCTGCATTCAACCCCTGTGCCAAAGTAGAATCACCTAGGGTAGGTTACACGGGAATTCACCCAGTCATGTACTGAAAGTCTCTAGAGAAGGAGACTCCACAACCTCTCTGAGCATCCTTTTCCTCTTGGCACTCACCCTTCAGATATTTGTAAACATTAGTAAGATCTCCTCTCAGGCTTCTCTTTTCCAAACTGAACAGCCCAGGCCTTTCCTTGTCAGACAAACATTCCAGTCCCTTAATCATCCTCAGAGCCCTTCCTTGGACTCTCTCCAGCAGTTCCCTGTCCCTCTTGAACTGGGGAGCCCAGAACTGGACACAATACTCCAGATGTGGTCTCACCAGGGCAGAGTAGAAGTATTATATACTTCTTAATGACTTCAGGTCCTGATTTGCCTGTCAGTAATGACTTCAGGTCCTGATTTGTCTGTCAGCAGGGATCTCTGCATCTCTACGGGTGGGTGACGAATTTGTCAGCAAAGAAAGGCAAGGTTTGTAAAACATTTATTTGAACAATGTCAACTCTTATAAAAGCACTATGGGTTGTTTAACACCAACTGTGATTTTTTTTTTGCTCACCTGTGATTTCTTTTTTTCTTTTATAAGTCTAATGTAGAACAAATAAAATTATGACATCTCAAGCATTTCTCTAAAGAATGCTGCAAATTTGAGCCTTACGAGTTACAAGATACAAGTATTGTATCTGTAGAGATACAACACAAAGGCTACAATCAAGATGACAGGGCTATGATTAGGGGTGTGGAGGTTTTTTTGCTTTCTTCTATATAATATTTGAACCTTGCTGATCTAGAGTTTCCCCTCAGTCTCTTTTTCTCCAGACTAAATAATCCCAGCTCCCTCAGCTGCTCCTCACAAGACCTCTCCTATGAGGACAGACTGAAAGAGTTGGGGCCGTTCAGTCTGGAGAAGAGAAGGCTCTAAGGTGACCTTAATTGTGGCCTTCCAGTATCTGAAGGGGGCTACAAGAAGGCTGGGGAGGGACTTCTCAGGCTATCAGGTAGTGATAGGACTAGGGGGAATAGAATGAAGCTGAAGGTGGGGAGATTCAGGCTGGAGGTGAGGAGGAAGTTCTTCAGCATGAGAGTGGTGAAGCCCTGGACTGGGTTGTCCAGGGAGGTGGTTGAGGCCCCATCCCTGGAGGTGTTTAAGACCAGGGTGGATGAGGCTCTGGCCAGCCTGATCTAGTGTGGGGTGTCCCTCCCCATGGCAGGGGGGTTGGAACTAGGTGATCCTTGTGGTCCCTTCCAACCCTGACTGATACTATGATACTTCCCATTCTTCACACCATCATCTTTGTTGCCCTTCTTTGGACGTGTTACAACAGCTCAGTGTCTTTCTTGTAGTGAGCAACCCATAACTGAACCTAGCACTCAAAGTGTGGCCTGGTCCTGCTGGTTACACTGTTCCTGACATAAGCCAGGATGCTCTTGGCCTTTTTGGCTGCCTGGGCATACTGCTGGCTCATGTTCACCTCCTGTCAACCTGCACCCCCAGGTAACTTTCTGCTAGGCAGTTTCAGCCACTCTGCCCCAAACCTGGAGTGTTCATGGGGTTATTTTGACCTAAGTGCAGGACCCAGCACTTGGCCTTGTTAAACCTCAAACAAGTGATGTCAGCCCATGAAACCAGCCTGTCCAGATCCCACTGCATAGCTTCCTTCCCTCAAAGAGATCAGCATTCAATTCAGTGTCATCTGCAAAGAAATCAATAGAAGAAGCCTCCACTTGCTCCATCATCATCTGCTGGAGGGACACATTTTGCAAGAACACTCCATGATCAAAGGTAGTCTCCTGGGTTGTTGATCTTTATGGTGGAAAAGTAGTTGGCACTAAAATATATCTTTTCAAATAAAGGAGATTGTTATTCTTTTTCCTTTCCTGGAGAATCCAGTGATGTGTTGCCAGTATCTTGAAGGGATTCCACTCAAACACCACACTCCTTATGTTGTGATAAATTCTTTCAGAGAGGATTTTTATTATAGAGAGTAAAAGCAAGGTAGCAGGAGGTACACTAGCTTGTTCACTAGCTTATTTGCTTGCTTAGGCAGAAACACTCTGCTTGGAAAAGTGGCAAAAGGACAAAGGAACTCACAACTTGATTAACAACTGAGTAACACTGAAGTTGAAATTGTTATATGGCTTGTTCCTGGAAACAGCTCTCATATATTTATCTTGTACAACAGTTGTCAGCTGGTATGGCTTAAAAGGTCAGACATGTTAGGACAATTGTTGGTATGATACATCAAGATCTATTTGGATAGAACAGCCAAACCAAATGTAGTTATTTGTTCCACAGTAATCATCTAAGTCTGGAGATGCAGCAGCTTTCTCTCTTCATGGTGGCACTAGCAAGTAGTTTCTTGCTTGTTTCTGCAAGTGAAAAAAACCCCAAACATTATTGCTTCCCCATCGGTCAAACATTTCTCTGGGTAATGGTTTGTCTCCTCTTTGGGAGCAGTGCTGGATGAGCTGCTGCTTTGTAGACCCATCTAGCAAATCTTGAAGTAAGCCTCTTCTCATCCTTTCAGATCATAGGAGGGCCACCAGCTAGTGGAAGAGTGGTTGCAGCTTTGCACACTGAAACTCATTTCTGCTGTTGAACAGCCATCTGCTGCTCATACTGTTGCTACTGAGCTTTCTTCATCAACTATTCCAACAGATTTTCTGAATCGAGTTGTCTTCTGGGGCAGGATGAACTCCTGCACTCACTCCCTCATCTAGTCCTTTAGCCTTCCTTTACAGTCTTCAATTCAGCTCAGCAGCAAACTGTAGTGAGATACTTACTGAGAGTTATTGCTGTTTTATAGCTTAATTAGTACAGTTAATTATATTTTGTAATTATACTGTGTTTTGTTTCTATAAACATGGAGGTCGCATTATGTTTAGCCAGATCTACTGCAGAATTTAAGCTAATGATTATTTAATTATCAGATCAATGGAGATTTTTTTTCCCCAGTTTTGAGATAATATACTGCCAGTAGAAACTAGGGATAAAGTCCTGCATTGCCCCACTTCCCCATCCATTTTTTATACAGGCAATTAAAATCTTTATTGTCCTCCTCCTCTTTTACTGAAGATGGGCATGTTCAGATTCGTAGGTTTTCTCCATGGTGACTTAAGCCCCATGTGGGAATCCAAAGTTATGAAATCATTATAAAATAGGAGGAATTTTATTTACTCACCTGCTTAAATATGAATGGCATCCTGGCCTGCATCAGGAAGAGTGCAGCCAGCAGGAGCAGGGAAGTCATTGTGCCCCTGTACTCAGCACTGGTTAGGCCACACCTTGAGTACTGTGTCCAGTTTTGGGCCCCTCAGTTTAAGAAGGACATTGAGAGACTTGAATGTGTCCAGAGAAGGGCAACAAAGCTGGGGAGGGGTTTGGAGCACAGCCTTGTGAGGAGAGGCTGAGGGAGCTGGGCTTGCTTAGCCTGGAGAAGAGGAGGCTCAGGGGAGACCTCATTGCTGTCTACAGCTATTTGACAGGAGGTTGTAGCCAGGTGGGGGCTGGTCTCTTCTCCCAGGCAGCCAGCACCAGAATAAGAGGACACAGTCTCAAGCTGTGCCAGGGGAGGTTTAGGCTGGAGGTGAGGAGGAAGTTCTTCACAGAGAGAGTCGTTAGCCATTGGAATGTGCTGCCCAGGGAGGTGGTGGAGTCCCCATCCCTGGAGGTGTTCAAGAGGGGATTGGACGTGGCACTTGGAGCCATGGTCTGGTAGTCATGAGGTCTGTGGTGACAGGTTGGACTTGATGATCTTTGAGGCATTTTCCAACCTTATTGATTCTTTGATTCTATGATTCTATGAGTTAAAGCATGAGAGAACTGGTGAGCAGATAACAGGGGGTTTCTCAGTGTTAGTGACCTGCTAAAGCAGTCTTTTTGTACATTATGGAGAGAGAGAGAGAGGGATGTTTTCATGCTCAAATGTACAAGGTACTTTTAGGAGCAATGTTGCAAAAACTAATCAACTTTTAAACATATCTTTTATTTCATTAGTAGAACAACTCATGTCTTTGCACTCCAATGCATATTGATAAGACCACCAGCATAAACCCCCTTGCTGAAAGAATCTCAGTGTATGAATATGAATTTGATTCAGTTTGGGGAGCAATATTTTAATTATGCAGTTCTGTGGATTGAGCTGGCATTTTTCATTCCTATTTCAGTTCTAGTCTCTTGCTGATTTTGATCATGATAAGGTTTGGTTTGGGGTTTTTGTGTTTTAAATTTTATTTCTCCATAGCATTGGAGCATGCTACACCTTATGCTTCAATGAGGAGAATACAGCACAAAAGGAGTGTATCTTGCCTGGAAGCTCATAACACTGAATTCATCATATATACTGAGCAACCTTTCAAGAGAGGGATGTTACAGTAATGTATGTTGATGTAATCACATGAATGCATGAATCATTCAGAAAAACTCTGTTAGCATAAGGGGTGTAATATAAGAATTGCCCCCAAAATAGTGAGTGAGTTCACAGTCAGAATGGCTTCACACCACAGTTCAGTACTGTGTGCTATGGCAATGCTCCTACATGCTTTCTTCTCTGATGCAGAGCATCTCACATAGTTCAACCTTTTACAGATTCATAGTTCTGGAGACACTGAACTTCATGTTTAAAATGGAAAACTAAAGAAAAAGGATTCTCTCCCATGAAAGAAGGAATTAAACAGTTGCAAACTTCAAATTCTCTCTCAAAACACTTTTGGTGTTTCAGCACAGCCCATCAAATGTTCTATAACCACAGTAACTACTACAAAGAAAGTTCCAGTAAATACAGTAGATGATACCCTCACTTCTTTTCAGCCACCATGGGATAATTTTTAACTGCTTTTCAAAGGCAAAGAAACTTCTTACTAATAGCCTGCATTTTTTTTTACAATTGCTATTTGCATTTAATATATCCAATGCCAACAAATTAGTTTTGCCTTTTTTTCCATCCGTGTATAATACAAACAACTTTCTTTTGGCATTGGTCAACTGAAAGTACCGTGGTTCCAACTTAGGACTCCTGGATGAACAACAGTGACCTCCTGTGGCTATTGCTTCAGGGACCAGTATGTCAGGCAGTGCAAAAGGAACACTTCTGACTTCATGGCAGGAAGATTGAAACATTAGCTATGCCCGTTGTGGTTTATTACAGTTATTTTGTGCGTGTATGTGTGACTTGAGACAATATTAACAACTCCTCTCCTCTCCTCTCCTCTCCTCTCCTCTCCTCTCCTCTCCTCTCCTCTCCTCTCCTCTCCTCTCCTCTCCTCTCCTCTCCTCTCCCTCTCCCTCTCCCTCTCCCTCTCCCTCTCCCTCTCCCTCTCCCTCTCCCTCTCCCTCTCCCTCTCCCTCTCCCCCTCCTCTCCCTCTCCCTCTCCCTCTCCCTCTCCCCTCTCATTATTATAACACCCTTATACAGGATTTAGGAGTTTGTGCATTTACCTTTTTTTTTATTTTCTTTTCTTTTTCAGGGAGGATATTCCATTGAAACACACTGAGTCTTTCCCACAACCTATGTCAGGAACAGCTATTAGTTAGGGCAGCTTATGAAGAATAAAAACTGAGTCTCTTAGAATAAAAAGTCTGTGTCATTCGCCACACTGTGCCTACACAGAATTAATATTTTAGCATGAAAAGCATGACAAAGTAGATGCTGAGCTCTTCCTTGCATGCAGTGGTACAGAGGTGATGTTTAATTCACACCTAATGTCCTGCTCTTTGTGTTGTTAATGGCCATAAAGAAGTGATTCAGTGGTTTGGGCTGAAATAACTTTCCCCCCCTCTAGATTAACTGTAATTCTGTAATCGATGGGATAGATACCTGGGTAGATGCAGAGGTATTTAAAACCACATATTGACAGAGAATGGCTCTTGGATGGTGCAGAAATCAGAGATTCAGCTTCTGTGGTACAGAACCTGTTCCACAGAACCTCAACTGTACAGAGCCTCAACTGACCTGATAGAGAATGGGTAAAGTTTGGCATGACCAAACAGCTCGTACAGCCCCTGCAGCCGTTTCTGCAGAAGCCTGGGAACTGACAGCAGGGAGAAAACTTGGCTACTCCATAACAGACCAGGTCTAGCTGGGAAGCTTCAACTCTTTGGGTTTTTTTTGCAGACCCTTCCACACCAATATGGAACTGGTTGGACCTACCTGTACCACAGCCCTTTTGGTGCTAGGAAGGAGTATTGGATTGGGAACACAGAAGGCAGACTGCTTCTGGATCAAAAATATACCTAGTTAAAAAGCCATCCCATAAGCTGGAACAGACGAGAATACAGAGCTTGTGGAAGAGCAAGAAACAACAAGCTTGTACCCACCACTATCAGGGGCTTTCAACCATGCTGGGTTTTCCAACACACCATTGTTGCAAAGAAAAGCCATTAACTAATGTCCTCAGCTGAGGACCACCATAATGATCAAGGGCTGGAGGACTTGACATATGAGTGGAGGCTGAGAGAATTGCATTCCAAGGGGTGATCTTACTGTGGACTGCAACCACCTAGTGAACATGTGCAGGAAACACAGAGCCAAGCTGTTAGCAGTGAAAGGACAAGGGACATCAGACACAAGTTAGAACAAGAGGAATTCTGATATATATTAGACAGAACCACAGCAGAGTGAGTGCAATCAAAGACTGGAGCTGGTTTCTCAGAAAGACTGTGAAATTTTGCTCTGAAAAACCTGCTCTAAGCTCTGAGCAGAAATGACCTCCAGAGGTGAAGAACAAAACACAGATGTGTTTTACTTGTATGTGGCAGATGACAGCTCCACCAAGTTGCCCTGACTTGAAGGAAATCTCTATCAGCATGATAAAAATCTTACACTGGATAGAGCACTAGTGAGACTGATGAGTTGAATGGGTTTGTTTTACCAGGAATATTAGTAGGAGTGCTTTCAAAGGAGACAGATGAGTAAATAATCTCCAAATCCCCAACACAAAGCATCCATTTCTACCCAGGCCAAAGCCAGGAGGATATGGCTGGCTCTTTTCTTGAATAGGTGAATATATTCATGTCTCTGTGTGGAAAGAAAGAGAAAGAGTGAGAATATCAGGATAGTTGGAGAAGCAAGTAGCAAAATTAAAAAGGGGGAAAGGAGAGGGAAAAAAGGCATCCCGGCACTGTGAATATACTTGAGAAGAAAGCTATAAAGTCAGGAAACAAACTGAAAAAGCCTTGGCACTGTGAGAAGGTAACGTTTGTAGTGGTTTCATTCTTCCTGTATTCAAGATAACACGATGATTGAATTCCCGTTGCTGGGATATAATAAAAAAAGCTTGATTTTCATTCAATACAGCATCCTCTGAATTAGAACTATCAGACAGATTCTTTTTTTTTCCTTTTTTTTAAAGGCTAGTTCAAGAGGAAATAATAATATGTATTTATTAGGACTGAGAAAAAAAAATATCTCCATATCTAAACTGTACAACCAGTTATTACCTCTGATCCAGCCTGGACAAGTGAATCCTGTCATTTTTATTCAATGTCTCTAATTTTAAGATCCTCACAGTATTTATCTAGAAAGTGCTCCCTTTTAACCACAATCACAGAGCAGTTGTGAGGCAATGGCCTAGATTGTGCATCTGCTTTGGCAGACAGCTGTGAGCTGCTGAGTTCCAGCTGCAGAGGGAATAATGCACGTTGCCAAAAATATGAACATGCCTTTATGGCCAAAACTTCATTAAATTTGTTTTAGGCGAGTGCTTGCTTGCCTTTTGTCTCCCTGCTCCTTGAGTTAATGCTCTTAAGCTGGGAGGGAAAGATTGCAGGAGAGTGACTGCAGAAAAGAATAATAATCTTTTTTAAATTATTTCTTTTCTGACTCACAGTATAAATCAGCCAAATCTGGCAACTATTGTTCCACTCTCCTCCTAAAGCATGAGATTTTCCTTGTCTAGCAAGGATCGCTGTAAACTGGTGGCATTTGGTCTTAATTAAGCATTTGTTTAATTTCAAGTGTGCGAGAAGTCTCACAGGCAAAGCAGAAAAAAAATCAAACAAACACCCAAACAAACAAACAAAAAAGCCCCACCCCTAACAACATTCATAGACCCAAATTTTCTGTAGATTTTTGGAGGTTTTCTTTCTCAGCTCAAAACTCTTCCTATATTTAGCACAACCTTTGCAACAAGGGAGCCATCTGAATTCTAAGATGACTCATATCAGTATACCTTGTTCTTTTAAGTGGTGGAATCTGCCCTCCAAGTTTTCCATTTCAAAGCAGAATTAGTAGTCAGGTCCTTTGCTCCTGAAGGATTCTACCTGATGATTAAGGGAAGCAGGATTTCACCCCCTGTCATACAAAAGAGCTCCTACATGCATTTCCTGGCTGCTACATTACGCTTGAAATGAAAGAAGTCAGTCTCAGCAGTACATGTGCATAAAAGATATTTCTCTGTGAGAACATTACTCTTATGTCCATAACCATCTATCCTCTGCAAGACTAGAGGGCTTTTCTAGTTGTTTTGACACTTTCAATTTTAAACCAAAATAAAATAGAATACATAGACAATGAGTGATATCTAAGCAGCCTAACAGGAGAAGGGAACTGCTGTCATCTCTCTCCCTTTCCCACGGAACATTGAACCAGATGGTCTCTCTGGGTCACAGTATCAAGGTTGGAAGAGACCTCAAATATCATCAAGTCCAACCTGTCACCACAGACCTCATGACTAGACCATGGCACCAAGTGCCACATCCAGTCCCCTCTTGAACACCTCCAGGGATGGTGACTCCACCACCTCCCCGGGCAGCCCATTCCAATGACTAATGACTCTCTGTGAAGAGCTTTCTCCTCACCTCAAGCCCAAACTTGCCCTGGTGCAGCCCGAGACTGCGTCCCCCTTTTCTGGTGCTGGTTGCTAGAGAGAAGAGACCAACTTCCTCCTGGCTACAACCACCTTTCAGGTAGTTGTAGAGAGCAATAAGGTCACCCCTGAGCCGCCTCCTCTCCAGGCCAAACAATCCCAAGTCCCTTCCAACCTGGGCTATTCTGTGACTCTATGGTTCTGAGACTTTCAGATATCCCTGAAAAACTGCAGGGATGCTCTTTCCACACTGAAGTCAGCTGCAAAGTTCCCACTGACTTCAAAAAGAATAGACAAGTTCTGCAAGTTATAAAAATACATTGCCAGACTGAGTAAAATGTAAATTTAGGTAAAGCTTTGGAACGCCTCCAAATGCAGCTTGAGCTTTGAAAACAACTGATTCCCTCTCAAGGCCGTTGCAACTGAACATGAAAATTCCTGTTACAATATAGCAAGCTGACATCACACAGGCATAAGTAATGACTTGTGCACCAAAGGAACAGAGCACCTTCTAGTTTGCAGTTTTAGAACAGGGGAAAAAAAGGAAGAAGAAGGTGGGGGGGGGAAAGGAAAGAAAGAAAAAGAAGACTTTGTGTTACTGAATTATGAATTAAATCCTGCTTTTTAATGCTTGCTTCATTTTTTGTTTGCAATTGATTCTTTGACCATAAAATTACCTAAACTGACCACTGTCCTAGAAGGCATGCAACAGTTACTCACAAAGTAGGTTGATCCTAACAATTAATAATCTGTTTCAAATTTTCATAGAGTCATAGAATCATAGAATCAATAAGGTTGGAAAAGACCTCAGAGATCATCAAGTGCAACCTGTCACCCAAGACCTCATGACCACTAAACCATGGCTTCAAGTGCCACGTCCAATCCCCTCTTGAACACCTCCAGGGATGGGGACTCCACCACCTCCCTGGGCAGCACATTCCAATGGCCAATTACTTTTTCTGGGAAGAACTTTCTCCTCACCTCCAGCCTAAACTTCCCCTGTCACAGCTTGAGACTGTGTCCTCTTGTTCTAGTGCTGGTTGCCTGGGAGAAGAGACCAATCCCCACCTGTCTAAAGCCTCCTTTCAGGTAGTTGTAGAGAGCAATAAGGTCTTCCCTGAGCCTCCTCTTCTCCAGGCTAAACAACCTTAAGATATAACAACCCTGAATCCAGATAATCTCTCATTTTCCTTTTTATCTTCCTGGTTTCATGGTTAAGAAAAGAAGAAAGTAACTGTGGAGAGGAATAGTTATGAGTGAATTATCCTACCTCTCCTTACAAGAGAAAGTAAATGTCATGGCATCAACCTGAACTGATCAGAAGTAGGGGCGTCAGATTTACAATACTGAAAGAGACAATTTGTCCGTCGAGTCCTATAATGTATGTCTGGCTGAGTCCACTAACTGAAACAGTACAGAAAGGGGAATGTGGAGACAAGGAATATTCAAGCAGATAATGCTTTTCTTAATGCTGTCTGTGTAGGATGTATTTTAAACATTTGTTTAGTTGGTTTTGGAGGATTTTATTTAATGCTGGTGCTTGGAGACTGCCACTTAATATATAACAATAATCAGATACTGAAGAAGCCAGCTGCTTTCTCAAGCAGCAGCCATAGCAACCAATCTCTTCCTGGGTTGGGAGCCAATTCCACAATTTATAAGCAATTCCATGTTTTACTGTATTATAAAGCCAGCTCAGCTATTCAGCAAAACCTTGACTTCAGGAATATGCATTTGGCTCTGTTGAGGCAGTTGATACAAAAAGGATACCATGCATCTCTAGCATGAGCAAAGTTGCATACATATGTGGGGAAATTTGGGGAGCTGGGTTAGGTTGTTGTTTTTTCCTCATTACAAGGATGGTAGATGTGAGCCGGCATGTGGTGAGGTGGTCAAGAAGGCAAACAGCATCCTGGCTGGTGTTATGAGCAGCGTAACCAACAGGAACAGGGAGTGATTATCCTCCCTTACTCAGCAATGGTGAGGCCACACCTTGAATATTGGGTTCATGTTTTGGGGCCCTTACTACAGGAAAGATATTGAGATGCTGAAGCAGGTCCAGAGAAGGGCAATGAAGCGGGTGAAGGGTCTGAAGAAGAGCTCTGGTGAGGAACAGCTGAGGGAACTGGGGTTGTTTAGCCTGGAGAAGAGGAGGCTCAGGGGAGACCTTCTTGTACTTTACAATTACCTGAAAGAGGTTGTAATGAGGTGGGTGTTGGTCTATTCTCTCAAGTATCAAGTGATCAAGGACAAGATGAAATGGTCTCAAGTTGTCCCAGAGTAGATTTATGTTGGATATTAGAAGAAACTTTTTCACTGAAAGCATTCACAGTATCACAGTATCACAGTATCACCAAGGTTGGAAGAGACCTCAAAGATCATTGAGTCCAACCTGTCACCACAGACTTCATGACTAGACCATGGCACCAAGTGCCACATCCAGTTCCCTCTTGAACACCTCCAGGGACTCCACCACCTCCCTGGGCAGCACATTCCAATGACAAATGACTCCCTCAGTGAAGAATTTCCTCCTCACCTAGAGCCTAAACTTCCCCTGGCACAGCTTGAGACTGTGTCCTCTTGTTCTGGTGCTGGTTGCTAGAGAGAAGAGACCAATCCCTTCCTGGCTACAAACACCTTTCAGGTAGTTGTAGAGAGCAATGAGGTCTCCCCTGAGCCTCCTCTTCTCCAGGCTAAGCAACCCCAGCTCCCTCAGCCTCTCCTCACAGGGCTGTGCTCCAGACCCCTCCCCAGACTCGTTGCCCTTCTCTGGACACGTTCAAGTGTCTTGATGTCCTTCTTAAACTGAGGGGCCCAGGACTGGACACAGTACTCAAGGTGTGGCCCAACCAATGCAGAGTACAGGGGCACAAAGATTTCCCTACTCTTGCTGGCCACACTATTCCTAATGCAGGCCAGGATGCCACTGGCCTTCTTGGCCACCTGCCTATCTATAGGCAAAACTTCAATTCATACAAAGCAAATCTGAGTCAGTAAAACCTGAAAGAAGGTTGGAGCAAGGTCAGACTCTGTCTCAACAGCCAGGTAACAAGTGATAGGAGGAGAGGAAATGACCTTCTTCACTGAAAGAGTGGCTAAGTCCTAGGACAGGCTGCCCAGGGAAGTGGTGGAGTCACTGTCCCTGAAAGTGTTCAAAAATCTGTAGATGCAGTACTGAGAGACATGGTTTGGTGATGAACTTGGCAGTACCAGACTAGCACTTGGACTTGACAATCCTTGAGGTCTTTACCAACCTTAAAGATTCAGTGATTCTGTGAAAACCACTGCCCCCTTGCCTTGGAACAGGACATGAGAGAGTCTGGGACAGCTTCTTCTCTGGAGTCATGAATCTGCATCTTCACAATGGGCATTTGACTCAAATTCATCAACAGCTTTGAGGTTTCCAGCACCAATATTTCTAAGATAAATTTACTTGATCAAGACTATTGATATTATTGTCCATTTCTCTTTGACAGGAGACATTCCAAAACAATGTTATGGAACTGTCTGAGGATTAGTGAAGAAAAATATTTAATCACACCAAGAATTTGAGGGAAAACAAGTGATTTTTTTTTTACAAATATAGAGGTTTCCCCAACAATAATGTAATCTTAAATGAAGAATTGTTGTGACATGTTCTTTGAGTAGTACTTTTTAACAAAGTAATGATACTATTGTCTTGAACATCACCTCAGACATCTGCTGTATACAATACTTAGGAATAAAAATCAGCACCAGATCTCTGCCTCTTTGAAACACCTCCAGGTATGGGAATTCAGCCACCTCCCTAGGGAGACTGTTACCCAGGTGGCCAAGAAGGCATCCTGGCCTGCATTAGGAATAGTGTGGCCAGCAGGAGTAGGGAAGTAATTCAGAAAGTTCTTTACTGAGAGAGTCATTTGTCATTGGAATGTGATGCCCAGGGAGGTGGTGGAGTCACTGTCCCTGGAGGTATGCAAGAGGGGACTGGACGTGGCATTTGGTGCCATGATCTAGTCATGAGGTGTGTGGTGCCAAGTTGGACTCGATGATCTTTGAGGTCTCTTCCAACCTTGGCAATACTGTCATACTGTGATAATGTGATATTTGAGTCTGGAAACAGGCACACCAAACTTCACTGCTGCAGGATACCTCTTTTAATCTTTCATTCATTGTTTGAGCCTAGTAAAGAATTTGCATAGCAATTTAGCCAAATTTCTAGTAAGTCATTAACACAGAGGGCAAGCCAAATCCAGATTTTTACTCAAGCAAGTCATTAGCAAAGATCTCTGAATCATATCAAGATGACTGGAATGTTTATATCTATGGTAGTCCTTTATGCAAACAATTACTCTAATGAGTGTCTGAGATAGAGCATACATTAATTTAATTAAGAGATAATATGAATCGAACAGAACATCGTCACAGAATAATAGTCTCTTGATTCTACATGAGTCCTAAGGCAGAGTAAGGGCACACTGGAACATTTATATTCAAAGAAGAGATGCTTCTCTTTATTTGGTCCTTGTTACTTGCCATGTCTGCTGCACCAATGTTTTTATGTGCATCTGAAGCAGGAGCTACATCTAGGAAGGAGCTACATCTAGCTTCTCTTTGTTTGCTCCTTGTTACTTGCCATGTCTGCTGCACCAATGTTTTTATGTGCATCTGAAGCAGGAGCTACATCTAGGATAATGTGGTGCTTGCAAAGTAAGGATTTAACCCTATTATTTTGCTTAGAAAGGAAACAGGGAACGTTTGTCTTGAGTGAACTCCAAGTTCTCATTTTCCCAAAAAGCTTTTTTCCTTTTTCTTTATCTATTTTTCCCCCCCTTGATTTTCTCTGCCCACAGGAATGACACAGTTGGGTCATTTCTATCAAATGAATGTGGTCACAGCCTCATCTCACTGATTCTGAACTTACCTGACTCTGGCAGGTTTATTGAATTTTTCTATGGAAGACATTATCATAATTTAATCTTTTCCCTAAATAGCTCTCTTTAAACCTCAATACTATTCTGCCATTATTTCTGCCATGCTTAGCTGTATTTGATTCAAATTCTTCTTTGCTGTGTCCAAATATGTAGAGAGAAGATAATTACTACTTAAACTTTAAGTACATAATGATAAACAGCAGGCCAACTGAACACTTGACAGGAGGAGTCTGGGGTAGATTTTTTTTACTTTTCAAAGCACTTCCCAGGATATGAAAGTATCATGCAACTGGCCTCATAAATTCTCATGTTCTAGCATTAAAATGCATTCTTTTTCTGGGCCACATGCCGAGCATTTTGGAACACTGCTCTCAAGATGGTTAAATAGCTTTTGATTTCCACCCCGGATTAATTTCTCACCAATGCACACTGATTTGTTTTATACCAGTCCTGGCCTCCATCATAGATTGCTCTTTCTTCCTCCTTGTATCCATTCTGTGAGAGAACAATCAACTCTTTTCTCAGCCACACAATTTTAATGGCATTTAGTCTTCATTTAGATCAGGAAAATAAAGATCTGTAAACTGTTTCAGGAATTTTGCCACCATTTTTTTTATAGCAGTAGAGAGTTCTCTAGCATGAAGGTAGATCGTACCTGTAATAGCCTTTAAAACCCCTTCCTCAAAGGAATTTGATTCATATTGGTTCTTTTATCCCTTTTTGTCCCACTTGTTCTTCTGCAGTCTCCCATGGCTTTAGTATTCCTTGCAATCTCCTCTTTATTGCTGCCTTTTCTACAGTCACGGAATTGCAGAGTCACTTCAGTTGGAAAAGACCTTTAAGATCATCAAATTCAACCACTGCCTAATTTTATCAAGGCTGGGGTTCCTCAGCACCACACCTCTGCCCCTTTGAAACACCTCCAGGGATAGGGGTTCAACCACCAGCCTGGGGATGTGGGTGGCTCTATTATATCTGCAATGCTGATGGTGTTGGTCTGCATCTGCCCACCTTGCAGGTATGCACTAGCTCCTAATTACTCCTCCCATAAAATTCCTTCCAGGATGTTCACCTAGGGAGAACTTTCCAAGGCACTTCCAGCAGATCTTTACCATCTAACTCCCTCAACTGTTTTTCAAAGCAGCGTTATCTGGCAAGAAGCTTTGGAGTAGAAATCTGCTGGGAGAAGTGTTTCTAACAGTTTCCTCTTCTACTTGTGATTATTGTTCCATACTTCAGCAGATTTGTGGGACTGCTTGGTATCATTATGTGAAATGCATGATTTTATTTCTGAAGTTTTGAAGGTTTCTTTATTCCTGTTCTTTGAAAAGCATCCTATTCTTTGTGGCATTATGTCACTTTAAAATTCAGAATCACCCAAGAGTCATTTAATGGAACTATCATATTCTCAGAGTACAAGAGGCCTAGCAAAATGACAAATCAATGTCTAAAGTACTCAAGATCTGATATGCAAAAATCAGCATGTAGAATGCAAATAACTCAAGAATAATCTTGGTGGGATTACTGCTCTTCAAAGAATATTATGAGTGAAAGAGCTACATTTTAGAAACGGAGATAAACAAAGATACTTCACCACTTAAAAATCTAGAGCAATAGAGTATAATTAAAATAGTGGTTTCCTGCTCTAACTAGAGAAAAGCAGCTCCTGACACATCATCAATTTTCCATTCCTGCAGCTTATCAGCCACCTGCTGAATTGATTCTTTATGCTTTGGGTGATGCCTAGACAGGGAATACTGAAACCCTGCAGTACAGTTGCAAGGATGTCATTCAACCTTCTCTTCTCTTCTGTTTCTTCATTCCCTGTCAGATCTCCTGGGCATCAAACTGGACATCTACGAGGATGATTAAGGGACCAGAACAGCTCTTCTGTGAAGAAAGTCTGAGAGAGCTGGGGCTGTTTAGTCTTGGGAAGAGAAGGATGAGAGGAGACCTTATTAATGTCTATAAATATCTGAAGGGGGGATGTCAAGATGAAGGTGCCAGCCTCTTTTGGTGCCCAGTGATAGGGCAAGGAGTAACTGTCACAAGCTAGAGCACAGGAGGTTTCACCTCAACATGAGGAAAAATTGCTTTACTGTGAGGGTGACAGAGCCCGAGAGCAGGCTGCCCAAAGAGGTTTTGGAGTTTCCTGCTCTGGAGGCTTTCAAGACCCATCCAGATGTGTTCCTGTGTGACCTGCCCTAGGTGATCCTGCTTTGGCAGTAGGATTAAACTCAATCTCTAGAGGTTCCTTCCAACCCCTAACATTCTATAATTCTATGATTCCATGATTTTGGGATTAGCTGAGACTTCACTGGTGACAACAGAGAGCAACTCAGTTATCATCATTACATTTAAACTAGTCTACATTGCAGAGATCGATATCTCTACTCTCTATTCCCTCTTTCCAAGAATGCTCTATTTCACCAAATTTAGCCTCAAAACATTGTCAGAAAGGCTTTGGTAATAACCTAAGTCTCTCTGTGGGTGAATAAATGTGAGGTCAGTGTATGCAAAAAGAAGTGAAGAATAAAATAGGAAACATTACTCTCTTCCTTCCTCTGTGCACACAGTAGATTGAAAGGGCCCAAAGATTTTGGATGTAATGACAGCTCCTTCGAGCACTCGTGTTATTCAATTAAAATACATCGAGCAATAAAAAATGCACAGCATACACATGGCATATACAATAAAAGTAGCTAAATAGGCTAATTGGAAACTGTGCTGCTACAATGACAAATGGCTCCATCTCCTGCTTTTAATTCATATATCATTAAATACCAATGGGGACTAATTTGTAAAATGCCTCACAGGCTTTGATTGACATAAACTGACTGGCTAGTTGCAGCTGCCTTAATGATAGACATTTGCAACAGTCCCAAGGGTAAAAAGATCTGTATTATGCAACTTCTAATGTAGATCACTTCCATGCTTGAGTCTATGAAGAATAATAAGCTACAGCCATGGAACTTCTTGTAGATTGCTGCTCTCTTCCCAACTTACATGTCATTGGAAGGATTTGCTTTTGTCAGAAATATTTAACCTCATTATAATTAAAGGCATTATCTTCAAACACAGGTTCTCCAATTAATGGCTTTGGTTTGTCAGTGCAATTATTGTGCAATTGGTTTACTATGCAAATTCTGTGACTCTCTGAATTCGTCTCATACAGAGATTATTAAGCCAGTATTATACCAACTGTGCCAAGCTGTTCCTTTCTTAAAAAGAAATAATAAAAGGGAAGAAGAGGACTGTGTTAAGATCATGCCCAACATGTGAGACCAAAAATTATTCACTTAGTGGCTAAAAAAATTATCTAAAAGAATAGGATTTTCCCAGCATCACAAGCAGTTTCTTTACTGGGTGAACTGAGATCCAGCCCCTGGGGTCTTGCACCCAAGATCTTTGGGGCTCCATTTTAACACCCAAAACTTTCATGGCCAGTTGTGAGAAATGCCCTGAAAGTAGCACAACAGATGGAGATAACTAAGGGCAAATGCCAGCTTCACAGTAGGAACTAACGTCCTAATGTCACTACCCTTTCCTTCCCACATCTTTGTGTCTTCTTTCTACTATTCTGATTTCTTTTTCTCCCTTTTAGTCATCTGTGTACAAAAAGAGTGTGGTTTTGACAACTAGAGCTTCATCTTATAGAGGTTGCTAAATCAATGTTCTGAAATAATCTGCTGCTGGTGCTGGTAGAAGTTCTCCCAGCCTCACACAGAGAATATCTACCTGGTGAGTAAACAGTTCATCTTCTAGCTGCCTCTTCAGGCAGCACAGCTGTGAGCAGACAAGGATGCACATCCCTTGTGGGGTGACTGGACATTGTGGGTTAGCTAAGGCAGTGTCTCATCTCTTTCTCCATCCAAATATGCTCATGATTTTAAGGAGCCTTCATACTTTAGAAGCTTCATGTCATCTTTCTGAAGGGCAGGCTAGAACACCATGACTTTTGTCAGGAACACAGGAGGACAGTCTTCATTATGGGTAGAGAAATGTGCCCATTCTCAAACACCATGTAAAAAAACCCAAAAACCACTAAGGAGGAGAAGCCCTGACCCAGTCTTTGAGTCCTGCACAGGGTCACATCTGCCCAAAGATGTTTCCCTCTTCTGGTTAGCTAAGGGGAGCACAGCCTTCAACACAGTTAAAAGCTGCCAAATTCTAGTTCAGAATTCAAAAGCAAAGCTCAGAAGCAGAAGCTGGTGGGTTTTGTTTGTGTGTTTTGTTTTGTTGCTGCTTTTTGTTGTTTTGTTTTTTTTTTTTTCCCTTCATTTTTCCTGCTGTTTTTATCTTTTTTAATTCTTTTTGTCTCTGTTTATCTTCTTTTGTTCTGAAGGACACAGACAGCAAGAACAGCATTTGTCTAAACATCTTCTTTTTTTTTCCCCTTTATCCCACATGGACATCTATTACCATCTAAAAGCTGTGCCATAAGGAGTCCACTTCTAAAAGCTTTACAGCAAAAGCAGAGAGTAGTAGAAAAAAACAGGGATGCTGTTTAAAATTAGCCCATTTTTTTTTCAGTTCCTTATGTGTCATGAAGTTTAACTGGTTTTCTCTTTTCATTTCTGTATCTTTAATAGAAGTTAAAAAGATTGTGGATGGCGTTCGTTATCGTGGTACTCAGACTCTGAACTTAGCTGTTTATGGTATTATAAAGTAACATGAGTATGAGGACAACTTCATAAAGCCCAGCCAACCATTCCATCTGAATTAATGCAGCACTGCTACATTTTTCCGAGGTTTTCTATTAGCACCTGTCATAGCACTACCCAAGCTCCTAAATAGTCTTTTTTTAGAAAGAGAATGACTTAAATAACACACTGGATAGGAATTAACTTTATAAAGTGGGTCTTTTAAGGTTTTTAAATTGTAATGCCCTCTATGCTTCCAGAATCCCACTAATATATATTTTCTCTTCTCCTTCTTTGTAAGATTTCAATTTAATTCCTGTCTTAAAAAATTACATTCATTTCAATCCTCACCTCCATCTCTTTGTCTACCATAGAAGAATGGGTTTAGCTTATCTAGATCCACACCTATCTTGTTCACACATCAATCTTTTATCTCTAGAACTGATTTTCAGAAAGTAAAGTATTGGTTTTAGGAGAGCTTCATTATTTGAAGGCATGTACCTAACAGAAATCACACTCAGGCTCGGAAGGATTAACCACCAGAATAATGCATAAAGAAGGTTATGTTCTGGAAAGCATGGAGCTATTTCCTTTAATAAACTTTCTCTGTGGTTCAGTTATCTGTTCACTATCTATTTTTATTCTTTTTTAATGGTGTATTTGGTCTCAAACAGTTAAAATCTAATGAGAAACTTTCCCATCTGAACATGACCTCCAGTAGCTGCTCCCAGCAGGACAACAGAAGATGAAAATCCCAAACTGGGGACTGATGTATCCTGGATACTTGTGGTGGCTTTTAAACTGAGAAAGACAAGATTTGGTCATTTTGTCTGCAGTTAGATGAGTACTAATGTACTTGGTGCAAAACAGCATGTCACATACAGCCTGAAAACTGAAAACTTCCCATATTATGCCTGAACTGGGATATCTCGCTTTGGGCTTGTTTGTTTAAATCATTAAACACTGGGATTTAAAGTAAATCTTTACCTCATACATCCTGGGAGAGACTTTCAAGTATTGCACTTCTGAGAAAGAGATGGTAGCCAAAATCAGGTTTTAAAACCCAGCCTTTTATTTGGCTGTATTCTATATAAATTGACAAAGTGCTCTTAATAAAGGAGGTAATTAATAATGTATAATTATTACTCTTTTACCTGAAGTGAATTATTTTTTTTAAATAAATCATTATTTAATTAAATTTATATTTAATTTCTTGTATTTATTTTCTGCAAGGGTTAAATGGGAAAAAAAAAACCTCTTATTTCCCACCTCCCACTTTGCCATCCCGGCCTCCTCTTTGCCACCCTAAGAGAGCAAACTTGTGAGCATCTTGGAAGGGAGATATTGTCAGGAATGTAATCATTAAGAGAGCAATCATATGTAAAATAGGTATGCTCTAATTTAACCCATCAATCATTTGGGAGTTCCATTTAGGGGAATGTATTTTCAAGAAGAAGGATTCAAAGCATGAACTCAAAAATTGCTCATTTTGCAAAGTAACTAAGAGCAAACACGCATTCATTTGTCATGTCAGCATTTACAGGAGTCAAATGGCTCTTTTGAGGGCCATAATAAGGCTTGGGGAGAATACTTCAGCAAAAGCTATCAGTGCTCTCTGAAATAAAAATGTTAAGTGCTAGAATAACATAAAACTTCAGAATTTGCCAAGGATTTGAATGAACAGAGGAACCAAGGATTTGAATGAACTCAAACATGGGGAGCATTCAGTGAATGAATACATTTAGTCATCTGAGGACTGGTCATTTGTAAGTTTCCCAGGAGATGTAGCAGGAGAAGCCTTGTCTGTTCAAACTTTAGCTCTCAGATACATCAAGACTTGAAGCTCAAAGGAATTCTAAAGCCACTAAGATGATGAGGGGAGAGGCTGATAGACCTGGGGCTGTTCAGCCTGGAGAAGAGCAGACTGAGAGGGGTTCTCACTAATGCTGATCAAATCTAAAGAGTGAGTGTCAGGAGGATGGATCCAATACAATACAATACAATACAATACAATACAATACAACAGGTTGGAAGAGACACAAGGGGTACAATACAGTACAATACAGTACAATACAAACCTAAACACTAAAGGCACCAAGGGCTCATACATCCAGTGACAGAACAAGGGGCAATGGACACAAACTGGAACACAGAAGGTCCTACATAAACATAAAGAGAAAATCAGTTTGAGTGTGGCCGAGCTCTGGACCAGTCTGCCCAGAAGGGCCCTGGAGTGTCCATCTCTGGAGGCATTCCAAACTTGCCTGGATATGTTCCTGAGTGATTTACTCTGGGCAATCCTGCTCTAGCAGGGGAGTTGGATTTGATGATGTTCAGAGGTCACTTCCAACTCCTGCCATTCTGATTCAGTGTAACAAAAGCTGAAGGTTTTCTTAGTGTCAGTCTCCTGGGCCTTGCTGTTGAACAAGAATGGTTCCTAAAGCTTGGCAGGTTTTCAAGTCAATACAACAGATATGTAAACCAATCATTGAAGATTTCTTTCTCTGAAAGACCAGATTAGAAAGAAATATTCTTCACAATATTAAGCAGGAAATCCCTGGCAAAAACTCAAATGTAGCAAATCCCTGAAAACAGGGATTAGAAAGAAGGAGCACTGCACTGCAGAAAACCCAGGCTGTGTGAATGCTGTGCCAACAAACTGGTCCTGTCAGTTTGTACAGAATAATGTCACTTAATGTTACAGCAGACACCATGGAACTCGCATTGAGATGTTCTCTTTAATGACCACTGTATGACAGCTGTATATATGGATAAAAGGGTGCAAGTGTCTGGATAATTCTTTCTTCTTTGTGTGTTTTCTGTGAAATTCAGGGAGAAAAGGGAACAAGAATGATAAGTCTTTCTAGTCACATAAAAGAGAAAAAAAACCCTCAGAACTATTCCCCATAATTTGAAGTATTTTGTGCCCTTTTTGTAACTGCTTAACAAAGATTCATTCTCACTTCTTGAAGGTAGTAATAGATGAAAGAAACACATTTGTGGAGTACTTTTGGTAGCAGTCTGGGAAGCATTTACATTGTAATCTAACAGTGTGGTTGCAGATGAACCAGAATTGGTTTTAAAGCAGTTCTGACACCAATACCTCTGTGGCAATACTTTTGAGCTTAGTTTAATGGTATGATGTTAAAAGTTAGAGGTTACTTTAAACAGGTTTTTTCCCAGCCTCTGACTACTGCTTCCTGTCTCATGGTGCACTGTGTTCTGGAAGGAAATTAAATAATCCCTGTGAATTTTAATTTATTTTTTTTCAGTAAATGAGTTTTCCTAATGCCTTCACTGAACCACAATTCTGGTTTTCAAACAAAAACATGCAGTCTTCATTTTTGTTGCGAGGTAGCTCCAGTGAGCAGCTCAGCTCCACTCAGCTGCTTGATCGCTCCCCCCCCCACACACAGTGGGAATTGGAAGGATAAAAGTGAGAAAACTTGTGGGTTGAGATAAAAGCAGTTTAAAAAGTAAAGCAAAACCAGCATGTGCAAGCAGAGCAAAGCTTGGAATTCATTCACACCCTCCCATCAGCAGGCAGCCATCTCCAGGACAGCAGAGCTCCATCATGCATAATGATTTCTTAGAAAGACAAACACCATCACTCCAAATGTCCCCCTTCCTTCTTCTCCCCACAGCTTTCTATGCTGAGCATGGTGTTACATGATATGGAATATCCCTTCAGTCAGTTGGGATCAGCTGTCCTGGCTGTGTCCCTTCCAATTCCTTGGGCACTCCCTTCCCCTACTCACTGGTGGGGTGAGGTGAGGAACAGAAAAGTCCTTGACACTGCTTCTAGCACAAATCCAAAGCACAGCATCATACAAGTTACTGTAATGAAAATTAACTCTATGCCATTCAAACCCAGTAAATTATATGAATGGAACTGAGAAGAAATGTGTGAGCTGTCACATAGTTATGAAATGAATGAAAAAGTTGGAAACTTCACAAGTAAGTTAACCTGCAAATTCAGTGAATGTTTCTCTCCTGAAAAAAAAAACACTTACTTGAGCACTTCATTTTGAAAGGTAGAGAAAATCACTTGTTGCATCCTAATGAAAGTCAGAGAGTGTAATTGCATCGTTCAAAAGAGAAAGCAATCAGCTAAGGACTTGTTTAAAGCTTCCTTTCTGAAATGATCCACGCAACTGGAACTCATGGCCACCTTTAATAACAGCTCTGTAACTGAGATCATACATAACGCACACACAAGGCGTGCAGATGAAACGGTGATCTGTGGGTTTGATCAAAATATCAGGAAAGGAAAGGAAAGGAAAGTTGAGGGGGTGATGGAAAATGAGTTATCTGAGTAACCTGATTTTTAGAAAAGGTCTGCCTGGTCTTTAGAAAAGGTCTTCATATTAATGAAATCTACAAGTATTCATCACTTCTGATTATTAAAACACCTTCAGATCTGGAGGGTGGATTTAGGAATGCCTCAAGGAAAGTCAGTGTGTCACCTCTGTTTAAGTCACTCCAAGTACTTTGGTAGAAATTGCAGGAAAGACAGCTCACGTTTGACACGAAGGCATGAAAATTTAGCATTAAATCTACTAGAAAAGCTGAGTAAAATGATATAATAAGGATTTTTAATACTTTTTTGGTTTATGAATATTCAAAAATTTTTTTTTTAATTTGGAGTTACTGGAAGAGTAGTCTTCTATAATACTTGTCTCTGGGTATTCAGGTATTAATGTCACAAATGGTAGACGTGGCTCGATGAAGCAATCTTACAGGGGCAGAAGTCCCACCAGAGTGTGAAAAAGATCTGCAAAGACAGGGTTCTCAGAGAAATAGATTTTCTCTAGGGTTGTTGCCTAAATTGCCCTGGTGTGCTGTCACAAACACAGAAGAATAGTACAATTGCTTAAATAAGAAATTATGCAGCCTTAAGTCTACAATGTTTTCCAGGTCTGGAACATTTCCAATTAGGAGCCAATGAATATAGGTTTCCATGGTGATTAGCTAAAATGTGAAATGAACTTCATTTCATGATAATTGCCACATATTTGCAGCTGAAGTGCATCTTTCATATTCAGCCTAAGATTTTCAGGCACTAATCACAGCTCTGGATCTGAATCTACTGATGAAACCTATAATAAAACACAGGGCTATCCTGCATGTTTTTTGAAGGCAGGGAGCTTACAGGAGACCGAATCTGATTTTGTGTAAAATGCATTTCATTCGTTTGGCTTTTGTTTGGGTGTTTGTGCAATCTTCAAAGAAGCAGTACCTATTCTACTTTTAAAACAACCACAGGAAAAAACCCAAACAGACACAAAACCCACCCCCAAACCCCAAGAAAACCCAACAAACTTTAATAGAAAATCCCTTCCTACGACAGCCATGAAAAGCAGGCAGTGCTTTGACTATCTCCCAGTAAAACAGCTGCATGTTCCTGTTACATTTCCCCCAAATCTTATATGTATGCCACAGCATTTGAATTTCACTATAGCTCTCTCAAACCCCACGTACCCATGCGTTTTGCATCACAATACACTTGCCAGCAAAACCTAGCAGCATAGCCTTTCACAATTTTATGGCATTGTGAATGTGTGCAGCAATTAGACTGTAATAATAGGATGTCAAATGCTGCTTTAATAGCTCTTCTGAAAGCCATCTTTTCTTGGTGGAATGAATGACTATTTACAAATCCGTTTATCTTACAAATTCTGGTTGAAGTGGAAGAGAAAGGTTGACCTGCTCAATTAGGATCTCCTGCTGGTTCAAAATTAAAAGCCCTGCTTCTCTGTTGAAGGAAGTTGACATACTCCTTAGATCAGATCATATCCAATTCTGGACACAAAAATAACCCAAACCAAAATAAGCTACGTTTTCTATTGGTCTCTGAGCTATGTAGCTGATTGTACAAGATCAGAAAGGGCATTTCTTTCAACTACTAAAAATTCTTCCTTTAACACCGTTTTAAGTATTGATGTCAGGGAATTCTTCAGTGACCCATCATTGACATGCTGAAACTACTAACTTCTACTAACTTTATCTGCAGACAAAAGCAGTTGAAGAGCTGTAGATCCACCCTGGGGAAGAGACTGACATTGGCTTTGGGGTAGCCCCAAACTTGATTGCCCATTGGAATGGGCTGCTTGGGGAGGTGGTGCAGTCACCATCACTGGAGGTGTTCAGGAGGGGACTTGATATGGTGCTTGGTTGCATGGTTTTAGTTGATTAGGTTGTGTTGATTGATAGGTTGGACACGATGATCTTGAAGGTCTCTTCCAACCTGGTCTGTTTTATTCTATTCTATTCTATTTATTCTGAATAGAGTCCTCCAAAATGGCACAATCGTGATCTAAATGGTTTTTGTCCTTATGTGCTGAATGATGTTGGTATAGTTTGAAGCTGAAGGGGTCTGGGAAGTTAGGATGGATTTTGCAGACTTTTGGATTTTTAAAATCTGAGGTATATGGCATTCACTAAAGGACCAAGTTTTGTATAATTTGTGTTACCTGTGTGGAAACTTCTGGTATGAGAAGAGGCTGAGGGAGCTGGGGTTGCTTAGCCTGGAGAAGAGGAGACATTATTGGTCTCTACAACTACCTGAAGGGAGGTTGTAGACAGGAGGGGGCTGATCTCTTCTCTCAGGCAAGCAGCACCAGACCAAGAGGACACAGTCTCAATATATGCCAGGGGAGGTTCAGACTGGATGTTAGGAAGAGGTTCTTCATAGAGAGAGGGATTGCCCATTGGAATGTGCTGCCTGGGGAGGTGGTGGAGTTGCCATCACTGGAGGTGTTTAGGAGGAGACTTGATGGAGTGCTTTTGTCACTATAAACATCTGATTGGACTATGGAGGCCATTTCTTGAGAGAGTCCACTGCAAAAGAGTACTCAAGTCCACATATCCATTCTCTGAGTGATTTGTACACATGGGCCAGCAAATGCAGGAAATTGAAACGTGTAACATAGTGGGATTTAAGTAGCTAGGTCAATGTTATGTCGGTATTATTCCTAAGTCTTTCTCTCATGTCAAGAGCCCTTTGAAAACAACAAAGGAAAATATAATATTCACCTGCATTTATTTTCCTTCCTTCCCTCCTTTCTCCTTCCTTCCTTCTTTCCCTCCTTTCATTCCTTCCCTCCTTCTTTCCTTCCTTCCCTCCTTCTTTCCTTCCTTCCCTCCTTTCCTTCCTTAAAAGAAACAAGCAAGCAAGCAAACAAACAAACCAAATCCAACCAACCAAACAGAATAGTTATTGCTCTAGAATGAAAGACCTTTTATGCAGAGACATAAAAGCTGCTGGACTGCTGGATCAGATTACTTAGAGCAATCACACAGACAAAAGGCAACAAAAATGCTGTCGCTGTTGAAGCCATAAAGTGCAATTCTTGAGGCAAGCTTCTGGTACCTGTTTTGTCTCTGACTAATGTGTCACAATGATCAGCAAAAGGATGCACTAATGAAATAACAGCTCTCTTAATCACTTGATTAAAGTTGCAATAAGGTTGAATGCAAGGGGTTGTGAGCCAAATTAACATCTGGCATGATATAAGAATAGAAAAAGAATAACTGAAGGTAAGTGGGTGTCTGGAACAGGAAATTATGTTCCTTCTGTGATTATTTAAGTTCATTTTCTGAGTATTTTGGAATTCTCTTTCTTTACAAACTTACAGAGGAAAGCAAGCCTATGCATTGAGGAAAAACAGAACTGGAAATACTTTGTAAGTGGATTTGATCTTTTGGCAAGCTTAGAACTGCAATGGAGTGTCAAATGCACCTAGTTCCCAATGGATAATCTGAACCACAGATGAGTATAGAGGCAATCAACAAAATAACTAGAAACAGTGTGATGACTTGAGATTGAAGAAATCTGAATTGTATATTTCAAATTCTGTTAGTTGGTATTGATGATATTGGTAAATATGATATGTGTTATATATATGTTTCATCTCTCATGCCTGAAGGTGGCAATCCGCAGTGTTACCTCATGATACAGAGCTGTGAGAACCACTGCAAGAGACATAGAAATTAAGGCCAATGTTTATGCATTTTCTACACTTTATTTTTAGTTGATCATCAAAGTTCAGTGTTCTGTGGTGGCTGAGAATATGGAAAGTGTGTTTGTAAGTTACATACAGCTAAATAGGAGCATTTTTTCTTAGTGGATGTTCTGGCACAGAAGTATCATTTTAGAATAGGAAGAAGTAGTCTCTTCTGTCATTGCTTGAACATAAGGAGGAAGTTCATTACAATGAGACTGGTAGAATACTAGAACAGAGTACCCAGGGATGTGGTTGAGGCCCCATCCCTGGGGACAGTCAAAGTCAGACTTGATGCGGCCCTGGGCAACCTGATCTAGATGGAGGTGTCCCTGCTGACTGCAAGATGACTTTTGAGCATCCCAACCTAATGCAATCTGTGAAAGAAGAAACTTGGTGCAAGTGAGGCTACCTGTCCTGTCTCCATGCATGAGATGTAAGTTGAAAAATGACAACAGGACCCCTGGACCCTGTCAAACATTGTCTCTGAAAGCTACTGAGGCTGTACATTAATCAGGATATGTCCCTTTTGATCACACATGGTAAGCTGTGCCTCTAAGGGATTCCAGTTTGTCATGATGCTTCCCAGCATGGATTTATGGCTGCCTTACCTTGTTATTTACCTTGAGACCACTGAATTTGGGGGTGGAAAGAGACACTGGTGAAAAGTACTAAAACATCGTTTCTGTATAAAACGCCCTCTGAAATCTGCTTATCTAATAGCAAATGTTTCTTATTCCTTCCAGCTATGAAAAGCCTTTACCTCCTCCTATCAATTTCTGTAAATTTATTGAAAACTCACTAATTTTTCTTGACTCAAGAGTTCTCAGAGCTTATAGACAGCCCTGTGAGTTACTGCTTAACACGTGTTTAATCTACATTCTTCCTAGCTGCCACAGAATATTCTTTTGTATTCTAGGGACAAAATACAAACACTAATGGAAACATGATGCTATTACTGGAGTTCTGGTATTCTCATAAATATGATTCATAGGTGGAAATGCATTTTTTACACTTTGCCTATGAAAGGAGATGTGAGATTTTTCACAATAGCAACTCCAGGGTTTTTTTTTCCCCCAAGAGTTGTTAAAAAAAATAAATCTGACTTTTTTTTTTTTTGGTTGTTCTCTAGCACCTATTGTTCAGAGCCCCATTTGAAATCCTGTTCATTTCACAGAAGGGCCTGATGGACATTGTCAGGAATGTACCCCTGAAGATCTGCACAGTGATGACATGGAAACAAACTGTGAAGCTCAGCCGTTAGCATTTACTGTGAGGCTATTTATACCTTGGATTGAAGACTGCCAGGAAGGCCTGGGGGCATTATTATCATGGAATAATCGAACTCCCTGTAGTGTGTCATTGCTTAATCATATTTTCTTTCTTGAAATTTAAATTTAAAGAAGTTTCCTAAAAGTTATTTTTCATTTTCTTTCCTTCCATTGCTATTTAGACATTTCTGCATAATTTTCAAGTTGCTGAGGGACTTGGTAGAGTTAGAGAAGTTGGCCTAGGCAGTATTACATTTCTTCTTCAATCAAAATGATTCTCTGCTTCTTTTCTGTCTTGTGTTTTACTTGGTTTGACCTAATGCTAATTAATCATTCTGGCATGCATTAGGAATAGTGTGGCCAGCAAGAGTAGGGAAATCATTGTGCCCCTGTACTCTGCATTGGTTAGACCACACCTTGAGTCCTGTGTCCAATTCTGGGCCCCTCAGTTTAGGAAGGACATCAAGACACTGGAACGTGTCCAGAGAAGGGCAACAAGGCTGGGGAGAGGCCTTGAGCACAAGCCCTACCAGGAGAGGCTGAGGGAGCTGGGGTTGTTTAGCCTGGAGAAGAGGAGGCTCAGGGGAGACCTCATTGCTCTCTACAACTGCCTGAAAGGTGGATGTAGCCAGGAGGGGGTTTGTCTCTTCTCTCTAGCAACCAGCAGCAGAACAAGAGGACACAGTCTCAAGCTGTGCCAGGGGAAATTTAGGCTGGAGGTGAGGAGAAAGATCTTCACGGAGAGTAATTTGTCATTGGAATGTGTTGCCCAGAGAGGTGGTGAAGTTGCCATCCCTGGAGGTGTTCAAGAGGGGATTGGATGTGGCACTCGGTGCCATGATCTATTCATGAGGTCTGTGGTGACAGGTTGGACTCAATGATCTTTGAGGTCTCTTCCAACCTTGGTGATACTGTGATACTGTGATGACAATGGTTAATGCATGAATATATAGGAGACAACACAAAACTGCTAATCTAACATAATTAATGTCAAAAATGGCATATTCTGGCCCATGGATATTATTTCCTTTTTCTAGTAAATAAAATCTTAAAAAAAAAAAAAAACAGAAAGAAAAGATAATCAAGAAAAAGAAGATGGAAGAAAAGCAAACCTTCAGTGTTTGAGAAGAAAAGTAAACCTTCAGTGTTTGGCAGTTAGGAGCTTATTCACACTTTGGTCTCTTGAATTTGAGGTACAGACTGAGACTGGTCATATATAAGGGTTAAACCACAACAGAGAGCTATGAAAACTCTAGGTCCAGGTTGAAGGTGACTCGTGGGACTTGGAAATTAAGGAAAAGAGAAGCAGGTAGAGTTTTAACAAACTTTGCAGCAGTTCTGAGGTATGTTTGGGGCAGAGACAAGACACAGCATGGCAGGCATGTGATCTAGCTGGGCCATCCTACTGCCCACAACGGGGACCACTGAAAGTAGGCAGGCATCATTTTCTGCTATCTGCTGGGAGTGTCAAAGCTATTCAGGGGTTTATTATTAGCTCTCACAAATCCCCAAATTAGTATGAAACTGGAAACAGAGTTGTCATGCATCTCTGTAAAGGTTTTTATTCTTCTTTAGGATTTGGCATTCAGTCATTAATCCCATAGCATTGCTAGCAGTCCTTGGAAAGACTTTCAAAATGTGTATGCTGGAGCTGTTCTTCTGCAGTTCATCATAACACTGCTGAGAGAAATTCTCTCTTCTCAGGCTCCTGTAGCCTTCCCTGAATCCTGATCCTTGCTCCAACCAAGAGGGCAGGACACTTTTTTTTTTTTTTCAATTAAATCAGTCCTTCTGTAATGGGGCTGACAAGGACCACTCAGCATCAAGCTACCTGCTGTGGTTTCATACTACTGGCCCTCCTCCTTGAGAATTACCACTCTAAGTTACATTTTGGCCTAATCTTGCCTCAAAACAATGGCTAATGTAGCTTCAATATTCTAGTCTTGATCTGCAAATGGAAAACAAGCACAACTTTGATCTAACATGGAAGAAATGTTCAGTACTTAATACTCTGAGAGTTCAGAGCACTGAAAAGACTTAGTAGAGGTATTTGCCTTGTTCATAGCAAAATATTCATCCTTTTACATTTTTTACCATTTCTTTAGAGTGCTTCTGTTCCTTTGGGATGTAAAGACAAAGTTCTTACAGACTTGAAATGATAGTTATTAATGAAAAAAAAAAGATAGAAAACCCATTAGCTGTGCAAGAAATGGCAAAAGAATGCAGCTCTCTTATGGTTATTTGATAATTTGGGGGGGAAAGATATCTCTCTTGTGAGTGCATGCTCACAAAGCAATCACTCTCCCACAGTTTTCAGGCTCAGACACATTTCTAATATACTTTTGTGAATATGGCATCTCCCATTCTTTGCTGCCTAAGTATTACAACATAAAATTCTTCACACAGAACAGTGGCACTCACACAGAACAAGAGGAATCAGGGTGCTTGAAGTTTTAAGGAGATTGTTTTTTCATGTCTGCCATGGCTTTTCTTTCTTCTAGATGCCTAGAACTGAACATCTTGCTTTCACTAACTAAATTAATTTCTTATTACTCAAGATGTTATCTTCTGTCACTAGAAAAAGTAAAAATACCATCAGAAATGTCCAGAAAAGTACAGTCTAATTCAGGATGCAAAAGGGTTGACTTTATGTTTGGACACTCCTGTTTTATTTCAGGTACTGTAAACCCTTCACCTTTTGCTGACCCTAATGAGTTCTAACTCATCTTTCCTAGCCAGTGCTCACTGAACCTCTGGGCATGGGGTGCCTGCAGTAACAGACTTTCAGATGGTTTTCTCCAATGGCAGGTGAAGGATACAGCAGGTTTAGCTGAGCCAGCAGTGTGCCCAGGTGGCCAAGAAGGCCAATGTCATCCTGGCCTGCATTAGGAATAGTGTGGCCAGCAGGAGCAGGGAAGTCATTCTGCCCCTGTACTCTGCATTGGTTAGGCCACACCTTGAGTACTGAGTCCAGTCCTGGGCCCCTCAGTTTAAGGACATCAAGACACTTGAATGTGTCCAGAGAAGGGTGAAAGGCTGGGGAGAGGTGTTGAGCACAAGTGCTACAAGGAGAGGCTGAGGAGCTGTGATTGTTAAACCTGGAGGAGAGGAGGCTCAGGGGAGACCTCATTGCTCTCTCTACAACTATCTGAAAGGTGGTTGTAGCCAGGAGGGGGTTGGTCTCCTCTCCCAGGCAACCAGCACCAGAACAAGAGGAGACACTCTCAAGCTGCACCAGGGGAAGTTTAGTCTCAAGGTGAGGAGAAAGTTCTTCACTGAGAGAGGCGTTCGTCATTGGAATGTGCTGCCCAGGGAGGTGGTGGAGTCACCATCCCTGGAGGTGTTCAAGAGGGGATTGGATGTGGCACTTGGTGCCATGGTCTAGTCATGAGGTCTTGGTGACAGGTTGGACTCGATGATCTTTGAGGTCTCTTCCAACCTTGGTGATTCTGCGATACTGTGAAAATGAACTCTCATTGTTTTCTGTTATCAGATTTCCTGTTGGTATCTCCCACTGGTTTTTAGAATTACCCTCTGCTACAATGTGACTTTTAAGAAACTGCATTTTTCTTGTCCTTTCTTAGGCCTGTGGACCTTTCCAAATAATGAATGCCACAGAATGGCTGATGGTGCTGCTGCTTTGCTTTCTCTCATGATTAGAAAGTGTGATGCCAGTCTTGATATACTGAAATGAACAGTTAGATACTGAAATGAACGGTTTCTAATCTCTTTGAAGTCTTTCTTTAAACCCACAGAAGTCTGGTTGTGGAGTACAGCTTGATGATGTGCTCTACAGCTCTAAACTTTAATGAGGTCAGGGAAAGTCTGTTTCTCTTGATCTGCAACTAACTCCTGTCAGGGCAAAGTGAAAACTGGTGTATGACATTTAAAATTAATTGATCAGCCAGCAGTTAGGAAGCCACAGCATCCTTTGCTAGGGAGAAGCAGCTGGATCCAACCTCTAACTTCCTATGATTTTTACCTTATTCCCCCTGAGTATATTTTGCAGTCATATGTTCTTTCCCCTGTTTCTTCTTTGCTGGGGTGACAGCTTCCACTCTCTGTTCTCTCTGTACTCTTCTCCCATCTGCTGAAAGGTGTGGTACAGAAATGGAGGCTCTGCTACAGGTTAGCATCTTTTTACCAAAACACTGGGCATTGTCCTGGATTTAGGTTTGGAGCTGCATAAAGATAACAAAACTCTAAACCCCTTTAGGGTTTTCCGGCTTGAGCTACTCAGCAGTGAAATGACAGGAGACTGCTAAAAATCTACTCATAGAATCAACAAGGTTGGAAAAGACCTCAAAGATCATCAAGTCCAACCTGTCACCCAAGACCTCATGACTACTAAACCATAGCTTCAAGTGCCACATCCAATCCCTTTTTGAGCACCTCCAGTGACAGTGACTCAACCACCTCCCTGGGAAGCACATTCCAATGGCCAACAACTCTTTCTGTGAAAAACTTTCTCCTCACCTCAAACCTAAACTTCCCCTGGCACAGCTTGAGACTGTGTCCTCTTGTTCTGGTGCTAGTTGCCTGGGAGAAGAGACCAACCCACCTGGCTACAACCTGCCTTCAGGTAGTTGTAGACAGCAATAAGGTCACCCCTGAGCCTCCTCTTCTCCAGGCTAAACAATCCCAGCTCCTTTAGCCTCTCGTCATTTGCCTTCAAACTTTTCTTTTCATTCCATGTAACTTTGTACCTCCTTTCTAGCCACAATAAAAAAAATGTAAATAAGATAATGATGCATTATCTATAGGTTTAGTCAGCTTTTATCCACCAAAGACTAATATGGGTGAGCAGGTAGGAGGAGAACCCTGTGATTCAGTCCTTAGTCAGAGAAAATGAATAGAATTATTTATACTCAGTTCTCAGTGATTCCAAGTCTTTTAGCCAAGTGGTCTGTGCATATTTAAAGGAGAGAGAGAGACACACACACACACATTTGCACATTTGTATTTTGGGAAGGGGTACAGAAGAAGTAAATTAATTAATGGACTTTTATCATGATGTAGAGAAGTACATGTCAAGTTGAAATCTTCCGTGACTGCAGCAATAAGCAAACTACTACAATAATTAACACAAGTTGTTGAAGGAACCTTCTCCGTATCAGAGTGCTCTGAGTTGTAAGGACAGTCTGAGTCAGGGGTAAACTATGTGTAAGAATCTGGAGTCTTAAGAGAAGGCTTAATGAAGGAGAAAGCCACAGGACTCTTTTGGAAGGCAATATTTCTATTTATCACAATTCTCATGAAAGCTTTTTCCCTCTTTCCACAGAAGTGTTAGACCGCAATGAAGTGTGACATGGGTAGGTTGATAGCGCTACTCATCACATTAAAGCTAAAACCTGTGATGTTTCAGCAAGAGCAGGAGTAGGTTTATAGGTCCCTTTGGTCCTGACATGCAGTGTTATACCTTTTGATACTAGATTGTATTGAAGTCTTTGCAAGGAAAGACCAGCATAGCTTTGCATGGCCAGCTAGTGGTGTTACAGCAAAATTTTTCCATGAAATTGTTTGCTAGTCCTGATCACTGAAAATCATCTCTTCAACTTTGGTTCAAAATGACAAATCTTTCCTTTTCATGTAAATTTTAATTTCATTTCTTGGCTTTCTATTTCTTTTTTTTTTTTTTTTTTTAATTTCCACTTTAGGCTTAAATTTAAAAACAATAGAAAGGTCCAAATCTTGCTTTCTGGGTTTTGATCTGTAAGGAGATTTGTCAGGGAGTGCTAAGGTGAGTGTGCTGAATTGCTGAAGTGGAAAGAGTAGAAATGATGAGGGGATTAGAGCATCTTTCTTATGAGGAGAGGCTGACAGACCTGGGATCTTGAGCCTGGAAAAGAAAAGACTGAGAGGGGATCTTATCAGTGCTGATCAATATCTAAAGGGTGGAGGTCATGAGGATAGGCCCAGCCTTTTTTTCAGTGGTGCCCAGTGATAGGAAACAGGCACAAACTAAAAGACAGGGGGTTTCACTTGAACATAAGGAGAAGCTTCTTTAGGGAGCACTGGACTAGGCTGCCAGAGAGATTGTCAAGTCTCTTCTCTAGAGACTTTCAAAACCCACTTGGATGTGCTCCTGTACAACCTGGTCTAGGAGAAACTGCTATAGCAGGGGAGATGGGCTAGATGATCTCTGGAGGTCCCTTCCAACCCACATCATTCTGTGGTTCTGTGATAGGTCCTTGCAGAGCACTCAAACTGCCAGAGTAGGACAGGGGTACCTGCATTGGAAATACGAGGGGAACATTTTGTTCCAGTATTTCTTTTAAGTCAGATGGTTTTAAAGCTAAAGAAATAAATAATAAATTCAAGGGACTTTTAATAAAGGTGTTGAGGTAGAACAGCGAAGTCAGGATATCAAGCTATCAACTTCATCTCAAACTCAATGACAGAATCAATCCAACATTTGTAAAGACTCAGGAGATGTTTGAAAATCTGGAAGACAAAAGATCAGATTTGTGAAGGCTAGGTTTTCCAGGGGGAAAGGAAAGAGAAAAGAGGCTTCCATTTTATAAGTAACTTTTAAAGGAAATCTTTGTATATGTGTGCCTGGTTTTGCAATACAAAGGCAAATCCTTCTGCTGACAAGTCACCAAGCCTCCTATTAATAGACTTTCTAATCCTCCAGATATGGTGAACATTTTAAAGTTTGCCAGGAATGTAGATTAGATGCTATCTGAGAAGTAGTGGGGGTTTATTGATACAATGTGACACAATTAATTTTGGCTAGAGCATGGCTTTTTTTCTATCAGTAGTAGAAAAATACCAGTCTGCTCACACCAAGTGCCTGTTTACCTGCTGCTCTTTGGTATTTCCTGGGTGGATATGGCCATAAAACTTGTTTCTACACAGTGCTGAAACCATGTGGTAGATTTGGTCCCCTTTTTGGGTATTGTTGAGAGGGTTCTGTCTTTGCAAGATGTGTGTGTGAGCTTCCCAGCAGCTAAAGATTAAATAAGCAAAGGAGGTGCATTTCCTCTGTCACCAATTTACTTTGGCCCATTGGGATTTCAATGGTCCTAACATTAGATTATCTTAAAAGAGGTGAGTGGATAATGCAAAAAAAAACCAAACCAAACCAAACCAAACCAAAACCCCAAAATTCTGCATTTTCTTTCTTTTTCTAAGTCAGAAAGGAGGGGAGAAAACTAATTGTGCCATCCTTACCTCATAAATACTCTTTATCATATCCTTCTGTTTTCATGTTTGGCATTCACAGTTTCTAAAAACACTTTCTCACATACCCAAGTTTGATTCATTTGAATTCAACAGGTATAAAATGATGAACTCTCCCTCAGCAGTGATCAGATGTGAGCAGCAACATCTGCTCTAACAACCAGTACAACTGCAATTGCCACCGGAATCCCTCCACCTTAAGGCCACCAGGTTGTGCGGCTGTCAGAAGGCTCAGGCACAGTATTTCCATCACCAGCAGCTCCTTCTGAACAGCCTCAAGATGCTCTCTTGTTCTCTGTGTAGCAAGTATGAACAATGTAAAAAGCAAAGTGTGTGTTTTTTATTTTGTCCTCCTGGCTGTGAATGCATAAACAGCAGCTTGATTTGAAAGGAGAGCCTTTAAAAACTCTTTCAGTGACTAAAGTGTTCATACAAATCACCGTGTTAATTATATCTCCTAAAAATTATGCAAATAATCTTTTTAGCCGTGAATTAATCAATGTTAATCACTTGAAAAATTGCTTTTAACTGGATTCTTTTTTTTTTTAATAAAAACATGTCAAAGTATTTAAAATTCTTATGGTGAGCTGACATGTTAATAGTTCTGTTTTATCTCTTTTTGATAGTGACAGACGAATACTCCCTGCGTTATTTTGGTGTTGAGCAACACACACAGTAGGTGATCACAGGTGTAAACCTCTTACACTGGGTTCCAGAGTCTTGCAAGTGTTTGGAAAATAACAAACCTGATTTCACATCTCAGTATTTCATTTTAGACACTTATGGTGTAAGAGAAATCACCCTAATGGAAATGTAAAAACTAGATTAACTGTGTGAGACACAGTCAAACAAGGCACTTGACCTCTTCTTCAGAGCTGTGGACATAAATTGCTGGCTAATCTAAATATGGTAGAAAACAGTTCTCAAGACCAGAACCTTTCATTCACAAACCATTTGACAAACCCATATCTGTTTACTGACTCAAAGATTCATTTAGTTCAAACACCTTCACTGGTGAAGGTTGGCACGAATCTGGAAAGTGAGATGACCAGGTCTTGACTCTGTGCCTCCCCCAGCTGTGATGTAGAAATAGACCCTGGGATTTTAAGCATACCTAGACCCAGGAGCAACCATGATGCTACTGCTCAAGCTGGATCTATACCTACTTCTACACCTGGGCATCTGCTTGAATTTTTGAGACTCAAAATCTTCCAGTATTCTTTCTTAGGGTTTAGAAAACCAGAATCTAACACAGCTAACCACCACAGCATCTCCCAGAACACATAAAACACAGAAAGTGCCACAGAAAGATGTTTAGACATCCTTCCAGCTTGGATTTTAACAGCAGACCAAAACACAAAATCACTATGGTTGAGAAAGACCTTTAAAATCATTAAGTCCAGCTATTACCTAATTCCACTAGGGCCACTACTACACCATATGCTTGAGCACTCTATCTAGATGGCTTTTAAAGACATCTAGAGATAACTTTTTTTGGTTAATGGATTGTATTCAGTTAAGTTCCCTGAGTTATTGCATTAGATACTACTGCTCTTCTTCAGGACTCGGATAAAAGGGATCAATTTCTGCTTTCTCCAAGGAAGACTTACATCACACCAGGCTGTCTAACTTATCTATGCCACAGTCTTTGTTGTGAAAATAAATAGTTTATCAGAAATCTTTCTGAAATATTTTTGATCTTTTTATGCAAGATTCTGCTCAGGATGGAGACTCCCTACCTTTGTCTGATTCATCCCTGATCAAAAGGTACGCTGTGAAGGAGTCTGTGGGTTGGGTTTTACACTTGAAGGTGGAAAGCTGGTAACCTGGAAGAATATAGAAATGGAGGGCTCAGAAATACTGGTGAATGCCAGTGATCAAATCTTAAGCACCCAGCAATGACTGACACAGACGTTATTTTTGCAGAGAAGTCTTATGGTACATGAAGCATTAGTCATCTCTTTTAAATAATTCAAGAGAATATTAATATCCTCCAACTGCCTTGCGCTTTAGAGTGACAGGTGTGTTTAAATTAACCTCTCAAAAAACACCTGGACTATCCAAGACATTAATTTACTTCAGGACCACCAGCTTTAAGCGTCTGATCCTCCACTCCTTTTGACTCCAATATAAGGTTTGACAGACCTTGCCTGGCTAGACAAGGGAAAAGAGCTTCTATTCTCTACCTAATATGCATTGATGGGAGTCTTTCAGGAAGAAAAGAGCAGGAGTACATTTATTTCCCAGCCCACTTGCGTTACTATGGAGTGGAAGAACTGGCAATGTCAGTCTGAGTAGTTTTAAACGACCATTATGGTTTGGTCTGCCAGTTTGCTGATTGCTGTCAGGACACTGTTGTCACAAACTGAGAATTGTGTTTGTTTTTAACTAAGAAAAGAAATGCACTAATGAGGACAGCAAGGTAAGAAGGGCTCTTTTGACAGAAGCTGTAAAGGGGGCAGGATGGTGTCATTTTCAGAGTAGGTCTGTCAAGCCTGGAAGCAAAGGGGGAGGATCGGGACCACAATCCTGCTTGTGACGCTTACCTCTGCTTGCAGCCTTCGGCCTTTGTGCATAACTCCCACAGCACTGTTACCATACTTTGTGGCTGGGTGCCTTCAAGAACCACGAAGTTACAGACCTCTGGAGGTTAGGTAGGTGCAGGAGGTGGACAAGAATTTGCAGTCTTTTGTCATTTCACTCCCATGAGCTGTTCTTCCCCCTTTTCCCGCCCTCTCTGCTCCTGGGAGGATGCGTGGAGCCTTCTCTCAGGTTTGGCGCAGGGGGGTGAGGCCTGGTTGAGCCTTGCTCCTGCTGCCAGCCTGGGGCTGGAGTGGCCTGGCTGTCCCTGCAGCTGGGGAGCTGAACTGGTAGTTACACCACTTGAGTATGGGGGACTGCAGAGAGCCACAATATGGGTGGGGGACATTTGGGCCTGGGATTTTGGCCTGGTTTGGAGGGAGGTTTTTGGCATCTTTGGCCTAAGGAGGTTTTGGAGAGCTGCAGCCACAGAATCGCAGAATCACCAAGGTTGGAAGAGACCTCAAAGATCATCAAGTCCAACCTGTCAGTCACCACAGACCTCATGACTAAACCATGGCACCAAGTGCCACATCCAATCCCCTCTTCAACACCTCCAGGGATGATGACTCCACCACCTCCCTGGGCAGCACATTCCAATGGTGAGTGACTCTCTCAGTGAAGAAATTTCTCCTCACCTCGAGCCTAAACTTCCCCTGGCACAGCTTGAGACTGTGTTCCTTGTTCTGGTGCTGGTTGCCTGGGAGAAGAGACCAACCCCCACCTGGCTACAACCTCCCTTCAGGTAGTTGTAGACAGCAATAATGTCCCCCCTGAGCCTCTTCTGCAGGCTAAAGAATCCCAGCTCCCTTGATGGAAGCCTATGGATTTCTTTGTATCTTATATGCTTTTGCTCTGCTTATATGTAGTTTTGAATAGCATTTCCATTTGAACTTCTAATTCTATCTGATCCTGAGGTGGAGGATAGATTATAGATAGAATAGAGGATTCTACTTTGAGAAGAGTTAGAGATCCTGCCTCACTCCTTAAGCCCAGAGAGCTGTGCAGCACCCCAGTTTCTGTCGGGCACCTCTTTTCAATATATGAGGCATAAACATGGCTGTGAACATTAGCTCAAATCTGATGATGTGTGAAAAGTGCACCTCTAGTTCTAGTCCTATGTCTGGGTAGCTTTGATGCTGCCTGGCCTTTGTTATTCCTGCATCTGAACCAAAGGGCTGCTTTTCCCAGATGCCACTCTGTTTCCTATTTGAAAACCCGAGAACATTTTTTGCTCTGAAAGGTGGAGAAGAGAGGTATTGTTATATCTACCTTCCACAGAGATTAAGTAAAACCCTAGTTACTTTACCGCTGTCAAACAAAGAACCCCCCTCCCTTCTCCACTGCCTGTTACCTAAGTAACAAGGAGCATGGCTTTTCCACGTTCATCATCAGGTAGCATTGTTAGCTGAAGTGGGATCCAAACACCTAGGTTTTGTTTGCTTCACAAAACCTTTCATCAGGAGCCTGAACTGTCCAGATAGTTCAGCAAAGGGGAAGAACCACAACTGATCAAAGAGGAATATCTTTATTGAACCACAAATATAAATGGGATTTTATAGCCACATGTCCACTTCAAAAAGAGTGTCTATGAATTTCAAATGCACAAGTGCAGTTGTAACTATTTCCAGAACCCACAGCATTATCTCGAGTACAAACCTTTACATTTGAGGCCAAATCTCCCTAACACAGAAAATTCTTGTGTCCCTGTCTGGATTGTTTTACAGTGACACAACGGCTCGACGCGCTGCACTGCTGAATTTGGCTGCACAACCCCTTCACCCCACGGGGAACAACTGCCAACAGCTCCTTGGCAGCTGCCGTTTGTGCCAGTTGTACCAGAGCTGCACGGTTTCCTCAGGCCCTGGGAATGCTGCTGGGAGCTTCCAAAAGTCCCCAATGTCCTTGCCTTGCCTTCCGAGCTCTGGGGACGCAGTTGAGGATCTTCTACTCTGTGTCTCTGGGGTAATGCCTTTATTTTTCATTTCAGCTGTGAATTTGGAAAAAGAAATGGTTTAATTGTCCCTTAAGGATCACTGTAGTCCTCTGCATTTGGTTTGTCAGAGTTCTGCTCTTCCAGGGAGATGGAAGGAGTAAGGAAAATGCAGCAATTCTTTCCAGTATATGCTTTTAGAAAATATTCTTTATGGTTTACATTAGGAAGCTGACTTTGGATGTATGTTGGAGCTAGGATAGGAGTCCAGTGTGATTGACAGGGACAAATGGTGACATAGTATTCAAGGAAAAAGAGGGTATATCCACCATCATAAGTGGTAAAGACATTACTGCTCAAATTTAATTCTCCTTTTAAGAGATCCTTTGTTTTTCAGACATACTTTTTGTAGTGCAGCTGCAGCTGTCAGTGCTGACAAGGTGGAATTTGCTAATTCATGTCTTCTACTTGCACTCTGTAGAGAAGCTAAATTGTTTAATGGAAAAGCTTTTAAAATAGTAATAGTAATAATGATAGTAATAATAGCAACAGTAATAATATCTAATGGTAACAGAAACAATAATACAAATAGTACTACTGCTAATGTTACTATTATTAATATTAATAACATATTTATTAATAACCATGATAATAGCAACTATAGCAGCAACAAAACTGTGCTCTTCATCTGCAATTCTGACTTTGATCTTTCAGGGACTGTGGCTAGAATGAGGGAGAAAGGAAAATGAGACAAAAGGAAAAATTATGCCTCTTGTTTTACAAATCTAGTTTCTGTCATGTGGTTTCTTTGTTATCACTGATAATAGTTGAAATATTTTGCCTGCTTTGTATTCTTTTCTGCTTTCTTCTGAATCTGTCTCTCTGTCTACTTGTGACAAACAACAGATGCCAGTTCTTCTTGAGTATTTTGCATCATAAATTTGTGCAATGTTGGATGGGTGACTTTGTGGCATATCGAGGGTTAATTCCCACTGCAGACTCTCGTATTTCAAGAGTCAAAGAATGATTTATCCACTGCCAGGAGCTGGTATCTATCCCATCTGTGGAAATGCATAACTCAGGCAGGTCCTAATGTCTCAGGGCAAACAGGGACTTGGGAACAACAGAAAAATCTGCTGTTAAAAAAGCCTCACAGGAGACACACAGTGTCTGTACAGCTGTATCACACACAGGAGGACATCAGGGACAAAAAGGCCTACTTAAACTTGCAAGAAAAGACCAAGTTATATAATCTGCTATTGTCCAAGACTATTTCCACGCTAATATTGTGTTTCCAAATAAATGGTGCTTAACTTGGAAGTGGCTTTTACTTCATTGTGCTTAGATTCTAAGCCAAAAAGCCCGAAAAAGATGAAATCCAAACAGGGCTCCTGAGGTTTTGTCTGGAATTATTTATTTACAAGGGGAATCTTTTGCTAATGTGACTGCAGAAAGTCCAGTCAAGCCTGAGTGCCTAGGAACATGTAGTACATAATGTAAAGTAACAAATGTGGATATTTTTCATGAAAAAGAAGGTCAGGTGAGGCTGAGCAGACAATTTTGAGCATCCTCCAGAAAGTTTTCAATTAGTGAAGATACTTGACTGTTAGTTTTACCCCATCTTATTCCCTAATTGCTTGGCATAAGAACATGTCTTTGTCTTTGTCTTCTCACATCAGAGTTTTGTCTAAAATTGCCTTTATTTTCATCTGTTTTGGCAGTACGATCAGCTATGATCATACCTGGGGAAAAAATTTCTATGCTGATTTCTATTGAAACCTTTTTTTTCAAGAGCAAAGTCTGAAGACAAACTTGAAATGCATCAATGGAAACTGGGAACTAGGTGTGAAAATTGAAATTCAGGAACAATTGAGTTCATATGTTCTTGTAACATATACCTCTGTCTTGCTCTGTTACCACAGGAATGCTGTGTTAAAAAACCAACAAACCCAACAAAACTAAATCCTGTCCTCAAAGAAAAAATGTTCTTCCTTTGGAAGACCATCCAGCACACCAAGCTTATTTAGGATATTAGAATAATTCCCAATCAATATTTCTGATAGGGTTAATTAATGTCAAGTCAGAGCCAATCCCCATCTCTAGTAATGGGTTGACTACTTTTTATATTCTGTGCAGCGTCAACCTTGGATGCAGCTTGGCCTGAAGTAAAGGACAATTAAAGTGGACTTTTTGTCATTGCTTCTTAAAAAGGGTCACTTCCAGCTATTCTTTCTTCACTCCCATGGAGGTTGCCTTGTCTGTGAGACAGCTTCTGAGAATTTCCCCAGGTGTGAAGGCAAAGCCACAGGGGTGATAATAAAGCACAACTCATTATGACTAGCAAGAATAAAGAGCATCAAGGGAAAATCGTGTAATGTGGAACTGCTAAAGCTCATGCAAATGCATCCCACCTTGACATAGATGCCCTCCCTGAAGCTAGTATTTGGCACAGTTAGAGCAAAGAACACTGAGAAGCCCCCAGTGTCCTAACCAAGGGGACTGCATTAGCCTGATCTCCCTTCACTGAGGGAGGCCTGAAGCCTCAAGCCTTGATGATATACTCAGCTCACTTCAGCAAGAAGACCAGCTAGGATGTCTTGTAACATCCTTGCTTTCTGGAATCAGTGGGTCTTTCTGGATGTTAGAAATGGTTCATTATTCGGTCATGTGCCCAAACTGAGGCTCCACAATCAGTTTTTAAGTATCATGTCTAATCAGGAGTGTTGCCCATGGAATATTTTGTTAGAGATTTTCTTCTGTACCTGCTGAGTTTTTAATCGTGTAGCTTTGGAGTAATTTATTTTTCTGAAACTTAATCTCCCAAATGTCCCTTAATGAGCCAGTGTGCCTCAGAGTGCCAAGGTGATGTGACCCAGTGTGCTTGCCAGCTGTCCCCAGACAGATGCTGCTTTGCACTCAGGCCAGTCTGCCTACAGAGACAAGGCTTTACGATGGTCAGTCACATTAAACAGAGGGCAGATCTACTACAAAGTTCAACTAACTGTCTCCTACAGATTGAAGAAAAAAATTGTGTAAAGGCACTCTGTATGCAGCTCTCTAATTGAAGAATTGTGCAGACACCAAGCTTTAACCTAGTTCAGATATGATACCTAGGTCTGGTTTAGTTCTACAGTTTGGGTATACTTCATTATATCCAAAATAAGTCTATACTCAGGCATGCTGATTCCAAATATCTTGGAACTGTGATTCATGAAATAGCAATCACAAATGGAAAAAAACCAATTACTTCAGAGTTGTGTATTGTCACAGTTACACCTCTGATTCTTTCCAGGGAAGTGGTGAAGTCATAGAATCATAGAATCAATAAAGTTGAAAAGACCTCAAAGATCATCAAGTCCAACATCTCACCACAGATCTCATGACTACTAGACCATGGCACCAAGTGCCACATCCAGTTCCTCCTGAACACCTCTAGGAATGGTGACTCCACACCTCCCTGGGCAGAACATTCCAATGGCGAGCAACTCTCAGTGCAGAAATTTCTCCTCACCTCGAGCCTAAACTTCCCCTGGCACAGCTTGAGACTGTGTCCTCTTGTTCTGGTGCTAGTTGCCTGGCAGTAGAGACTAACCCCCTCCTGGCTACAACCACCCTTCAGGTAGTTGTAGGCAGCAATACGGTCTCCCCTGAGCCTCCTCTTCTCCAGGCTAAACAATCCCAGCTCCTTCATCCTCTCCTAATAGGGCTTGTGCTCAAGGCCTCTCCCCAGCCTTGTTGCCCTTCTCTGGACAAGTTAAGAGTCTCAATGTCCTTCTTAAATTGAGTCACCAGCACTGGAGGTGTTCAAAAGCTGTGTAGACATGGTTTAGCGGGGCATGGTGGTGTTGGATTGATGGTTGAACTCGATGATCTTAGAAGTATTTTCCAACCTTAATGATTCTATGATTCTGAACAAAAATCAAAACAGATTCTGAACAAAATAAAAAAAACAAACAGAAAGAGTAGAAATGTCTGTTTCAGTGGAAACCAGCTGATGATTCAAATGAGTATTAGTATTTTTCTTCATAAGCATATCAAAGCACAGTGACAGACATCACTTTAATCCTATATTTCCTTCTGCATGTCTTTACCTTTCACTCAAGTCAGTACCACCCACTCTCACCTTACTTACATCCTATATTTAATTCTTATCTGTTGATTACTGGCTGTTTCTGATAAGAACATACTTCTAGCATTCATCAGATATAGAAGGGTTAAGGTTCAGTTCCCTTTCCTTGACTCTGCTGAGCTGTTGGATATGCACTACAGTAGCAGGTCCTTTTCTTTTGTTTAGTTTTGTTTTGTAGGGCTGAACTCAGAGTTCCCCAGTAATGTGCTAGCAGGCAAGCTCAAACACTGTTCTGCGTTTTCTTGTTGGCTGATGGTTTTACTCAATTTCTCAAATGCCAGCTTGTGTCAGTATGAAAGTCTCTCCTCTCATTACCTAGTAATTCAACGTGATCTCTTGTCTTGCCCTATTCCCTTTTTAATAAAATCATCAAGGCAACCCGGAAACCAGCTCATAAAATTTGTATAATGCTACTTTGATCATATGAGCACAACTTTTCATCCCAAACCAGGGATGTGAATCAGACTCTGTTAAATAGGAAGCCTCTGCCATTTTCCTAAAATAAAATGTCCAAATAATTGCTTTTCTTTGATGAGTCAGCAAGGATCCTCACTGAAACACCCATTATCTGGGGTCAAGGGTTATATGCAGGTATCTATAGCAACATACAGCATTTCCTTCCCTCTTCATCAGATTGTTACTTTTCTCTATCCAGGCAACTATGGAACAAAAAGAGCCTTCATTTTCTTTTCCTCAGCACAGGCTTACATATCTCAGGAATCTAGTGTGAAGAGAAACACAACCTGCTGCTACAACTCCCTCCATCACCACTGGTTGTGAGATCTGATCCCAGGACACTCTATTTGCCATGTAGCCCCTCTGAGTGGGAAGTACCTATTGTTGATTCAAGCCAAGAGCATTTTCACACTGTGCCTGAGACCTCATGGGAAGAAAATGAGGAGAAATTGTGTGCACCTGGGTTTGGAGATTGCTTGCAAGAACCAAAGTAGTTTCAAATATTGCAGGTTTCTTATGGTTTAAATATGAACAAGGAGAGAAAAAGGACATTTTGCCAAAGACCTCCTACCAGGTTAGCCAGAGAAGGGTCGAGTTCAATATATAAGCTAGGTCAGGGAATTAATGCTTGCCTTGCTAGGTGAAGAAGTGTACAGATTTTGTGCCGTCCTCCTGTGCAATGTGCATTTCACAGATTAGTGTAAAGGAAACCCTTCAACCTGAGCCAGGCACCAAGCTTTAGGTTTTAACAAAATTTGTAACAAGCCTGAGAATTTTGGTCAGATTCCTAAAGAACAAATATGACATTCTGTATCATTTTCAAATGATAACGTTCGTTTTTCAAAGCAAATGTGCCTACACATACTTAAAGGCAAAACTTAGTTTACCTTGGTTCTGTGTATTTTTGCCAAGACCATGGTTATCTCTAGCAAATATCACACCCAACTCCCCTGACTTTGTCCCCCTTTAAGGGAGCAACTGTGTAACTTCCAATGCAGATGCCTAGAGTTGTACTTGTTGTAAGGTATTTGTGCATATGACAGTTTTAGCCTGCTTCCCAGAATGAATGTTTGGCATATTCAAGGGATGCAGAGACTACCAAGCAGTTCTCCTTGTGGCCACTGGGTTGTGGAACCTTGATTTCCAGTCAGATTTTTGTCTCTCTCTTTCTCACTTCTTCTGTTCTTGTATTTTGGTTTCAGAAGATCAGCCCATGATTGAGTGTGAGCATAAATAGCAGCAAAGGGAGTAAGGCATGGAGGCGAGAGGGCAGGTGGTAGGAGCTGAAATGGAAACAGTGAGGGAAAGACAACCATAGACATACAGTTATACAATCAGATACCTCTGAATATAGCACACAATTTATTTCAGGATCTTGCTGCATAAAAGAAGAACAACATTCAGGCATTAATATTTTCCCTAGTTCTCTCTTCTTACATACCCAAACTGAACATTTATGATTTCATTTCCAATTGAATAGCAACATAAGTGAAAAAATAAAATAAACCCCTGACTTTACAATATTGATTAGCTTTGTGCTTCAACTCTTCAGCTGAGATGGTCTCTCTCACATCTCAAGCAAGTAGCATAGCTGTCAAAATACATAAGTCTCAAAATATTTAACCATTCGTGTAAAAGAAAAAGAAAAAGGAGAAAGCAGAAGAGAAAGAAGTAACTAAGTAGGAGAAAGGATTTGCCTTAGTATCCCACGTCCTAGCATTCTTTATTAAGCACTGAACTGTTGTGGGCAGCTGCTCTGTGACGTGACTGTGATTCCACAGAACTCTGGTATTCGTGGAGGAATAATCCTGAAGGGTTAAGTTTTTGTCTAAAATCTTTTCAGCAGCCTTAGTCAGGTGGATCTTCCGTAGGACAGGCTAAAGTATCAAATGAAAGGTTAGGAGGATGATCAGAAAAGCACTGACTAGTGAGCAATCAATACTTGTCAGTGCAAAAGACGTGGTCGGTAGAACTGAAGAAGGGTATAGAGCACTGATTGTAAGCCTTGGCTAGGACAGGCGAACCTTTTCAGATGTGGCAGAGCTGAAGCATGTGAGAGTAGAGGGAAAAAAAAATCTTAGAGTGACATGAAGCTGGTCACTAACCCTTCACTTCTGCATCTTCTGCCCTGAATAAATAGATCCCTTTCCTTATACTTTGCCACAGAACCAGGTGCGTATAGCTCCTGGGGGCAAGATGAGAAGTGCAAATGCTGCCAGTCCACGTCGTGGAGACAAGCTGACTATAGATTCCCTAGTAAGAACTGTGAAGATGGTATCTGATTTCACGTGGTGATGACTTTTATGTAGGGGTATGCAGGCTTGAGGGGACTTTTTCCCTAATTTCATTTTCTAGCTCTTACCCACATACATAATTCCACAGCTATGAAATTGCAAGCGATGCAGTGAAAAGCTTGCTCAGGTTTTTTAATCCTTATTCTTATTTAAATTGTTCATATTTCTGTTCCACTAAGTTGTTTTACTTTTTTCTACTTCTTTTCACTTTTATAAAATCCTGTTTAAAGACACAGCTTTTTTTTCTTTCTTTCTTTCTTTTTAATATATTTTTTAGCTCTTTTATTGTATCAATGAATCAGACCTGGGAAAAAAAATCTCAGCTGCTTAATGTTTTTGCATGTAAAATATATAAACTATCACTCTTTCCATTTTTAACTCTGTTCTTAATACTTAGATGAGCTGTGTGGTAATTGCAGCAAAACAAAGAAGTACCAAAAAAATCCAAGCCTAAGGAGTTACCAATTGCACAGGTTTAAAGTGGTGTCTTAATTGACTCTGAGCTATAACTGAGAATCAAAGTGAAGAAAATCACCTAAATTTACCCTCCCCCTTAGTCAGTGGTAAGCTTCATAGGACCCTCCCCAAACCAAATAAGGCCAGGAAGAATGTGCTAAGCACTGAGTGTGCTAAGAATAAAGTTGAGCTGGGATGGATAAGGTTACTTTGAACTCTATATTTCATGTTTCCTGACATACCCCCCAAAGAACTGCAATTATGCTAGCGAGGCTGCAGGAGGGTTACACATTTCTATCCCATTTCATTTGCTTTTTTCCTGCCTTTCTATGTGTTCCTGTCCTGTTTAGAACTGGGCCTTTTTCCTTTTTGTTTGTAGGATGCATGATTCTTAGGATATTAGAAAACACATGCTAAGGATTCACTGTGAGCCATGGCTATTTTTGTTAGGAGCTGACACTTTAGACTGAGCTTTAAGTGTTGTCTGTAGAAGGCCTGAGGTTGCTCTGGGAGGGCAGGAGTCTGCAGAGGAAGCAGAAAGTTCAGAGTGGTAGAAAAGAAGAAGGAACAGAATTAGAAAAAGCAGAGGACCTCCCTCCTTCTCCTTCTGCAGCTCCTGCAAGAGCCAGCAACCCAGACGTATTATCTAAGCTGCCAGAGTAGATCTTGACCTTTCAAACAGAGTATCTCTTACCATCAGCATCATGGCCGAGATGACAGCAGAAGGTATGGTAACTGTTTTCACATGTAATTAACCAAAAATGATATGTACTTTGACAGTGTCATTCAGCTGGTGTGTCACTATGATTTGTTGCTCTTAGCAAATAACACTTTCGCTCCAGCATCATTTTGTTTTGTTTGTTGGGTTGCTTTGTAGTATTCTTTCCTGGTTTTCCTTTGCTCTTTTTCACTTCCATAGCCTGAGTTTCTACTAGTTATTGCAGCTGGATCTCTGTACACCTCTAAAAATAGCATTAGTCTTGTTTGCACAACAACACTGTTTAGGCAGCTCCATTAGAATGGTACAAGAAGGGGACATCTGAATGTCAGGTGTTTCCGCCTTCATGTCTTTACTCAGGTAAAGCTTTGGCATGCCCTTATAATTGGAGACTTGCCAGAGTCAGAATAGCTTTTCTTGGTGACCCTGATTCTGCCATAAGGAGCACTGAGTGTTTATGTAGTTCATCTGAAGTTACTGAAGGGTAAAAGCAGTCAGCTCTGCAATCCTTATCCAGCAAAACTTCCAAAGGAGTCATGGAAAGTTGTTCTGAAATAAGTACACCAGGGCTAAGCTTGCAAGAATGGAAAGCAATAGTGTTAACCAATAAATACATATTCTAAAATGTGAATATTTCATGGACTTTAATATTTCCTGACCATTCATATTTAAATAACATTTTAGATGCGTAACAATATTTTATAAACCACAGTCAGACAGGGGGCATATTTAAAATGCAACCTTCTTTAAAAGTAATGCTGAATATTTCAGCTGAATTTCATCCCATCCTTTTTTTCCCCCTTTTTCACAGTGTGAATTACTCCACTGTTTATCTGAATTTAATAATGACACTACAATGGGGGGGGGGGGGAGGAAAGGCTTTTGAGCAGTCTTCTGAAAGTTATTTTTATTCTACTTGTCAAGATTATGTGGCATTTCAGAGTATGAAAGTTGTACTTTTCATCTTCCATTTTTCATTATTAATATTTGTAAAAGGATCTGCATTAAGCGCTATTAGAGTGTGAGCCCAGTGCCTTCTACAGGGTTGATGTTAGGGCTGTGTCAAATTGTACAGCCCTTGCCTGCTGTCTGGTTAGCCATAGAAAGGAGATGATGTGCCCACGACTTTTTAATTAGCAGTTGGATAGAGCTATAATTTGCTTCTGGCAGCAAATAGTGTCAAAACAGGTGGCTCAACCTGAGAGCCCTAACCCACATGTTAGCACTACTTTGCTCAGATATTCTTAAGGAGGTTTGTTGGGAACTAGTTATTTTGTAGCTGCTGGGAGGGAAACCTGTGAAATCACATTTATCTTTCAAAATGCATTAGTACCATCAGTGTCAGAGGAGCAGTATCGATATGCCTCTTGGAAGGTTCTCCAACTGAGATCAAAAACATATTTAGCAAGATTTTTATTCCCAAATTAATAGGAAAAATAGAAGACTCTTCAGCCATTTAACTTACTAAAGGAAGAAAATAAACCCACACAAAACAAACATTAAAAAATAGATATTCTGAACCTGTTTTTACAGAGGTTCCTTAGCTGCAATCCTGTGCAAATAAATAGACTTCAGGTGATAAGGGGCATCAATACCACAAGAACCTGACCTTCAGTATGACAGGTAAACAAGCCATATAATTAGTTCAGTTTAGTTTAGTTTTTCTTATACTTGCAATGGACTTGTGTCAGTTGGCTGATTTTTAGACTCTGGATCCAGAAGATGAAAATTTTACTTATGGCAGAAACATTAGAATTCAGCCTAGGGCTAATGTTTCACTGCAGTTTATTTTCCTCTGGGGCTACTTCTGGCACTCACAAAGCAATCTGAAAGTTGAAATCTCAGCTTCAGTTTGGACAAATAAAGAAAGTCAAAACAATTAAAATATCTCTTGTTTCACACAGTCCCTTTTTGACTTTGTTTCATACTCCATCCCAGCCCATGGTTTGATGGAGTCTTAGTGACTTAGTTAGGATGGAAGTACTTGCTCTTTGTGGTAATATTCTTAACTCTGCTTTACACTGCCAGGGAGACATCAGCTAGACTGTTGGGCTCCCAGCCTTTTGGGGTACCACGCTCACACATCAGATGCACAAGTGATGCCGATTGCAACCGTGCCATGGACAGTGTGGCTGCTGGTTTAGAGACAAGATCCAGCCCTGGCAGAGTGACCCTGTTGGTATCTTTTTCTGACAGCCCATGTCAATACCGTGGTCTGTGTCAGAGGCATGGGTTCAGTTCAGGTGCATGGGTTCAATTTAATGGGGTGCTCATTCAGGTCAGTAGCACAGTAACAACAATGACACGCAGTAGCTTGAAAGTGTAGCCACCAAGCAATGACCCTGGCCTCTCTACTCCTAGCACAAGCCACATGTGTTTCTGATCCAATTCAACAGCCATAAATTGTTGTGGAAACACTGGTGAAGTGTGCCCAGTGAAAGAAAGCAGGAGATCTCTGAAGACAGCAATTTATAAATGTGCTTAGAAAGTTGGCAGGACCTTGGTTTCCTGCTGACAAATATTTAGGAAAAGATTCCAAAGGATTATCTTCAGCATCCTCATATTACATATAATTGCAACCACAGAAATGTCCTAGTAAAGTGTGAAAGTCCTTAAAAGAAATAACCTTAGTGCAGATACTAAGTAGTCTGTCTTTGCAACACCCTCAGGATCTGCTGTTTTTATTGCTGCTGTTGTGTTATTATAGTTACTGCATTTCAGTTGTCATTGAGTATTCAGTAATGGCAGGAACTTGACTGCGATGCACTTAGGAGCTTGCCTACAAAGCCATGGGTGTGCAGCTAAGTACTCTGCTGTGTTTATGAACATGGGGACTGGATCTGTCCAACAGCAGATGTACTTAGAGCTGCCACCACTGAAGTAATACAAAAACCTGGCACCTCTGAGAAATGGCTTTTACCAGCGTACAGCTTAATCGGTATGTGCACAATAGCTCCAGCAGCAGCCCTCTAGTTGGTCCTTTCTAGTCCAATCTACTGCAGGTCACAGTGCAAGGTTGATGGCTGTCCCCTGGCACTTTATCCTCCCACGCAGGGAAGAATGAACAGAGGCTGAGCTCTGCCTGCTGCAATGCTCTGGAGACTGTGCACTGATCTAATGCAGGGAGGTGAGGAGAGGAGAAAGACAAGGTTTCCATGCCAGCTGTTTGTCTGCCACAACTTATTTCCCCAGCGGAGCAAGAGAGAAGCAGGAGTCAAACAGAAATGTGACAATGAGTCACAATTTGGTCCTTATTTTGCTGCTGAGAGCTGTGGAACTACACATGTCCTCTGTCTCAGAGCTTGCTGCAAGGAGACAGGCTAGCCCCAGGGCCACACACAGCTTGTCAGTGGCAACATTAGAATTGCCTTCTGCATTTCCATCCTTTTCTCAGGCTGTTTGATAACTGCAAGAGGTTTTGAGATGAAAAACATTCCAAAAGGCAGATTTAAGAAGATCTGTAGGCTTGAAGATTACTACATGTGAAACCGATAACGCATGAGATATAACACACAAAAGCCAGAGGGTGAAATCATAACAGCTTCACAAATGTGATGACCAGAAGCTAACAGCAGTCTGCAGCTGGCAAAAAAAGTTTAGCAAAGTCACACTACAGGGCAAGAGGGAGATTGCTTCTTCTCATGGTAATTCATGAGTTGCTGCTAGAGGTGCTAGTTGTGCTGACTGCAAAAGGGACCTAGATGAATAAATTAGATGAAAGGATGCATTTTGCTGGCTAAAGGCATGTGAGGTATTCCCTTGCTTTAAGTTAAGGGAAGGATTTAAGAGGTTTCTATAGAATTTATTTGCAACAAGGAAATTGGAAAAATGAGAAGATGTCCTCTTTTTCTGGTTTTCAGTGTTGACAAGGAAGCAGATAGTCTATCTTTTGCAGCAGGGTGAGGAAAATGCAACAGTTTTGGCAATGATTTTTGAAGGAATCAGTCCTCTGTTGTTCAGAAGTATCAACAGCCTAAATTCTTGGAGAGACTCAAGGTCAGACAACCCATGAGTGCTTGTGAAAAAGTAAGACTTTGAGGACGATAGAAGCTTCAAATTCAGAGAATCATAGGATAGCTTAGGTTGGAAGGGACCTTAGAGATCACCTACTCCAACTTCCCCACCATGGACAGGGACACCTCTCAACTAGACTTGGCTGCTCAAAGCCTCATTGAACCTGGCCTTGAACACTCCTAGGCAAGAGGCATCCACAACCTCTCTCTGGGCAACCTATTCCATTCCTACTGAAGAACTTTTTCCTATGATCCAGTCTAAACCTACTCTCACTCAGCTTAAAACCATTCCCCTTGTTGTATTGCTAGACACCCTTACAAAACATCCCTCTCCAGCCTTCCTTTCTGAAATTCCTCAAAACTTGGATTCCTCCATGCCCATGGACCTGGACACAGCTGGATAGTTGGGCTGCAGCCAGTGCTTTTTTATAGCCTACTGAGACAAACAAGTGCAAGCTCAAATCTGTTAGCTTCTGTGTTAGGTTTAGGTTTAAGGATTTGTGGGCTGTGTTACTCATAGGTGGTATCCATGCACATTCAGTTGGCCCAGAGAAACTCTGACATTTCATTACATTAAGTAGGCCCTTGGAAAGTCAGGTAGCTATTGGAATGGGCTGCCCGGGGAGGTGGTGGAGTCACCATCATCGAAGGTGTTCAGGAGGAGACTTGATAGGTTGCTTGGTTGCATGGTTTAGTTGATTAGATGGTGTTGGATGATAGGTTGGACGCAATGATCTTGAAGGTCTCTTCCAACCTGGTCTATTCTATTCTATTCTATTCTATTCTATTCTATTCTATTCTATTCTATTCTATTCTATTCTATTCTATTCTATTCTACTCCTATTCTATTCTGTTCTATTCTATTCTATTCTATTCTATTCTATTCTACTCTACTTCTATTCTATTCTATTCTATTCTATTCTATTCTATTCTATTCTATTCTATTCTATTCTATTCTATGGATAGCAAGAAGCCTTAATGCCTGAAAATCAGAGGTTTAAATTAATGCATCATGTTGGTAGTCCGTGATGGACTAAAAGTATATGTGTGCAAACAGCTGGACTGTAGGTCTGAGCACTCATTTAGTTTTCTACAAAAAGAGAATCTTGTGCTCTTGAGTATTTGGAATGTATGTTAAGGCTACTTGTGTAATGAGAAATACACTTAAAAGCTAAGTAGTGTTTTCAGGTTATTGACCAGCTCCCACTAATTTAAAAAAATTAAATCCATGCAACTACTTAGATTCTCAAAAGTCCAAACCTACATCTTGAGGTACCTAATCCTTGGAAAAAAAATCTACTCTCCAAATAATTAGAGCACTTTTACCCATTGCCTACAGTAAACACTTAGTAAGAGGTAGATTCATGCTGCTTTTACTGCTCTGCTCCAGAAAGCTGATTAGTTTAAATTGGTCTAGATTAAAAAATGTTTCATAATGCAGGTCTGGTTTGAATTCATGACACTGAGGACAGAGAAAACAGCATTGCCCTCTTTGAAGAAGTTCCATTACAAAAACAGAGCATCTTTCCTTTTCTTTCTGATGCTGTTATTCCCTGTTCACTGCTCTAAGAGGATTGAACTAGTGGACAGCGCTTGTTTTACCAGCATAAAACACATTTAAAGTAGTAGAGGGTGATTGCTTCAAATCAAAACAATTGAAAAACCTTTTAAATCATCAATTTCCATGATAATTTAAAGCAGCAGACAAGAAACCTGGATTCCAAACAGATTTTTTTATACATTTGCAGGTGTCTATCATTCTTTTCCCCAAAAGAATGGAAAAGAGGTACTGATTCCTGGTGATTTATTACTAATATCCTAACTGGAACTAACTCTGGAAGGTGTCCAGAGAAGGGCAACAAAGCTGGGGAGGGGTTTGGAGCACAAGCCCTATGAGGAGAGGCTGGGGGAGCTGGGGTTGCTTAGCCTGGAGAAGAGGAGGCTTAGGGGAGACCTTCTTGCTGTCTACAACTACCTGGAGAGAAGTTGTAGCCAGATGGGGGTTGGTCTCTTCTCCCAGGCAACCAGCACCAGAACAAGAGGATGCAGTCTCAAGCTGTGCCAGGGAAGGTTTAGGCTGGATGTTAGGAAGAAAATCTTCATAGAAAGAATGATTGGCCATTGGAATGTGCTGCCCAGGGAGGTGGTGGAGTCACCATCACTGGAGGTGTTCAGGAAGAGACTGGATGGGGTGCTTGGTACCATGGTTTAGTTGATTAGATGGTGTTGGATGATATGTTGAACTCTGTGGTCTCAAAGGTCTCTTCCAAACTTGTTAATTCTATTCCATTCCATTCCATTCCATTCCATTCCATTCCATTCCATTCCATTCCATTCCATTCCATTCCATTCTATTCCATTCCACTCTAACTAATATAGTTTTTCTCACTAAATTTCTGCCATTTAGAGAGAATGGTGATCTTGATATTGCACAATACTATAGTTCAACAGCCATTTATCCAGGTTCTCAGTTTTTACAGTTGGTTTGGCTTAGTTTTGTGAGTTGGGTGGGGTTTTTTTTGGTGGGGTTTTGTTTGTTGGCTTTTTTATTTTTAATATGGGGAATGATAAATGCTGCATTTCTTTCCTACCAGATGATTATTTCATTTTTACTTGTGATTTCTGTCAAGCTTCATTAGGATAAAAATTAGAATTCAATTAGAATGGGACAAACCCAGCATCCTGAAATTAATTATTAGTGTACTATAAAAGTGCCCTGAATCTATAGGAATACCCAATATTAAATAGAACTTGGTTTGAATGATTCAATGATCAGCTAAGTGATTTATTAGACAAATATAGAACTATAATACACACACAGAGATATATTACTATAATACTATAATACACAAGCCCTATGAGGAGAGGCTGAGGGAGCTGGGGTTGCTTAGCCTGGAGAAGAGGAGACTCAGGGGTGACCTTCTTGCTCTCTACAACTAACTGAAGGGAGGTTGTAGCCAGGCAGGGGTTGGTCTCTTCTCCCAGGCAGCCAGTACCAGAACAAGAGGACACAGTATCAGGCTGTGCCAGGGCAGGTTTAGACTGGATGTTAGGAGGAAGTTCTTTACAGAGAGAGTGATTGCCCATTGGAATGGGCTGCCTGTGGAGGTGGTGGAGTCACCTTCATTGGAGGTGTTTAGGAGGAGACTTGATGGGGTGCTTGGTGCCATGGTCTAGTTGTTTAGGTGGGTTGGATTGGTTGGTGGGTTGGACTCAATGATCTTGAAGGTCTCTTTCAACCTGGTGTATTGTATTGTATTGTATATGTAACATAGATTCTGGCCACTGCATCCTATAAGAATATATAACTACAGAGCTTATTTTCTTGTATGCAATGTTTATTCAAATGTTAGAGAAACAAAACAGAGTTTCTACTTATTTTAAAATTTTTTTAAATCCTAATTACTTCTTGAGATGGAATAAAATCATTGAGTTTAAGTAGTAAACCAAACTGAAATTAAGAACACATTCTTTGCATTTGTAAGCAGGGTACAGGTTATACTCGCACTGCTCAGCCAGTGATTTCCAACAGCTTGGTGATTTCTTTAACTTTCATCACAACTGTAATGTCTTGATCATGGCTTTTTGTTCGAATTAAAGGGGGGGTTATAGGCTGTAATGGTAAAGACTATAGTAGTGTGAAAGTGTAGTGCTTAGCACAGGTTTTCTTGATATTTGATTTTTTAAACATTTAAATAACAATTCAATTCGTGATTCAAAAAGCCTGCAACAATATTTCCTCCACCTTCCCCACTGCAACATCATTTGAGTGGGGCTTAAGAAGGAGACTCATCAAAGATCCATGTTGAAATGTCTTTAATAGTTGCAGATGTGTAGATAAATATAAAACAGCAACAATGTTTTGTTGGGGTTTTTTGGTGGTTTTTTTTTTTTTTTTACTTTCCTACAGTGTTTTCAAACTCATTCAGGCTCGAGGTGAAGAGAAAGTTCTTCACAGAAAGAGTAATTGGCCATTGGAACGTGCTGCCCAGGGAGGTGGTGGAGTCATCGTCCCTGGAGGTGTTCAAAAAAGGATTGGCTGTGGCACTTGGAGCCATGGTTTAGTTGTCATGAGGTGTTAAGTAGTAGGAAACAGGTTGGACTTGATGATCTCTGAAGTCTTTTCTAACCTGGTTGATTCTATGATTCAAAACCAGTTCAAAGGTATGGCCAAGGAGAACCTCATAAAGATGTGCAGGCATAATCTCCTTTCTGCTTTGAGTAGGCAGAACAAATTGATAACAGGGAATGTGATGTAGATAAGCAGACCTGAATTTTGAAGTCACTGCAACTAAAGAATTAAAGCTACATACAACTGGCTATAGTTCCTATCCTCTTGATCCCACTCTCATGGTCTCACCATTTTTAAACATTGTTGTTGTTGTTGTAAATTATACTTCTTTCATAATTTTGTCTTTGCCCTGTATCTTCATATAAATCTGGCTTAGGTGCATTGGAATGTGACTGTTCAGACTTTGAATCTCTGAGCAGGACTGTGTTCAAGCAGTGTGTGGTCAAGAGGGACCATAAAGATCTAGCATTTACTTTCATTCCTACTATGTGCCTCCAGCATAGTTGATTTATGTAAGTGAATCTATTTCAGAAATTACTAAACTAGTAGCTGGCTACCAAATATTTGACTAACAGTAGAGATAGAGACTACAAAAAGTAGAAGAGGTACCAGAGGACACTGCCAAAGGGTCTTGTCCTGTATCACATTCTGTCCTTTTCTTCATAGTCTGATACTTTTGGAAAAAATAAGCTTCCTTTTATTTTTCTCTTTTTGTTTTTCTCCTCTCCTTCCTCATCCAAGACAATACTACAGGTAACATGCAGGAGATGTAACTTTGGTCCCTTCTGTAAATGCAAAACAATCAGAACACAGCAAAGCACACAGTAAATAGCCACATCATTCTTCAGATTCATTAGATTTGGAGGAAAAGTGGTGAGCTAAGAAAGCAACTCATGTAATGTACAGGAGGCTAAACAAAAGGAAGCTGTAGAAGACACCAGGTGTTTGGGTTTTTTTTTCCATCTATGCTTAATCTCACCTGTGCTACAATTTCAGTCAAGTTGGTTCAGTTGCTCAAAATCACAGTCAGTGCTGAGTTTCACCCCTAGACATCAGACTGAAAAAGCTGTGGCTTCAAGTCCTGAATGAGCTTCACTTAAGACCCATTGCTGATTTGGGCTCTTTTGAGCATCGGTCCTGCAGCACAGTCTGAACTAAAAGTTCCACTTGGGTCCGTGCAAAGACATTTACCATAAGAAAAGAAAATCTGAAATGCCAGGCAGGAAAAATTTCTCACTGGAGAGGGCTCCTCTTTCTGTCTTCAAAGATAGTTTCAAAAAGTCCTTTGCAAACATGTAATGAGTAAAGACCTGCTACTCCCTGTACATGCTTATGTTCTCACAACTTCAAAAGTATCTCTGTACCTTTGCCTGGAGTCAAATTGTCAAGGCACAATGATTCTAAGCCTTTGTAGACTTCTTTGGTATGCAAATGAATTCAATTTTCTCACATATTCCATTATGTAGATTTAAGTTGTGGTTCCCTATGCATGTCAGGAAGGCTAAATCTTGTTTCAATCTTTGCTAAGAGGTTATTCACAATTGACACAATTACCATAAATATAGTTTTCTGCTAACTATTTTACTGTTTTTAGAGGAATAATTTAATACATCTATTCAAATGTTAAGATCCTTATTATGCTTTGACCTTTTTCTCCTATAACATGCAGAGCCTTAATTTTGACTTCAAGTCCTACCAAAGTCAACCAAATTGGTACAAGAGCATACATGATGCAGGGTACAAGTTCACATTGTAAAGAGGCAATATCACACATTTAGGATAGAGTTCAGGCTATATATATTTCATAGTTTTATAATGGCAATGTTTAAACTGCAAATGTAACATGAATTGCATATTATTTCGGTTGCTTTTCTTGCTTTGTAAAGGGAAAACCTCAAACTTTCTTCTGTCTACAACATGTTATTGCATCCCCATTCATAAGAGGACTGAAAAATATGAGCATTTCACAAGGAGATGTCCAAAGTCAGACCCCTCTGAATTTTAAATGTTGTATTTTTACTAGGACTATTATTGTAACACTGATTATAGCAAAAGAACCATGATAGAGGTTGAATGTGACCCTAGGACAGCTACGTGGCTAGATAGCTAGATCCTATCACTTGGAGCAGAACCACTACAGACTCAGATATGATTTTGTTAGTTGAGAGTGAGTTCTGAGAATGCCTAAAGAAAAAAAAAAAGGAAGGGCTCAAAATTTGTAAATACATTTGATAAAGTCATCACTGGGGGTGTTTTGGAGGAGACTTGATGGGGTGCTTGGTGCCATGGTTTAGTTGATTAGATAGTGTTGGATGATGGGTTGGACGCGATGATCTCGAAGGTCTCTTCCAACCTGGTCTTTCTATTCTATTCTATTCTATTCTATTCTATTCTATTCTATTCTATTCTATTCTATTCTATTCTATTCTATTCTATTCTATTCTATTCTATTCCATTCCACTCCATTCCATTCCACTCCATTCCATTCCACTCCATTCCATTCTATCACTTGAGCAGGAGCCATGGCAGCTTAGAATTGAATACAAACTTCCCTGTGAGACAGCATTTATCCCAAAACACATCATCATAATTTTGCATTGATGACCAAAAAAGCCACCTGAAATGCTCTGGACAATGTAATGCTCTACTCTGCTGTCAGTAAACAACGGACTGACAAATTTCCAGACTAGTAATAGGCAAAACTCTTCTTTCCCAAACTACTTTCTCTCCTTTCCCCTTCCAGAAAGAAATGCAGCAGGGCCCTCTGCCCAGAGACACACCTCCCTGCCTCTACCCTTCATTTATCACAAGTGAGAAATCCATAGATTTCGTAATACAAGTTTATTACATTTTGCCTGCAAGTTGCTATTGAACCAGAGATTTCCAGTGATTTATTGTTGTTTTCTTTTAGTGATTTATACAGGGCTCATGTAAGAAAGATCACAAGGGAAACTTTGCTGGTGGCTGTTATTCTGGAGAGAGAGGAACTTAGTAACTGGAAATTGTAGAGGAAATAGATAAATATATGAGAATGCAATTTCAGGAAAGGCTGTTTGCTTTGCAAGCTTAGCTATAAATATTGATGAATGGATGAGGAAAAGGCTGTGGATGCTGTCTACTTATACTTTAGTAAAGCCTTGGATGCAGTTTCCCACAGCACCATCCTGGAGAATCTGGCTGCTCATGACCTGGATGGATGCACACTTAGCTGGGTGAAAAGCTAGCTGATGCCTGGAGGGAAAGAGTTAACTCCAGGTTGTGGTCAGCTACTAGTGGTGTTCCCCAGGGCACAGTATTGGGGCCAGTTCTCTTTAATATCTTTATCATTGATCTTAATGAGGGGATTGGGGTACCATCGGTAAGCTTGCAGGTGACACCAAATTCAGTGGGATTACTGCAGAGGGACTGGGACAGGCTGGATCAAGTGGCCAAGGTGAATTGTATGAGATTCAAAAAGGCCAAGCACCAGGTCCTGCACATGGATCTCAACAGCCTCATACAATGCTGCAGAGTCAGGCAAGAGAGGCTGCCTGGTGAGAAATGACCCAGGGGTGTTGGTCAACAACTAGTACTTTGCTATAAATTCATTTACATTTGTGGACTCATGGAATATATCAAGTTAACAACTTTGAAATCACTATTGTTGTTATTACTACTGACACAGTCCTTGTTATCTTTTACTTGAGCTTTATTTTACTGTGTCTAACTGAATCAGGGGAATACAGGGGACATCTTATTGCTGTCTACAACTACCTGAAGGGTAGACAGTCTCAAGCTGTGCCAGGGGAGGTTTAGACTCGAGGTGAGGAGAAATTTCTTCACAGAGAGAATTGTTAGACACTGGAATGTGCTGCCCAGGGAGGTGGTGGAGTCACTGTCCCTTGAGGTGTTCAAGAGGGGATTTGACTTGGCACTTGATGCCACGGTCTAGTAGTCATGAGGTCTGTGGTGACAGGATGATCTTTGAGGTCTTTTCCAACCTTGGTGATTCTATGATTTTATGATCTACATCTTCAAAAAGTAGATGCATTTACCTAGATCGTTAAAGAAAGCTGCCAATAGGAAGTTTGTTAAGTGTCTGAATTTGGCTTTGGAAATGGCTTTCTTGTTTTGGACTAGATGCAGAACTTCATATCTATGTTTGCTTTCAATCTTTCCTATTCTTTTATGCTTTTCATGATTTTAATTGGAGGAATCAACCTTTTTTTTTGGCTACATTAAATATAGAAACATTCCCTTTTATTCTCACAGTGATTGGAGAGAGTGTTTTCAATGGTTTTGAAAAGAACTAGAACTACAGTAGTGTCTCATCAGCTGAAAAAGAAGATCACTCTATGTGAAGTAGCACATATTTTTACTTCTTTATTATCAGTTAGTAAGTTGCTGCTTTACCTTCAGTTTCCTTTTCCTTTGGGTATTTTGTTTCCAACTTGCTGAAACGCTAGGGCAATGAAGTGGGAAGATAAGGAATTCATAAATTAGTTTATTCATCATTGATTTTATAACCAGCATTTTGTGAACACTTTTTGGGGCACAGACATGAATGATGTGAACTTCCCAACAAAGAGACTATTAATTTTCCACAGATCTCTTGAGCAAATAGCATTTTCATGGCTTGTGTGGTTTTGAAGGTATCATCTGAATTTATTCTGTATGGAAGTTACTTGGCCAAGTTTCCACTACATGAATCTGCAGGTGCTTCAGTACTCTAACTCTTTTTAATCTATACTTCTTTCTGTGATTCTGTAATACCACTCCTGTCCTGATAGTACAATGAGCAGCAATGGAATGTTGATTTGGATATGGAAATAGGCTGAGCTATAAATAAATGTAAGTCTATTTTGCCTGGTTAGGTAGTGTGAACCTTTTGGTGCTGTTCCCAGTGGTGGCAGAGCCATAAAGGCACTTTAGCTTTCTCCACTTATTTATACAAAATAGCCTGCCTGCAGGTCCTGGGAAGCTCATGGGATGATGCTTACTGTGTAGGTTCTTTAAGAGCATCATCCTACAGAGTTTCTTCCACACTTCTTGTGTGGCACCTGGTCTAAGGTTTAAATGGAGCACTACCTTAAGTATAACTTTTCTTGGCTTCTTAACAAATGTTCTTACAGTGTCTTATGGCCTACTTCTATTCCATAGTGTGAATGTTATTCATTATTAGTCATTCAACTATTTTAGACACATTTTGTGTCTATTCTTGTCTTCCATCATAACACTTTAATAGCATTCTGAATGTATTGTACTTTTTGAGGGATGAATTGTGTGAGCGAGCGGAAGATTATCAGTTACGCGACCGTCAGAAGCGAGTCAATGTGAGCTGTAAGGCTGAAATATCGACTGCAATGGAAATGTTCATCTTCAATACATGTGAAAGTGTGCATTTTTTATTTATTAGCACTTATCTAATTACAGCTGAAGCTGCATTCTATTGATATAATAGAAAAGGAAATTAAGAAAGAAAGGTTAGGTGATGAATAAGCCTTTGGCCAGAATATAACAGCCAGCAAAATCCTGCAGGGATGCACACAGAATGACTAAGTGGATCTCAAAAGCTTTCTTAAAAATGTAGAGAGGACTGTCAACTTTTACATCTGCACAGGACATCTCCATCTCTTTTTATTATACTGATAAAGTTATGAGTTGAGACTGCTGCATTAATATTCAAGACACTTCAGAGGGCTGCTTGAAAGTTTTCTGAAATGAAAAAGTAGCAGTTGCTTTGGTACTCTTCAAATCCAAGATGCAAAGATTTCAAGAAACTTTCTACACATAGTGAATGTATACAAATATATCTCTATATTTCTATATTTCTATATTTATATCTATCTAGCTATCTAAATGGATTGATAAGATGGGCAAAGTAAATTAACAATTACATCTAGGGGAAGCCTGGGATATATTTATATGGAGAGGAGAAGACTCCAAGAAGACCTTACTGGGGCCTTCCAGTATCTTAGAGGGCCTACAAGAAAGTTGAGGAGGGACTTTTCAGGATGTCAGGTAGTGATAGGACTGGGGAGAATGAAGCAAAACTAAAAGTGGGTAGATTCAGATTGAATGTTAGGAAGAAATTCTTCACCCTGAGGGTCGTGAGACACTAGAACAGGTTGCCCAGCCTCATCCCTGGAATTTCTTAAGGCCAGGGTGGATGTGGCTGTGAGCAACCTGCTGCAGTGTGAGGGGAGGTTTAGACTAGATGTTAGGAGGAAGTTCTTTACAGAGAGAGTGATTGCCCATTGGAATGGTCTGCCCAGGGAGGTGGTGGAGTCACCATCATTGGAGGTATTCAGGAGGAGACTTGATGGGGTACTGGGTGCCATGATCTAGTTGTTTAGGTGGATTGGATTGGTTGATAGGTTGGACACGATGATCTTGAAGGTCTCTTCCAACCTGGGTTTATTGTATTGTATTATTGTATTGTGTCCCTGCTCATGGCAGGGGGTTGGAACTAGATGATCCTTGAGCCCCTTCCAACCCTGACAATTCTGTGATTCTATCATTATGCAACGTAGAGGAGCAATGGACAATGGGCAGCTCTGTGTCCTGCAGACTTCCAGTATGGCCTTTGCTCTTCACTTGATTGCTCCATCATTTTTTAATTTTTTTTTTAATGAAAATACCATGGCCTTACATTAAACTGTGAGCTGGAGGAAAGATAAATATTAGAAGACCAGGGGTAAATGAATCCATATTAGAAGATCTATGAAAATACCCAGAACCCAATGACACATTTTGGAAATGACTTAATCCAAGGTGAAGGTCTAGAAAACAGGAAAATATTATGTTTATGTGGACATGCTTGAGCATCATTAGAAGATTTGTGAATATAACACAGGCTGCTTGGAAAGCAGTATCAGTGTGAAAAATATTCTTTCAGCTGCTGTCTCTGTGTCATTCATCTAGAACCAAAGGGGGTTTCTCCTGGATGAAAGACTGGGAGCAAATCAGGGGAAGCATGTATCAATATCCTTTTCAAACATCAGGGCTGAACTTCAGCCTCACATATGCAACCTTGTTCTTCTCTTTTCCTATCACCAGGAGAGTCAAGGAACAAAGCCCAGAACAACCAAGGTTGGGGCAAGATGCCAGGAACATTATAGAGATCCTGCAAGTGCCTGATGTGCATGCAGGACGCTTAAGCTGGGTGGAAACTTTGCAACACCTGCTGTTACTGTGGGATGGGAATATTGGAAGTCCTACTGCTTGGATCTGCTACTGCAGAGAATGTGGGGAGGTGTTACAGCTTGTGAATGAGACCTGAATGGTTTTGCAATGACTTTGTGCATGTTTACAGCAGATGGTGAAGATTATTTGATTTAAAATCCATGGGAGGAAATAAGGAAACTAGCATTCCAATCAGGTCAAAATTTTCCCCTGGTGTAGCTCAGTTTCTATTCCAGTTAACAGTAACAGCATACAGAGGCCACCTTGAGATGAAGGCTTTTTTTAAACTCAGAATAAAATCTTTTAAACTGCACTGAGGCAAGATTTTAACATTATGAATCCTTTTTGGACTGATTATGCCATTAAAAAAGTGGAAAGATTTTCTTCTTTGAGGACTGCTCTACCAAGTCTGCATAGGTGTTAATTACTCTTCCATAGCCAGATAAGGTGAAGCCCTATTTTATCTCAGTGTCTACTGTTTTAACACAGACACAAGAACTGAGGCTACGAGCTTCAAGTAAATGGATCCCACACCCCTGCACAGGGCAGAGACGTGCCCAGAAAAGGCAACACAGAGATGTGTCAAGAATTTTGTTCCATTTCTGTGCTAGTGCTGATTAGAAAAATGCAAAGAGAGTGAACTAAAATGAGTGATAATTTTGCACCACTCTATGCTTTTTGAATGTACTTCCTAGAATTTGGGATCTGTGGTAAAAAAAATGCCACAAATCTGTCTCTCACTAGAGATTATTTTTGTTTAAGCAAGCACATAGGCTTATCAGTAATGTATTCTTCGAAGTTTGGGTTGTATGCTTAGAAGCTTAAAGATAAATATTTTAGACATACCCTATATAGATAGATATTAAAAATAAATCATCCTCTGTTTTAGGATATCTTTGCATTCAGATCTTATCTGTCACTGAATAACTTTAAAGCACTGTTAGCCTACCACCAACTCTTTCACATGAATCATTTTCAAGATTAAGATATCATTTCTCTGAGTCACTTAACGATTCAACCATGGACTGAAAGTCTTTTTTTCCCCTTTCTAAGAGCTAAATCCTGTAACAAAAACATCCTTCTCAATTTTATAGAGAATAATATTTACATTTCACAGTATCACAGTATCACCAAGGTTGGAAGAGATCTCAAAGATCATCAAGTCCAACCTGTCACCACAGACCTCATAACTAGACCATGGCACCAAGTGCGACGTCCAATCCCCTCTTGAACACCTCCAGGGATGGTGACTCCACCACCTCCCTGGGCAGCACATTCCAATGATGAATGACTCTCTCTGTGAAGAACTTTCTCCTCACCTCAAGCCTAAACTTCCCCTGGTGCAGCTTGAGACTGTGTCCTCTCGTTCTGGTGCTGGTTGCCTGGGAGAAGAGACCAACCCCCTCCTGGCTACAACCACCTTTCAGGTAGTTCTAGAGAGCAATGAGGTCTCCCTCAGCCTCTCCTCTTAGGTCTTGTGCTCAAGGCCTCTCCCCAGCCTTGTTGCCCTTCTCTGGACATGTTCAAGTGTCTCAATGTCCTTCCTAAACTGAGGGGGGCCCAGAACTGGACACAGGACTCAAGGTGTGGCCTAACCAAAGCAGAGTACAGGGGCACAATGACTTCCCTGCTCCTTCTGGCCACACTATTCCTAATGCAGGCCAGGATGCCGTTGGCCTTGTTGGCCAGCTGGGCACACTGCTGGCTCATGTTTAGGCAGCTGTCTACCAGCACCCTGAGGTCTCTCTCTGTTTGGGAGCTCTCCAGCCACTCTGACCCCAGCCTGTAGCTCTGCATGGGGTTGCTGTGGCCAAAGTGCAGCACCTGGCACTTGGACTTGTTGAATGCCATCCTGTTGGACTCCGCCCATCTGTCCAGCCTGTCAAGGTCCCTCTGCAGAGCCCTTCTACCCTCTAACTGACTAACACCTGCTCCCAACTCGGTGTCATCTGCAAATTTGCTGGTGACTGTCTCAATCCCCTCATCCAGATCATCAACGAAGATATTAAAGAGGATGGGGATTTTCAAGGAGGAATTGAAAAAGTAATTTTTCCTTCCACTGCTCTTCAAAGTAATACTCAATGTCTATATGTTCACAACATGAGGAACTTGTTCCCTGCTAGTGTTGGCAATTTTGTTCTCGGTGAAAAAATTTTACTTTCAAATTGTGTCATTATTGCTTTAGGTGGAAACCATTAACACAAAATGTTGTGGTGTATTTACTTGAAAAAAACATTCATTTGGGATTTGGATATACTCTGTCAGATGGGCAAATAACATATTTTGCAGAAAACAGGAAAAACTTGAGATTTTTCTAGGCTTCTATGATTCCGTACCACATGGATATCTTGCTGCCTAATGAGGGATATTTCTAGGAATTACAGAGAATGATTCCATTTCTGGAGACAATAGTGTAGCCATTACTAGGATAAATTAGAAAGCACTGTGAATCTCCTAAGAATAATGTTATAATATACAATAAACCAGGTTGGAAGAGACGTTCAAGATCATTGAGTCCAACCCATCAACCAATCCAACCCACCTAAACAACTAGACCATGGCACCAAGCACCCCATCAGGTCTCCTCCTGAACACCTCCAATGATGGTGACTCCACCACCTCCCCAGGCAGTCCATTCCAAGGGGCAATCACTCTCTCTGTATAGAACTTCTTCCTAACATCCAGTCTAAACCTCCCCTGGAGCAATTTGAGACTGTGTCCTCTTGCTCTGGTACTGGCTGCCTGGGAGAAGAGACCAACCTCTGCCTGGCTACAACCTCCCTTCAGGTAGTTGTAGAGAGCAAGAAGGTCACCCCTGAGTCTCCTCGTCTCCAGGCTAAGCAACCCCAGCTCCCTCAGCCTTTCCTCATAGGGCTTGTGTTCCAAACCCCTCACCAACTTCATCGCCCTTCTCTGGACAAGTTCCAGCAAGACAACATCCTTCCTAAACTGAGGGGCCCAGAACTGGACACAGGACTCAAGGTGTGGCCTAACCAGTGCAGTGTACAGGGGCAGAATGACCTCCCTGCTCCTGCTGGCCACACTGTTCCTGATGCAGGCCAGGATGCCATTGGCTTTCTGTATGCCTCCAGGATGCCATGGTCCTATCTGTATGGCAGTGGAGGTGTTGATTATTTAATCTCATCTGCTCTCCTCCTCCTTCCTCACTGACCCTGGTGCCTGCATGGCTGCCTCTCACTCAAGTCCCACTCCTCTTCTAAACAGAAGAGCTCTCAAATAACCAAAGAATTTGCCCAACAAATTGAACTACTTACAGGAACCACACCAGTAGCCCCCTCCTCTGCTGCCAGCCCCCCAGACAAAAAACCAGTGCAGAAGAACAAATCTGGAATTGTCTTTGCAGAGGTTTTTAAACTGGTACACTTGTCCTTGGTGAAGATTTTGTAACCTACTATTTACCCCAGTGAGTTTCAATACATATTATGACTATCATTATTTTACAGATGGGAACAGATTTATTTTTTCCCTACCCATTTTTTTTTTCATAACAAACAAACAAAGAAGTCAATGTTTTTTTTCTCTAATCCCCTCTGGAGGCTTCAGGGATGTGTAGAGCTGAGTTTCCAAAAACAAATAACAAGGGGAATGCATACAGCGATCTTGCTCCAGAAGGTTTCCTGCTATTTAAAGATAAATGGCAACTGTTTTCCTCCAGTCTTCATTTTGACATTTTAAAAGATAAGATGTACCTCTCAGCTTATATCAATTCACAAGTACATCTAAATATCCCTTTGGTGTCTCTCTGAAATGTCAGATTTCTAAGATGAACAGGAAGGTAAAACTTCTTTTCACTGTTTAAGAGCACCTATTTTCAGCTTGTAAAGAAGGGAAGGTATTATTACCAATCAATACCAATTTCAGGTGTGGAGTCAAACAAACAATGGATTTTTCAGGGTGCTGGCAGTTTAGGATTGAGCGTTTGGGATTCAGTCAGGTTCTTATCTCATATGCATATGGAGAAGCTGGAAATGAAACGTTTGATTTTTGGACAAGTCTCAACATTTCTATAAGCAACAGTAAAAGAGACATCTCAAACAGAAGAGTTAGTTGAAAGATAAACATTTAAACGTCCAACTGCCAAATCCTGAAAAGATAAACTCTGCTGCCTTTTGGAGAGGGAGCAGCTCAGTGTCCCTCTGTCATGCTTAGCTCCTGGTTTAAAGTGCAGTAAATGACCCTTTTCTTGTTCTTATCAACTATACTTCCTGCAGTTTTGATTTTATAGAAGTATTTCTGCCTGCGTTGACTACTGTTAACCCCTGTGGTCTGCTATGTTCTCAGGAAATTACTACACAAATTGATATAGCTGTAAATAAAATGATCTGTAAAATTTCCCAATAAAACCTGCTCTCTTTTAAACCTGGTCCTTAGGAACCCTTTACTTTTCTTTCCAAAGTCATTTCAGGTATGAATTATTGCAGACAGGTTCGTAATACCATCAGTCATATGAGACTATTTGAGCAGCCTTAACAGCACAGAAGATCTTTTAACTACTAACTAACCACCATCCCCTTCTGTGTCCATTGTCCTTGAGTAATCAGAATGATGTAGAAGCTCTTTGAAATACATTCACACAGAGGAAATGTTCACAAAGACAGAAGGTTAAAGGTCCTAACAGCATAGTGTGCCTTGGAAAAGATTTTGGAATAAGTGAAGGCATTTTTTATACTTCCTTCAAACTTATACAAGACAAATTGACTACTTTCTGTGGAGTCTCCTTCTCTGAAGACTTTCACAATCCACCTGGATGTGTTCTGATCTAGGAGAACCTGCTTTAGCTGGTAGGTTGGACTAGATGACCTCTGCAAGTCCCTTCCAACCTTCACCATTCTGTGATTCTGTGTAATTGCAGTCAGAGAGAAGAGTGAGAGTATGTGAGAGAAACAACTCTACAAACATCAAGGTCGGTGGAGAAAGAGGAGCAAGAGGGTCCCAGACACTGGATTCAGGTTTTCCCTGCAGCCTGCGGGAAGGACTCATGTTGGAGAAGTTCATGGAGCACTGCCTGCTGTGGGAGGGACCCCATGCTGCAGCGGGGGAAGAGTGTTAGGAGCCCTCCTTCTGAGGACGAAAAAGCAGCAGACAATCTCAGGACCACAGAATGCACTGGGATGGAAGGAACCTCTGGAGGTCATCTAGTTCAACCCTCCTGCAGTAAGCAGAGATGTCCCCAACTATAACAGTACTGACTGCAAACAGCATTCTTCATCCCCCTGTGCCACCAGAGATGGGGGAGAGAAATTGGGAGCAAAGTTAAACTGAGGAAGACTGGAGAGGTGCAGGGGAAGGTGTTTTAAAATTAGTTTTTATTTCTCATTACTCTATTCTGATTTAATTGGTAAAAAATTAGCTTAATTTCCCCAAGTTGAGTCTCTTTTGCCCATATCTCTAATTGGTGATCTCTCCCTGTCCTTATCTCAACCCATGAGCCTTTTTTTATATTCTCTCTCTTCTGTCCAGCTGAGGAGGAGAGTGATGGAGCATATTGATGGGCACTTCACATCCAGCCAGGGTTAACTCCTCACTGTATCCTGAGAAAAAGTCATTACTACAATCCCAAAATCTATTTCACATCTTGGAATACAGCATTATTAACTTCTAGTTTTCACCTCCTAGTATTTAGCAGTAGTACTGCTCATAGTGTTATTTACTGGCACACATTTTCCTTGCACTAGATAATAAAACAGCTTGATAGGAAGTATCCTTTATTCTGCAAACTTCTTATTGAAATAGATGAGATCAGAAGATTGGTGGCACATAATTTCTTGGAGAGTGAATGGAAAAGATTAATACAATCTGCTTCTTTAAATTATCAGATGCTCTCTATTGATCAAAAAATAAAACCGATACAGGTACAATAATAGAAAAGGAAATTAAAAGAGTACACAGCACCATATGTAATTATAAGTGCCTTTTCTGAATTCAATCATTGAGTTAATTTTCATGCATCATCCTCTCCATATTCCATAATCTCTATTCTATTTCTTTTGTCATGTAGAATTGGCTGCTGCACAATCTCCAACCCTATTTTTCACATTTCATAAAGAATATTACATTTTTATAACTACCACTCACCAATAAATCTGCAAATGTTCCCTCACAGGCAGCCCCAGTTACAGCCTTCTAAGCCTTTAGTCTACCTTTTAATTCTGACAAGTTTGCCAATATATACATGATATGTGTTGAGAGGTTATTCTCTTTGCACTTCAATGACATAAAGTGTAGAGTAAGACTCTGGAAGTCTGTAAACTCCAGTATTGGTTACAAAACTCCTTTTACATATTATTCCCTTTGAGTTATTCCAATTGCACTCATTCAGACATATGGAGACGTAAAATGACACAGAAGAAAGGTAATAGTTGAATGTTATACATGGCAAGAAAAGATTTAATGTGTGTCTACAAAAATTAGCTTAGAATTGTCACATTTTTACTCAGCAGCTCATACATCTCCTTCATACTCAGAAGATGTACACTAGGTACCCACCATCCATTTCAGGACTGAGCTGTAGATTAATGCCCTACTCACAGACTCTGTTTCAGACAATGGTTTTGTCTGTTTAAGTTCACTTCCCCTGTTTCCATCTTTTTTTCTAGCATGGTAGGAAGAGTCTTTGCTGCCATGGTTTAGTTGATTGGATGGTGTTGGATGATAGGTTGGACTCGATGATCTTGAAGGTCTCTTCCAACCTGGTCAATTCAATTCAATTCAATTCAATTCAATTCAATTCAATTCAATTTCAATTCAATTCAATTCAATTCAATTCAATTCCTATTCTATTCTATTCTATTCTATTCTATTCTATTCTATTCTATTCTATTCTATTCTATTCTTGCCTTTATATTTTACCATGTATATCCAATAGAAAACATGATCCATATTAGTGGATCTAAGTAGGTTCCTAAACTATTAAAGTTTACCAGGACTGCAGATTATCCATAGCAAGGAGGTACTTAAACAGCATTTGGAGGACAGCAAAAATTTTGCCCAGCTGGACTCTTCTTGGTCTTCTCCCTCTGAGTTCTTCTGTACTCTTTTACTTATTGTCCAGTATCTGCTTCTCTTGGCATCTGGTGCTGGCCAGAATGGATGGTGGAGGCTCTTTGTTCAGATGTCCACAGTGGATGCTGAGGGCTTAATTTCTCTCTGCTCAGCATTTTGCTCCCACATACATGCATCACAAAGGTACAAAACATGAGTCCAGTGAAACTTTATGCATTCCTGTGCCTATGCAAGTGCTGGGAAATTGGCTACATGCTTCTGATGAGATAAAGGCTTTCTGAACAAAAGTTGTTAGTCCAGAAACCCGACAGATGAGAAGAGGAGGATGCCACAGTCAGGCATAAATATCACCTGAACAACAGGCACAGGTACAGGGTGGGTGTTATGGTAGAAACCATTTTTTCCTGCATAGGAAAAGAGTGATTATTTTGAGAGCTGCAGAGGTCTGTGGACTCACTAGGGGTGATGAGCTGGGCTTGAAAAAATGCAGTAGATTATCATATATCCATTAGACAACCCTTCACTGAAGAGTTCTAATCCCTCGTCCTCTTCTCCCTGCAGTGCTCTCCTTACCATAGGCTGAGACACCTGCCTGCCCAATTGCAACAGCGGTGGATTTGATAAGGTCACCAGGTTAAAGCCCAAGGCTCAAACCAGTGCTTAACATACAGTGTCAATTTATATAGTCATTCTTTCTCTTCTCTGTTCCCTTAATTAGTATTTAAATATTCAAACTGAAGTGGAATAGGTCGAACAGGAGCCATTAATGACCTGAATCCAGAATACTCTGTAGCCTATTTATGGGAGTTTCATCAAGATGTGGAGCAGAACTTAAAATCTACCAGCTCTCTCATTTAGGGCAGACTGCACTGAGGCTTATCACATCCCAGCTGAATTGCCCTAGCAACAATATTATTATTTATAAAGGAACAAGTTTTGGGATTTTCTAGCAGCATGACTGGCCCTCTGCTTTTAATATGCTGAGCATTTTGTGTGTGCCTGTTTGCTGTTGGCAGAATGAGGAATGTTACATATATAATCAGTATGAAATAACCTAAATACAGAAAGTTACCCTTTTACATGTGAATAACTCTGAATGGAGTAGAGGTATTCTTTGGTTTGGTTTGGGGCTTTTGTTTGGTTTTGTGTATTTTTTTCTCTTCTGGAGCAGTCAGAACTATAGCTGTTCAGCTGTAAAATCAAGTGTCCATTCTTGAGCCTGAAGTGTGCCCAGCAGCCAAGACGGCCAATGGCATCCTGGCCTGCATCAGGAACAGTGTGGCCAGCAGGAGCAGGGATATCATTCTGCCCTGTACACTGCACTGGTTAGGCCACACCTTGAGTCCTGTGTCCAGTTCTGGGCCCCTCAGTTTAGGAAGGATGTTGACTTGCTGGAACGTGCCCAGAGAAGGGCAACGAAGTTGGGGAGGGGTTTGGAACACAAGCCCTATGAAGAGAGGCTGAGGGAGCTGGGGTTGCTTAGCCTGGAGAAGAGGAGACTCAGGGGTGACCTTATTGCTCTCTACAACTACCTGAAGGGAGGTTGTGGACAGGTGGGGGTTGGTCTCTTCTCCCAGGCAGCCAGTACCAGAACAAGAGGACACAGTCTCAAGCTGTGCCAGGGGAGGTTTAGACTGGGTGTTAGGAAGAAGTTCTATACAGAGAGAGTGATTGCCCCTTGGAATGGACTGCCTGGGGAGGTGGTGGAGTCACCTTCATTGGAGGTGTTCAGGAGGAGACTTGATGGGGTGCTTGGTGCCATGGTCTAGTTGTTTAGGTGGGTTGGATTGGTTGATAGGATGGACTCAATGATCTTGAAGGTCTCTTCCAACCTGGTTTATTGTATTGTATTGTATTGTATTGTACTGTACTGACCATGGACTTCTGTGCTTGCTGTGCTTTAAGGAGAGGTCAACTTGCAAATACAAAGGGTATTCTATCTAAGCTGCGCGGACTGCAAGCTCTCTCCAGACTCTGAAAGTCACAGAGTGTCCTCCTCAAAGTTGTCGCCTATTGTCAAAGTTTATTTATACTCACCAGACTTTATGGGTCTTCAGATTATATCCTAAGTGACAACTCTGAAACCAGAGGAATAGTAAAAATCTCAGAGTTTCAGGGTTTTGGAATTCAGCAAATCAATCTGTTGGTATAAAGGTGACGTTTGTGACCTGCTGGGGTGGCTCTGTGTGCATGAGAAATTGGGCTGTGAAGTCAGAGGTAGCTATCCCTGGAGTCACCTTTTTATAGAAATGTAGATATAACTTTTTTTTTTTGAAGTTCCCATCCTCATTGAAAATCAATAGCAATCACAACCCAAAGTGCCAGGAGGCTTTAGGAGACATGTGGTGGTGGATTAAAATCAGATGGCTGAAATTGTAACAGCCTTCAGCTGCACCTCTACTCCTGTGACGGATGTTGCCTCCTCCATAGCAGGAACAACTGATCTGCTCATGAATCTCCTGATCCACTGCGGTGTAAACTGACTTGGATTCTGCTTGGCTGTAATATAGACAGTGACATTTGTCTGAGAAGAGAAACATGTGTGATATGGGCAGCATGGGTGTCTGGAGAACTTCAGAAATCTAGGTTTAACTTGTCATGGAATGACTCCTGTCAATCATAAAAGTAAGATTCGCTAGGATGCAGCAGGTGGCTTCAAAGCAACAGAAATGCCTGTCTTCTCATTCCTCCAGTGGGCACCCCTCGTGGGCAGGAGCTCTGCTCAACTTTGGTGCTTTTCTGGGAAAAGAGAATTGCTGCTGGCTGAACTGACAGAAACATTGCCCAAGTACAGGTCTCCTCTTTGCTAGTCTAGCTGGGTAAATAGCATCGCTTGCAGGTTTGGAGAGAAGTTTAATACTGGCAGGAGATGGAAAAACATGCACATAACACCTGGGTACTGCAAAGTAAGGAAGTGGCAGAGAAAAGCATCAGGGCAGCACCATGGGTGTTGCAATAGCAGAGTGGTTGTAGGAGGAAGGCAATCATCTTGATCTTATTGCCTCTTCTGTTTGAAATTATGACAGTATCAATATGCAAACCACCCCATGTGCAATCATACAGTAGCAAGCAATGTCTTCCTCAGGAGTCCTCAGCTAAACTCCTCCAGCCAATTTTATTGTTATTAGCATCTAGGGACATAAAATCTAATTTCTCTTTTCAATGGTTTAGGGCACCCTACATGAATTCATCTAGGTGGTTCAGAAGTTATTGTCTTGTTAATGGTGTCTGCCGGTCCTGTGAGGATATCTCTGATCTAACAATACTGGAGACCTCTCTTAGCTACTTGAGTCACACTTCAGGCACCTGTATCAGGAACCTCTGGCCATATAACATTTTCCTCAGCTAACTTCCAGTCAGATTTGAGTCAACAGCTGTTCACTCCCACATCAATGAGTGTCAGAGTGGTGATTTTATTGTAGAACATTCTGAGTTTTAAGGGGAATCTAACTTGCCTACATCAGCAGCCAAAAGCATGCAATAGATAACCTTCTAGCATGCTTGAGCTTCATCTCTGCAGTGTTGTTCAGACTGATAAATTGCAGGAAAACCTTTTCTCCACCAAAGAAGACACAGTAGTCTGAATTTAAAGAGTTATGTAGACTGAGTAGGAAGGAACTGTTTTTACATAGCAACAGACCTAGATGAACGATCCTTTGAAGGCTAATTATATGTATAAGTCTATTTCTATATACACACATAGGGTTTTAATTGCCTGTATTATAGCTGTGCAAATATCTGTCATTAGTATGTCCTTGGAGATATGCTGTGGCACTAAGCAGATTTGTCAAGATGAGACAGTACCTTTCTATTCTCTCTTACACATCATAAACTCTGACTGATATCCCTGAGGGGAAAGAAATGCATAATGTGTCTTTTATGACCTGTTGCATGCACAAATTACTTGCATTTTGAATGCAGCAGGATAACAAAATGCTATTGATTTTGAATTTGACTTTAGGAAGCTGATCTTTATTGCCAGTTGTCACTTGGCAGATTTTCCCTCCTGCTGTTAAATGTTTGATCTAAAATTTATGTTTGGAGGCATGAAAGCTGTGATGGGTTTATAATAATTTAAATCTGATTGTGTGTGTGTGTGTGTGTGTGTGTATACATTCTGTGCTGGTAGATAGACATTATTCATAGGCAGGAATAAAACATTCCACAAATAAAACTAAATTTCAAATAAGTAAGGAAAAAAATGTGCAATATGCCAATCTTGTTCTGCTTATGTGACGCTGCTGTGCAGAGGAGCAGCTTTCTGGGGCTTGAGGCAAGGCACTTCTCAGTGTCAGGATGCTTGCAGTGTCAGGATGCTTGTGCAAAAGCAGTTTTAAAAGACAGAGCTAAGGGAAGTAGACACAAAGGTAACACACTACTGATTAAGCAAAATAAATGTGGAATAGTTCAGAGCATGAATTTGAGCACTCAGTGGGTATGACAGATTCAGAGTTAGGGAACATCTGACACGGGAATTGTCCTGCCCAGTTCTACTGATATTGGTGAGATACAGAAAGGCCATTTCAGTATCATTTTAAAGCACTGTTTTCACTTTTTTGAGGTATCTATAGATAATATCAAGGATCTAATGTTTTCTTCATTATTTCTTTAGGAATATGAATGTAGTGATTCTCAAAGGAAGGCTATGTATATATTGTGATGGCAAATAATTGAAAGTCTCCAACAGCCTTGTACCTTAGCTCTGGTGATAGTTTCCAAGTGCATATTTTCCATTTTATATGTGAAAAGTGAAACTAAATCTGTTTATGTTTGTGTAGAGCAGCCCTGTTCCTTTCCCTACCTTTGTCATCCGATCAGCCTCATAGATATCAGCTGTGACAGAAGATAGATAATCTCAGGGTGAGAAGCAAAAGTATGAGCAAACTAAGCATCTCCTGATTCCTTGACATTTCAGACAAGGGTCCCTGAAATCTCTGACATTAATTTAGGAGAGCTGGTAATCACCAAGCAGACCAGGAACATACATAACACAACTTTGCATATTTTAACAGCAGTTTACAAGCAGATAGTGTAAACTAAGGCAAGTGGAGATCCTTTGCTCTTCTACTGGTTTTGACTGTGGGGTTATGAATATTTTTTCTATTGCTATTTTCTATCACTGAAAACATCTGCCAACATTATTTAGGATTACTTCCTTTGGAGGAAGTTGGAGAACTTTCAAACATGGACAGATTTCAGTTGCCATAGTTTTAGGCTGTGTCCAGAGCTAACATTTCTTACTACCTGAGGAAGAAGTAGATGGAGTCACCAGGCAACTGTTCATGAAACAATTCATGTGTCTCAGCTGTTTACTTATCAAATGTATTTACCTTCCTACCAGCTTTCTTGTACCAAACCTATGCATTATGGCATTAAACCTGCTTTGACACCGCAGCTCCTGCTTCTTAAGAGATTATTTCAATATGTTAAAAGCCAAAAAAATGCCCCAAAGAAAGGTACTTAAAAATCAGCTTCAAGCCTCTTCACAACGTGTAAGGACACTGGACATGTAAATCCTTTGTGTTTCTATTAGATGAGACGTTGCAGACACGTTCTTATTGCCATTGATACACGTCCTTGACAGCAGAATTCCAGCCAACCTGGAGTGGCATAGATGCATTAGCTCCATTACAGTCAATGGAAGCACACTTAATCACATCACCTGAGAGCCTGGCCTGCAGCCCGTAACAAGACAGTTCTTTGGAGAGTAATAATACTTTATGCTTTCATCAATCACTCTCCTAGGTCTGTAGCTATTCATGGCAGACTTTAAAAAAAATGCCATATTATAATTAAAAAGGTTGGCCATGGCTGTTTCACCATGTTTGCTCCCAAATTAACTTTAATAAAAGTGACCTCAGTTCAGGAAAAACTTCTTCCAGAAAGCACAGTAACCTCTCTTTAATAAAGCAGTGTTTACACTTACTTGAAGTATTCTGATCACAGCATTGTGGCGGTTGGAAGGGACCTCTGAAGATCATCCAGTCTAATCCCTCTGCTAGAGTAAGTTCACCCAGAGTAAATTGCACACATCCAGGAAGGTTTTGAACGCCTCCAGAGAAGGAGACTCCACAGTACCTCTGGGTAGCCTGGGGCAAGGAGGCTGGGGAGAGCCCTCGAGCACAAGCCTTGTGAGGAGAGGCTGAGGGAACTGGAATTGTTTAGCCTGGAGAAGAGGAGGCTCAGGGGAGACCTTATTGCTCTCTACAACTACCTGAAGGGAGGTTGTAGCCAGGAGGGGGTTGGTCTCTTCTCCCAGGCAACCAGTACCAGGCTGTTTAGCCTCAAGGTGAGGAGAAAGTTCCTCACAGAGAGAGTTGTTAGCCATTGGAATGTATTGCCCAGGGAGGTGGTGGAGTCACCATCCCTGGAGGTGTTCAAAAAGGGATTGGATGTGGCACTTGGTGCCATGGTTTAGTAGTCATGAGGTGTTGGGTGACAGGTTGCACTTGATGATCTTTGAGGTCTTTTCCAACCTTACTGATTCTATGATTCTATTTTTTTCCCTTATGTTCATGTGGAACCTTCTGTGTTCCACTCTGTGTCCATTGCCCCTTGTCACAGAATCACCAAGGTTGGAAGAGACCTCAAAGATCATCTAGTCCCACCTGTCACCACAGACCTGTCACTGGACACCATTGAGAAGAGTCTGGTTCCTTCTTCCTGACACTCACCCTTTAGATTGTAGACTGACTGCAGAACAATTTCAAAACAACACTCATAGTCTTGATTCTTAGTCTCCAAGAGTTACATTCTGTTTCCTCTGCCCTGTTTCCCTAGGACGTATGTCTACAACCACAACAATAATAGATGGTAAGAACGGATCCATTCCCTCATCATCCATGAAAGTGGGAAAGAAATCAGTCACAGAAGACCTCGTGACGACGTTCAGCTCACCAGCAGCATGGCTTCTTGTTGTTGCTCTGATTGTTACCTGGTCAGCAGTAGCTATCGTGATGTTTGACTTGGTGGATTACAAAGAATTTGCAGGTAAAATTCAGCATATTCTGGTTTACATCTTGTATATTAAATGTAGTAAGGAGTGTGTAGTATGCAAACATGTATGACTTTCACCTTCCTGGAGACAGCAGTGTCTCTGCTGAGATTACCAAGACAGGACACATTGTGACAAATGTCAGAACATATTTGTTTACACTTCATATATCTTTGTAATTTAAGTCTCTCCATTCTGCAGCCCACCCTCATCCTGGAAAACAGGTATGTTGACAATAATGTAACACATGTGTGAGGATAGATGGACAGATTGCTGCTTTGCAATTTCTATACAAAATCATTTCAAGAAAAATGAAAGTAATTATTAGTTGACCTTTCCTCAGATATATTTGGAGGTCTTTCATGGTTGCCCGAGTATTCTGACATCTGCTTGCACAGTTCAATGACAAGAGAAATGAAAAGGATCATTTCTAAACATGCTCACCCTAAATTCATCTTCAAAAACCATAAGCACAGATGACCAAATTCTTGATAATAGTGAAGTCCAATCCTTCTCTTCAATAAGGCTACAGTTCTGGCCTAGATGAAGACTTGGCAATCTGAATGAAATCGGGTTTCAAGGTACATACTGGTTACTAAGGGCAAAGATAAAGTAGGTGATACAAGGACTGTGATCGTGGCTGAGGAATAGGAAGAGAGGAATGGAGTACCTCACTGCTGATTGATTTTTCTGCCTTGTATCTGGCAATGACATATAACTAAAAATAAACTAAATTAACTACCTGTTTGTGAAGGGTGCACAGCATACATGGAGCCACTTCAGCAGAAAAACTTCTGTGAGGTAAAGGGCCAGTAACTGTTGGGAAATACATACGTGAAACAGAAACCAAATTATTAGAGTCCTTATTGCTCTTAAATAAGAACTCCAGCTCTGAAGTTATCCCACCTTTCACAATAATTAATTAGGAATTGAAATTCAGACTTCAGCCTTCTAGTTCAAAAGAAATTGAGTTGATGTTTCAAAGTTAATTTCCTGGACTTTATTAGTTTACTGATAAATCCATAGATTCTTTTGTCCTGCTATATATCAATATTGACCTCAACATTTCCTTTAAAAGCTTTTGAGACATGAATAGATCTTGAAAGAAACCAACCAATCCTGGATCAATGGGTGACAAAGAAGCTTGAAATGTAGAGAAAATATTATCACAAACCTCTCTTAAGTTCTTTGCATCTCACCTGTCTGTTTTCAGAAGGAAGTCATTGAGTCCCAGCAAAATGTAAAGTTACTTTTGAGCAACAAAACAGGCATCAGATTTGACTTTGGGCACCACACACTGCAATGTAAATACAAACCAAGAGAGAGAACCCACTATGTTCTGCTTTTAATTTCCCATATTAACTATCAATCAATCAGTCAAGTTCTTCATCTGTTTTCAGTGATCTACAAAGAACCAGGGCATAACTCAGACTAAACTCTTAAACTAAACAATTCCTGAGTGGGCTGTCAGCTCATGCATGCTCGATATACTGGTCAGGGAAAGGCTAAGCAATGGGGATCTGTATTTATGCTGGAGACTGGAAGAAATTTTCTAAGCAAATGGAAATCTGATGTTCATGTTGCATTGGTTAAATGAATTTGAATCACACAAGTGTCTCTAGAAACAAACGTTTTCCAAAACAGCCTGCAGAAATTAAATGCAAAATTTAATCTGCATTGTGAGATTGTATTTTGTGAAGATCTCTGAGATGTGATACTTTAGTATTTGGGGTTCATGGGCTTGATTTTTTTTGTACCCAAAGACATTTCTGTCCTAAGGGATTAGTTATGCCAGCATTTAAATGGAGTCTCAACAACAAAATGTTAGGAGAAGGAATTCCTGTGCTCCTTCAGACTGGGAGTAGACTATTTTCAATATTTACACAAATATAGCAATAGCTACATGGCTTTTGTCATGACCCTGGGTTTCAACTCCTGATTTCCTACACAGTCTGATTTTTCCAAGTTAAACCCACTGCATGAAAAATTCATGGAAATAGCTGAAGACCTCACATAGGACAACTGACTGGTGTTATTGATATTAGAATGATTTTTTTACCCTCTGACAGTTTGACCCTGGAAGTAATTACATCTCTTTATATTGAAAGCAGAATTTGGAGCATATTATTAAGCAACTCCTTAAATCTAAAAGCCAGTGATATTTTCTCTTGGGTTTGACACTCTTATTTGAACAACCAGATCTGATTAAAAACCAGTGAATAGTTATTTTCTAGGCTGTGAGTTTAGTTTTGCAAGCCTGATTAAGATTAATTTCCTAGTTTTCAAATGTAGATGAAAGGTGGGAAAGAAATTATATTCATCTGTATATGTTTTAATCTATAAACCACAGAATATTGTGTCTTTTTTTCCTTAAATATCACTTGCCTTTCATAAGTCAGTGCATTCAATTTCTTTCCCATTTCTTTACCTGAAGTTCCATGAAGTTGAAGTTTAGAGAGTATGCACAGCATATGAATGAGGCAAGCTGAGAGAGCTGAACGCTGCTAGTCTAGAGAAGAGGAAACTGAGGGGTGGCCTAGGAGCAGCCTGCAGCTTTTTGAAGGGCATTAACAAAGATGACAGAGGACTCTGACCTACAAGCTCCCACCAGAGATTTCCATTATGTCTCTGTGCCAGCAATGACTGTCTCCATAGCAGAGCCACGGGTAGTGAGTGTGCCTCACAGGATTGACTGCAGCAGAAAACAGGAGCAGGGAGATATACTAAACAAGGCTGGGAATTGTGTGGCTGAGGAATTTACACAGGTTTGGTTCTCCTGATTACAGAGCTGCTAGCATCTGGCCAATAAACAAAGTCTAATGCCCTGAGTTATGAATTGCTTAGATCACAGAATTGAGAATGGTAGCAGTTGGAAGGGATCTCTGGAGACCACCTACTACAACATCCCTGCTAGAGAAAGGTCCCCAAAATCAGCTTGCACAGGGATATGATCAGGCATGGTTTGTAAGTGCCAAGAGAAAGAGACACCACAACCTCTCTGGGCAGCCTGGTCCAGTGCTCTGGCACCCTGAAAGTAACAATATTTTCTTAAATTCAAGTGAAACTTCCTGTGTTCTAATCTGCACCTGTTGCTCCTTGTCCTGTCACTGGGAACCACTGAAAAGAGCCCAGCCCCATCCTCTCGACCTCAGCTCCTTGGAAATCTATCTGCATTTAGATATTTAAATGCATTTTAGTCTGCTGTATTCAATGCTAAAGAGCCCAAGGTCTCTCAGCCTTTGCTCCTGAGAGATTACACAGAAATTCATGGAGGTCTGTAGGAGCAGCAGAGTATGAACTTGAACAGACTACAACTTGAACTGAAGCATTGCTCATATTTCAGCAATTAACAGTTTTGCTTTCATTATCTTAAAGGCAAAAAGGACATGCATTATCAGTATATGCATTTTAGCTCTTATGTATTCTTTTAACTTATTAGAATAATCTTCACATTGCAACTGTGATTACAATGCCAACCCATAGATTTTATCTTCTTGATTACTATGGTTTCATGTTCTAAAAGTAAACTATAAAGTTTGGGGATTTTGACAACTTATATAAGATGAAATTTATCCCAGAAGTAGCTATATGAAAATTGGGAGTTTGGTTTCATCCTAACATACATGTGGTAAATTACTTTGGGGGGGGGAGGGGGCTTGTTATTCAGTATTTGAAAAGGAGCCTTTAGAACTGAGGGAGGCTGTGGGAGCATAGCAGACTTTAGTTAGCTGGAATTAGATTACATGAAGCCAAGTGCCACTCACAGAAAGATTTAATATTTATTTTGAGTAATTTTACGCATCCAGAATGTAGAATCAGAGAATGCACTAGGTTGAAAGGGATCTCTAAAGGTCATCTAGTCCAAGACCTCTGCAGTAAGCAGAGACATCCTCAACTCAGAGCCCCATCAAGCCTGATCTTAAATGTCTCCAGGGGTGGAGTCTCCACCACTTCCCTGGGCAACCTGTTCCAGAATTCCAACTCCGTCACAGTAAAGAACTTCTTACTAATGTCCAGGCTAAATCTACTTTGCCCTAGTTTAAAACCATTGCTCCTTGTCCTGGTGCTACATGTCCTTGTAAAAAGTTCCTCCCCAGCTTTCTTGTATCCCCCCTTCAAGTACTGGAAGGCCACTCTACGTTCTCTCCCTGGAGCCTTCTCTTCTCCAGGTGGAACAACTGAACTCTCTCATCCTGTCTTCATAAGAAAGGTGCTCCAGCCTCAGTTTGTTTAAAAGTTAGAACAGAGATGGTTTCTGCAAGTTAACTTTGGCAGTGGATCCTGAAGAAAGCATGAGACAGGCATTAGATCAGCGCTGAAAGAGTCAGCCCTGTTCTATCTACACAGAAGGAAATTAAATTTTGCAGTGTTTCGCTCTTGTGTGCTATGTTCATTCCTTTGAGGGAAGAAATGAAAGCCTGCATTCCTATCATGTTGTATTGTACAACTATAAACATGACTGAAATATTTTGAATGTGGTATGAAGGTGACACGCATTACAAAAGCCCGAGATAAGAAGCTCCGAATCCCGTGCAGTACACAGAGCGTATGAATATGCAATAAATAGCACCTGCATTGGAAGACCTCTCCTACACTCTCAGTATTTTCAGAAATGCCGAAAAAACAGTCATTTTGGTTTGATGTGGGCTTTGCAACACATTGCTGTGACTACCATCCTTTTGTGGTAGGAAAAACACCTTGTTAATTGGCTTCATAAGTCGTGAGCGTATTTCACGCGTTCCTTGTGCACATAACTGGATTATATGTCTTAATTGGCAAATGTAACTAAATAATTCAAAATTATTTTAGTCCTAAAGGTTGATTGCCCAGGAACACATATTTGCTAATGGGCTAATAACCTGTTCAGCATTCCCTGCCATCTCTGTGACCAATTACAGCTAATTAACACCACCCTAATTTCTGATCCAGAATGTCCAATGTTCAGAGTAAATTGATAGTGATTTAGCCAGTCACCTAAAGGCCAGACTAAATCAAACTTAATGAAACCTCACCAGGTCTGCAAAACCCCAAACTGCCCAGAAAATAACCTAACTGCAAATATGGAACACACACATAGCACAATGTGCTTGCCATTTTATCCTGAGTGTTTAAAAAATAATAGTAAAGAAGAACAGGCTCTTTGTTGTGGATAATTCATTTTTGCCTAACCATAAAGAGTCTTCTTAGAGACCTGCAGCAAAGGCATATCTCTGTGGAGGTAATACCTGTGACTGCCAGGAATGGGGAGCTAACAGGGCATGGAGGCACATTGCTCTCAGCACCACACAAAGCAGCAGGGATTCCAGTCAGATGTTCTCTTTAATGTTTTCTTGTGGGTCTCTTTTTTTTTTTCCCTTTTTAAGTTAATGTCAAAACATTTAGTGAAATTCTTGGTGGGGGTTTCCCACAACAGCTTCTGACTAGCACAGTCTGAAGTCACCATTTCCCTGTCTTAGCTTGTAGCCACAGAAAGCTTTTGGCTGGCCCTGTGTATTCAGAATGATAGACCTATTCATATTCTCCAGCATGGGAAAACAATCAAAGAAATCATCAGGAACCATAAATTCACATGGACCTCTACATTTTGCAGGAAAAAAAACTCTCACACCCAAAGATAAAGAACCAGACTCCAAACAACTTCTACTGAAAAATTGACAGATGGACCTTTTCTTCCCACCCACTGTCTCTTGCATGATAAAACTCTAAGGTGCAAAACCTGCTAGGTGCAGTGTTTTGTTTCATGGCTAAGAGAAGCAGAAGTCAGCAAAAAAGCAGCTATTCCACTGGGTTTCTTTCTTCTTTTTCTGTTTTTCTTTTGAGATAAATTAGGATTATATGTACCCATTTTTCTCCTGGAATGCCAACATACTGCAGTCCTTCTTTTAGGCTCATGTTCACTGGAGACTTCTAAGAACTTCAAAAAGAAGAGTGCACTTACGAATACTCTTGTATTTTAGGATAGTACATCCAGCATTAAAATTGATACTACCTTTGCACTTGTTCAGGAAAAAGAATGAACTTAGTTTAAAGCATTAGCGAGCTTAATGGAATATATCATTTCAACACCTGGTGAAAAGGTGCTTCACACTGTCACCAAATTGAAACAATTAGTAGGAGTTTTGCATGCATGCTAAAACCTGGAGAAATCTCCCACACAATAAAGGAGTGGGATGTAAAAAAGAGGTGTGCTCACCTTGGAACTAATCAAAACAGTTCTATAGCCTTTTAAAATACAATTTTTACTGTGTTTACAGGTGTCAGTCCAGAGCATGAGCAAACAGCTTACTCATCTCAAAGTTCATAATGAAACTGAATGGTATAGGGTTTCCACAAATGCACCCAAAACCTACAAAACATTCCTTTACACTCTCTTTCATAATTATAAACATGAAAGGATGTAAACCAAATTTCAGTTTTTAGGAGGGCTGCCCAGATGAGATCTTGTTTCCCATGTTTCATTCTGCAGCAAATCTCATAGCTGAGCTATAAACCCCTAGAAGATGAGTTTGTATGGGAAAGAATGATGGTCTATGAGGTTCTGCAGTGCTGCAAGTATCATGTTCATCCCAAAAGGTCTGGCATATACAGGGTGATAAACTGTTATAGATCAAACTTTATGAGGTCATGAAGTTGAAAACATGAAATTTCAAAAGCTGATTCAATGAATAGGGGAGGACCTACGGCAAGAAAGAAGTCTTGCATACTTGTATGCACTTCATGGGATACAAAACACAAACAAAATTTCCAGCCCATAATGGTACCTGGGAAATCTCTAATTATAAACAAAACAAACCAACCAAACAACCCAGTAATTCATTTCAGTACCAATTGCAGTAATGTCATTCTTTGGTTATTTGCTGCTGAGGAAACAATAATAATTCAGCTAGCATCAACAATATGCAATATATTCTCTTCAGCAACAGAATAAGTTTGTAACTTGTAAAACAAATACCTGTGCCTTATTTAACCATGGGTTTGCATTGCTCTGATTCATAATGGATTATCTCACACCTACAGCATATTGTTTCTCTTTTTAATGAACTCCAATTTCTGCTTCATAACAGCAGCCCCACAGAGATTAAATAACTCCTCACCTCACTCCTTAACTGCTTCCTTTAGTCAAGCGACAGCTGAGGATGTTCGTGACTGCTAATGGTGTTTCTTCCTCTTTTTTTATTGGACTTTCTGGGGGTTCATCTTGTTGCCATCCACTCTAGCCACCTATTCACAACATTGTGATGATCCCTGTTTACCACCTGGTAAAGATGTTCTGCCTGCAGTGTTCTGAATTGCGTGTGGGTGCGCGCGGGCTGTGGAGGCTGATAACAAAGCATGGGCATGAGCAGCATGCCGGGATGTGGCAGCACCGCTTCTCTGCTAACCCCAGCACCGCTTCCTGCTGACCCCAACTCTGGCTGGCTGGGCCTCAAAGATCAGTGCAATAGCCTCCTCCTGACTTTCACATCATGCTTGAAATAGAGCTGTCAGCAAAGAGACACCCTCAGGCAGGAGATTGCCTGGAAATTGTGGCAAGCCGAGACAAGACTCATTTTACCCTCGTCTATGCCCTTTAGAAATGCCATTGTACAGCTATTTAACAGCATTGCCTTTTTTAATCTGAAGTTAGGATCTGTGCTCTTCGTCAGAGAAGTGAATCCTTGGTAGGAGAAGAAAAATAAAGCTTCAAATTACTTTTGATAAAATGTCTGGCTGTTTCAGAAACTGCCACCTAATGAGGGTCTGTTCCATCGAACCAGAAGCCTTTCAGCTGTATCAAATCAAGGCACAGAAACTGCATGGAAAGCTCATCCTAAACTTACAATCAAAAGTGTCTTGATATTTTGTGGCAAGTAGACTCTAGTTATGGGTACTTTGTTCTGATTTTGTCCACTTTCAGGTGGGGTTTTCTCTATGGACTTGACCTCAAGATAATTATCCAAGGCCAATGTTAGAAAGAGGGAGAGAGAAGACTTTGACTACAGACTGCAGTTGTCATATTTAAAATTTAAATACCTATGAAATGGGAATTACTGAGTAATGCTGAGTCTGAGGGTTGTTTTTGTTGGGGCTTTTTTGGCCTTGTCTTTGTACTTGTAATTCAACATGCTTATAATTCAAAATCAAATTATCATTTTTATGCTTATAACTCAGTGATACCCACCAGAGTTTGTCATGAAGCTTAGAGCTGTAAACATTACAAAAATATTTATGTGTGAAATGGGAAGAAAAGAAATATTTAAGGACACTTAGGCTGATAAACTGGAATATTATTAATGGAAGACTTCAGAACAAGAGGACACAGTCTCAAGCTGCCCCAGGGGAAGTTTAGGCTGGAGGTGAGGAGAAAGTTCTTCCCAGAAAGAGTTGTTGGCCATTGGAATGTGCTGCCCAGGGAGGTGGTGGAGTCCCCATCCCTGGAGGTGTTCAAGAGGGGATTGGATGTGGCACTTGGAGCCATGGTTTAGTAGTCAGGAGGTGTTGGGTGACAGGTTGGACTTGATGATCTCTGAGGTCTTTTCCAACCTGGTTGATTCTATGATTCCATGATTCTACATGTGTATCAAGATTTTTATGTTAGATACTCTCCTCTTTAGGAGACTACAGAGTGGAAACAAACTACTACTAATCCTTAAAAGTATTAAATTAAAATGAAGGTCTCTATATTTATAAGAGACTATTGTACTAAAACTAGGATAAGTTTTATTATCACAAACTAGTGTTAGGATTGTCTATTTTATCAAACATGACAGAAATTCTCTGTCTTCATCATCTGTACCTTGTCACTATTAATGAATCAGATTGTATCTCATAGATACACCAGATAATTACCATCATTTGTAATTTAATTGCATTCAATTCACTGGAGTCAAAATATGTAATTGATGAAAATCCAACAATTACTAAGTAATTCACTGCACTTCATTAAAAGAAAAAAAAAAACCCAAGTTTTAAATAGGTTGAACTCTGAGTATATATTTAACTATTTGACAAGCAAAAAAAAAAAAAAAGATTGATAGGAGATTACATTCCTGACAGAGTTATTAAGACCGGAATAATGACTGAAGTGATTTGCACAGATAAATCAATTAGTCACTTTTTGTTGTGCACTTCATAGGAATAAAGGACACAGACCATGAAACATAGCCAGATTTGCTTGAGGCGCCACAACAAACCACGCCATGGGATTAATCAATTCCTATTTCCAAAAGCCACTGGTCCAGAACCCATCATCAGGTCTGTTTTTTTCTTTTAAAAAAGGGTTTATTCTGTTGGCAAAATACCACAATTTTGCTGAAGATGAAGTGGTTGTGTTGCTTTATGAAAACTATCTTCTCTCCCAAGAAAGCACCAAATGCTGACTGATGGATATTCAAAGCCTGTCACTAGTTGATTTCGCAGCCCTGAATGAAATGTGAGTTATTAATTCTCGATAAAAAGATGGATTCTATTTTAAGGAACAGTTGGAGTCAAAACTGTGAGTCAAGGAAAGTTCAAAACTAAAGAAATCAGTTGGTCAGAATTCTTGTTCCCACTCTTTGAATCAAACTACCTTTTCTGTGCCAATAGTGCTGGAGAGCTAAAAAGCATTGTCGCCGTTTAATTTTGATGTAATGATGAAAAACAGTTTTAAAATACATAAGAGTTTTCTGAAGTATTTAATACCTACAACACATCTGGATTATTTCTTAAAGACCCTTTTGTAACCAAATTTGCATATTTTTAGTAAAGAAAACCCAAACAAGCTTCTGATTTCTCTTGCATACCTGCAAAAGGTAGCAAACATTCTCCAACTAAATTCAGTTGAGTTTTCATACCCTAAGGTTTTGTTGAGAGGCAGTATACAAAGTCCTTCAATTTCATAGTATCATAGTATCAGTCAGGGTTGGAAGGGACCACAAGGATCACCTAGTTTCAACCCCCCTGCTAGATCAGGCTGGCCAGACCCTCATCCAGCCTGGTCTTAAATACCTCTAGGGATGGGGCCCCAACCACCTCCCTGGACAACCCATTCCCATTTCACTGGGATTCTTTTTCTGTCACCTTTAACTATTCCAAATTTCAGCATTTGCCAGAAATTTTTGGAATGAAAATTTTTAAGTTCCCAGTACAAATGAAAAATAAAAGGCAAAACTCTGAGGTATTCTCATAGCAGTGAAAGTGCCAGCACAAGCTGAGCTGAACTTCTACTGAACTGAAAAAAACATCTCTTACACTGTACCAAGGAATAGAGGACCATAACAAAATGAAATGTCATAGCAAAGCATTGTTGATGGTAAAAGTGCTGCCCTAGAATGCAAGTAATTTATCAAGGTGAGCAGTCATATTGACCTGGGATTAATTATGAATGTAAAGTTACAAATCTAAGTGTAGGATGACAAGAATAATTTAAATATGGAAGAACACCGCTAATAGGATCCATGTCATCTACCTCAGTCATAGGAAAAAGAAGTGTGACACCTACACTAAATTTTTAGACTTCCTTTCCATCACAGTCAATGGAAAGGGTTGGATGTCTTTGGAAATAAATTCATACAGCCCTAGGAAGGTGTCAGAGGAAAGTGAGAGACTTGCCTTCTGAAGGTCACAATATGTCTTTCTGCGCTGGCTTTTGAGGGAGTCTAGAAACCACCAGGGATTCAACATCTGGCTTTCAGGTACAATTGGCTAGACAGGATGATCTGAACTTGGCTGTGATTACATGAAATTACATACTGTTGACAAACTTTTTTTTTGATATTGCATGTTTCGTGCCTGAGCTTAACCTGCTGTGCAACCATTCACTTCCTTTCCCCTTCTTCCTCCATTTTCCTTTGATGGACATTTAGTATTTTTCTATTGCATCATCTAAAAGGAACAGTTAGCCCAGTCCCTGTTTACAAGTTGAGCAAAAGGTAGAACTTCACAGTCTGTATCTATCTGAGGAATACTCTGAATTCATAAAGGCTCTTTACAGTTTTAATACAAGATCCTGCCCCTTCTACTCCCAGCACAATATATCATGTCATACATTAAGTACAGTTTACAGTTACAGGTTAGTTACAAATTATACATTGCATACTATATAACATATGCTAGCAGGGGAAGTGTGGTAGGTTTAGGTCTCAGCCCCCCACAAGAAGCATACTGTGAGCTTAGTTTTCAAATAATTTGTGTTCTAAGGTCTGTCAAGAAATAAAAAGTCAGACCAAGGGGTGTTAGTTCAGTCTGAATGAGTTGAATCCAAGACTATTCTGAAACAGTTTTTCATTCTGTATCCTTGCTAAACATCTGTAAATTTAATAATAATAATAATAATAATAATAATAATAATAAACCATAATATCGAGCTCAAACTTTGCTGTGCAAATCAGCATTCTCTTGGCTTCTTGAAGCAAGAGTATGCAAATCCTCTGGAAATGGTTCTCTTTCTTCACATGTGTGTGAGGTAAATGACATCTTTCCCTCTCCTTGTTACTACCTGAATTGCTGTGACTCCTTTGTTTCTCGTGTGTTTTGTTCTATGAGGGAAAGAACGTGCTATGGTCCAAGCTGTCGGGACAGCTAAAAGCATGGATTTGATCAGTAGCACCTCAGCATTACCTGGTGTGGTGTTCTCAGCATTTACAACACAGAGTTACTCTTAGTTCTGCTTTGAAAAATGTAGGAAATAGAGCAGAGGTCAAACAGAAGGTCTACACCCAAGGAGACAGGGCCTGTGCCTGCCAGGCCTGTGCCACACATCAGACCTCACATGGTTCTCATAGTATCTGTATATAAAACATAATTTTGTCAATACCAATTAAGTGTCCTTTCCACAGCCCCAAACTGATTTTTCTAAACTTTTTATGTTAAAGAGGATTTTGTAACTTGGATCTAGTGTAGACATGACTGGAGAATTTTGCCTCTGGACACTGAGTTTCTAATCCCTTTTCATAGTTTGGTATGAAGATGTTGGGAATTAAAGACCAGGATATGACGTTGAGGGCTATGATTCATCAGCAAAGATGGCTTGCCTTGGGGTGGTTGGAATAATTTCCTCTGCTCTTGATCTTGCTCTTCTCTGAGCATTTCCCTTGCCTGCCCAGGGGGGACAGCTCTGCTACCTGTGAAGTAGTTCTTGAACTTCTAGTTGATAGACCAGTATGTTAAAATAAATTGACACCAATTTTTATTTAGTTTACAGCTGTAGTCCTTGCAGCTCTGAAAGCCTGTGGCTGTAAAAGCAACTGAGCCACCCCTAAGAAACCAGTGAGTAAAGGGTAGGTGAATAGCCAGAGTGGATATTCAAAGCAGCTGTCCAAAGTTAAACCATCCCTGCTTGTGAATCAGAACCTCAGTTATGCTAAGACCCCTCTGGCCATGTCCATTCTATTAGTCCACTTGGACTCCTTAGCACCTTTAGGTTAGAATGCAGTGCAAATGACATCATGGGGGAGGTTACAGATGTATTTTTAAATAGCCTAAATATAGACATACACTGTCCTGGTAAACACTTGAGAAGAACATCTGTGGCAAATTAGTTGAAAAAAAATATTAAATCTCTACATGTCAATGCATCAGGCTAATGCAAATAACAAATGCCATATGATAAACCATATCAGAAATATTCCCTGTTATGCTACTCAATCCTTCTGAACACAAGAGTGCACACAGTAGCACACTAAATTGAGACATCATGCATATTTCTTTGCAATTAGGTCATTTCCTCGTGGCACTTAATTAAATTTATTTGATGTGCCTGATTGTTCAGTAGCATATATCCATATAATAGACTCATCAAGAAAGACACTAGCCAAAATAATTCTTTGGTCTGCATTATTAATAAGCAGATGCATAGTCATAGATAATCAGCCTGCTTCTTGTCTGTTTCAGCTTAGTTAATTAGAAATAAAAGAAATTATTTACTGGTACATCTATATCTCAAATAAAGTCATTGGATATTTCATTACAGCACTTTAGAAAATAACTGTTCATACTGCTGCCTTCAAAGAAGTTGCTTCAAGCCTGCATTTTGCCTGTGTTTGTAACCTGCAAGACCTTGTGAGATCATTTCTGATTACTGCTAAGATTTGGCTTGTGAGTCAGAACACTGCAACCAGAAGTAGCTCCAAAGAGACACGTGTTTCACTTCCTTCTAAAGTATTTCCAGAGAGAACAATAGTGGTAAACAGAGATATGGTTCCCATCTTGATACTGTTAAATGCAGGAGAGGTATTTCTATTGAAACTCCTAGGGACAAGGCCAGGCTGATGACTCAACTCATATTTGTGGTATACCTTCAATTGTCTACATCTGTGGGAAAGATAGGGCAGTGGTAGAGTCTGCCATTTCAAGGGCAGAAACAGAGACTGAATGAGAGTTATCCTTCTTCCTAAGCAGTGTTTGGTACAGATCTCCAGAAAATAAAGGTCAAAAGAAATACTCTGTCAGAGGCTGGAAAGTTCCTCTGATACACCATGCTGGCACAAACAGGGTAGAGAGAATTATGGTGAAATCATAGCTGGAAAAGCCTTTGAGAGAATACTGGCACTATCCAGTGATGGCTGCTCTCCCTGTGGGTGGATACAATGGAAAGCAGGCATCTCTCTTCCATTAGAGGTCCCGAGAAGGTGAAGAACATTAAACTACATGTCTTTCTTGTTTGTCAGCTTACTTACCTGCAGGAGCAGTTAAGACCAGAACTAGTTAAGTATACAGATGTGCACCAGTGTATGTGAAAGAAACTTCAGAATATTAAGAGAAGAAGCAGATCCACAGGAGTACATGTTTGAGTGTAGGTGTCTCTAGGTCACAATTGGGGTTTGCATCCCCCTTCATTCTGGACTCAGGTTTATTCTGGCCTGAGTATATACAGCTTGTTTCTTCCCATCCTTTGTGTACACTCCATGGGAATGATATGACTTGTCTGTGAGGTTAAGCCAGGGCTCGTTGATTTCCTTAGCTAGACTTGTGTAAAGGACAAGGCTCAAGGGGAGATGTGACATGGGAAGTGGGACACAGAGAGCAGTGAATCATAAACAGGCATCAAGAGTTAGAGGACCTATGCCAGAGGGAAAAAAAACCAATGAAACAACAAAACCCAAACAGCTAGGCTGAAAGGAAGAGGTTATTTAAATATTAGGTATAATCAAATCTGTATTTATATTTTGTCCAAGTCAGGACTTGGAGTGCAGCATCTGACTAAATTATCCAGTGGGTTGTTAATCACTCTGTGAACAGCAAGTAGAGTAGGATACAGTTTATACCAGTCTTACACAGGGAGGAGAGCTGTCCTCTTGAATAATAAAAATTAACATTCACCATCTTTCTTTCTGTTAAAGGAGGTAGCATAATTAGTGCTGTATAAAATGAAGGTTAACTGTAATCACTGAAGGAGTATCTCTTTCAAACTGCTTTTGTTTTAAACTCTGCACTCAGGAAGATCTGTTAACAAGCTCAGCACAGAACCACTGAGAATCATTCATGAGACATTGGAAGAATCCACTGATTGGCTCTATGGCTTTATTTCTTTACTGTCTGACTTCGTATGGAGTGATGATGATGATGACAGTGATGAAGGTATTTGTAATGTAAAGGCTTCTGTAACTGCTCTAACTGCTGTCTTACAGGCGTTATGTTGGCTTGCTTGGTTTTTAACCTGGCAGACAAAAAGGTCAAACAAAACGAAAAGTGGATGTTGTTGCTAATAAAGCATCCACTGGCTATTCCAATCAGTAAATTGGTCTCTTTGTTAGCTTTCATCTAGTGTTTAATGTACCATTACACAAAAGCTGTCAGAATTAAATATTACCATTAGTACATCTTCAAGTAAAGAGCACTAATTTAGACCAGACTTCAAAGCCACAACCAAAATCTGCATCCGGATATTGCTTCAGAGAACAGCAGTAGCTATTTTCTTTTAATCAGCAAGAATCTAAAGAACTCTGATAAATACACAGGCTAGACCAAGAATCTTAGGATGTTTTTTGTTTGATATATTGATGACAAGACAATATATTGCAAACAATCAACAGCATAAAAGCAGGAGGGAATGTAGCATTTTGGCTGAACTAAGGGGATTCTGGATTGCATGTTGCAAATAATTCAGTTTACTAGGTATTATTGTTCTGCCATTATAGTAGCATTCTTCATCTGAAATCATCCAATAAGTGTGAGTAAATTGCATTTCAAGTTTGGAAATAGCTATCCTTCTGCTATAAAAAAAATGTAGTTCCCTGCTATGAGCAGAGCAGTAGTGGATCCTCACGTCACATCGTGTTGGTCATTTTGACAAGCGATGGGTGTAAGAGTGACATCTTCATTTCATGGTAGTTTACTTTATATTCTATTTGGCTCTACTGGAATTTAATTAAAAAGCAACATGTACTGAAACTGGCTTCTACCCATTTGTTCATCAGCTTGACATATTAGCAAATGTCTACCTTTTAAATGTGTGCACAAGCTTTTTGTATTAGCGCTGTATATGAATACCAATAGACAGGCTGCCACATGTGAGTCTCTGGACTGGGCGTACAGTTCTGAGACATGATTTGCAACTAGCAGAAAGTCAGTCTTTCATACAGTTGAGAAACAGAAAAGGAGAAATAGGGAGAGCTTCCTAATACGTGAACAGTGTGCAAATCTATCGTTTCACAGCTCCCAAAGTGCCTGCAAACTTTCAAATACTTGAGTGGATAAACGTTAATACAAATAGGAAAAGTCATAAAATATTTGGCATACAAAACCTCAAGATCTGGATGCTCACTAAGCACTTAAAAGCCTCAGCCTTCGGTCCAGGTGGAATTTCATCAGCATCTAGCAGGGGTGTGAAAAAGCAGTAGACAAGTTAGTGCTCTGTGTCATCAAAAGTAAGTGCATGGGAGCTCCGTGCCCCTGGTTGCTGCAGCCAGTGCTGCTGAGCCTGCACACTCACTGCTGTCATTCAGTCTAACTCTAAATTCCATGTCCTTCATGGAGGTGAAATAACTCACTGAAGCAATCAATTGCTCAAAGTTCCATTGAAATTTAGTATGCCTTGGATTTCACTGGGAGCATTGCTAGATTTACAACCTTCCTTACCTGTGTGTACATTTTATCAGTTGGAGCCAAAATGGATCCGCTGGGCCTTTCCTTAAAATATGGAAACATGCATAAAATCAAGCAAACTGTAAATTTTAGTCACCAGTTAACATTCAGAAGCACAAACACAGATTTGGACGTTTCCTTGGTTACTACAGCACGTTGAATTTATCTACCCTACACACAGGAAAACCTCTATGGTGAGAGAGAGATAGGATGAAAAATCAAAAATCTCTTACTAGAGTGCTTGATACTTAGCATATAAAAAATAGACTTTTTAAATTATTATTTTAATTGAAATGAACTAACATGAGAAAAAATGTGTCAGTTGGGTTTTGCTTTTGCTTTTGAATTTTTGCCTTTTGTTGTTTGGTTTGGTTTTGTCGTTGCTTGGTTTTGTGTTGCTGGTTTTTTTTCATGATGCTATCTGTTCTCTGATGTTTATTCTTTTCTTTTGCTTTAGGTGAAGTGGAACCTGCCCTGAAAAAAGGTTGGTCAGTTGCCTGACTAGAGAGGGCAAAGGTTTTCCAAACGTTTAAAGAATTAACTAGTGTATTTGTGATAGAGATGCTGGCATTAGTTGCATGTCAGTCTGCTAACCTTGCCGTGTTGTGGATTAACAAACTCATTAGATAAGAAACTTGAGCAACAATGTTTGTGGTCTCTTCCAACCCTAACTGAAACTATGAAACTATGAAACTACTGTACTGTTTGCTGCCTTGTGAGACTTCTTGGTTGTTTCATTATTAACCAGAATAACTGAAAATGTTCATTACCAAAAACAGAATGACTGAAATTATATCTGGACCCATGCCCTGCATGTGGGATTCCTATTCATTGCCATATGAGTTATGTGTATGCCTGGAGAGAAATACTTAGAAATAACACTATAGAGAGGATATTATTTAAGGATAAATAATGGTGAGGTGTTGTAAAAGCATTTTACCTTCTGCCAAGGTAGAGCCCTAAATAAGGAGGCCTTCTGAGTCTTCTGATAAAAATTAGTTATCCCTGAATTTTTAAAGCAGACAAGTGAGGCAAGTAGGATTTATCTTACAAATCTTTTCAGACATTAAAATTGTTATGCTGAAACATAAAACTTAAACTCAACTTCTATTAAATCAAAATGAAAGTGCAGAAGAAGGCTTGAGATACTGGTGATAGGATGTAAAGCCTTTCAAAACCAGGGTGTGTTTTTTTTTCCCTCCAAATTGAGCACAGCTTGATAGTAACAAGATGTGCAACCAGCCTATATCATCCAAATTTGGTATCCATCAAGTCCTGAAAAGGTAAATTCCCTAATTGAAGAATCTATCACCCCAGCTGGTGCTGAGATTACAATCCAGTTTTCTCTCAAGATAATTGGAACTGGATCAGGCTTCTGTTTAATCACACTTTCCCCCCCCCCCCAGTCTTGATAGGGCATCCAAGGAATTAATAGACCTGAAGACCAGGGCCATCCATCTTTCTATGGGTGATCCTTCATGTCAGGACTAAAGAAAAGTTACAGACAGTGCAGGGAAACATTCCATCTCTTTACTCCCTCAGTAAAAATCATAAAAGTTTCAGCATTGCCCTGTCACTTCTCCCAAACAGAGAAATGCATTGTGGATTTCACAGTGGGAGCAAAGAGCCTTAAGCTGTTGGGTAGGGACGATGAGTATGGGGGTGGAAGGTGTCTACTCATCATGGGTCAGTGTAGCTAACCAGATGGGGTATAACAGAAATAATTCACTGCTAGGGAGGCTTAATGCATTAAAACATTATGGAGAACACCATGCTCAGCGCTGCAGTGCCTACTTTGGAAATCAGTGACACTCATGTCTTACACTTTGCTTTGGGACACTAGAATGTAGGAAAAGAATTCAGGGAAGCCATCAAAATAAGATGGAAGCTGCTTAAATTAGTTAGTTGGAGGTGATGAGCTCCTTGTTCAGATCTAAAAGCCCTCCATCCAAGGAACTGAGCATCTAAGTGAGAACTTGAAATGTTTTCCTCAGTATTCAAAGCTCACAGCCCTGCTCTGGAGATCAACACCTGAGAAACTCTAGTTTTGGTGTGAAGAAAGTGGACAAGGAGCTGGTGATACCTCTGGAGCTGGTCTCTTACAGATCAAATCAGTTACACAGGTGTGAAAAGCCCCAATTGCAAACATGCTTCATCTGCCTTCTCAGAAAAAGAGATTTTGAGTGAGCTTTTCCTCTTCCTGGATGTGTGCTCAAGATATTACCCTTTGTCATTCAAAGGACAAAGAGTTTCATCCTTGTTCTTCTGCAGAAAGATGTTTCTTGACTACTACTGATGAAGAAAGAATTCTTCACCTTAAGCTTTCACATAGCAAGATTCTCAAGTAACTTGTTATCATGTCCAGGTGAATAGAGGAAGTCTGTATTCATCCTGGCAGCTAGGACCTTTGTTATACTTGATTTTGTCACCTTTTATTCTAGGCCACAGAAATACAGCATACGTGTCCTGAAGCCACCAGTATCTTAGAGTCTGCACGGGTACAGGCAGCTCTGAGCTCTCGCTTTGCAGACTTCTCTTAAAACTATGTAAACATCATGGAGCTAAATTATTTGGGGTCTAAGCCTACACAGAATTTTTCTGAGAACTCTGTAATAAAGTCTAGTGAACAGTTTTTCTGCTTAGACACAGTGAAATTCACTTCCAGGGTTAAAGATCACGAGCGCAGGAGGCAAGGGCTAAGACAAGCTCATGCAGGAAGCACTCTCACAAACATCACAATCTGTTCCTCTGAGCACAAGGTGCAGATCTCTTTGAGCAGCTTTTCCTAACTAATGTGTGCTGTCATATCTATAGAGCAGAAAGAAGAGCTCCAGAGAAAAAGCATTCTAAACCAAACCAAGCCATTGCCTCTGTGAGTTTTCCCCTGTAACTCCTCCTAGGATGCCCAGTTGTGCAAATGAAGTTGGAGGCTTTTTGGGGTATCCAAATGTTGGTAGTTAGATCCACAAAATCAGAGCCAAATCTGTAGCTTCTCTGATTTCATATAAAGGACTATTTCTGCATCAAATTCCCTTTCACTCCACTCAGTATTGTTATTTCTGGCTTTGTGAATGATCTTTCTTTAGATGGCTCTTCTGCTTGTGGCATTTGGAAATACTAAACAAAACACAGCCTAGTGAGACTGTGCAGTATACCACTGCTGTCTCCAGAAGATGAATAGGTTGCCTTTTTGCATGTATTTACAGGAAACTTCTCTCAAATTTCACTCTGGCAGCATGCATTATAGCTCCTGTGCCTGATTTTTGAGTATTTGGATTGGATCTATCCCACAGTTTATGATGGTATTCTGGAGCTGAGAGTTGTTCCAAAGTCTCCATTCCTATTTTTGGTGCACGGAAAAGCCTTCACTCTTCTGATTTGTTGCCTAGCAGGTTTTATGAATTCTAAAATGTTAGAACAAAATTTACTTTATAATAGAATATAGGGGGGGAGGGAGGGGGAAAGATAGGCATCAAACAAAAATAAACCCCAAAGAAGATTGCTGCTACCACAAGATAATTCGATTCTGGGGGGTGGAAAAAATCATGGGGAGTGGTAAGGACACTGTGCAGTAATGAAATAAAAGTGTAATGATAATTACAGACTCAAAGCAAGCAAAGATCGAGTTCCTAGAAATGTGAATTGAAAGCCAAGATAATAAAAGTAATGACAATGGCCCTGCACATGCAACAGGACTAATATCACTTTCAGAATCCTTCACCAAAGATGAAAATGCCTCTCAAGTGCCTTTTTTTTTTTTTTTTGTTGCCAATATTTTTTGTCAGCCCAAGACTTATCATTGGTATTTATCTTTAATAATTAGAAGTGAATGCACATTTGATATTGTCCAGGAGAAAAAAAAAAAGAAAAAGAGTATTCTTCAGTGGAGGTGGTGAAAGATTATTCTGCAGAGGACTTTGCAGTCTTTAACAAAGCATATTCTCAACATGCTCAAGCTGCAGAGCATTTTCACAAAAGATATTGAGAAGCCTAATAACACTTTCTTGCAGGCTTAATATGTTTTGGGGCTTCATTTCTTTCCAGAACAATGGTTATGACTGGCAATCTTACTCATCTTTTCAGGGTTAGTTTAACCTTTAGAGGTAAATTCAATTATTGGACAGCTGTATGTTTTCTCCTATTTTGATCCTTTTCTACTAGGAATTATTGTTGTAGAAAGAGAGAGAATATATATTTTTTGGCAGGGGGGCAGGGTGGGTGGCTGTATATTACTGACATCTGTTGTGAGTTTGTCCAAGAGCTGAGAAACCTGATGCACAAAATTGGAAGTCCTTGTGGCTGCCCAAGAATGAGTGGTGCAAATGTCTCCGGAATGATATAAGAACTGTTCAAAATTCAGTGATAATGTCATAGAATCACAGAATCACCAAGGTTGGAGGAGACCTCAAAGATCATCAAGTCCAACCTGTCACCACAGACCTCATGACTGCTAAACCATGGCACCAAGTGCCACATCCAATCCCCTCTTGAACACCTCCAGGGATGGTGACTCCACTGCCTCCCTGAGCAGCACATTCCAATGGCTAACAACTCTCTCTGTGGAGAGCTTTCTCCTCACCTCGAGCCTAAACTTCCCCTGGTGCAGCTTGAGACTATGTCCTCTTCTTCTGGTGCTGGTTGCCCTAGGTTTCTCCATACTCTAGACATTTGCCAGTCCAGGACACCCTAAGCCATGGTGTCACTGAACTCAACAGGGGCACAGTTCTTGTGTGTTTGTAATCCATCCAGTGCTTTCCACAAACCCAAGGATACACACAGCATGTACTTTAATGGGAGCAAAACAGCTATGGCAGTAAGTTGATGGGACAAGTTAGGTCCCATAACAAGACTTTGAAGAAGATTTTTGTTGTTCTGTTTTGTTTTATTTTATTTTGGTTTGGTTTGGTTTGGTTTTCCAAAAGTGATTAGTGATTCCAAAAGTTAGTTACACTCATCTGTTAACTCAGTGAAGTCCTATACACGTTAGGAGGCTTAACTTTTAACTCATTATCATCAAACAACCTTTTTTCCACACTGGGAAAATACTGTGCAGGATTCAGGTGAATAAACAAAGCTGACTAGTGCCACTTGAGACACCACATGGTATCTCAGACGTAGCATGGGACTGGCAGAAATGGCACAAGACCTATGGGAGAAGTGCTCACTTATAGGACAGCTGATGACTATCGGGGTACCTTATGGTGTTTAAAAAGCCATCAGCTTCCTGTAAAGATTCAGGACCTTGTACTTGACCTTGCTGAGCCTCATGAAGTCCTTTTGTTGTACAGTAACAAATCAGGCAAAACAAACAAGTGGGTTTTCTGGAGTTAATATGTTCAGGAAACAGCTTACAGCCAAAACCCAAAATGGCAATGTACTAGAGAGAAGAAATTCAGAATACCCTAGATGCAACCTGAAAACTGTGTTGCAGGTGTGGTTGATATATGTGTTTCTTAGAAATTAATTATGCAGTTCCATTCTTCCCTAAAGTATCTATCTATTTGTACTGGTAATGCCTTCAGAATTCAGTTTCTTTTATGTTGCCATATGGTAATGTTCACTTTTCTGTGTATGAGTTGTTATTATAGATCTCTCTAAAAGGCTTTCACTGTCTCCCTAGGCTACACTTTACTACAAAGCATTTTGCATATCTTTGTGTAAAGTACACCCTGTGTTAAAAGATGAAATTCATTGATTGATTCAGTTCTCAGATGTTAAACTGCTTTTGCAGATATGTGCTTTCTGCATTTTGCATTTTTTGTGGTATCCATTTCTCTTATTAATGTTCTTTTAACAATCTCATCTTATTTTACTTACTCTGATCAATACAGTAATAGCATATCCACTATTAAAATAGCATTTCATAAGGTAAAGAAAATATTTTCCATATTATCTAGAAGGAAAAAAATAGAAAATATATACCACTAGGGAACAGGGATGTTCAATTATAATTCTTTTATCTATTAAAGAACAGTGATTTGGTGGGTTTTTTTAATCCAAATTTGCCAGCTGTCTGTTAAAAGATACAGAGAGAACTTTGAGCTACAAGGCCAGTAGGAATCCTGGGCAGAAGTGCAACAGTCCAGAGGTTTGCAGCTGTTTAAGCTGTCCTGTTAAATCAGGGGGAAAAAAACCACTGAAGTGAAGCTATCCATGTTACCTTAGGGGAAATCCTCCTGTGTGCCCCATTAATAGAGCACTGAGGTGGTTCTCACTCTGAGAGGAGGGGAATGTTTAGATGCTTCCCCAGCTGGGAGCCTGCTGTGACTGAGGCTGAGCAAATGCCTGGCCTGGGAAGTGACAGGGTCTTCCAAAACTCAGTTCATAGAATCACTGAATCATAGACTCATAGGATTCATTAAGTTGTAAGGCACCTCTAAAGGCTGTCTAGTTCAACCTCCCTGCAGTCAGCAAGCTAGATAAGTTTGCCCAGAGTCCCATCAAATCTGACCTTGAATATCTCCAGGAAGGCGACTTACACCACCTCCCTGGGCAACCTGTTCCAGTGATCCACCTACCTCATAGTAAAGAATTTCTTCCTATTGTCCAATCTAAACCTAACCTGCTTTAGTTTCAAACCACTGCCCCTTGGTCTAGTGCTATAACCCCTGTAAACAGTCCCTCCCTCAGTTTTCTTGTAGCCTCCTTCAGGTACTGGAAGGCTGCTATAAGGTCTCATTGGAGCCTTCTCCAGGCTGAGCAGCCCCAACTCTCTCAGGTTGTCTTTGTAAGAGAGATGCTCCAGCCCTCTGATCGTTTCCATAACCAAGCCTGTGTCCATGTGTTGAGGGCCCTAGAACTGGACAGAGCAAAAATTAATCCCACAGCAGCAAAACTGTGGGTCCTCCATGTTTCTGAACAGAACTCAGAGTTCCTCAGAGCTACTGCTGTGCCAAGGAGAGGATATAGCAAGGGAAGCCCCACGCTTATGACCCCCAGAAACAGTATGTTTCTTCTGCATGCCAAACCTCTGAAAAAGAAAATCTACTTGATCTGGGAGTGATTGAATTTAGAGGAATATATATTTGTAACTAATACATCAAGATAGGATCTGCAGAGTAGACATTTTTAAAAGCTGAGCAGAGGAGCTGTGGTTAGCCTTGTGATTTCTATTTTTTCCTCCTTTCACCAGAAAAAAAAAATGCTTATTGAAAAGGCTTGGATGGGAAAAGATTTCTTTGATGCTAATCAAGATGTGAGATTTTATATATTACACTAGATATCATTTTACTCTACGTAGGTCTGCAGGGTTTGTCTGCATTTTTTCTGCATAAAAGTGCATTGAAATTAAATGATAAAATTGTTTATGGAAAACATAAATTAAAACCAGCCCAGTAACATCTTTGGAGGCTGGAGTCTGCACAGAGAAACATATCAAGACAATTTCACTTTCCACAGAAAGAAAAGGAAAACCTGGATTTGATCTCATGGCTCTATCTCTGATTTGGTGGGTTTGGGGTTTTTGAGGTTATTTTTTGTGTCGTTTTTAGTCCAAGTGCAATTAACATTCCTTTTACATTTTAGAACCAAGGTTACAGAACCAAACCAAACCAAACCAAACAGTCTTAACATATTTATAAACTTGCAATAATAATGACAGGCAACCAGCACCAGAACAAGAGGACACAGACTCAAGCTGCGCCAGGGGAAGTTTAGGCTGGAGGTGAGGAGAAAGTTCTTCACTGAGAGAGTCGTTAGCCATTGGAATGTGCTGCCCAGGGAGGTGGTGGAGTCCCCATCCCTGGAGGTGTTCAAGAGGGGACTGGATGTGGCACTTGGAGCCATGGTTTAGTCATGAGGTCTGTGGTGACAGGTTGAACTTGCTGATCTTTGAGGTCTCTTCCAACCTTGGTGATTCTGTGATTCTGTGACGTTTAACATAAAAAATGTTTAAGGTTGAAGATCTTTCACTATCTCCCACTTTTCAGCCTTTCAAAAGCCAAGTCATTAAAAGTTGTTCATATACATCAGTCCGTGTTTGGTCTTCCTGAAGGATGCCAATGCTACATAGAGGATAGTTAGTCGAAGATGATTTCAAGTTCCTTACTGCCCGTCAAAACGTTTATGGTAAGATTTTGCTTTTCTGCTGCAAATGGATACCTTACCAGAGGAGAACATGACAGACCCCACAAACCAAATCAAATCCAACCCACCCCCAAAAATAGATTAAAAACCCCTACAACAAACCACAACTAAAAACCCCCAAAGGAACCCCTAAAAACTCAACAAGGCTTTAGAAAGAAAACAAAGAGTTGTGCACTGTCTTAAGTTCCATTTGACTGGGCAAATTGAGGCTTTCAAGCTGAAATTGGCCACAACAATTCCTTCCCTCCCCCCCCCCCCCCCCTTTCCTTGTGGTGATACATTAAAACTTCTCAGTTTATCTCAAAGAAACAAATCTTATGAGAAGTATACAACAGCTCCCATGTTTACAACTAATACTTCAGACTTGGGGAGTTCTATCAAACACTCTGTCTGATCTCAGCTTTTCAGGGAAAATAAATATATTCCTAAAAGATAATTTTGCATTAAAAGGTTTTTTTGGGGGATTAAATATTTTTTTGGCGGCCCTGATAGATATTAGAAATTGCCTAAACATATGAAAACCAAAAGGAAAGGTCCCAATGATTGTGTGATAAAACTGTTTTAATGAGCACATAGTAATACAGTGATACATTTCTGGGATTCTGATTCTGAGATTTCACTCACCGTTAATTGCCTGGAGAAGGGGAGACTCAGGGTTAACCTTACTGCTCTCTTTACCTACCTTAAGGGAGGTTGTAGACAGGCAGAGGTTGGTCTCTTCTCCCAGGCAACCAGCACCAGAACAAGAGGACACAGTCTCAAGATGCGCCAGGGGAGGTTTAGGCTGGAGGTTAGGAGGAAGTTCTACATAGAGAGAGTGATTGCCCATTGGAATGGGCTACCTGAGGAGTGGTGGAGTCACCATCACTGGAGGTGTTCAGGAGGAAACTTGATAGGGTGCTTGTTTGCATGGTTTAGTTGATTAGGTGATGTTGGATGATAGGTTGGACATGATGATCTTGAAGGTCTCTTCCAACCTGGTTTATTCTATTCTATCCTATCCTATCCTATCCTATCCTATCCTATCCTATCCTATCCTATCCTATCCTATCCTATCCTATCCCTATTCTATTCTAAACCTATTTTATTCCTCAGGAAATAGGATGCCATTTCAAACAGCACTATGGCAAAATAAGGGCATGCTTAATTGTCTTTAATGTAATGAGGAAAGGAGGAGTGGGATAAATCCCACTTAGAAAGTTGGAGACTATGAAAGAGTGGCTTGCAATAAAGTCTTTGAAGAGGCTGTGATGTGTTGTTGTCAGGAGAATAACATGCACAGCATTCTGAAAATGCCTTCCTTGCAATGCAGCTCCCTCTCTGCATAATCTTGCAAAAGTAAAAATAAGATTAACAAAAAGAAAAAAAACCCCACCCTGAAATCAAAGAACTCTTTAACATGAGGAAAATGATGCCAGCAGGTCATCTACAGTGAATTTCTATTATCTCGAAGCTGCAATAATGTAGAAACAATTGAATGTCTGTTGCACTGGATTTAACCGTTGTTTGTGCTGTTCTGGCCGTGCTGAATTCCTGCACTTTTGAGGGAACATAAAGCTTGCTTGTGTGCTGTATGCTACTCAGCATACACAAATTGTCCTGAAATGCTGGGCTGTATTCTTTGTATTTCTGATAGCTGTTTAGTAATGCCCGGCAAAGTATCAAGTGGAATGAATAAAGGCAGCTAAGGTGAAGTAGTTGAGCTTTGCTGGATAGGTTTAGGACCAATGAACCTCCCTTCACAGCAACATTTAGAGCTGATAACAGCATGCTGTTTTGGGTGACTATACACCAGAGCAGAGGGTCTGCACCAAGAAGAATGAGAAATAATTTTCCATGACCTCTGCCAGAAGTAGCCTCACACAGCAAATGAAAGAGATGCTGTGTAATTCTGTGATATACAAAAGGAGAAAGATAAGAAAAAAGAACCCTCTAACCTGTAAAAGAACATTCCAAACTGTCCTTTTGATTTCCAGTGAGATGGATAAACCATTTTGAAACCATACTTAAGAGGCACTGCAGCCTGGTGCATCGCACAGTGGATGAGCACACAAACTGCTCAGCATTTGCTCCAGTAAGAGGCAATTAATCTCCTGTCATATTTTCAGGAAAGATCTTCTGACATATGACTTCAGGAGAAGTCGTTCTGTACCTCAAGCTGAAGTTGTTAGGAGTCCTCTGAACAGGGCAAGATCCAAGAAAACACTGGGGACAAGACGGTGCTGCTAGCAGGCTAGTAGGGAAGTCACCTAAATTAGTCATATGTGTCACTCCAACACTGAAAGCTGGTGCTAAAACCCTTCTGTTACAGGCTTTGGTTCTTCAGTTTATGCACAATACACCAATTTAAGTCCCCAGTTAAATAGTTCCTGTTGGTTTTGTTGTTTGGGTTATCTATTTTTTTCTTCCCTGTGTTTCTTCTGTTGTGAAATTTGTTTTCTTTCCTCTAAATGATGTATTAGTAGTTAGCTGGAAGTTGCTCTAATGCACAAGTTACTTTATTTTCCTTCTAGCCCCACAAGGATAACTGTCACCCTCACCAGCTGGTACTATCTAGATTAAAAATAGACATCAGCTGCACAATTGCAAATTTCTCCTGAGGATACCAGCAGCAAGAGAGTTGACTACAATTCTTCATACAGACAGCTTCTAGAAACACATTAGAAATGACATCCCTCTCATCTTCTAAAGCTCTTAACACCACTCACTGTTGCCTTGCCCTCAGTATCTATTTCCACCAACTCTTCAGGATAATCAGCTGCCTGCTACCAATTAGACTTGATAAACTAGCAAGGATACAGCCCCATTAAATTGCTGGCAATAGCTGTAAGGGTTCTAACTGCTCAAAAGCAAGTTATTAACCTCTGGTTCACCAGGACTCTGAGTAGGACTCACTTTCCCTTTTAGACTTAGATACTTATAAGAGAAAGAATGTTAAAGCACTGTTACCTGTAAGAGAAACTGGCAAAATGTACTCAGAAAGAACAACATATTATCATTTCAAGTGAAATTCCATCTGTTCAGTTATACCTTTCAAACAGTAGATACATTAAACTTGCATTCCATCCACTACTGTATGTAAGTAGAAGCAGGATGGCTTTAAGCATGAAGGGAAAATATTCAGTGTCAGGGATCAGAATGAAACTCCCAGTTCTTCTCCTGACTTTGAGCCACTTTGAGTAAAGAATTCTTGCCTTTCAGATAGGAACAATAACCTTTTCCTCACTTTGCTTCTTATATAATAGTCAATTTTTATTTGATTTTGGGTGTATTTCATCCATAAGATGGAAACTTATCAGAGGGTGAGGTTTAGGAGATGCTTCAGCAATGCTGGATTGCTACTCACTCCATCAACCTCTAATTAAGTAAGATGCTGGGCTGTGCTTTCCCTCTAAGAGAAGAAATGTACCTCTCATAGTGTTTGAACTCCTGTGTTACAGAAGTGAGAGATGTGATAACTCCGTGTGGTACCTGAAGCATTTTAGGTGCTATCATAATACAATACAATTAAAATAGCCAAGAACAATGGTATTCATTTTGTTACATTAAAAAAAGGAGGTAACACAAAATAAAACCCAGAAACACAAGAGCAGACAAAGAAGGGAATTAGGTTGCAGGAATCCCGAGACTCTCCTTATGGTGCTGAGGGACATGGTTTAGCACCAGAGTTGATAGGTAATGGTTGGACCTTATGATCTTAAAGGTCACTTTGTAGTGCACAGTCAGTGCTGGACTATCATTAGACAACATGAACTGGTGTTAATGCAAATTAGCTGAGGAAGCTAGTGCCCAAACTGCATGTTCAGCAGGGATTTTCAGTACAGCTGCCTGCAGTACTTATCCTCAGCTGATCATGAGGGCCTGCTTCAGGTCAACAGTAAATAGAGATATCAGCCTGCTAACAATATCATCAAATATATCTCCTGTCAGCATCTGGGAATGATCAGTGAGGACACTACCAGCTTCCCATCTTGGGGTTATTTAATGTAATCACCCTGCATGTTCTGAATATCTGCACAAGACCCAAGGTCTAGAGAAGTCACTGTCAAGAAGTAGCCATATTAAAGGAAATTAAATACTTACCCCAAGAAATGCAAGGGGATATGGAGTGATATGTGAAGAAAACAAACAATGAAATACAGCTTTTAAAATACATACTCCCTTACAATAAGTTAATAAACCATTCTGTCATCTTATAAAGGATCAGGATGGTTGCCGTGGTGACAAAGATTATCCTTCCTGCTGTTTGATTTTGTCATCCTTCTAAACATGAATTCATAATATTTAGGATTTATTAACAATGTGTCATACTGATAGAGATAAATTACATACTTTAAACTGGCCATGAAAGTCTTCTATGATATTATAGCTGCTTTGTCAACTCAGCAATAAGATGTGATGTGATTACTAGAAAGTTAAAGCTATTTGTCATAAAAGATGAAGCAGAGAGTATCAAAACTCCCAGAACAGGAGAAAAAAAACCTTCAACAATCTAATGTGTTTCCTTGTTTTAAATATTTTGGACTTAGCAAAGAGTCACTCTTTGCTGCCTGGTAAATTGATCCACATCAGTATATGCTGAGATTAGATTTATTTGTGCTGGGGAAATTTAGGTTGCAATACATCAGAATTTATGTGCTCCAGGCTGCAATTTTTTACGATGCTTCAGACTGTAATGGAGAGCTTGTGAGGAGACCTTAATGATGGCACACTTTGCAATATATAAAAACATATATACACACATATACATGTGTTATGAAGATGAATTTTCACTTCAAGGAATTTATGGGGTTTGTGATATGTGGAATCCTAATTGTAGCAGCAAGTTAGCTGAGATTCTCAGTGTACAGAGCTGTCTAGAAGGTGGCTTTTTGTGCACCTCACTGAAGGATTTCTGTCAAGTAAGCTTCAGGGCTGGTACAACTCGAGGCTAATTTACAGGGCCAGCTCTACGGTTGTTGCTCCAGACATATTTTCCAGTCAAACTCGCAGTAAGAAATTCCCTAAACCCACAACCATTTTAAACCAAACTTTTTTTATTTTTTAAGTAACAAAAGTTAGTACTTTTCTTTTTTTCCAAGAAAAAGAGGCCTTTTATTCCTGTAGTGACACACATTATAGATGGCAGGAACTCAGTGGAGCTGAGCAAACAAGGAGCAGTGTCTGTGTAGATGACTGCCTGAAGAATGATTTATCACTTTGTGGGCCATACTCACCTCTGTGTGTAGGATGACCTCTTGAGCTGGGTGAGGTATCTCTGCAGTATGTTGCAATGCAGAGGAAGTGACTCAGCTTTCTTTAAGTCAGATTTGGAGGCAGTCTGGTACAGTGGCCTGGAGAACTGCTCAGGTGTGCTCAGAATAAGGGAGCAATTCCTCTTGCCTTGCACATTCCTGAAACTTAACTTAGTTACTTAGGTAACTTAGTAGTTAGGTGAGTAGTTTAGGTAACTTAGTAGTTACCTAAACTACTTTACTTATCCTTTTAATCAGAACAGGTTGGGAAAGTTTGAAAATTCAGTGACTGGATCCTGTCACCTAATATGAAAATTAATAAAGGAAAAAATCTTCACATCGTTTCAGAAAGAAAAATGATCCAGGCTCAGCTGAAATACAGCAAATCAATAGGGCATGATTTCTTCCTAATCACAACCCCTGAGGTCTATAGAACAATAAATGAACTACACAGTTCAATCTGCAAAGAACAAGATGAAAACTAAATAAAAAGTCCTTTTAGCTTAATGACATCATATAATTAGCTTAATTATGCTGCCATACATTAGTGGCTAACAGTGATATGCATTTTGGCCTTTGCTACCCTTTATCTTGGTGAAATAACGTTCTCTCTATCTGCAGACAGCATAGCCTGATGTCATAGAATAGTTATGTTTCTCAGAAACCAGACACAATCATTATTTCAGATGGCAAGTACTACCCCATAAATCATTCTGCTTTTATTTTCAAGGACCTATGCAAAATCAGAGTTGGGAAGGGAAAATACCATTTTCTCCTGGGTGTCTTTGGCAATGTTATGCCATAGTAGTTTGTAAGGTGGAAGATTTCAATTGTCCTCAACAGGCATTAAAGTAGCTCCTTAGAGCTGGGATGTAATATGTACAGCTTCTTCTCTGTTCAGTTAATTTTGGAGTCAGTGTTGATATTTGGACCTTGCAGACCAAATCTAAGACTGAACATAGAAGGAGACCTCTCCTATACAGTCTAGTGAGATTTGCATGTGTTTTGGTCAAAGATGAATTTGATCCAGTATTTTACACCAGTTTCCTTCTGCAGGAAATGTATGACAATACCATAAACCACACACTCTGCATAGCCTTAATTACTTCATTGTGCACCTAGAAGAAATGGCCTTTCAATTTCTATCTCTGTATGCAAACAGTGCTGTGCAAGCTTGGTTCTGTTCTGATTTGCTTTCTCTCAAATTCAATGAAGGCATTTTCAGTATTATCCTGGTTTGGGCACAATAAAGAGAATAGTAAAGAAGCTGCAGAAGTATATAGCAGTAATTTAATATCAGTGTCACAGGAATTTTGTCTGAAGGAAATGGCATGGCAAGGGCAAGTAAATACCATATGACTTTCTCTTCTAACAGGCAGTTCTCAGCGATTTGGTATACAGCATGATTAAAATGAGTCATTCTCTGAGACAACGATCCCTAAGCTGGGAACTTTTCTCTCTGGAATTTGTATACAGCCTTGAGCCTACCTTTTATTGTGTGTTAGAGCTAGCAATCCCATATGTGGGCTTGAAAAAAAAAAAAAAAAAGAAAATGCAGTAAAATGAGCATTTTTTACCCTTCCAAAGGTAATTTGGACAACACTAAATATTAATCCTGCTAAACAGCTCAAGATACATAAAGAAAAATGCTTAGAAAATGCATGGGGTTTTTTCTGATTCATGATTAATAGATGCTACTGGCTAGCTGTTACAGCTCAGCAAAAGCTGTTCTTGACTTTAGATAGTGCTTGAAAACTGAATCATAAGTCACTTAATGGATTTTTGTGCATGTAGTTTGCATACATACAACATTGATCTTTAATGTATGATGATAAAGCCACGACTCCGCCGTAAGATTTGAAGCATTTTATTGTTGCTCTTTTTTATTCTGGGAATGCATCTGATATTTTTGTGTGAAGATTGCTTCAATATTGATAACTCTTTTGCATTGCTTTCAGAGATTCAAAAACAGAAATCAGAGAGGCATGAAAAACGAACACCACCAAAGGGTAACTTCATTTTTTTGGTCTGTTTTCCCTATATAAATGTATGAAATATACAGTGTGCTTTTTAACTGCTTATGTTACCATTGCTGTTTTAGAAGAGCATTCTAAGATCATTTGGCATAGACTGTAAATACTAAAAAATTAGTGTGTAGCTTAAACATTGACAAATACCAACTTTTAATGTTTGTGTGATCACACTGTAAATAGGTTGTGATCATATTCTCCTGCCCCAAACTATCCAGACACCTTTGTTTTGGTTTGGTTTGGTTGTTTCTTGTTTTTGTTGGTTGTTTGTTTTTTTTGTAGCAGAGGTGTGAGGAAGTAGAGTGTTGATGAACTTCCTCTGGTACAAAAGGCATGAAGCATTGGGCAAGGAAGAAAGCAAATTTATAGGCCAGTGGGTGCCATCCAAGTTAGGAAGTCATAGTTAACGGTGAGCCAGCTGTGTATCAGAGATAAGAAATGCCTCCATTTTAAGAGCCTACTCTTTCTCAGACTGTTTAATCTCCTCTAACTGCCACTTTCCAAAAAATTCACAGAGGCACTGGTTTGGACTGGTTTTCAGAGGTCATGTAAACAAAGAGGTTTCCTGGGATCTGCTCATATTTTTGTTGCTCAAGAAAGTGTCCTCTGTAAAGGTTAGGCCATATAAAATGTGATGAGCACCTCTCTGATGCACCAGTGCTGTGCTTAGCAGTAGCAGGAGAAAGCAAGAAGCTTATGAAACATAGTGTATGTACCCAAACTCTCCTTCACACAATTATATTAGTTTCTGTATACATTCTTTATACATTTTTATAGGATATTCACCTCTAGTGCTAGCTATTTAGTTCCCTGCTAATCAGGGTCATCTGGAGTGCCTAGAATTGCTTCCCAACTATTTAATAAATCATGTTGCATGATAATGAATTTTTTAGGGTATCAGTAGGCTAGCCAGGCAATAATGAACTCAGATCCATTAACAAGACATGACAGTTAAGATCTTTTCAAGCACTGCATTCTAAAAACACAGATGAAGTTGCCTCTTGTGTACCATTTCATCTATACAGAAGTGCATTGCTTTACCCACAAGAATGTTAATGCTGCAGAAATAATTAGTGAGAAGTTACAAGATGCCAGGAAAAAAAAGCACTCAGGTGTCATTAGTTAGGTCCCTTTATGCCTGATAATGCAGCCTTTAATTACACAATCACTTAATGAAGCACAGGAAAAATTGGGTTTTCCCTATTTTTTCATTTTCATATTTAGTCCCAAAAATGCTTCCTGTACACAGGAGGACCAATGGCAAGAAAACATTCTGCCTGGCCACAAGCTAGGGCATGACAAAGGTGTGAACCTTTAGGGAGTTTGAGAGATACTTGTGTGCCTCTGAATTAACAATAGCCTCTCTGGGTTTGTTTTTGGCTTTTGGTTAGTTTGGTTTTGTGGTTTGGTTTATGTGTTTGTTTGTTTTGTTGTTATTTTAAAGAAGTCAGCTCTGAATTCAGCCTGGTTTGACAAATAGGTTCCAGGCTCTTCAAAACACTTTAATTTTCTATCCATAGCACATATCTGTCCTTCCTACCCTTATCCTTACCCTTTATAGAGAGATACTGATAATGCAAATATTAAACATCACAGAATAAAGCTGCCTGTGTTTTAGCATATGGATAAATGATGAGATTTAGAGACAAATGTAATGTGTAACCATAATGTAATCTGGTGTAGCTAGAAGATAAAGTATTTGAGACAGCTATACAGATAAAGAGAGCTGCACCACACGAACCCACATAAATTAACAACATTAGCATCATTAGTGGCTTATTTACATTTGACACAGGGGCTCTCTACCCTGATTTCTGCAGGTATGGCTACAGATATCCCTGAGTTAACTGTGAAGTAGGGTGACATGGTACAAAGAGCACAATAGCTGTAGTGGCTCAGGTACAGCTGTCACTTATTTCTGCAGCTGTACAAATTTACAGCAGCCTTAGGCGAAGCCGATGCTGTGAGCAATTTGATGACCACCAATAGCTGTCAAACCTAAACCTGTTCAGATGGATGTGATGTTGTCTGACTGTTGCAATTAAATCCCATTTTAAATGACACAAACATGTAACTCATGAGGCATTGTCTCATGCTTACACAGGCATTTATGTTCAGTGTTGGAGGGCTAATTCCAGCACAGGGTTAGGCGCTGCAGGGCACAGTATGCACGCCTGGTGCTGGTCAGGGAAGATCTGGGCAAACTCAGAGACAAACCTCAGAAGAGGCTGCTGTGACTTCACAGGCAATTGAAATTGGTTTGTAAGGAGTGCAAATGCCTCCACAGCTGATTAATTGCTGGGATTTCCTCACACTGTTGTTTTGGATATGGCAGCCCATGCCTCTCCAAGATCAAGCCCTTTCCCTTCTTTCCAGTGTTCCCTCAAGAAGGATTAAGTAATAACTATCTAAGGTTACTTTGCTCCTGAATAAAAGCTTCTACACAGAGATTTAATGCTCTCTGACTAATGCACTCTAACTTCATTGTATTAGTTCATTTATCTTCACTTTCCTGTGTGTTGCTCTGTGGACAAGCACTTAGTCAGTTAGCTGGAGCAAGCAATCTCTGCTTCATGCTCACTGCACTCATCACCTAGCTTCATACTAAGCAGCAGATTTAAGACTTACTCAGCTGGAAACTATTTTTACTTCCCTTAAGGATGGAATTAGTGCCTCCTTATGACATCTCTTCTCTTTGCACTTGCTTTTTCTTTGGGGTGGGGAATATCTCCACCTCAAACATTTCAAAGCAGGAAAACTAAATCACATCCCCCTTAGCTGTCTTCCACTTGATACAAATCAAATAAATCAATAGGTGATTGAAATATGAGAACATCTCTCAGATATAGGCTCTGCCCCTTGATTTTAATTTTATGTGAACCATAGAAATATTCTTACATGATGAAGTTTGGAATTCATTGTTAAATTACCTTAAAATTTCCCATTATAACCTTCTATTTTAGATTATTTATAAATTTACCACTTTCCAGTCACCGAGGAGGAAATTTTTCATGCTTCTCTTTTTGCCTCAGGCTGAATTTTCATTCAAAGTCATATCAAAATGTTTCAGCAATTTCCAAAAATCTAGGTTAGTGAAAATTAGGTTGGGGGGTTGTATTTTTTTCCAATGCAAATAACCGTTCATTCTGAGTTTATACTGTTTGGGGTATTTGCAAGGAAGCTCAAGAATGTCTTTCTTTAAGCTGTGGGAAAATTTTATCTTACAGAATGGTCATAAACCTAGTTTTAATTCTTGTTATTATTTCTGGATGAAGCCAGCATCCTACTAAAAAGACAAAAAAAAAAGGTGAAAAATAAAAGAGGTGAAAGAGGTGATCTTTTAATTACAAAGTGTGTCATGAAGCAAATATAATGGTGGAATTCAGGCTGAAGGAGCAGTTTTACTTCCAGCATTTTTCAGGTGAAGTGTGCTTGACCTAACAGCCTTAAAACCATTTTTATATGCTGTCTCTTTGTTGGTCTTTATATGTGTATATATATATATATGCAGAAGAAAATCCTATTAACTCTAATTTGTTTCACAGAAAGATAGCAATATGGCCAGCCTGGCTTATTTCTAAAACCTAATGCTTGCACCTATAGCAATGTGGGCTTGGGAAAAAAAGCCAGCCTTAAGCCTTTGTAAAGAAAGAGATATCCAAGTGACAGCATCTAGAAAAGATCTGTAGAGAGTAAACTGTTGTCTGTAACAGAGCTTTTAGGACCATATATGAAGCTGAACACAAAAACATTCCATTCCCCCATTAACTCTGGGGGAAACCCAGAGTTAATATGCGAAAGAAAAATCATATTTAAGTTTGTCAGATCAAAAGCTTCCACGTACTTTGGTGTCCCTGCTGTGCTACCATTGAAGAGTCAAAAATGGCCAGACATCACTGCCCTGAAATATGTACCCTTTAATTTTTGGCAGCACCTGCCCTTCCTGGATAAGGTTGTACCCAAAAGCCGTAGCTCTGAGAGCGTCCATAAGAGGTAGTGGTAAACATTACGATCTGAGATTAGCAAGTTCTGAGGCTATGGGGATAGCAACACACAGGATAGTGCTCTTGATGCCTTCAGCCCAGCACTGGGAAGAGAAAAACAATTTATGCTAATGCCAGCCTGGTCTCTGCTTATCCACATTCCAGGCTCCCTGCCCAGATACATCAAGTTACCTTTATTTCTGAAGCAGGAGCCAACTGATCCCCTCTCCACATTTTTTTTTTAGCTTACAGGCTATACAAATATTCAGATTGCCTTGCATTTTAGCCCTTTATATCATTCTGATGATGGGAGGGAACCTTAAATTAGATTTTGTGAAATATTTTTTGGTCCAATTCAAGGTCTGGTAACAATTCACTTACTGTCACTCAAGACTCAGTTTGCGGTTGGGTTGGTTTTTTTTTTTACCCAAAGCAGGAAACAGGGAAATACTCTGGAGAAACTAGAATAAATGAGAAAGACCCACACAACAGTCTCCCTTACACAAGTAAGATGTTCTATGGCTAAAAGCAAGCTTTTGGATTGCTAGCCTGTTCTGCATAGTTCAGCTATAGTTTTATTTTCGTTTTTGGCATAGAGACTTTTGCCCAACAGGCAGATGCTCAGGTTTCACTGCCACTGACCATCACAGAATGATTGTTTGCAAAACTGTACCATTGCCCCATGCAAAACTGACAGCACACCGTGTTTTGCACAGAGCTAGCACCTGCTAGTGCAAATTAAGATGTAAAAGCATGCTACAGTTTCTGCAAAAATATCATAGAATCATCGAATCAATGAGGTTGGAAAAGACCACAGAGATCATCAAGTCCAACCTGTCACCCAACACCTCATGACTACTAAACCATGGCTCCAAGTGCCACATCAAATCCCCTCCTGAACACCTCTAGGGATGGTGACTCCACCACCTCCCTGGGCAGCCCATTCCAATGCTAACAACTCTCTCTGTGAAGAACTTCCTCCTCATCTCGAGCCTAAACTTCCCCTGGCACAGTTTGAGAGTCTAAGTTCTACACAATGCAGGGGAGTGGAGACTGCTGTTGCTTGGTGTACTGCTAGATGTTCTACAGCAAATGAATGAGTTACAGTCTGCAGTTCATTCAGTAATGCACTGGTAGTACTGCTGTGTCCTTCACAGCCTGGATTTTTAGTGTAAATTTGCTGTCCACACTCCTAAAAGGCTGTGAAAAATCTCCCTTCAATCTCTTTACACTGCACAGCTAATTGTTATCAACAATCATTTACCTGTTACAACTGGAAATTTGTTTGAATAATGCAAATATTGTCTTGGTTTTGTGGGACAGTCTCAGACCAGCTGTGGGCTGCAGGCCATCAGCAGCTCTGAGTCAGCCAGGACAGCTGACTGGAGGTGGCTCCAGGTGTATCCCAGACCGTGAGCATCTCATTCAGTGTAAAAGGGGAAGTTTGCCAAGCAGAAGGCAGCTGTGCTTAAGAGTCTCTTGTGTGGGCTTCTTCTCACCCTTTCTTCTTTTGCTTCTCTTTCTTCCCTGCTCTTGAAGAGTGTTTTCCTGGATATTGTGACTGCTGTGCTTTTCCAGGGCCGAGCATAATGTTATATATCCAGTATTGACACTGGTATTCATTTGGCTACTTCCCTAAACCCATTTTCGTTCCAATCTGTGGGTCTTCTCTCCTCTTCCTAAGGATTTTCCCTGTTGGGAAGGGCTTATCAGGTGATAGAACAACTGTGAAGATTTTAGCCCCAGATATGGGCTAAACACACATCCAAGACATAATGCAATTACTGAATGTTTGGAATAATTACTCTTAAAGATGTGGACCTATTTTTTATAATGAAGTACTTAACCAACAAAACTAAATATTGTTTGCCCTTCTGTGAAATTGCATTTGCTGCAAAGCTGGTGAAATGAATTATGCAAAGTCAGTTCTGTGCTTGTGTCTGAAGTTCACAATTGTCTCCTAATCAGAGTTGTGTTTTCTGTGGTTTACTTGTTGACAGAAACTTGAGTACTGCAAAGAAAACATTGGGTTTTTTTTCCCCTGAGATAGGCAAATGCTAGTCTTCTAATAGTACAGGTTGAGAAGGATCCTTTTTCTTTTGCCCATCCAAATCATTCTGATTTGGAATACAACCAGGTCCCAAAACATGGCCTGGGCATTAGGAGGGTAATAGAGTCTGTGAAGATTAATATTTGTCTGGTTCTAACAGGTCATGTAATTGGTTGTGTTTGAACAGCTGCTCTTCCTGAAGTTATGCTCTGATTAAAAGAGATGTTTTCATGCTAATCCATCTTGTGGCTGAAGTAACAGCTAAAAATAAAGGAAAAAGAGCATGGAAAGCAATATGCTAATGATAGAAAGCTGTGCTGTCAAGGACTGAAAATAATTTCCTCTGTCAGAAATCTTTGGACTCGGATTGCTTGTGTAATAGGACCAAAAAAGAGATCCCACAAATTAGATTGTTTGCTGAATAATCACTTATTTGGTGAAAATGTAGTTTAACATCTGAAGGCTTTTTCAAGAAGTAATGTTTGGCTTGGGCCTGGAATTAAATATTGATACCGAGAAGGTCTATGCTTCATTTAGTACTTGTGACTCAGAGCTGAAGTCCATTATTTGAATTTACAAATCTCTTTCTGTGATCACTTTGAAGTAATATCTATACACAATGCCTCCAGATTGCAGATTTATTGTGTGTCTGGGTTTGGGGGTTTTTAATTGTTTCTTTTTATTATTTCCAGCAATTCACAGAGACAAACCTGAAAAACAAGAAAAAATGGAGAGGAAGGAACCCCTAAAGGGTAGGAATTCAACATATGAAGCTCTTTGGTTTCTTGCTAGTGGTTCAGCACAGCCTAATCTATTGACTCTTAGCCCTTTCTTGTAAATCCCAATTATGTTTAAGGGTGGAGGAGGTGGTGTGAAAGCCAGCTGGAAGGAGAATGAGGATTTTAAAAGCACTTTGAATTTATCACTCTGCTAAAAGGCTGAAATTATATTCAGAGATTAATGAATAAGTTTTTACTGTATTATTAACTTAGGTAAAAGATGCCCAGAGCATAAATAGGTGTTTTTTTTATTCTTCCTGAATAAATCCAAGCATAATATTTGTTGTTAGGAATACTACTGAGCAAAACATAATGAGTAAATTATAATACATAGGGTACAATCCCTGGGGGCATTCAGCTTCAGAGACTTGCTGTAGAAAAAAAATAAACAAACTCCCCAGGCTCATTTCAGAGATGTATTCAAGAGGATTTACTAATGTGCTGCTGGTGTAAGCCAGCAACAAATTACTGATCTTCCTGCACTAGGAGTCAGAATCAGGATACTGCTTCCTCTCCACCCAAGACTCACGCGTTAGCTCTGGGCCCCAAGAGCCGCCATCGAGTTTACCTCTTGAGAGGGAATTTTTGGCAAAGTAGAATGTTATGTCTGCTTGTCAAAACACTTCAAGCCTTCTGAGAACATGTCCTTCACATGGAAAAAAAGTGATTAATGGCATCTCGGGCTGAAAGAAGAAACCCATTCTAGCGAAGAGGATAGGCTAATGGTCATAATAAATCACCCCAAAAATTCAAGACTCAATATCTAGCCACGGCTGATTTATTTCAGCCCAAGAACAAGAATCCCAGAGCCCAAGTGAACGTGCACCTTCCTGACATCTGTGCCTTTCTAAAGGCCTCTGATTGGAGCTTTCCCATTTTATATAAATTTAAATACAGGGAGTTAGCCTCTAGAGCCCTTCATGCTAATGGCATAGAAGTAAGTTCAGGCTTTGTTAGAATGGATATTTCTTGCTAGAAGCTGGACTGGTGGGAACAAGACAAACATTTTTTGGAGGGGATGTATTGTAACTATTTTCCCTTTTCAACATTTAGATATGGGGGTGACCTTCTTGCTGTCTACAACTACCTGAAGGGAGGTTGTGGACAGGTGGAGGTTGGTCTCTTCTCCCAGGCAGCCAGCACCAGAACAGTCTCAAGCTGCGCCAGGGGAGGTTTAGACTGAATGTTAGGAAGAAGTTCTATACAGAGAGTGATTGCCCATTGGAATGGACTGCCTGGGGAGGTGGTGGAGTCACCATCATAGGAGGTGTTCAGGAGGAGACTTGATGGGGTGCTTGGTGCCATGGTCTAGTTGTTTAGGTGGGTTGGATTGGTTGACAGGTTGGATGCAATGATCTTGAAGGTCTTTTCCAACCTGGTGTATTGTATTGTATATTGAAAAGAGTTAATGACATCCTGCTCTAATTTCTAACCAGCCTCTGTGATAAAGTTTAGAAAGTTATCTAATGATGCAGAGTAATTAGGTATGTCTCAATCACTTCAGAGTAACTGTCAGCTTATTCTCACATACTTCATCACTATATTGCTAAAAACGTGAGAACTTGAATATTGCCTCCCCTTCCTCTTCTGCTTCCAGTTAACTATGGAATTCACAGTACTGTAAAAAATTCCTCTTTTCTCATGTTTGACAAAGGCAGTTTTATTAAATTGAGCTGAAATCTCCACAGGAGTTCGAGTTAAAGTCAGCTTGCAGTTCCACAGCTGATTTTTCCCAAGGGAAAATCCACATGCTTATTTCCCATTGTCTGGAAAATGATTGTGCAAAATCCTAAGGAAAGTGAGTGGAAAATGTTACATGAATGAGTGGATAGCATAATGCAGTTTCCACTGTCATAATATTGGCTTTCACTTTGCACAGACTGGGTGTCTAATTATGGCTCTGAGATCATCACTGCCAGGGACTGATCTCAGCTAGTGTCCGTTACTAGCTATCTGTATCCATTACTGGTTATCCATCTCAAGCCAGCTGGCAAGTGACAGATGTCTCATTTGTGCATGTGATGCTCTTGTGTTCCAGGACTGATTCCAGGCTTTTTATGAGCATTTACCTGACAGAGTGTTGGGTAGCCCAGGTGATGTCCTTTTTCTCATGCTGGCAGCAGCATTTACTGTAATCACTGCCATAGTCATAGCAGCATATAATTGTTAGGGTTCGAACGGACCTCAAAGACCATCCAGTTCCAACCCCCCTGCCATGGGCAGGGACACTTCACACTAGATCAGGTTGCCCATCCATCCTGGCCTTAAAAACCTCCAGGGATGAGGCTTCCACCAGCTCCCTGGGCAACCTCTCCCAGTGTCTCACCACCCCCATGGTGAAGAATTTCTTCTAACATCCAATCTGGATCTACCCATTTCTGATTTTGTTCCATTCCCCCTAGTCCTATCATTACCTGCCACCCTAAAAAGTCCTTGACAGTGTTCTGAACAATCTCTCTTCAGGAAGATGAACAATTGCAAGTGATGATGTTACTGTAGGAAAGAGTTGAGGCACATTGCCGTGACTGGGGTGGTAAGCAGCAACACATTAGCCAGAGTCACCTGCTTGCATCCACATAGTACACTGTGTGCTGTGCAGGTCTGCATGGGATACCTCAGGAGTCACACAGTTTGCAGCTTTGTCTCCTGAGGCTTATCTTAGTAGAACTATTTGATTATAAAGTTTTTCCACAGTGTTGTTCAGGGGCTTTTGATGTTGTTTTGGTTGTTTGTGTTGCATTTTGTTTGTTTGCTTGTTTTTCCTTCCTAGTGACACAAAAAGACAAACTGGACAGACAAGAAAAACCTGAAAAAAAGGAAAGGCATGCAGGTAACAATTTAATTTCAGAACTTGTTTTAAATTATGAGTTCCCCCAGAACTAATTGTCTACTCAGTTTGCATTTATGTATCCCTTTGCCAAAAAATGATCAGAGGTCTGGTGCACCACTCCTACAAGGACTGGCTGAGAGAATTGGGGCTGTTCAGCCTGGAGAAGAGAGGGCTCTGGAGAGGGACCTTGTAGCAGCCTTCCAGCACCTGAAGAAAGGCTACAAGAAACCCAGAGAGGCACTGTCTACAAGGGCTTGTAGCACTAGGACAAGGAGAAATGGTTTGAGCAGGTTAGGTTTAGATTGGATGATAGGAATAAGTTCTTTACTATGAATATGGTGGAACATTGGAACAGGTTGCTCAGAGAGGTAGTGGAGTCCCCATCCTTGGAGACATTCAAGGTTAAGCTTCATGGGGTTCGGAGCAACCTGTTGCTTACTGCAGGGGTTTTGGTGCTAGATGACCTTTAGAGGTCCTTTCCAACCCAGTGCATTCTGTGACTGTGAAAAATGTTACAGTACTTCATGAATAATGATCATGAGATCATATAAAGGTTTTCAGATATAGAGACTGAGTCATGTTGTGTATTCCTTCCACACGTTTGTTGATGAGTTTTTTCCCTGAGGAAGGGAGATAATATATTTCATACTCTGGGTTAGTATACTCTCTGAGTATTTCCAAAAGTCACAGTAAATATGGTTACTAAGAGAATATGATCTTCCAGGAGAAACACCTGACTGCCTGGAGACAAAGATTATGAGGCAGGCCATATGGAAAAAATAGCCACATTTAAAATGCAGTACTGAGTAGGGCTGTTCCATAGGCATTGGACAGGGCAGGACTAATTTTTTAGGCAGTTACTTGCAACAAATGGCTATCTAGCACTGCTTTATCTTCTACAGTTCTGTCTTTTGACACACCAACACAAGGCTGGAGAGCCCATAGCAGCACTCACTCAGACATTGTGTTCTTAGCAGAAACTCTTAGGCAGGAGTCAAATAGGCAGCTGAGTGTGTGTGTTCACACTCCTGGTCCCTGCAGTGTACCTCAGGGGATATGAATACATACAAAGATCAGCTCTGCACACCTGTGGGCAAGTTACTATGTAAATATTAATCACCAAAAATTGGCAAATCAGAGCCCACACAGGAGACTATTTCAGGCTATCCACCACTCGGTGACTTGCACCACTCAAGTGGGTTCTGAAACCTGAGCCAGAAAGCTAGTCACTACAGTGTACTTTATTTCAATTTGTAAAGTGGAAATTAAAAGCAAACAAAAAGCCCCAAAGAGCATTAGTTATAATGCCATTGCAATTAGATTTGTAATTAATTACAGTGTTTAATCATTCATAGCTGGAAAAAACTGGTGGTTGTTAAGCAGGGTTCAGAAAATCCTTCAGAAATGAACTAAACAAGAAAGCTGAAAAATAGCAATAAACCAAGAAATGGCAGCATGAGCAAAACAAACAAAATGAAGGAGTAAACAGCATAAACAAGTATGACTCCTCTTGATTAATACCTTTCATGGGGTTAGAGTTGTACCAGAAAGACCACTCCTCCCCTAGCCAACAGCAAAGACCTCAGGGATAGCAGATGAGGGGTTTTTTGAAGTTCAAATCACAGGTTTTGGCATCAACAACAGACAGCAGCAGCTGAATCAATCGTTCTCTTCTTTGCATGGACAGCCATGATGCCTGCTTGTGTTTCTTGCTCTTTTATCTCTTTTTTTTTCCCTCACTGAAAATGCAGCTTTTCCCTTTGTTTACTAACATTAACGTTGTTATTTATTTCTAGCTATTCACAAAGAGAAACCTGAGAAGCCAGAAAAACTTGAAAAGAAAGCACCTTCTAAAGGTAATGCAAATCATCAGATGTTGCACACAATTTTAAGTTTCCAGTGGGGAATGAGTATTTAAAGTATAAAGCTCTTCTAGTCTGTGATGTGCATTTTTTGAATGCTCTCACTTTTCCTTCAGTGGGTCTTGATCAAACCCTGAGAGAAGACTTCCTCAGCGTATAATATTATGTTTTTTTCCTTAGGTCTTTTGTTTTGTTGCACAGAGGTAATGATGAATCATTCTTGTACAGCTAAAAAACCCCAAGTCTGAGATTATTATGTTTACATTCCTTGATGGTTTTTGCTCCACAATGGGATTCGGTAATTTGCCTCCAAAGAAGGCTTTCTCTTCTACATCAGTTTTCAGTCTGGTGCAAATCTAATGCACGAGTGTTTACTATCTCTCAGTCTGGGTCTTCCATCCTATCCAAAATAGATTTGAATTTGCTTGCCTCTATTTTATTTTATTTTATTTTATTTTATTTTACTTTATTTTATTTTACTTTGCTTTATTTTACTTTGCTTTATTTTACTTTGCTTTATTTTACTTTGCTTTATTTTACTTTATTTTACTTTATTTTACTTTATTTTACTTTACTTTATTTTACTTTTTTACTTTACTTTTTTTACTTTACTTTTTACTTTATTTTATTTTATGGTAAAAGTGGCTTTGGTTAAGATTTACATATCATAATTATCGTCTCTATTCTGTGTCCAGATCTGGGCCCCTCAATTTAAGAAGGATAGTGAGACACTTGAACGTGTCCAGAGAAGGGCAATGAGGCTGGGGAGAGGTCTAGAGCACAGCCCTGTGAGAAGAGGCTGAGGGAGCTGGGGTTGTTTAGCCTGGAGAAGAGGCTCAGGGGAGACCTTATTGCTCTCTACAACTACCTGAAGGGAGGTTGTAGCCAGGAAGGGGTTGGTCTCTTTTCCCAGGCAACCAGCACCAGAACAAGAGGACACAGTCTCAAGCTGTGTCAGGGGAAGTTTAGGGTTGAGGTGAGAAGACAGTTCTTCCCAGAACAGTAATTGGCCACTGGAATGTGCTGCCCAGGGAGGTGGTGGAATCACCATCCCTGAAGGCGTTCAAGAGGGGATTGGATGTGGCACTTGGTGCCATGGTTTAGTAGTCATGAGGTGTTGGGTGACAGGTTGGACTTGATGATCTCTGAGGTCTTTTTCAACCTTATTGATTCTATGAAGCAATAATGTGTGCGAGAGGTGATTTTTCAGTATTCTTTGAACTGATTATTCCATCTTTAGCTGTGATTTGGATAGGGGGATTCAAAAAGTACAATCAGCTGGCACTTTTGTGCCGTATTTTAAAGATTAACATTTATTTTTGCTTGGCATTTGAATGTTTTTGCTCTGAGAGTGTTTTGGGATGGGGATTTTTCTGTTGGTTGTTGGGATTCTTTTGTTTGGTTTGGGGTGGGTTTTTATTTGCTTTGAATTTTTGGTGGTTTTTTTTTTGCAATGTATTGTTTTTCAGAAGCCAAATATTTCTATAATGAAGTTAGGTTTCAATCTTTCCCTCTTCTTCTATTCAGTTAACCCTTAAAAAACAAAACTACCTAGTGTATCTTAATGACAGTCTGTGATGTCATTTAGATTAATCTGAGGATGATGTGATGCATGAATTAATTAGGTTTAATTTTAATCTATTCAGACAAGAAGGTTCCAAGGTGACCTTAATTGTGGCCTTCCAGTATCTGAAGGGGGCTACAAGAAGGCTGGGGAGGGACTTCTCAGGATATCAGGTAGTGATAGGACTACGGGGAATAGAATGAAGCTGGAAGTGGGGAGATTCAGGCTGGATGTGAGGAGGAAGTTCTTCCCCATGAGAGTGGTGAAACCCTGGAATGGGTTGTCCAGGGAGGTGGTTGAGGCCCCATCCCTGGAGGTGTTTAAGCCCAGGCTGGATGAGGCTCTGGCCAGCCTGATGTAGTGTGGGGTGTCCCTGCCCCTGGCAGGGGGGTTGGAACTAGATGATCCTTGTGGTCCCTTCCAACCTTGACTGATTCTATGACAATATAGATTCAAAAGTACAAACCACTCTTTACTGGACTTGACCTTACTCTAAGGAAGAAGGTAAAAAAGGAAGCAGGAGCAAAGAAAGATGAAAAGAGGAATGGAGACTAAAAGCCCTAAAAGACTCCGAAAGTTAACCATTTTCCAGTCTCTCTTTGAAGGGGACACTTGGTCATCTGTTCTACTTTCAGTGTATTCCTTGGCAGCATAGGATTTATTTTAAATAAAATCACACTAAAATAAATCAGGAAAAAAAATAATCCTATTGTCTCTGCAGACCTGAAAAGCAAAAACCTTCAAAGAATCACTGAGATTTGCTAATGAACATCCAGCCTGCTCATTCATTTTTCTTCTGCTAGCTAATGGAGTCATCACTTAATGATTTAATGCATTTAATAGCAGCCATGACTCTAGTCACTGGCTGGAAAGAATTATGAAGAATTTGGACACTTTGTAGATAGGGAGATTTGCTGCTGTGGTGTGACACTCAGCCATGCTATCTTCTCCTGAATAGTTTCCATGCCATGCAAGTCCCAGTAGGAGAACTCTGTGCACAAGGGCACTTGTCGCCCTCAGCACTTCCAAAGGCACATTTCTGCTGCGACGTGCTGCTGAGCTATCTATTGCCAGGCTCACCTCGTTTCCTCTGGACTCTGCTCTAAACTCTATCAGCTACTAGCAGTGCTGAGGGATCATTTCAACCACATGCAGTCCCTAGGAAATTAGGACGCTCAGGTCCAGGCCAACTGCAGTGAACAGGAGTACTGCAAATTGGGTGGCTATTTCCCCCACAGTTAGCCAGTTGGTTGTTTTTTTTTTCTGAACCCCATAAAAAAGACTTAAAGCATTTCTTCAGCCCTTGTTAAATGCCTCAGAAAGCTTCAGTTGCATGCATGCTATTGAAGCACGTCATCTAAGAAACAGCTATCTTAGAAAAAACAAGTCTAAATATCAATCATGGCTCATACAGGCAGCAGTTCCAGACTGGAATTTAGTTGTTATCACATAGTTATTACTTGGAAGAAGTGTAATTAACTCTCAAATCAGGTTTGTTCTGGCAATGTGTCTGGATAGTGACCAAGAGAGGAAGGAAAGAAAGAAGCCTGCATAGAATTTTGACAGCCTTTCTGAGCCATAGCAGTGTGTGCTTACACAGTGCATCCTGTGCAGACATGAACTCACTCGAGCTGGGCTCTGAAGTGAGCACCAGGCTTGTGGCTATGTTTGTGTGACAGCACAAGCTAAGAAAAACACCTTTCTGTAAGGCAAATGTAGCTGCACAGCTTCCTGTTGGCTGGAGTGCAAGATCAAGCCTGTGTCTGCTCAGAGCTGGAGCTCAGAAAGTTTGTGTCATCTGGAATATGCAGTATAAACACTCCCTGCAAAGGTTCAGATCTGTGTGACTGACTGGTCTTCTGATTAGCTGAGTCTCAACAGATATTTTGCAGCTCTTTCCCCTAGTATGTAACCCTGAGAAAAGGGAACATGAATTTTGCAAACTGAGAAACAGGAATCGCAAAGAAATGTGAAACTTCCAGGGATGCTGCTGTGTCAGCAATATTTTCTCATTCTTTGTAGAGGATTTTGTTCCTAATGCATCATTGTGCTCATTTCTAGTAATGCAAAAGGACAAACCTGAAAGACATGAAAAAGCTGAAAAGAAACCTCCTCCCAAAGGTATTTATTTATTTATACTACACTTTTAAACCAGAATTTCCATTAAAATTCATATACTTTATTTTATTGGAGCAGAGGGTGTGTTGTGTATGAAAAATCAGCCACATGACACCATAATGAAATTAAAATAGGATTTGGATTAAAATGTCTCTAGAATATCCAGGGGTTATTTCTACTTTTCCAACCTGGTTAATTCTATTCCATTCTATTCTATTCCATTCTATTCTATTCCATTCTATTCTATTCCATTCCATTCCATTCCATTCCATTCCATTCCATTCCATTCCATTCCATTCCATTCTATGCTTGATCCCTTTTAAAACTCATTGAAGAGTGACACTGAAAGCTCTTTCTTTTTTGCCTGCAGAGGAGAAGAAAGTGAAGAGCACTAAAGTGGAAGCAAAAGCTAAAAAGGAAGTCAAGGATGGAAAAGGAGATGGAAAGATGGCTGAGAAGGCCAAGCAGGCAGAGACTAAAACAACAGAAGTTGGGCTAATAAAGGCCAAACCGAAAGTTAAGGAGGAAAAAGCTCTTCAGACTGTAACTAAATCGGAAAAGAAAGGTAAAGAAACCCAGGAAGAAACAGATGAAGATCTGTAAAAGGTAGCAGGGAAGGAGCAGAGAGAATAGTTAGAGCTGGCAAGGACCAAAGTCCACCAATGGAAAATAAAAGTGCAGTGCAAATAAACCCAGATGAATCTCACCCTATTAGAGGGAGCCTATTGAGACTAAAATTACCTTCATCTATATAACCAGGATTTTTTAACTGTTTGTCATGGCTATAGATTCATTTCAGTTTAAGCTGTTATTTACTAAGGACCAATTTCTCTTAGATAGGCTTCAGTCCTCGTGGATTTGCTTGATATCATCTTGTGTGGTGTGCTTGTGGCACAGTTATTTTGGGAAATACAGACTGCCCAAGGACCTATGAGAAATTTTCTTTGTTTCTACTCCTGCTTATGTCCTCTGCAACAAGAAAATTATCAGCAGAGGAAAGAGAAAATATAATCTGATGTAAGACAAATTATTACATGAGGCATTGTCATGTTGTCAGGTATTGTATGACACAGTGATATAGCTGCCTGATGTAATTTGATGTGAACAACTTTCAGATTCATCCTAAAAGAGAAAGAAATGTCATTGCCTTGGTGAAAGCATGAAATCAAGTGATAAAACAATCAACATGGAACAGGGGTCAGCTGTATGCTTTACAATGGAATCATCGAATGGTTTTGGTTGGGAAAAAGCCTTTAGGATCATTAAGTCCAAACATCAACCTAACACCACCATGGCCACTAAAGCATGTCCTGAAGTGCCATGTCCACAAGTTTTTTTTGAACACTCCCAGGGATGGTGAATCTACCACCTCCTTGGGCAGCCTGTTCCAATGTCTGACCACTCTTTCAGTAAGGATGTGCCTGGATATCTGAATCTGCTTGGCCGGATTCTCTCACAATTTCATAACCATCAACTCTAGACCCTAGCAGCCTCCTTTCTGATATGCTGAACTAGTCTTTTTTTAAGCTTTATTTGTATTCTAGTTATTTTTTAGATTCTTACTTGAAATATTGGAACCTTTGAGGCATAAAATCAAAGCAGAATCTTTCATGCTGATTGCTGTGACAAAATTCAGCAAATTGTCGAGCTCTCCTGGGAGGTGCAAATCTCTCTCAGTTTTTATTTGCTCTGTTTCAGTATGCAATGGAATCCACTCCATGCAGGATAAGGCTCTCAAAGAGCAATGATGTGCAGATGAGGCACTTTACTCTCTGACAGCAAAATATTTTAAGTAAGTAGGGGGTCAAAGATTGCAGAGAACAGCGGAGAGGGGTGGGGTGTTTTGTTCGGTTTAGATTTTATGGGATTTTCCCCTCCCTTCAGCTGATAAATATTAGCAAAGTGATCTATCTTAACATCTGTGACAGATCACTTTGTAATCTGCTTCAGAGTGTCATCCCAATGACTGTGCACTGAAGCCTGGCAGGTGAAAGTGGGAATGAGCAACTTGAGCGGAGGAAGGAAGGAGCCTCTTTAACCGCCCTTATTGCTGGAGATACGGCAGCACATGTTCAGTGAAAGTTGCATGTTGTACTTTTGTCCTTCCTTTTCCCACCATAAGCCACTGCTGCCCAGCTGGATGCTCTTGGAAAATTCAGCTCTCTATTTCAGTCCCACTGTGACCCAAGGTGAGCATAATTTTGAAGTCAATGTGGTTTTGCTCAGATTTCGTGATCTTGCACTCATTACTTTTCCTCGCTCAAGGGAGCATTCTGCCAGCTTTGCTGCAACCATGTGAAAAACAGAGCAGTAATCACAGAGGAGTTGTTATGATTTCCCTCCTGTTGCGTTGCTCCATGCTCAAATTTTAAAGAGAGAGGTCATTTCCCAGGGTAAATCATGTGAGATCCAATGACAGAAATATCTATGACTGGTCCTGGTCCTTGATGTGATTTCTTAGTACTCAGACGAAAATCTGTGCCACTCTTGTAGAGTCATAAGGTGAAAGCTGTAGTGTGAAATTGCATTTTTAACAAGAGAATTCAAACTGAAATAAATTTTTAGCCATGAAAAACACTTAGAAAATGTAATTTGAAAAAAAACAATTTCTTAGTTTTCAATCTTTGCTGATTGGCAGAATTCCCATGAACTACCATGGGCCGTTACAGTGCACCTTATTTCATATACACTTGAGATGTTCTTTTCATTTAAAGTTTAACATTCTGCCTCCAATTATTTTTTGTAAATCCCATTTTTCAGGGGTTGGGTTACTAAAGAAATCCTATGAAGAGAAGATTAATACAATATCATTCTTCCCAGGTACAGTCAAGGATAAGGCTTTAAAAAATATTCAAACTTGATCAACAAACAACAACAAAACCCCAAACCAACCCACTCAAACACCCACAGTCTACTTTCATTCTGGTTTATACTCCTGTGTTTAAAGAATGGATTATTTTCATATCAATGGAGTGATGTGAGCTGCTAGACCTTCAGGCTGTGACTGTCATAACCTACATTGAAGGAGCACAAGCTTGTGCTCTGTCCTGTGACTGTCCATACAGCTTATGTCCCCTGACATAGTTTTGTCCCGTGCTGTCTAACAGTCTTTTGTACAATGCCTCAAAATGCTCCAGAGGCTTTTCCCAATGGATGACATGGATGAAGGCAGCTTGTCTGGGGGGAAAAAAAGAGGGGTAAGAAAAACTGAGTTTTGTGGATAAGAGCTGTGCCCTACAGTTTGCTTTCTGAGCCAAACCAAAAAGGTATTGGTCCTTTTTTTTGTTTTAGTAGCAGTAGTCATTGAGATCCTCTTTGCAAGTGTATTGAAGTCAGTTCCATCACTTTTCTTACTTCAGTGGGTTTATTAAGTACAGATTTGTAGCTACTTGTTTTCTCCCCCAAACACTGCTACTTTTGTCAGAAAATTATCACATAGACTCAGGGCAGGTATCACAGCCAAATTCTTGTGATTCCTTCAGGATGGAATCCAAAGCTGGAGCCAGCCAGAATGCTTAATTAGAATTCCTAAATACAAAAGTGGAAACTATTATGAACAGTCATTAAGATGTTAAAAGCGGTGGTTATGGCCACAGCCCTGTGCACATCCTGAAAGGTCTGCCCCAGGTTCTCCAGCTCTGACTGGTGTTCCCCTCACAATTTCAGTAACAGGGAATAGCTGCATGTTTGCTGAGCTTGTCAACCCCTTCCTAATTTCTACAGCCACCTAGGAAATCATGACTAGAAAGCTGCAGCTTTCCATCTCAGGACTTGTATGGCAGTCGTTCTAACAGAGCAGTAATCTCCTAAATGCCTCAACATCAACTATTGCTGATGCTCTAGTGGACTCCATAAGAAAGTAGGTGATATGATGAGTGTGACTTACTTGGGAACCTTATGTTACATTGAAATGCAATAGTTGTGCCATTGGAACAAATTGTAAATATTTCAACATATGCTTAATTTATTGATTTATTGATTTACAGTTGGTAAATAGAAAGTGACTTTAGAGATGAGTAAGAGGCAGATGGAGATGGAGAGAGGTGTAATTTCTGTAGACTGGGCAGTGTGCTAGACCAGCCTGGAACAGAGGGATGATTATGCTTAGATAAAGGACCATTGTGAAGTAGTTCAAATGCCAGCTAGAGTAGACATTTAGTCATCAACGTGAGCTTTGAAAGTTAAAGTCCCTTAGATTCTACTTGGTAATGTGCCTCCCCCACCCCCAGCCTACTGAAGAATCCAGAAATGTTGCAGTTCTCCTGCACTCCTCTTCTTCACCATTCTTAATGGCAAAACCTTTCACCAAGGTCTTCAACTGCGTTTATGTATAGAAGGAATCAATAGGCAATCAACATTTTTGAAATCAGGATTCCACTTAGATTCAGAAGGCTTAATGTCTGGCTAATATAGTTTTAATATATACAGATATAATATATGCATATATAATATATATATATATTTGTAAAGGTTAGTGTTTGGAAAAGAACTCTGTAGTGAGAGGGTAAAGTTTTGTTGCTACAAAATCTCATTGCTACAGGAGCGTAAGTACGCAGAGCTCTTCTCATACTCTCATTCATGAAATGTACATATTGATTATACTGTTAAAGCAATATTAACAAAGTCCTTTGTTCTCAAACTTCATTGACCTGGGGTGCATGTTGTGCCCTGCCAGCCCGGAAGAAATGTTGGTGGCTCTGAGTCACTGATAGCTCTGAAGTTCTTGGCTGGGTGACTTTAACTAGATCTGGGCAATAAACTTTCTGAACACGCAAATCAATTGAAGACCAGGTGGGGAAAAAAAATCCCCAAATGTCTGACTACCCCTGGAATGTCTTTGCACTGCCAAGCTTTATCTTCACTGTTAAATAGCAGTTGTATCAAATTTGCTTTCTTCTTTACTCTCTTTTTCTCTTTCCTTTTTGCTCTGTTAGATCAATATGCATTCTGTCGCTATGTGATTGACATGTTTGCGCAAGGGGATTTTTATCCAGGTACTCTCCTATGCTGTTGAACTCTGCTCTAATTTTCTTCTGTTTCTCTGAGAGTTTCTGCTCCTTTATGTATTAAAAGTGTGCTTTGTATCGTTGAAAGGCCTCACAAGTGCAACAAAGAGTGTGCAAATAGTTTTAATAAAGCGTAAGAGCTAATGGCTGTGTTATTAAAGCTTTTAATTTTGTGTCTACAATGCATGGATTAAAATTAAAGTTATGTTAAAGGTAGAGCCAATGGAAAGCTACAGAAATTGCTAATTTTTTCCATGCTGCTTTTGTGGGGTTTTTTTGGCTGAGTTGCAAGAAGAAGGAATTTATTGGGGCTTTTCCCCCACAAAGAGCAAACCTGAACCCCAGAATGCTTCAGAAATAGAGCCGTTGCTGCTAGTATGCGAAATAGCTTAGGTGACCCATCACGTCTGTGCTTCATCTTTTCTCCTCCATCATCCCTGTGCTCATCTAACAGACAATTCTTAGTCAAAAGAGAAGCTAGAGCTACTGGTAATGATTGTTCATCATCTCATAATATGAATCCATTATGGCCTTATTTAATGGCCAAGATTCTGAGAGTGATAAGCAATGGTAATTATGGAAAGACTCAAGAACAGAATGTTTAAGGACACAGTAAGCTTTAGAAGCTTTTAGTCAGTTATTTACTCAAGCAGCTCTCCACTTCTCTCAACCAGATCTATTTTCTTATGTTTGTATTGTGGCTTAGGCTCTCTCCTGACGTATCCAGGTCCACTTGAAGCTGGGAAGTTCTAAGGATGTAGCTGAGGAAAAAAAAGATTCTCAAAATGGGGAAATGGAGGACGCAGATTTTTGTGGAAGGAAAAAGAAGCAGCTTGTGATCTTTGTAGGAAGAAGGTTCTCAAAGAATGATGTGGAGAGACAAGAGGTCCCACTCAAAATGAGCAAATTATTATCTCTAGGTTTACAGAGGGACTCATCTAGGCTCAGAGTGGGAGAACAATTAGCAGAGCCTTCCAGAGACCCTCAGTTACACTTCAATTTCCAAAATAACTGCCAGTACCAGATGTGATTCACCCAGTTTGTGACTTCATACAGTTGTCTTATTTATAAATATCACAACACAAGGACTTGCATGGAGATCTTCAAGATCTCTCTTGTAGTTCTCTTGATGTTTGGAAGGAGCTTTGACGCATCAGGGTCTCTGTTCTGGATTGTTCCCTGGGCTGTTTGATGGCCTCCTAAGGCAAAGCAGAAATGTTGTGGGGAGGGAGTTTTGGAGAGGATTGCTTTTTCAAGTTGTGACCTTTCATGCTATGAGGAAACAAAGACCATAAAGAGGAGCAGGGATATAGAGAAGGAAGTCTGTAGTGACAGAATATCAGAAGATAAAAGACATGTCTGTCTATGCTTGTCCCCTAGTGTTTGCCCTGTGTCACTCCAGAGTGCTGTGCAAGAGATGTGCTAAGAAATCAGTGGTTAAACTGCTGAAAAAGTGTTCAATGGTCATTGTGTGGTCAGGTGAACAGCTAGGGTGACAGCCTGAGCATCAGATAGTGGAAATCACAGAATTGTAAGGGTTGGAAGGGACCTCAAGGGTCATCTAGTTCCAACTCCCCTGTGATGGGCAGGGACACCTCACACTAGATCAAGCTGCTCAGTCACGTCCAGCCTGGCCTCAAAAATCAGTCATAATGCAGTTTGAATCATCTATATGTAGGTGAAAGGAAGAGGACAGCCCCATAGGTTCTCCAAAAGTCCACCTGCAAATAAGCTGTGCTTTGAGCTTGTTGACATCTGATGTTAAAAGTTGTGAATGGTGGTTGTGTTGGAGCTGGTACATTTTGGTGGCAGATAAAATCAAGTGTTGCCTTCAACAGAAACTTTAGACCATCCACAGGCTGTGAAAGGCAATGCTGAAACATCCAGACTGTGTCTCTGAGGGAAAAAAAGGTAAAGACCAGGTAGGCCTAGCTCTGTGGTCTTTACAGAAGTCATTGAGGAGAGTGCCACCAAATGCTGCTCATCGTTTGGTACTGCCTTCCTCAGGCAACACATTCATTTCACACTGACCTCTGTGAACTGAAATATTACTGTAATTCATTTTCTTGAATAGATAAGTGTGAAGAAAACACCAGCATACTAAATTCCTTTAATAACCTTAATATCTAATTAGCTTTAAAATCTGCTATATTTTATCAGTTTATATATTTTACGGTAAATTACATTGTCCAAACAAAGAGATCTGAGTGCAATTCATCTAAGGAATTTAATTAAAGTCACCCTGACACCACAATACTTTTAAACCAGGAATCATTTCTGTCTCTCCCAATAATGCCATTTGTGAAGAAGAAAAACAATGTTTTTCTCAGAGAAAGTTGCTTCACATAGGTATTTTTGTGGGAATATTCACAGCAAATAGGAATTTCTGTCTTCTTGGGTTTATAAGAGCAGTGCCCACTCATCAGATTCCTTAGGCACAGGATACAGATTTACAATGCCAGTAATAACAATACCCTTCAGCATTTATTATTTGATAGTGGTTTTGAAATACATTACTGAAAAATCATATTAATTGATCCCCTTCAGTATTTATTCTTTGGTAGTGTTTTTGAAATCCATTGTTGAAAAGTCACATTAATTAAATTATTTGAGGTTTAGATATCATTTTATGGCAAAGTAGATCCTTTGAGATGGCCTTTTTACAGTGATCAGATAAAAAATTGGGTCCTTGGGCTGAATTGTATGCACTTCTCACAAATGTATCAGTTAATGAATTTTGACAATCACCTGAAAAATGTATTGGAGCTCACTTAATGCTTTTGTGCTGATTTTACCAAATGAGGCTGAAATGTTCATTTATGCAAATTTTTCTCATGTCACTGCGATGGTAGCCTTCAAAAATTAATGACATGTATGTAAACTGTACACAGTGAATTGGCAGAAAGACCTAGACAGGAGAGCTCTTGCTGAGCTGCTTCAGGAAGCATTAGCTGGTTTTCTTCTTTCACAGGCCAACATTTGCCCCTGATACTGACCAGTTTCACGCAGATCCTCCTGTAAAACACAGTAATTGTATCAATATCAATTAGCTTCTGAGATTTTTCTTTCATAACAATTAAAATGTATCTGAGCTATTCAGCCCTTTCCAATAGATATCAGCCATAGTTTTAGCCATAGATTCAGATAGACTGCAACAGTAACCTGCCCTGAATTCTACTGAGACGTTTATAGACAGCCCTCTTGAGCTGTACTGTATACAGCCACAAAAAATTGCTTTCTGATTTTATCTGAGGAAGTATGGATCTTCAGAGTACATTTTGCTTTCTGTCTAACATGCATGTGATAAATTACAGTTTCTCAGATGGATTCCTGAACCACCTTTCCTCCAAAGGATAGGTTTTTCTAATCTTATTTATGCCTGGGCTACAGTTTCTTCACCAAGTCCAGACACTACTGTCCTAGCATTAACAAATCACTGTGTCCAAATTGCTTTGATCTCCTTTTGGCTGCCAGTAAATGAAAATCTAATACACATTTCTTCCAGGGTTAATTTCCTAAATTTTAACTTCCAAAACATTAAAACCTAAAGAGGAAAACTTATTTATAAGAGGTGCTGAGACATACTGGTTCTGACATACTGGCACTTCTGTCTTTCACTGGCACTGATATAGCTGAGGTCCAAGATAACCTTCCCACCACAGAAGGCCACTGACATTCTTTTGTCCACTCTCATGGATATATTCCATGTATTTGCTCACTTACTTGATATTCCTAAATTTTGTTCTGAGTAGTATTTGGAGTGTTCTACCCCTAGAGAATTTGAAATCTTCACCTATGTGGATGGATTTCAAGGATACTTGCTGGTCACTCTTTTGGCTAGTAGCACATTCTTCACTCCATTAACTGAATCGCCTCTATTTTATTCCTCCTGTGCCGTACTGTTTTGCCACTCCTCCTCTGCTTCCCCTGCAATGTTTGCCAGCTTGCTTTACATTTACATTTCCTGAATTACTCTGGCAGATCAAAGATTTGTTTCAGTGGAATGTCTTTACTGTTTTGCTGCTACCTAAAGTGGATTCTTATGTGTCTGTCTTTTTGCATGCCTACCTCAGCATGTGGTTGTGCATGCTGCCTGCTGCCGAATTAAGAGTGATAAGCATCTCTTGGTTCCAAATGTCACAGCCTTGTTCCCTACAGCCATACTGTATACTTATAGTCAAATTTTGCTTTCATTTTCCTCACATGGAAGTTTATTTTAAGTACATATTTTTGTTGTCTTCTACTTTTGGTTAAGCAGAGGTTGCTAAGCCCCTCTCTATTATATTCCAAAAGTCATGGCAGACTGGGGAAGTCCCCACAGATTGGAAAAGGGCAAATATTGCTCCCATTTTCAAAAAGGGTAAGAAGGAGGAACCAGGGAACTACAGGCCGGTCAGTCTCACCTCTGTGCCTGGAAAGATCATGGAGCAGATCCTCCTGGAGGCACTACTGACTCAGAAGAGTAGTGAAGAGGTGATTGGGAGCAGTCAGCATGGCTTTGCCAAGGGCAAATCCTGCCTGACAAACCTGGTGGCCTTCTATGAACAGGTGACAGCATTAATAGATGAGGGGCGAGCAACTGATGTCGTTTACCTGGACCTGAGCAAAGCCTTTGACACTGTCCCACACCACATCCTGGTCTCCAAGCTGGTGACACACGGGTTTGATAGATGGACCACCAGATGGATAAGGAACTGGCTTGATGGCCGCACCCAAAGAGTGGCTGTCAATGGGTCCATGTCCCAGTGGAGGCCAGTGACAAGCGGAGTCCCTCAGGGATCAGTCCTGGGACCAGTCTTGTTCAACATCTTTGTGGGTGACATGGACAGTGGCATTGAGTGCACCCTCAGCAAGTTTGCTGATGACACCAAGCTGTGTGGTGCAGCAGACACGCTGGAGGGAAGGGATGCCATCCAGAGGGACCTTGACAGGCTGGAGAGGTGGGCACAGGCCAACCTCATGAGCTTCAACAAGACCAAGTGCAGGGTCCTGCATCTGGGTCGAGGCAATCCCAGGCACAAATACAGGCTGGGCAGTGACTGGCTGGGGAGCAGCCCAGAGGAGAGAGACTTGGGGTGCTGGTGGACGAGAAGCTCAACATGAGCTCTCAATGTGCACTTGCAGCCCAGAAAGCCAATCAGATCCTGGGCTGCATCAGGAGAAGTGTGGCCAGCAGGTCAAGGGAGGTGATTCTCCCCCTCTACTCAGCTCTGGTGAGACCCCACCTGGAGTACTGCATCCAGTTCTGGAGCCCCTATTACAAGAGGGATCTGGAGGTGCTGGAGCGTGTCCAGAGAAGGGCCACGAGGATGATCAGAGGGCTGGAGCACCTCTCCTATGAGGACAGACTGAAGGAGTTGGGGCTGTTCAGTCTGGAGAAGAGAAGGCTCCGAGGTGACCTCATTGTGGCCTTCCAGTATCTGAAGGGGGCCTACAAGAAGGCTGGGGAGGGACTTTTCAGACTATCAGGGAGTGATAGGACTAGGGGGAATGGAATGAAGCTGGAGGTGGGGAGATTCAGGCTGGATGTGAGGAGGAAGTTCTTCACCGTGAGGGTGGTGAAGGCCTGGAATGGGTTGTCCAGGGAGGTGGTTGAGGCCCCGTCCCTTGCGGTGTTTAAGACCAGGCTGGACGAGGCTCTGTCCAGCCTGATCTAGGGTAGAGTGTCCCTGCCCATGGCAGGGGGGTTGGAACTAGATGATCCTTGTGGTCCCTTCCAACCCTAACTGAAACTATGAAACTATGAAACTATTTCACACTACACTGGACTCACTACTGGGTGATCTTTACCTAATTGACAACAAAGTCTGTGGGAGCACAGATGTGAAAGTATTGACAATTCAGCCTACCTAAAAGCTTTGCACTGAAGCACCCAGTTATGCTCTGGAGCTTACACCACTACATGACTGTTTCAAATAATAGCTAGACTGCAAAGGAATGTGGCCATACCATTTTCTTTCCTCAGGTTACCCTCATGTTGTTTATCTTGTGTTTGCATGCCAGGGCCTGAAAGCCAAAGCGATGCAGACGATTTTGCTGATCTTATACTGCTGATAAAAATACTTTCATTGAAGAAATTCAGCAGCCTTTTTGGCACATTTACATGTTAAGAGTGTAAAAAGTCATCCTACCTTCTCATTAAAAAAGTTATCAAAGCCTCATCCTTTGTGTGCATGCTCATAAAAAAAAACCAACCCAAAAAACCAGAGGTAAGAAATTCAGGCAAATTATAGTAGGAGGGAACCCTACTGCTTCCTTAGTCCCAGAAAGAGATGATAGACTGTATGACCTTATTGTCTATGATGTTTTTCCAAGGCTTCTATCTTCCATTGTCAAGAACTATCCTGCCAAAGAGCAGGGACTGTTGTTATTAGACACTGTGGTGAGAGAATTTAGTATGATGCTAGCCATTTCATATCGAAAAATCCTATTGGTGATGCAGGTATGAATGTGAATCAACATCATAAGATCACGGAATATACTACTACAAAAAAAACCCTAAAGGCATGAAGTGTCTAATTTTAGAAGTGGTAGTGCCTGTATTTGCTGTGGGTGGGCTGTAGCACAGGAGTTCAACACTTGCCCTCTGCTGTTCAGATAGCAAAATGCTTTAGGCTCTTGAAGTATTTTTAAGTGTCACTTGTACTTGGTTAGCGACTAGGATGTGCTGTGGATATGTCAATGACAGTGTGCAACTTCCCACCTTCTCACATTACATTTACATGGGGACAATTTTGATACCAGTGTTGTTTCTCTGGGGAAGTATTTGCTGCAGTGCAACAAAAATTCAGTCACGTAAAAAAGAAAGGAACCTGCTATTTGCCTCTTGCTTGGAGAAATTCAGCATGCAAAATGGTGGACTGAGCTATAGGCTTTCATGTTTTGCAAAGAATATTAGAGAATGTTATTTCTTTCTATGGAGAGATGCATTTTGGTACTGCCTTCTCAATAGCCCTCTCTTCTGCTGCAGAAGACAAGCAAAGCAAACATTTTCTAGTGAAATGTCAAAGAGAGATTTTGGGAGCCATGAAGGTGTTCCAGTTTTCAACAGGAAGTGTACCTAAGAACTAATAAGTCTTCCCCCTCTGAGGGCAGTACTGTACCCCAAAACTTGCAGAGACTCCTGGATTCATCTTCAGAGTTGCTAGCTAATGGTCTATCCCTTTACAAAGAAGATGCTCACATGGTGCAATGCTTGATATGCTTCTTTCTGCTGAGGACATAAATGGAGATGATTGAATGACAGAAGCCTTTATTCCTCTAGTAATCTCCTGCAAGAGTTCTCAATCCTTTTCAAGAGGTCTGAAAGGAAAGAAGTAGTGGAGAATTTTAAATGTGTGTCTGAGAAACTGAAAATTAACTTTGAATTATTGAAAAATTTCTAATTTATCAATGAGCAATTCTTCCAATAGCTTCAGCTGTCGTTTGGAGTGTAAATATTGCTTCTTTACATTTCTATCCAGTCATGTAAAACTATGAGAAGACATCCACTGACCTCATTTGAATGAGATTCTTGTCTGTGACTCCCAAAAGCAGCGTCTCTTTGGTCAAACTCTGAATTGCTGGGGAAGCTACCAGCACACAATCCCAATGCCATCCCACAGAGGCAGAACAGCTATCCATTATTCCCTGTTTATATCATCCCACTGCGAATCAGAGCCAGATGCTGGCACACAAAGCTGCATCTGTCAACACTCTTGTGGCACTTTATTGTAACTTTGCCAAAAGAATTTCAAACGACTTTCACTCTCTCAGAAGCAGCTACCCAGGGAACGTGTGGTATTCTGCTTCTGCAGAGAGCAACAGATCTCTTTCTTTTGATAGTTCACTGCAAGCCACTCTGAGGAGTCAGACTTATGTGATACAAAAGACACCAAAAGTCTTTGCTGGTGTAAATGAGTCAAATTCCTTGATTTTCATGGGGGGGGGGGGGAAAGAATCAATCCAATCTGTGAAGGAAGAGACGCTAAACTAACAAAACTGTTCTCACACTTGGATTCTATTTTACTACAGACATTTCTCATAGTTCATTAATCAAGTTTCAAAAGATTTGTCTGAAAAAAATCTAGTTGTGTTGTGGAGGATCACCCAAAGACTCAGACACTTTAGTTTGGAAAAGCAAGCTATTTAGAAAGTAAAGGCAAAACTCAAATGCAAAACAGCAATAGAAGCCAGTAATAATAAACAAAGCGAGTCTCATATTAAAGAGGTAAAAATAAGATTAGGCAATGACCTTGCAAAACAGTCATTACATTTAATGACTCATTCTCAAAACTGATTTCCAGTGAGCACTGATGGTATTTCAAGTGGGTTAAAAACTGGATGCATTATAAGAGCCCTACCACCCTTCCTCAGTGCTCAGCATTGTCAGAACTGAATTCAACGTGAAAAATATTAGAAGAGAATTCTTTAAACCAAGAGCAGTTTTGTCTATATTTTTAAGACATAGTTGGCAAGAAAACAGCTTAGAAACCTAAAAACCATAAGTTCCAAATGTCAGCTTGTAAGAGCATATGTTTCTTTCTCTGAGCTTGGATGGCTTCAAGTATGGGGGGAAACACAATTCCCGAAAGGAAGAGCCTCCTTTCCAAGCTTAGATTTATTAGCATTTATATATTGTAAAAGAACACAGACAGTCCTAATATATATTGCAGATTTTGCTGACAGGATTTCTGTATGGAACTGTTTATTTAAAGGGGTGGGATAGAATTATTGATAGAGCTGAGATTGCATGATAGTCAATGTTGGTAGTAAAGGCTGTCGCTGAAGTCAGCTCCACATGGCTCTGCCAAATTCCAGCTGGTAGTGTTCAGAACTTGCCATGGCAGATTATTCTTCTGGTAAAGATCACTGATTTCCAAAGCTTAGTTCCTTTTTTGTTGACCATTTATAATTTGTTTCCTTCAGTCCTCCTCTTTCAAATGTTTTACATGTTCCTAAACTGTCTAAAAGTGAGATGCACTAAAGAGCTTCACTTCATTGTTTCACAGACAAGAGCATTTGCTCAGCAGTATCCTGTTAGCAAATACTGTAGTCAAATAGAGTTTAGGATTATCTGCAGGGACCCACCTATAGATACACCTCTTGGTGTCCAGAGAAGGGCAACAAAGTTGGTGAGGGGTTTGGAGCACAAGCCCTATGAGGGGAGGCTGAGGGAGCTGGGGTTGCTTAGCCTGGAGAAGAAGAGGTGGAGGGGAGACCTTATTGCTGTCTACAAGTACCTGAAGGGAGGTTGTAGCCAGGCGGGGACTGGTGTCTTCTCCCAGGCAACCAGCACCAGAACAAGAGGACACAGTCTCAAGCTGTACCAGGGGAGGTTTAAACTGCATGTTAGGAAAAAATTCTTCATAGAGAGAGTGATTGGCCATTGGAATGGGCTGCCTGGGGAGGTGGTGGAGTCGCCACCACTGGACGTGTTTAGGAGGAGACGATGGGGTGCTTGGTGCCATGGTTTAGTTGATTAGATGGTGTTGGATGATAGGTTGGATGCGATGATCTCGAAGGACTCTTCCAAGCTGGTCTATTCTATTCTATTCTATTCTATTCTATTCTATTCTATTCTATTCTATTCTATTCTATTCTATTCTGGCATTCTCTAGTGTTGGAGAGCAAGCTGTAGAAAGATTTTGGTATTGTAACACTGAGCACTGTAGAATCTGTATTTTAACACTTATCAACCTAATAGTCTCTGAGGACCATAACCAATTGCTTAATCTCCTCAATGCCTGGGAAATCATGAAGGCCATCATGGAGTTGCTTAAGCCAACCAAGCCAGCCAGCTACAGCCTAAATGACAACTATTTTGGGAAAGTAGGAGACTTACATGTATTGCAAGTGACCATCTGTGTTTGACAGGACATGACAGCCCACACTATTCTCCAGTTAGTTGTATAAACCCAGATGATATATCTCTAAAATGTGTGCATTTTTAAAATTGTAAGTGAGCTAAAAAATCTATTATCTTTATATTGCACTCCTGAAACTGTGCTAGGGAGGTTAACCATCATGCAAGGAGTCTCTGTCAGCTTCAATAGAAAAGAAAATAGCTGAGATCTGTGCAAATGTGCCTTTGAAGTCCTCCTGGTGCTACATACACTGAACTATTACGAAGAAGGAAAAATGTACACTGAAGATCTTTGAGCTTTCTTCTGAATTTTTCATCAACAAGGACAAACATATAGCTCCACTGTGGGACAGAGAGAATTTCCTATTCTCACCCAAACATCGATTCTATTATCTTTGCTGTAAAACAATGAAGCTCAGTTTATACAGAAATAGTCCACAGTCACAACACTGCACAGAGAAGAAGAGCATAGGATTTACAAATGCTATAGCAAAGCATAGCATAGCATAGCAGAGCAGAGCAGAGCAGAGCAGAGCAGAGCAGAGCGTAGCATAGAATTAACCGGGTTGGAAAAGACCTTTGAGATCAAGTCCAACTTATCGTCCAACACTCTCTAATCAACTAAACCATGGCACCGAGCACCCCATCCAGCCTCTTCCTAAACACCTCCAGTGATGGTGACTCCACCACCTCCCTGGGCAGCACATTCCAATGGCAAATCACTCTTTCTATGCCGAACTTCTTCCTAACATCCAGCCTAAACCTCCCCTGGCACAGCTTGAGACTGTGTCCTCTTGTTCTGGTGCTGGCCAGCCGGGAAGAGACCAACCCCCACCTGGCTACAACCTCCGTTCAGGTAGTTGTAGACAGCAATGAGCTTTGACAAGATACATTTCATCATGAAGCATTTCCAACGTGACAATAATTCCTCACCTCTTCTGCTCTGAGAACATGCAATAGAGAGCACAGAAAGACATTCAGCTGTGGTCTAAGCAGTGTGTGCTCTCCCTGCCTTGCTTTTGGCCACTTCCCCCTGCATCGAGTTCACAGCTACTGTGACATTTAGCTATGGCTGGTCCATTCCTCTCACCGTTCTTGGTTCAGGCACGTCTTTTGCATGCATCTGCTTTGTCAAGAAAGACATGCAATTTACTGACATATACCTAGGATGAGTCAAGACCAATTTATTTTTCTTTCATCAGGAAATACTATTCTTCCCTCTGGTGCTTCACTTTCCTCCCTCCCGTTCACTTTGTCCTTCAATACACTTGTTGTTCTCTGACAGAGTAAACACCAGAAGTTCAAAAGGCACTCAAGGCCCATACCCATTAAACCTAAACAATGCTTGACAACAAAATCCTCTCTCTCTCTCTATGTGATATTCATTCATATAATTGCTGGGGGCTTAGAGAGCAGTGTGCTGCTAGGCAGCAGTTAAGAGCGTGAAAAATCATACGTGGCTCTTAAATTTAGTCCTAGAATGTTTTGGTGGCATGTAGTGTGATCTTTGTGTAGAAATGCAAAAGGAGATGTTGCCAAACTTTAACCTTTAGCTGTCTTTATAGCCAGTAGTATGAAATGGAGACCTCCAGAGGACAATTTCATCCTAAAAAGGATGCCCAAGATAGAAAAGATTAATTGCTCTTTGAAGGTACCAATTTCTCTCCCTTGACTATAAATGGTTCCCTAGGGTGACTTATCTAGATTTAACTGTCTAAAAGTTAACTTTTAGATGTCTGGGTGAGAAGGAGCCTATATGCATTCAAAAGCTATGTTAAAAATGTACAAGCAAGGACTTGAAATGACAAGTTTTTATGACATTACAAAAGGTATTATGAGGAGCTCAGTGAAGAAACAAAGCAGTGCCCCTCTGAAAACTATAAGTAGCAATAATCACACAACCACAGAAAGCACTGGGTTGAAAGGGACCCTTGAAGGTCATCTTGTCCAACTCCCTTGCAGTAAGAAGGGACATCTTCAATAAGATCAGGTTACTCAGGACCCCATCAAGTGTAGTCTTGAATGTCTCCAGGGTTGGGGCCTGAACCACAGCACTTCTATAGCATTGTGGGAGTAAGAAAAGGGAAGAACAAAAAAAATAGAGGGAAATATTTTCTTGAATAAATATGGAAGGCATTCCCTGGCCAAATAGGCCAAACAAAAGAAGTCTAAATAATTTTATCAACCAAACAAAGGTCCTGTTTTTAGAGCTGCCACTTTCATAGAATTTAAACTTGGGAATTCTTAGTTGTTCCTTGCTTTCCACATTCAATTGTTCTTTTTTCTCAGATTTCTCTTCTACCCATTTATAGGTGGAATTGAAAGGCATGGTAAGCTAAGTCAGTTTCACCAAAATCATACACTGAGCACAAGGGTTGGAACTCATGACAGGAAATCCCATGACTCTGTGTGGGGTTAGGAACTGGCTGGAGGGCCAAGCCCAGGGAGTGGTGGTGAATGGTGCCACATCCAGCTGGCGGCCAGTCACTAGTGGTGTGCCCCAGGGATCAGTGCTGGGCCCCATGCTCTTTAACATCTTTATTGATGATCTGGATGAGGGCATTGAGTCCATCAGCAGTAAATTTGTGGATGACACCAAGCTGGGGGCAGGAGTTGATCTGCTGGAGGGTAGAGAGGCTTTGCAGAGGGACCTTGACAGGCTGGACAGATGGGCAGAGTCCAAGGGCATGAGATTGAACACATCCAAGTGCCAGGTTCTGCACACTGGACCCAGCAACCCCAGGCAGTGCTACAGGCTGGGGTCAGAGTGGCTGGAGAGCAGCCAGGCAGAGAGGGACCTGGGGGTGCTGGTTGATGGGAGGCTGAACATGAGCCTGCAGTGTGCCTAGGCAGCCAAGAGGGCCAATGGCATCCTGGCCTGCATCAGGAACAGTGTGGCCAGCAGGAGCAGGGAGGTCATTCTGCCCCTGTACGCTGCACTGGTTAGGCCACACCTTGAGTCCTGTGTCCAGTTCTGGGAAAGATGTTGACTTGCTGGAACATGTCCAGAGAAGGGCAACAAAGTTGGTGAGGGGTTTGGAACACAAGCCCTATGAGGAGAGGCTAAGGGAGCTGGGGTTGCTTAGCCTGGAGAAGAGGAGACTCAGGGGTGACCTTATTGCTCGCTACAACGCCCTGAAAGGAGGTTGTAGCCAGGAAGAGGTTGGTCTCTTGTCCCAGGCTACCAGCACCAGAACAAGAGGACACAGTCTCAGGCTGCACCAGGGGAGGTTTAGGCTGGATGTTAGGAAGAAATTCTATACAGAGAGAGTGATTGCCCATTGGAATGGGCTGCCCGGGGAGGTGGTGGAGTCACCATCATTGGAGGTGTTCAGGAGGAGACTTGATGGGGTGCTTGGTTGCATCGTTTAGTTGATTAGGTGGTGTTGGATTAGTTGATGGGTTGGACGCAACGATCTTGAAGGTCTTTTCCAACCTGGTTTATTCTATTCTATTCTATTCTATTCTATTCTATTCTATTCTATTCTATTCTATTCTTTGTCCTAAAAATAACCTCTTTATAGGAAAGAAGAATTTTCCTGGGAAAAGGAAAGGGAAGAAAGAATCTGAAGTTGCCAAAAAATATGGTTGGTTTCTTGTAATCTTTATCTACCACATTATAGGTGGTTTGTTCCACTATTTCTCATAATTCTTCCTGCCTTTAGGCTATTCTAACTTCCTTTACACAAACCAGCAGCTTTAGTTGAAATTTCTTCATCCCAAAGGAGTGCAGGCCATGTATTCTGTCCAGCTGTAAAAGCCACAGCTGCTGAGGAGTATTGCATCAAGCCTAACACCACCATATGCTTAAAGGTTGGAAATTTTAGCCTTGGATCTCAGTACATTTTTTTTTACTATCACTACATCCTGTTCTTGTAATTCCAGAAACCATTGCAGCCTTAGAACTTTCAGAAGACAGAGAAAGCTCACTGAGTTTCTTAATCACACAGAGCTTAACCTTCAAAGGTATTAGATACTGAACGCCTACCTAATACTTAACTCTCATTGATTTCAGTAGGAGGGAGGAACAGTTAGTAGCCAACACCTCTGCACTTTTGGGGCATACTCCTGATATTTGATCTAATAAAAATCTCTCAATTCTTTTCCCTCTAATGTCAAACTGCATTATTGAAATTCTTCTTTCAGAAAAAATGGTTATAGATTCATGCTCTTAGGTGATTGTCAAGTACAGACAAGGCAGGTAACACAATCATTAAATTGTTTCTCTCATTCTGGCATAAAAGATTGTAAGAGGTGAAAAACTTCTTGGCCTGAGGTCACGGCTGTTTGCATGTAGTTAGACTTCCAGTGATTTCTATATTAAACATATTCATTATCCACAAGTTGTGAGAGATTATAATACAAATAATTTGATTCTGTCAGTGCAGAGCTGGTTTTAGAATTATAGAATTGTTTTGGTTGGAAAAGACCTTTAAGATCATGAAGTCCACCCACCCTCTAAGTCTGTCAAGGCTGGGGCTACACCATGTCCCTTAGCACCACACCTCGGTCTTTGAAACACCTCCAGGGATGGGGATTCAACCACCTCCCTTTGCAGCCTGTTCTAGTGGTTGAGAAACCTCTCAGTGAAGTAGTTCCTCATAATGTCCAACCTCAACAGGCCCTGATGCAACCTGAGGCCATTTCCTCTGATCCTGTCACTTCTAACCAGGGAGAAGAGACCAAACTCCAGGCAGCTTTGTTTAGCAAGACCTGTCTTGATGACAACATAAAGTTTCAGCATTCTTGAAGTAAATTCTAGGCAGCTTTTCTGACTTAAACACTGAATGTTCCTGAGATGTATTTGGACTAATGACAGTTGAGATGATACTAAGTAGTGATAGACCAAATACAAATAACTCATAAATTACTGAGCACAGATCCCACGGCATAGTCAGAGTCTGCTACATTTCATTGTAACAGCTTATCAGTCCCCTCCATTCTGTTTAATTGTTAGCAGCAAGTATTTAATTGCAGTGTTTTCTTTTCTCTGTTCTAATTATTTTCCTGTGGATAATTCCTATTGTGAAAAGCAAGCATCTACACCAGCTCCTGATAGGTTAATTATGCTAGGTATCACTGTATATGATGCCAATTTATTAAAGGTTATTTGGGGAGAAAAAGGAAGGCTGAATATGTCTTTTCATTCTGTAATCTGCTTTTACAGTCCTTTTGCACTCCAGCATGTACCAATTACTATAATAGCCCATAATTTCTACACAATAACCCATCATTTTCACTGTCCTAGGACTTAGTTCTTTGAGATCCATCATTTAATATTTCTAAACATAACATGCAGGATTATTTTTTTTTACCTGCTAAATGCATGTGATAAATAATGGGAGGAAGTGGAGACAATTCAATTCCATTTTCATTTTTTTTTTTACCCAGTTCAATTTTCTTTTAATGTCAGGAAAGGCTGCATGACTTCTTACTTAATGTGTAATGACAAAACTGTTAAAACTTAACTTTTAACTCTGTAATGACTGCAATCTTCTGAACACAAAATTTAGAACAGCTTTCACAAGGTAGGGATTGAGCTAAGAGGGGCTTTGGAGCTTCAATTTGGCAAAAAAAAAAAGGCTCTGGAAAAGGATTCTCAACAGATATAGCGTGGTAAATGGATTTAACTGTGCCAGCCTGTTGTGAAGCTAAGATGCATTGCATGCATTTCTGGTTGGGACCTATAGCACTGGCTGTAGGTTAACACAGCGAAAGAAAAACCCCACTGAAAGTTGCACCCATGCCTCTACTGCAGTTTGTGCACTTGTCATGCACACTTAAATTGTGTGAGGTACAAACCCACAGGAAAAAAAATGGGGAAAAAAAAACCAAAACAACACCAAAAAAACCAACAAATCTATTCCCAGCTGTGACTTTAATTGCTTTGGTGGCTGAGTGAAAATGTAACAGCTAACTGATGTTCACACAACCTCTGGGAATCCACGCTGATGGAATCTCACACCTGCTCAGTTACCAGATCAAGTAGGGCTAGAAAAGGCATTTTCTGTTCAGAAATATCACTAAAGAAATATCTGTATGCATTTGTGTGCAGATGCACATGCATATGTGCACGTGTCCACATAGGCTGGATGTTAGGAAGAAGTTCTTCATAGGAAGAGTGATTGGCCATTGGAATGTGCTGCCCAGGGAGGTGGTGGAGTCACCATCCCTGGAGGTGTTTAGGAAGAGACTGGATGGGGTGCTTGGTGCCATGGTTTAGTTGATTAGATAGTGTTGGATGATAGGTTGGACTTGATGATCTCAAAGGTCTTTTCCAACCTGCTCCATTCTATTCTATTCTATTCTATTCTATTCTATTCTATTCTATTCTATTCTATTCTATTCTATTCTATTCTATTCTATTCTATTCCATTCCATTCCATTCCATTCCATTCCATTCTACTCTATATTTCTATATATTATACAGCTATCAATGTGTATGAGAATGCACCATCAAAAAACAAAAGAACTCAGATCTCTACATATTTAACAGAGGAGAATATGAAGTTACTGCTACTCTTTGCTTCATGCCTTGAGAAGGGAAATCTAATCCTTCTCCGTGCTCCAATCAAAAGAGCATTTGGATTATCATCCTTACTACATCTTCACTGTTAACCTGCAGGTCTTTCCTTTTATCTTAAGAGGTGGATGACCTCCTAAGGGTGTTAGGTTATTTATAACAGGCTTGGTTTTGTGTGTTGAGGGAGAAGCATCTCTCAGTACCATTCTTTTCACATAAGTCAGGCACTCTGTTACCTATGATATTTTTAATGTACTTCAAATTCAAGTGGAACATATAGATAAATTGGACATTATCCATGTGCTCTTTACATTTTTTCTTTTCTCATGTATCATAATAATTAGTGATAGCCAGTGTAACAGAATGTGAAAATGTAAAGGGTTGGATTGCTGCTGGTAATTGCTGCATATACTCTAGCAGTTTTTCCCCCCAAGTAATATCAACCTCACACAAAAATAGTTTCAGTGTATGCTTGGTGATTATCCATTTAATAAAGAGCCAGATCTGGAGTGTATATGAAAAACTGAAATATATGTTGGCTACCAGGATAGACTTCTCCTTAAAAGGCTCATCTTATTATCCATTAATTCCATTTGTCACTGTCAAAAATGGAGTTCCAAATAGGTCATTAAGACCCTGTTCAAACTTCTTTTTTTTTCCTTTTGACAAAATTGTATCATTTTTGACACTTTTGGGTTACATCTAAATTAGTAAATCAATCTCAATTCAAGTTTTCTTTGAATGTGATTCCTTCTGTCATAGAGTGATCCACATCCATTATGCTTTCTCTAGGTCAAGATGGATCAGCTGTCTAGTGGAAATGGTCTCTGGCCTCTGATAAGTCCTGAGCTAAGACATTCTCACATGGAATAGGTCAACATTGTTAGAGGCTATTAGAAAACAAAACAAAGCAAACAACATTGCAGGACATGTAGGTCTGAATTCCAGAGTCCAGTAACATTCCCAGGGACCACTTAACTTACTAGTGTATATAAACCCATTGTGTTATGATAGGCTCGATGTGAGAAGAAAGATCTTCACAGAAAGAGTTAATTGGCCACTGGAATGTGCTGCCCAGGGAGGTGGTGGAGTCACTGTCCCTGGAGGTGTTCAAAAAAGGATTGGCTGTGGCACTTGGAGCCATGGTTTAGTTGTCAGGAAGTGTTAGGTATTAGATAATAGGTTGGACTTGATGATCTCTGAGGTCTTTCCCCCCCTCCACCTCTACTCCACACTGGTGAGGCTGCATCTGGAATATTGTGTCCTGTTCTGGGCCCATCAGTTCAAGAAAGACAGTGAGCTGCTTGAGAGAGTCCAGCACAGAGCCAGGAGGATGGTTAAGGGAATGTAACATCTTCTGTACGAGGAGAGACTGAGGGAGATGAGGCTCTTTAGCTTGGAGGAGACTGAGAGGTGACCTCATCAGTGTTTAAAAATGCATAAAGGGTGAGCGCCAAGGGGCTGGAGCCAGGCTCTACCCAGTGGTGCCCAATGACAGGACAAGGGGCACTGGTGGAAGTTGAAGCATAGGAAGTTTCACATAAATATGAGGAAAAAAATTTTCCCTGTGAGGGTGACAGAGCCCTGGAACTTGATGCCCAGGGGGGTTGTGTGGTCTCCCTCTCTGGAGCTATTCCAAACTCACCTGGATGTGTTCCTGTGTGATCTGATGTAGATGATCCTGCTTTGGCAGGGGGGTTGGACTGGATGAGCATTTGAGGTCCCTTCCAGTCCCTAAAATTCTGTGATTGTGTGATTCTTCTCTCCTCCTCGAGAAGAGCTGATGCCTTTTTATCTCATGGCTTGTGTGGGGGAGACGTCTCTGGCTGGCAGGGGAATTTTGAGATGCGTCACAAGGCCAGGTAGGCCTGGGGTGGGGAGTGTAGCCTTGGGCTGCTCACAAGCCTGCCGAGGCTGGATGGGGTGGAGGATTATGAAAGGTTTTGACCTGCTAGACTCAGCCTGATTTGTGAATGTATTCATCCTACCTGAATGCCTTCTGTATGGATACTTGTAAATAGAATCTCCATTTAAACTTCCAGTCAGGATGCAGCCCTTTTTTTGTATTCTGAGTCCCCATGAAGGACTAGACTAGACTAGACTAGACTAGAATTAATCAGGTTGGAAAAGACCTTTGAGATCATCAAGTCCAACCTATCACCCAACACCATCTAATCAACTAAACCATGGCACCAAGCACCCCAGCCAGTCTCTTCCTAAACACCTCCAGGGATGGTGACTCCACCACCTCCCTGGGCAGCACATTCCAGTGGCCAATCTCTCTTTCTGTGAAGAATTTCTTCCTAACATCCATCCTAAGCCTCCCCTTGTGCAAGAGGACAAGACTGTCCTCTTGTTCTGATGCTGGTTGCCTGGGAGAAGAGACCAACCCCCACCTGGTTACAACCCCCCTTCAGGTAGTTGTAGACAGCAATAAGGTCTCCCCTGAGCCTCCTCTTCTCCAGGCTAAGCAACCCCAGCTCCCTCAGCCTCTCCTCATAGGGCTGTGCTCCAGACCTCTCCCCAGCTTTGTTGCTCTTCTCTGGACACGTTCCTGCAACTCCACATCTTTATTAACATCTTTCCTTTAGCAGTAGAATATCTTTCTGTCCTCTGGTCCTGAGTAGCTCTGGCTCTAAACCAGGACATGTCTGAAGAGCAGTGACTGATAACAAGGGAAAGGCTCGTCTTTAACTTCAAGTAGCTCACATGTCAAAACTGGAAGCCTGAACAGAATGGTGGGACTCCATTAAGATTTCAGTCCCCTAAAAGCACATTTGGCAGTCTCATCTCATTCTGCTGATTCCAGCCTTCATGAAACAGTTGATTTGAATTTACTTTTCATAACAAATGACTGTGCAGAGAGCGCACTCACTTTATTTCAGTTGTTTCTATTATCATTAGGGGAAAGATGTCACATCTAGGCAGAAGGAGATTTATTTGAAGACATTTTGCTGTGCTGTAAGAAAGATACTGTAACAAAGCCTTGGTGCTGTTGGATTGTAGGATTCCTGTTGCTCAGATAACCAGGGTATGGCTATGTGCCCAGCCATAGAAATAGTGTTGCTGCTTGTTGCTGTCTGTGACAGCATTGTTTAATTCCATATCCAAGTCGAAAATTCATCTATCCACGATGCCTTTAGTCATTTAAAGATGATAATTTTAGAAGCATTTGATTATATCCTATGATCTTATGATTCAGTAAGATAAATCTAGAGACTTTATCTATGTCATTTAAGATTGCTGCAGACAAATTGAACTGAGCAGATCAGGGAAGAAAGAAAGCCCACATAATTTGCTGTTATCATAAGAAAACAATTTATCCTCCATGCTTGGACATGACATTCTTGACACATGTAGAAAGACACTTCCTAGATTGAGAAAAGTAAGGTAATTAAAGTTTGTCTTGTCTTCCTTATCATGTAATATAAAAATCTAAAATATTCATAAAAGATGTCAGAATGAATTTCTTGATGACATCTCAAGTGATTTAATAAACACTGATGACAGGAGTTTCGCAGCGCTTGAAGACTGTAGCTTGTTTTCAATGAGCACTTCCTACCATCTAGAATCTTAAATCTTCTACTCATGTTTGCAGCATATTTATTTTCTTTCAGGCAGTAGAGGAAGTTGCTCGGGTCTTAACACAACACTTTTTCTCCTGATGAACACATTCCCATGAGCTTAAAGTCAACACATTTCACTCTTTCAGTTTCTATCAGCTGTAATTAGTCGTCAGACAACTGTTTATCATAGTATCATAGTATCAGTCAGGGTTGGAAGGGACCACAAGGATCAGCTAGTTCCAACCCCCCTGCTATGGGCAGGGACACTCCACACTAGATCAGGCTGGCCAGAGCCTCATCCAGCCTGGGCTTAAACACCTCCAGGGACAGGGCCCCAGCCACCTCCCTGGACAACCCATTCCAGGGCTTCACCACTCTCATGGTGAAGAACTTCCTTCTCACATCCAGCCTGAATCTGCCCACCTCCAGCTTCATTCCATTCCCCCTAGTCCCATCACTACCTGATATCCTGAGAAGTCCCTCCCCAGCCTTCTTGTAGGCCTCCTTCAGATACTGGAATAACATCCTGTGAGGGAGGTATCTGTAGCACAACTGCTACAGGGCAAATTAGGTGTAGAAATATATTCACATCTCTGTTTGCAATTACAAGAGCAAATTTTTGGAGTAACAAAGCCCTAATAAATATATAAAGAAACAAACTAACAACCCCCCCAAGCCAACCAACCAAAACAAAACAAAATGAACAAAAAAACCCCCAGAAAACCCCAAACCCACAAAAATCAACTCAAATGAACTTTTTTGTCTTATCTCATGGCAGAAAAATGAAGTCCACATTTGACACGAGAAGCAAATAAATATGCCTGCATGAAGTTCAGTGCTTTTCTGTGGCTGGATTTTTAAAGCAGCAAGATAACTCTGTGTCCAATAACAATACCAGTAATCTGGATAATGACTTCTCCTGATTCATAGACTAATCTGATTGTCCACTGGGATCACTAAAAACATCCTGCCTTCCTCTCGTTTACATCACGGATATGTGTCCAATTGGCCACTGCTGGGAGTCAAGAGAGTAGACACCATTAATCCTAATGGTCTGATTTGCTGAGGCCACTTCCTCATTTCTATTTATGAGCTCTCTGCACTGCAGAAAACCACTTGTGCTTTATGACTTACAGAGGGGAGAAAAAGGAATAGAAATTTAACTTTGGATATCCCCTTTAACATATTTCATCAAAAGACTGGATAAAATATTTATTCAGCTACTGTCCTCTGCATTCCCATCAAAGTGAATAGAGAGACATTTAATAACACATGGAAACATTAGAGAAGATTTTTATCAGAGTGGATGGGAACCTGCTCAGAACAAACATTCCGGCCTAAGGGAAAGTTTTTGATCTGTGGAGCTTAAGCTTTTGGTGTTTAAAACACTCTCATATTGGATCATGTGGTCAATTTGCATGAAATAAATGATTTGCTTCAAACTTGTAAAACTGTAAAATAGAACTTGACAAGTCATTAGCAAGAAGTGGTATCGCCCTGGCATGGTACTAACACTGGTGCAATCATTAGAAAACTGCTGCTGCAGCACAGAACAGGAAGATAATGGAGCCAGCCTTAAGCTTTGACCTAGGGGTGCTTAGATCATTGCCCCACACTGTAGAGACCACACTGCAGTCCAAATTATTGACTATCCTTCTTCATTACTGACGTACTCAACATTCTGAGTCACTGCCCTTTACCATCTTTCACATAAAACAATTAGTACAAGTTATAAAATGCATCACTTTTTTCCATCCAGGGATAGGTGGTCGAGTGTAGGCAAAAATAAAGGACAAAAGAACTTGACTGGAATCTATGAATTTAATCAGAACTAGCAGAAAGATGAAGATTGTTTACCTCTTCGCTAATTTTGATACTGTTTTTGTTTTCAGTCTGAACTAGGGATTCAATTAATGAAGTTACTGCATGTTGACAGAGGTTATGGATATAAATTTTCCATTCTGGTTGGCAGCAAATCGCATTCAGCATCTCATTAGCTTTCCTTGCAATTTCAAGGTGATTTTTTTAATGGCATAATATGTTTGGAAAGTCATGGCTAGACCTGTGGGTTTGTGAAGGTTAGTATCATAGTATCAGTCAGGGTTGGAAGGGACCACAAGGATCATCTAGTTCCAACCTCCCTGCCAGGGGCAGGGACACCTCACACTAGATCAGGCTGGCCAGAGCCACATCCAGCCTGGGCTTAAACACCTCCAGACCAGGGCCTCAACCACCTCCCTGGACAACCCATTCCAGGGCTTCACCACTCTCATGGTGAAGAACTTCCTCCTCACGTCCAGTCTGAAGTAGCTTGGCTACAACCCATTTAAAATCTAGAACATTCTGCAATGAGATTGGTAAATAGCCACTTGGAATTTTTACCCTGTCAGGAAATTTGTGTAAACCCCAAATTTTTATGATTTTTACTATTTGCAGTGCCTTCAATGCTTTGATTTTGTCGGGGGGGGGGGGGGCATTTTGTCAGAGGCTCAGGTATGAGTCAAGTTTGAGCAGCTCCATGGTGATATTTTGTACAAATTACTGGGTGAACTAGAAATTCTTTGCCTGCAATCATGCACAGGCTGATGAGATGCAATAACATTACGACCATGATGCTCAAATCCCAGTGCTGTCTTCAAGATGATGTTTTCCTCCTGCATTCCTCAGGAGTATACATACCTTTGTAAAATGAGAGGGGTAAGTATGATACTACAGCTTCCAGGGCTCATTAAGATCTTAATTTCTCTTCTGAGTCTGTCATGACGCATGAGGCATGGCTTTGAGTTTCTGGAGCTGAGTTTTCACAGCCTGATTGTGTGTGGACTCTGGTGCTGGTGCCTATGACTGAGTGAATCTTGTATTTAACTACTTAATTTTGTTTCACATGCCACAACAAATTGTTCTTTCGGATCACAATGACATGATAACGGGGCCTCCAAGAATGATGAGGACGGTATTTTTAGCAGGGCCTCTTGTGAGAGAACAAGGGGTGATGTTTTTAAACTAAAAGAGAAGAGATTTAGACTAGATAGAAGGAAGGAATTTTTCCCTCTGAGGATGGTGAGACACTGGCAGAGGTTGCCCAGAGAAGTGGCAGATGGAAATATTCCACGTCACGTTGTTTGGGGCTCTGAGCAACCTGATCTAGTTAAAGATGTCCCTCCTCACTGCAGGGGGTGGGTTGGACTAGCTGACCTTTAAAGGTCCCTTCCAATCCAAACCATTCTCTGCTTCTATGATAGCTGCTGAGCATAAATGTCAGAGAAAGAAATCAAAAAGAAATAAAAAGGCTGCAAGAAGCTGTTACAAGCCAGAAAAGAAGTATAAGTAATATCAGAGTGCAACAGATCTGTTTGTAAATCTTTGGGGAAATGAAGTGAAAAATGTTATGGATAAAGCACAGTATCTGTACATAGGCTAAGTCAGTACAGAACGTCCCAGTTCAATAATACAAGAGGAGAGTTCAACCCTGTGAGAGACTAGGGGTGCTTCACTCAGCAGCTGGAGTCAGAACCTTGTCAGTGTTTACAGTGTGTGACCTGATTGGTACTGGCTAATTAAGAAAAATCCTTAAGGATAAGAAACATAATCATTTTTACTGATATTTCAGAAAGTTCATAATAAGTGGACTTGAGGGACCAGCTGAAGATCACTTGTTTGACAGAAGAAAATAAGCTTTTACTTTAGAAGAGGCATCATGAGCATGTAACCTTATTATCACAGTATTATCCTTCGGAGTTTTTAGTCTAATGAAGAAAAATTGAACTGCAAACATTTCAGCCTATCCTTGAGTCACTTGGACTTCAGTGTTTGAAAACATTTCTCTTAAAAATAAATGACTCTGTTTGCTGAGAAATGCATTTCTTTCCTATGATATCTGGAAGATAATAGCTTTTATGCATGGTGTCATAATTTGAACACAAACCATTCTGCAGGGAGCTCAGCCTCCCGGTGAATCTGCTCAGCCTGTTACTGAATTCATTTTCTGTGCTTTTGAATCTGTACACTCAGGCCCTGGACACAAGGAATTGATGCCACCTCGTCTTCTTCTAGAACATAGTCCAAGAAAGAAACCTGCAGCTATTGAAGGCAAGTTTGAGTTTTATTCCTCCTTTAGTGGCTTCTACTCATTAACTGGACTTGGTTCTAATGGATTTTGTTTCTAGATGTAAGCTGCATTACAAAACTGATCAAACAACTGGGCCTGGGACGTGAATGGCACAATCATATTTGTATGACAAGACCTAAATATTCCTTACAGGACTACCACAGATGGCTCATGTTGTTTCCTGAGTGAAACAGATTACAGGATGGGGGCCCAGTATGTAAAATGCTTTGGGTGGTGTTCAGCCATAAGCTGCCATCTAACTCTAAACATAATCAACATTATCCTCTTAATATACTCTGGATTACTCTTTCAGCTATTGTTATTCAGCAATGTTTCTGTGTATTATCTGCAATAATGAACACAAGATTTCTGGCTTTGCATTTATCAACCCTATTCTTATTGTTAAAAGATGCTGAAAGGAAAATACAAAGTCAGATCCTACCTTCAGAGGATTAAATCACAACCCCTGCAATTGAATTACATTGTTTGCAGTCTGATCATATCAGTAAGAGTGGTTGAAATATGCATTTTAATTTTAAAATTAACTATGCCTGATGACTTAAAACTATCATTGTAATATAAGTTCTTGGTCTCTACATCATACAATTTAATAGTGGAAAACACATGAGGCTTTTCATGTAATTGCATAGCAGTTTGGAGTCATTCAGTCACACCGTGGCGTTTGTTAATCTCTCTCATAGGGGTCTTAGTTCTGTGTTATCCAGAAAGCAATTGCAATCTAAGAGAAAAACAGATGGGATGGCAGCAGAATAAGCAACAAGAGCTACAAGATTCGCCTGCATTTGGAAACAGAGAATTAGAGTTAGATTTTGGCAGAACCTATGCCTAAAACAAAGAGTTAAATTAATTACATGTTTCTCTAATGTGGTTATTGTGAATCAGAACATTTGGATAGGAGCAGATATGTGACTTACTACCTCTTTCCCTAAAACCCCTTTCACTTCAAATGAGTGTTGCTTTATGAACACACTGTTTAAAGGAACATAAAACTCTGGTTATTGTGCCACAATACAGTATCAAAATAGATTTGCAGTCCTTCTTGTTTTAAGGAAATGTTGGAAGGCTGCTTCTCAGTAAAAAGTAGTCTCTGAAATGTTAAACAATGTTATCCACCAATTAACCATAATGGGGGGGGAAGACATAATAGAAAGAGACTTCAACATTTGCTGAGTGATAAACTTAATCTTTAAATATAACAGTTATTCAGCATAAACAGGCATCAAATTAACATTAAGTTCTTGATTTGAAAAATCATGAGAAGCATACAATTACTGCAATTGCACGTGGAAATGACTATTTATGACCAGTAACACATTTGTGTGTTTCATTAGCTCATTTATGCATGCAATTGAGGTAATTGGGAATGTAAATTAGACATCCATTTGGCACACAAATTGGGGGGTAGATTATCTGCTCAGAATCGCACAACTAAATTCCTGTTAAGGCTCGAGGCCAGTCACTAGGATACAATACTGTTAAAGCAACAGTCAAGGAAGGAAGGAAGGAGGAAGGAAGGAAGGAAGGAAGGAAGGAAGGAAGAAGAAGGAGGGAAGGAAGGAAGGAGGAAGGCAGGAAGGACGGAAGGAAGGAAGGAAGGAAGAAGGAAGGAAGGAAGAAGGGAAGGAAGGAAGGAAGGAAGAAGGAAGGAAGGAAGGAAGGAAGGAAGGAAGGAAGGAAGGAAGGAAGGAAGGAAGGAAGAAGGAAAAATTGCTTGCAAAATGCTGCTGTTATATTGCACTATTGTGTGATTTCCATATAAGAGAAAATCTGCCACAGTGCATATTTAGGAAACATTAAACCTTCAAAGAATTCTAAACCCTCAAGTTTTATTTTGGCCCTGGGTAAAATAATTAACTAATTTATGGGGATATTTGGCACAGTATCAGAGGGCGGTAAAGAGGAGTAGGCAGAGAAATTGAAATCTGTGGAATAATTGAAGAGACATCTGTCTGTGATTTCTTAATGCTTTCATACCTTTATGGCACATCACTAGATAGCACTTACCAGGTGAAGGGACAGATCACACAGAATCACAGAATGTTAGGGGTGGAAGAGACCTTGAAAGCTCATCCAGTCCAATAGCCCTGTCAGAGCAGCATCACCTATACCAGATCACACAGGAATGCATCCAGGTGGATCTTGACATCTCCAGAGAGGGAGACTCCACAAGCCCCCCGGGCAGCCTGCTCCAGATCAAACCAGAAGATTCTTCTTAACAATAAATATTATTGCAGATAATAATCCTACAGAACAGGGAACAAGTGCAAGCATTTGTAATTTGAACAGTAGAACTTTACATAACATGGAAGAACTGGCCCAGCCTTTGACAGAAAGATTCAGCTGTGGAAAAGAAAGGTGAAACTATAGAAAGTAACAGAGTGGTTGTCACAGAAAATTTATGAAACCACTCTATTTAGACCCTAGGCTTTACAACCCAGTGATATTCAGATGCTAGATTCAAAACCTTGCAGCTGGTAAAAGCTGAAAAGATTTGACTCATTTTCTAGGTTAAGAGGGTTTTCACTATTGCTCTGTTTTGCCACTGCCTTCAGAGGTAATCTTGGACCATTCTTGGTTTCTGATAAGGTGAAAATAGTGGCAGTGCACGTGCCAGATGTCTCAGACATTTTTAGATGATTTGATGCTTTCAAACAGAAGGCTGTTCCTGGATGATATCCAATGCCCAGCAGAAAGTACGCTCTGCTGAATTCGTGAGGTCTTAGGAAAACAGCATATTGTTATTTTGTATTAAATCTCAATCTCTCCTTGTCATTGCCATTTTCTCTTCCTTCACCTCAAACAATAAATCTTTTGGAGAAGGGGTCATTATGTAAGACAATCTTGATTTGTACCCTATATTCCAGCAGTATGCAATAAATTGCATTGAAGTGTGGGCTTACGAATTGAACTTTTCAGATGTGTTCTGGTCGGAAAGCAAAATGCTTTCTACTCGTCTGGTCAGAAGGGAAAAGAACAGATTGTTGCTTTCCTATTTCATGGTGGTTTGGCTCTTTTCAAAAAGCACTGCTAACTTGAGATTTTAAGCTCAAAGCTGAGTGAAGAGTTTGAAGTTTCAGGTCACCAACAGAAGAGAATAACAACACAACACAAAAGATCCTGTAAAAATGAATGAAAGAGGGAAAGGGAATTTGTGAAGAGATACATAGCTTCTACTTGTGATCCAAGCTTTGAAACCTTGTTTGGCTAACCAGGAAGCAAAATAACTGATTTTAAACCCTTTATCTTATCTTTGTCAGGAGCTTTCAACAGGATTTGGAAGCAATGTTCTTGTCTTAGGTGACACTGATGCTACCATTTAGGGAGGACACTGCTGCTGGCTGCAATTTAATCAGATCTGTTCTCCATGACCATCTGAACCTTGTTTCTTCCTTTACCGTAGTCTTCTCCACTTCTTTTAACTCTAGCTTTCTTGTATTTCATTATCCACTGGTATCCTGGTTTGCAGTGTATAGTGGGTGTTGAATCTTTCTCAGGTCTTGACAGTTCATACAGCTCTCAGTTTCCTCCTTTTCCCACTCACCTCAGAAGGACTGATAGTCATGCCATGTTACACCCTCTGACATGGCAGGATAATATCTCAGGAAAATGCTGCAGCTAGACAAGAAATGTCAAAACTAAGGTCAGAGGCTTAGTTAGTTATCAGCAAGGTTTCATATTAATTAGTCCAGAATGGCATGTCTTTGCTTTCTCACAAGATCACAGCACCTGTATCAAAACTCTTCTCTTGGTAGAAGGCTCTTTACAGATACCACTTACAATCTTTAACAGGCCATGCTTTATACCATTTTAAAGAGCATCATATGAAAAAAAAAAGCTTTGAATGGCATTGTACTTGAGCATGATTTTCCAGGTTATATTGTCCTAGAAATGTGTACTTGTACTGTGTAGTGGGAGAGCATTTATCACAGAAGAGTCATCAACACAACCATTCCGATCTGTTAATGGGTCGTGATGGGCTCCGAAATATCCCTCTCCTTTGACTGAAGTACATTGGCTGTTCTTAGCCATCTTGCTGCTATTCCTGACATTGAATGAGTTTAAAAAGAAGAATTTCACACCTTTGTAATGTCTTCAGAGTGTGTTTGTGGAACGAAATCTATTTTCTCTAGATCACTGTCTGAATCCCCTAATTACAGATTTTGCAGAACGGAGTAAAAGGGAGTTGCTGGGAAATGCATAACTTTCTGCAAAACTCCTGTGGAGGCTAAATTGACATTGAAATAGAAATCTGCATCTCTGTTATTGCTGTATAGGATGCACACTGTCTGACTCTCTTAAGAAGAATTTCTAGTCTATACCTCACTTCATGAATATAACATTAGGAGATATAACCAAGAGTATCTAAATTACTAAAGCCAATACAAATTTTGACAAAGCTCCCTTGATGTAGAGAAGTGTATAAATCTTGTACAAATCAATCTGCCTCTGTACAGTCTGTCAATGGCTGTCTTTTCTTCTGTACACAGACTGTTCTATAAAAAAAACCTTTTCTTCTTTCTTCTGTATAATAAAAATCAATTACCCTTAAAAAAAACACCCTCCTAGCAAAAGGCAGTGATTTGAGATACGCCACCAGCCTTCCCTAAATAAAGAATTGTTATTCTTTTTTCCCCTCTCCAAATTTAGAACACATTTAATAATACTGACATGCCTGGTGGATTAAAATCCCTCTTTAATTTTTAATCCAAACCAGAATGAGTAAATAAAAAATAAGAGAAAGGTTTCTGTCAGAAACATCATACAATGGAGGTGTTTAAGACCAGGCTGGATGAGGCTATGGCCAGCCTGATCTAGTGTGGGGTGTCCCTGCCCATGGCAGGGGGGGTTGGAACTAGATGATCCTTGTGGTCCCTTCCAACCCTGACTGCTACTATGATATGATACTATGAGATAGATTTTAATCAAGTTGATTAGAAGAAATAGTTTAGGTGGCTTCAGTTAGCTGCTGTATATGCAGCATAAGCCCAAGGGTGTCGCGAGAAATATGGGCTCTACAATTCCAGGAGTCTGTGCTGAAGACAGTAAAACCTTTGAAATAATATGCACAAGGTTTCAAAGTGAGTTATGTAACGATTTAGATTAGGCATTTAAGCAGTAAACTCCAATGATTTAGCTATGGTGAAAAAAAAAGCCGAAGTCTTCACTATTTCAGAAAGCCCTTGACATTTCACTGAATGACATTTTAGTGAATGACATGAGGCTCTTCTCTACTGCTCTTACTCTAGCATAAGACAGAAAAAAATTAAACAGACATTGGGGGAAAATCTTGTTGAGAAAAACAATGTAAATACATTATATTTATATATAGGTATATATTTATATGGATAAAATATGTGTATTTTGATTAGCTCGATCAGTATGTTTTATCATCACTGCTAATAATAACAATAATAAGCCTATTTATGATACTAGATATTCTAGATTATGCATTTAAAATAAGTATGCCCCAAAATCTACCCAATAAAACAACACCAAATATCTCTGAAGATTATTTTAGCTTATTTAAGTGGGTTTTAGCTATTACAGCAAAGGAATGATCTTTTGGACACTCTACAGGTGGAAAATACTTACTTAGATTAAGATTCACTGGACTTTCAAAGGGAGAAATTCCACATTTCTTTGGAAAGAAAAGGGTCGTCTCACTTTTCCTTAACCTCAGACATTCTTGCTCAAAAGTATTCCCCATAAAAAGCAGCATCAAAACCTTTCCCAGCACTGGAGCTGCTGCTGCTTTGTTTTGCCTAGGAGGGAGTGTCAGGAGCAACAAGAAGGCCAACCCTGCTTCCTTGGCTGTGTTGGTTTGGCTAGGAAAGGTGATAACATAGGAAGTTTGAGAGTTTCATTCTTCATGATAATCATACTTGTAGCATATTTGTCACTGAACATTGTCCAGTGGAGATTCTATTGCTGGTCTTGTCATGGATGCTGGAATGCCTTCTTATTTGTTTTCACCTTGGTTTCATTGCACTGGTATCTGTATCCTTTTGCTCCCCACTGTGTTGTTTAGTGAGGGTAACATATGGCCCCACACTGTTAACAAACAGCTAAGGTACTTGATTCAACAGCACCATGAAAAAAGAGCCTATAATCACTACAGGAAGAAATGAGGAACACTTATGTGGGTCACATGAAAGCACTAGGAATTTCAAGCATGATATTGCTATTACACTCTTTCTACAGACCTCAAAAATACCTCCACAAGCAATCTTCAAACCTGCCAAATAGTGTTTCAGATTGAGGTTTGAAAACACTGAAGTTGTTTCAACCAGCAAAATCAGGCTGGAGAGGTTGTCTAGGATTTCAGGGTGTACTACATCTCTAACGACCTGTGTGCCCCATTAGTCGTTCACTTGCTCAATGTGAGGACAAATGGTATTACATTGCTCTGCTGAAATGAAATTGTGCAGCTTGAACAGACCCCTCACAAAAATGTGGCAAACCCTCACCTGTAAATCAGAGAGAGTGCATGTGGGTACACATGCATATGTGTGTTTGTGTGTGAATAGAAGCAATTCTAACAACTTTGCATGAAGACTATTTAGGGTTCTTTGATCATTCTTGACTTTTCAGTAGTTTGGCAGAGACAAGACAGAATTGTTTCTCACAGAGCAAATACCCAGACCAACAAGGACGCTCTTACCCTAGACAGGGACTCTTTCTCAAGGAGACAGCTGAGGTCATTTTTCACTCAAAATTTAGATTTCAGTTTAAAGTTAGGAGTTTCCAAGATATCTCAAACTAAGCATTTTAGTTCCTCTAAAATGTTTGTAACTCGGGGGGGGGGGGGGGGGGCCTCATTGTGTGAACATGTGTAAATTGTTTAGAATCAAAAGGGCAACCGACCAGTCTCTACCCTAAGCAACAAGCAAAGGGGAAAGAAATGCCATCAAAAGCTGAAAGGTAAGAAGTTATTCCAATAGTTCGATTTTTTTAAAGTTTAAGTTGATTTAATTTTATTTATTCTTTAATATCCAGGTCCCACCTATATCAGCAGCAAAGCTTTCATTGAGTTCCACAGGGAAAGGATTCCAGTCACCAGTTAAAACAAAGGAGGAAAACCATTCTCTCTTAACAATTAATAAGGAAATGCAATTTTCAAGTTAAAATTTATTGTTGGGGTTTCTTCTGAATGAGCTTTGCAATTATGCCAGTGACAGCTTAAGGTGTGGAGAAGCTTGGGAAAAAAATGGGACGAAATTTTACCTGGAATGAGGTTCTCGCATTCAGTCTGATTATAGTTTCTCACAAGAAGCTAAAGGAATGTTTGTTTTATTCTGTTTTGTGTGTAAGTGAGTATCCACACCTCTCTGCTGCTCCTCATTTCTGCCAGGACCAGAGTCAGTAGGCAAGAAAAGCTGTTGCAGTATTTCACAAAGCCAGGCAATATCCAAAGTCTCTCACAAGAGCTCTTCTTCTGAGATTTCCTGACAACAGCAGTTGAGATAAATGCAGATCATTCTTGTATAAGTACCTGAACTTTAGAAAGCTTAACTGAACCAAAGCATCTCCAAACTTCTGGAATTCAGTCCCACTAGTTAGTCTTTGTTCTATGCATACCTCTCCATGGGAAGGTAATGGTGCCTGTGCTTCACTTCCCTCCTTACCTCAGTTTCTCACAGGGGATGGGATGAGCTGATAATTTCTTCCAGGGTCAATCTTTCCATAAGTTGATAGAGCTTCTGGAGCAATACAGAGAAACTCCTAGAGCACCTTCACCTTCCAGTTCCTGAGAGGCATTCTCATGACACTATGACCAATCACTCACATGCATCTCTAAATTTAGCTCCACTCAGTGCTGGCAGTCACACACTGCTTTCATCAGGCCTGTTTTCAAGTGCTGCATTGTTGGCATGTTTCTGTTATCTCCTCTCCCCCCTTTGTCCAAGGATTAGTTGACATCCCATGAGAATAACACGAAGACATTGTCAAAGCTGGTAAAGGCAAGTCAGACTGAAACACCTCTTCCTTGGTCTACGTTGAATCTACCAGCTTGATTTCCACCAGTGTCCTCAGCCCCTCATCCCTTATTCAGAAGCAAACCATTCTGTCTCAAATGCTTCCTTGCTTTAGGGCTGTTCTTCTTGCTCCAGCCACTTCCCAGGAAAACTATTCTATGCTTCCTCTTTTTTTTTTTTCCCCCTCCAGGAAAAAAAAATAGTTTACCAGCATTTCCCATTCAGTAGCACAGCACTGCTTTCATTCACACTTCTCATGCTTGCTGGATTCCATCTTTCACTGCATAAAGCTCCACTAGAGTCTACAGAAAACAGTTTGCTAAATGCAATGTCCACTGCTTGTTTGCTGACTGATTCTGTCATCTTGTACACTGCCATCTGCAGATATCCCTATTGCATTCTCATAAAGGCATTGCAGGCTTTTGCAGACAAGGGCTTTCTGTGTGCATCTCTCTTGCAGCCTGTATGGAAAATATCGTTCATGAATAGTGTTCCTGGTGAACAAAATACCCTTAATTACAGCATCAAGAAACAGTATCCATAACAATAGATTTTTCAATAGTCATTTGCACTTGAATTCCATGTTGTAGTCAACACTGAAACATCAAACCATCTTCTGCTTCCTTGTGTATGCCTCTTCATGCAGCTGATCCACAGAAGTACTGTTCCCAGCTAAAAAGAATGACTACTTTTCATTGAAAACTGGGGTTCATTTTTTATGATACAATGACCTATGTCAGCTCCTATATAATTATTTTCTCTGATCTATCTATCTATCTATCTATCTATCTATCTATCTACATATATATATATATGGAGCAAACCCACTGCATTTATGGCCTTAGAAACTTTTGCTGGTGTTTCATACACACTTGATATGCAACAATCTAAATGTGAGCTACTCAGATTGAGAGGAAATACATTTACTCAAGAAATGGAATTGCTTCCTTAAATCAGAAATAGCTCTTTCCATAATAGCCTTTTGCCATGCCCAGCATTCTCATTTACATAAGCTTTTCTTAGTTGTGGCTGTGAGGGACACCAGTAGGGCTAGATGAAGATGAGTTGTGAATGGAAACCCTGGGACTTGACCAAGAGAGCCTATCTTGCACTGGCCAGTCCTAATGGGAAATAGGGGCCACAATCCTTTAATACCTCTGTGTGATCATCCTCTAGAAAATTCATAATGAATATAGATGTCTCCAGGCTCCCTGGACACATTGAATACTGTGGCATGAGATCCTGAATAAAGAAAATTATGTCAGTGGAGTTAATTGGTGAGATGCCTTAGCAGTAGAAACTCTGCAGCCAGGGATGTATTCTCCTTGTACTCTAGGTTATTTGCATTAAAAATTCTTGCTACTTCCTGCACTTTCTTCATACAAAACTCTACTTCTCAAGGCTCCATATCTCAGCCCATACTTTTCAAGACACATATGGCTCTGAGCCTTGCTATGAAACTTGGAGCAGATTTCATATGGCTTAGCTGGGTCCCAGAAACATGAGAAATCTACAAATTCAAAGGCAGAAATGGCCTCTGATTAAAGAGAGTCTTGTTTCTGTGGACCTTGGGCTTACAAATTATTTATGTGCATCACCTAGCTCCAGAAGCATAAGGAAGCTAACTCAGAAAAAAAAAAAGGAAATGACTGAAGTACCCGCAGCACTTCGGTCTCTAGTTACTAGAAGTCATGACTAGAGGAAGGAAGGCACTTAGAAGGAAACTTTTTCTGACAGTAACTGATAGACTTGATATTTTAAACAGTTTCAGCTGAATCAGGCAGAGTAATCAACCAAACCATATTTAAGAAACCAGAAGAGTTGAACATTGTATGTGGAAATTAAACACTGAAAACTTGTAAGTGGCACAAAACGTGGAGCTATGGAACACCTTGTGTTTAATCTGAGGCTGAAGTGTCTTCCATTTTGAGGCAAAAGCCATCATCTCTAGCATGGGTCTCTGGAACAGCATGCCAGAGAGAGAGTCCTGGGAACCCTAGAGATAGACAATAACAAGAATATTAAAATATATGAGAAAATGAAGCTCCAAAGAAGCTTGTGGAGAATGAGCTCTACTCTGTTACTCTACGTGTGCTTTAAAAACTTGAGTATCATAAAGCACACTCACAACACAAAGGAATTTGTAGCTCGAACTCCGGCATGCTCAGAGTCTGTGCAGGGAGAATGAAGCACACAAAACACTGCAGAAAGATTCTGTGACACACAAGTAAGGATTTTCTGCTTCACCTTGTCCAGACAATAACAAGGCAGCCACAATGAACGAATCTGTTTAAAACGAGAAAGAGCCTGCACACGTCGAGATGATGCTTAACATAAAACACTATTGTCAGAAAATCAGCAGAAATGTGGTTTGGGGAGACCCTGAATATTGGTAAACAGATTGCCTCCACAATAAGCAGAATAACTTTATTTATAAAACCAGCATGGGCAGACCGTGGGGTTTATGTGCTCTGTGACAACAGCAATTTTTCTAGCAAACATACACATATTTTGGTTTGGTTTAGGAGGCTTGCTGTGCAAGATTTCAATTAATTCTCTTCTTTCTCTGAATGTATTTTGTCATGCAGAAGAAAAGTCTATTGTGGTGTCTAGAGAAGTGAAAAGTAAGTTTCTTGGTTTACCCCCCCCTTTATCTTCATGTTAATTTATGCAATTTATTGCTTCTTGGGTATTCCTATAGATTAAATACTTTTCAAGTGAAAAAAACAAACAATCTCTTGCTCAAAGGCTTAGGGTCCTGTGTTTGTGCTGGTTTGCATGGTAATAAAACTTGTTCCTTCTCTACATTTAAAACTGTAAATCATCACAAAAAGAAAATTAGGATTCTACTAGCCACAGCACCACCCAAAGCCATGCAGCACTAACTGAAGGTAACAAACCCAAACATTGTTTTTCTTTCAGATGAGCAGTTAAAAAGGCATTGAGAACAGCTATTCTTCCACACTTGCATCCTTCCCCATCAAAATGGGGATTCATTTCCCAAAAGACAAACAAGAATTGTGGCTTTCTCAATTCCTCTGCTGAACTCTCCATTTTCCAATTAATAATATTCATGGAATAAGTAATTAAATTATAGCTTTCTGTGGAGAAAAAAAAAAAAAGAGGAAGGGTGAAACCATTATCCTTATTCCTACTGTTGTCAAATTAATTGACAAATAGAAGCAGGATGGTTTTAAAACAAGTCACGTTCCTGCACAGGTGATGCTTTAGCTGCGATTCTCCACCAGTAACAGAACTCCTGTAATGTCAGTTTCAAAGGTTCAAGTCATGAAAAGTTTCATGCAGATCTATTATGCATGCAGGCTTTCCATGGCATTCTGTGCTTATGCTCAAGTACCACTTGCAAGGTTTGTTTCCCTTCAGTCAAATTCTGGGTGAAAAGCAAAACAAGTGCATGGCTACTGAATCACCGCGGTAAGCTCTTAATTACAGCAGGTTAAAAGGCATAATTTCTTTAATTAGTACTTACTTAAGTAATTATCTGGGTGCACATGCGAGTTCTAGGTCTGTCCTGTGTACCCCATTTGCTCTCTGTGTATTGTGATGCATTTGTGAGCTGCTGATAGCAAACTCATAAAATGGTGACCAATTTATCCAGTCCAGACCCTGCTGTAGTTAATTCAAAGATTCCCATCCCAAATATCTCTGCATGCATCCATTTATAGCTATGGAGAAGCAGTCAGCTGAACTTCTGTTTCCTTTTATAGAGAATAAAGAGGAAAAGACTCATGCAAAGAAGGCTATGACTGAAACTAAGAAGAAAGGTATGATTTCATAGTTTCATAGTTTCAGTTAGGGTTGCAAGGGACCACAAGGATCATCTAGTTCCAACCCCCCTGCCATGGGCAGGGACACTCTACCACTATGATTTGGGAATGTTTCTTATTGACCTCATCCAGTTTTGATTTCCCCTCATAGTTCAAGTCTCACTGGTGTTTGTTAGGTTAATCTCATGTTTCTGCCTCTGAATTGCCCTTCTCTTAGTTGCTTATCCAGTATTTGCATCTTACTGCTTCTTCAGTATCTGATGTCTGATGTGTTCAGTGTTTGATATGTACTAAACTCTTATTCTAACACATAAACCATCCTGTTTGGTGGACACCTATGGGCTTATTAAACCACTAATGGAGTCCGTATATATAGTAGGGCACAGTGGTACTGCCTAACACAAAACTCATGGGAGATGTCACCTGGCTTCTGGTATACCACTTCCTGAAGGACCAAAACTTGCAATGACTAAACCACAAAGCCTTGATATCCATCTAAATATCATTTTAGATCATTCATTCCCAGGAGGCATCCAAAATCCACTAAGGTCTCGCTTTCATGGGAAAATATTTTTGTCATTCATTACTTTTTAATGATCTCATTGCTACTGGAGCTTAAGCTAAAAGGTGCCACATTCACGCACTGATGGTTTTTGCCTAGCCTTTGATGAATTATTAAGGGTTCAAATCATCCATAGTTGATGCATGCTGATTAATTTTCATTTTCAGCTGATTGCTCTGTGACTAGTTGGGTGCAAGTGCTATAAGGGAATAATCTGAACTAAACTTCCAAGTAAGTCACAGGGTTTTTTCCCAGCATGCGCCCACCAGGACTTGGCTGACTTCATATCTGAGTGTATGATTTAGAATTCTAGCATATTAAATTCCACTCTTTAATTAAATCTTAGAAAAAGAAGGGAAAAAAGAGAAAGCTCCTGAGAAGACAGCTGCCCCTGAAAGCCAAAAAGCAGGTAAGAAATTGAAGCCTGTCTTTCCCTGCAGTAGGTATCTGACTATTTGGTGTAAACACTTTCAGGTTTTAAGGATTTGAGGTAGGGGTGTATGTAATTAATTATCACCAAAGAATCCAAGCTGGAGATCTTGATATACCTCAGAGTACAATAATATATATCTGTGTGTGTAATGTGTTTCCTTTATCTTATATATATATAGCACTTTGTACTTTAAATATATGTGCACTTTGTATTGTGTGAGTTTGGGACTCTTGCAAGCACATTTGAAACCCTGCTTTCTCTACACACTGAATCAATCACGAACATAAATGGTATTCAAAGGCTACATGACTTGGAAAGACTGAATGGAGGACACAGATTTCTGCATGAAGTATTTAACTAATTCAGCTTATTTTAAGTAGTAATTAGAAACCTCAAGACATCAGTCAAAGCACAGAATGTGGGAGAAAATAATTATCTTTTTGAGGGTTTATCCATGCTAGACAATAGATTTTTTTTAATTCAAAAGTTAATAATGAAGTTATTGAGTGCCCTGAACCTAATTCATTGTGTTTCAAGCTATTTAGCATAAAATTAGATTAGAAACTGGTCCGTACTGGGACCAGTGCTGTTTAATATATTAATCAATGATACAGACAATGAAATTGAGTGCACCCTCAGCAATGACACCAAGTTGAGTGGTGTGGTCAATGTGCCAGAGGGATGGGTTGTCATCCCGAGGGACCTGGACAAGTGGAAGAAGTGGGCCCAGGTGAACATCATGAAGCTCAACACAGCCAAGTGCAAGGTTTTGCACTTGGGTTGGGGCACTCCTTGTTATCAATAAAGGCTGAGGGATGATGTGATAGCAGCCATGCACAAAAGGACTTGGGGTTATTGTTGGATGAGAAGCTGGGCATGAGCCAACAATGTGCACTTTCAGCCCCAAAGGCCGATGGCATCCTGGGCTGCAGCGAAAGAAGCTTGGAGGGAGGGGATTCTGTTACTGTACTGTGCTCTGGGGAAAGGTTTAAAGCAGAATTGCAGGATTCAGGTCTGTAGGTACCATGTCCCCAGGGAAAAGCCTTGTCCTCTGTTACCTGTTTATTGGAACCTGTTGAATTTTATCAAAAGCTGAAAGGACACAGATCTCATTGATTATTGACACCGGATTCCACAGGCCAATTTCAATATGCACCTGGCTTCTTTGCCATTGAGTTGTACGAGTTCTTATTCAAGTATTTGTGGATTGTAAGAAAAACATTAAATTATGCTTGGTGCAATATAAAGATACCCAGAATGACACAGAATACTTTGGAGTACTACCCTGGTAGCCTCGTATTTTAAGTCTCTTATAGCAGGGAGTGGCAAGCTGGGGAAGGGATAGTGATGAAAGGAAATACTCTTCGCCAAGTTGCATCTTTAAATGCATAAACATAGATTTAAAAAAGAAAATAAGCTGACAATTCAGATATCTCTCCTAATTTTATTCTGGCTCTAAGCTTGCATTTCACTTGAGAATACAGAATTGTAAAAGATTACATTTTATGGCAGAGCTGCAGCATAAATTTATTAATACGCTCATCTTCACAAGCTGTTGCTAAATCCAGTGAGTCATCCTACCAATGCTAGAAAGACACAAATTAGACAAATCGAGACATCCACACATTTCTGTCCCTTTTATTAGCTCCCTAGGTCCCTGCATTTTGAAGAGTTTGCCAGCCTTTGTGTGAGAGGATGGTAATCCATAATATATTCTCCCTACACATGTTGCTGTTATTCCTCATTCAGCTTGCTCTTTGAATGCGTGTGTACTTTCTAGCTGTGATTGGCAGCACCTATTGTTATCCCTAAAAGGTTTTAAGCCTGAAATAATTGCCACATTTGATCAACAGAACGGTAGTGCATAGCCCAGTTTTGAAATGAGGCACCTCAATGTCTGATAGTATTTACAGGCTTTCAGCAGCCACAGCAAACGAACCTTGAAGCGCTTGAATCAGCAGCACAGATAAGGATCCAAATGCAAGAGCATAGGAATAGCTGCCAATTTTCTTACCTTTTCCATTTAAAAAATGAGGCAGAGGCCACTGCATTAAAAATAAACTCCTCACCCTGGGTTTCAAATCCCCCTGTTACTGCTGGGTGCGTCTGATTGTGTGTCTCATTTTGCCATCCCCAACCTTTGCAGTCCCTTAAGCCAAGGTGCGTGTGGGGCATGATGCCTCCTCACTGCCACCCACACCTGTCCCCATGCCAGCAGGAAGCTCCTTCTGCCAGAAGCTGGCTGCCTGGCACCTGGTCCTACCTGTGCTCCTCACCTTCTAGAAGACTCACCTCTGACAGGAGTCCTGTTAACTCACAGAGGAACAGTGGTGTGTTCAGGCTGTCAGGTGCAAGAGAGAGAGGAAGAGATGCTCTGTAAGCACTAGGGGATAAAAACAGCTCTGGAATAATGTTCTGAGAGCAGCACTTCCCTCTATTCCTCTGCATTTCTCTTCCTCTAATAAGGAATGCATGTGATTGCAAATACTGAATATCTTTGTTGATTAATATTGCAAATTAGAGCTTTTGTCCAGGAGAAAATTTTACCTCTAGTGTTACGAGAATGGAGTGGTTTACTGCTCTCTGTTAACTGAATCCCTGTGATGTATTTGTTTATTTTCATGTCAGCTCGCTCTGTTCCTGTCTTCCTCCATTCCTCTCTCTCCCTTGTTTTCCGCTGCTGCAGAGGAGCAGGAGTCATCTAATGTGAAATGTTCGGAGTCTTTAGTACAGACTGAACAGAGTGATTCTTAATTAGCTCTTAAAAATGCGCTGCAGATAAAGCCACATTAATCCTCTGACCTTCAGCTCACACAAAAACGTTGTGTTAATTGTCCTGAAAAATAGATAATTCCATTGTTACAAACTCAGAGGTCTTGCTTAAACAAACATAATTGTCAGACACAAGGGTCTGCCACAGTTACACTTCAAAGCACTTTACAAAAGTCTATCCATCACTACTCCGGATAAAGGAGCTGCATGCCCAAATCCCTGTGAAGGGGCTTGCTGAGCCTCAGCAGAGATGAGCCTTTGCCAGCCTCCCCCAAAGCTGTTGGTGTTTGGCAGGCATTACCTCAGAAGGGTCCAATCTGCAGTATGAGACAAGGGACCCTCTGTTAATGCCTTGGTGCCCAGCTGAACATGCAAATGAGCACACAGGGACTGGTATTTTCAGGCACTCATAGTTGCTTGTAGGGTGTTTCATGATGGTCCTTTCCTCAGAGACTCAGCATTCTGGAGTCTCTCTGCTGTTTCTTGTAGCAGCTTTCCTGCAAGTTCTTGATGTTCACATGCAGCTTTCATGTTAAAGTTTTATTGCTGCAAACTCCTTTTGCACTCTGTTTTGGATCAAAATAATGTAGGCAATAAATGAGGCTGTGAAGTCATGAAAATGCCAGCCAGGATCATTACATCATTTCCTAACTAAAGCTTTCCTCACTTGTCACTGATGATCTTGCCTTCCTGTGACTGCAACATAATTTCAAATAATAATGGAAATAAAACTGCCAAAGTCTTATGCAGCATTGTTTGATTGTCTCAGAACCACTTCAGAAGTGGTCAGTGCCTTTTCCTACACTTTCCACACAGGGAAATTCAGACATGTCACTCAGGCATAGGTCTTATATATCTCCTGAACACCAGGCCAGTTCTGGCTGGCCTAAAAATCCCAAACTTTTACATACTTTCATTATTTTCCTAATGAAGAAAAGCAAAGCAGGCATGTCAACAGATGCAAGTGATTTTTTAGAAAGAAAGTGGTTGTGCTTGGAAATATAGGTCCTTATCAGCTGGACAAATATTCAAGAATCTCCAGGGAATAGAATAGAATAGAATAGAATAGAATAGAATAGAATAGAATAGAATAGAATAGAATAGAATAGAATAGAATTAACCAGGTTGGAAAAGACCTTTGAGATCATCAAGTCCAACCTATCACCCAACACCATCTAATCAACTAAGCCATGGCATCAAGCACCCCATCAAGTCTGCTCCTAAACACCTCCAGTGATGGTGACTCCACCACCTCCCCGGGCAGCCCATTCCAATGGGCAATCACTCTCTCTGTATAGAATTTCTTCCTAACCTCCAGCCTAAACCTCCCCTGGTGCAGATTGAGACTGTGTCCTCTTGTTCTGGTGCTGCTTGCCTGGGAGAAGAGACCAACCTCCACCTGGCTACAACCTCCCTTCAGGTAGTTGTAGAGAGCAATAAGGTCTCCCCTGAGCCTCCTCTTCTCCAGGCTAAACACCAGTTGCCTCAGCCAGCTACCTCCCTGAGTGGTTCTGTTTAGCAGAGATGAAGCAAGTCAAGGTCTTGGTGTGAGCATCTACTCATCACAGATGAAAAAAATACGATTTCACTTGTATTTTGTTGTGCTGGTACATACATGCTCCCACCAGAGCGTCCAAGCCCTTGAAAAGGACCACCGTGACCCCTGTCTAAATCAGGGAGCTAGGCTGCAGTGGGCTGCACATCCAGTGCTGTGGATACATCTACCATAGAATCACAGAATTATTTAGATTGGGAAAGACCTTTAGGAACATTGAGTCCAACTGTTAACCCAGCACTGTCAAGTTCCATTAAAGCATGTACCTAACTGCCACCTCTCTATGTCCTTTAAATATCTCTGGGGATTGGGACTACACCACTTCCCCAGGTAGCCTGTTCCAGGGCTTTACAGATACTGGGCAGTTTCCAGCCATTTTGCCCCAAGCATGGAGCATTTCAACAGGTTGTTGTGACCCAAGTGTGAGACCTGATATTTGATCTTGATGAACCTCATTCCATTGGCCCATCAAGCCAGTTTGTCCAGATCTCTTTATAAAGCTTTTCTGCCCTCAAGCAGATCAACGTTCCCACTCAACATTAGTGTCATCTGCAAATTTATTGAGGGTGCACTCAATCCTTTCATATGCAGCACTGCTAAAGATATGTCTGTGATAAAGTTGTATCTTGACACATGATACCATGTCATATATTTTACACCAGGCAGTGCTGGCAGAGGAAGGGAGTGCTGATAATCTCTCTAGCTACTAAAGTAAATCTGCCTCCTGGATAGGAAAAGCCTCTGGGGTCTAAAGTTACCAACACTGAGGTATATTTTAATGATGTCTCTGTAACAATCAAGCAAATTCACTCTTCAGGTATGAAAACTTAAAATAAATGTTAATCTTACATGTAAAAACTGAATCCATTACCTTGTGAATGCCCCAGAACCAGGTTAACCAGATTCTTCTTGCTAACCAGTGATCAGGTGAGATTCCATAGCTGGTGGGAAAGTCTGTGTTCAATCACGCTTTGGAGGAGGGATGCTACAGTGCTAGATAGGCAGAGCTGAGTAGAGGTGATCAGGGAAGACCAAACAAGATCTACAAGGTCCCAGTGAGTGTTCTGCACGGGTTGTCCACGCATTTGTTGTCATATTTATCGTCTTAAGCTGTACTTCCTTTGCTTTAAATGCCATCATTGCAATTTGCAGAGAGGCAATTATTTAAAAGGAAATGGAGGGGAAAGACCACTTAATCCACCAACAGTGTGTCCTTTGCTAGTGCACTCTATATAGGCAGGAAGACAAATTCCTCTGATCATTTAAAAATTCCTGGTCTGAACAACAACGGAAAATCCATTCAATTCTGTGACTTCCTTGGCTTAACCATTGCTGTTGCAGTCTTGATGTGAGTCCTTCCATAACAATAAGAAAACAACTACTGACACCTGGTGGCAACCCATCTCTTTCTTCAGTCTGTATGTCTGGTTTTCTGGCTGCTTTCAAACGTGGCTGTTCAGACTTCCCTGATGAGATGATAAGCTGGTTACTTATTTCCCTATACTCCTTATCCTATGGCTTTCATGGGTAGAAAGATGTAAGGATGCCGTCCATGAGTAGTACCAGTCCCAGAAGAAACATTCTGCAGTGCCTTTGTAAAAGTAAAAAATAATTAATATATACCTTCTGACAGAAGTTTGCACTCAGGAAAAAACACCATGCTTGGCACCCACACTGATCTAGAGGAGCAGATGCAAATCACGCTGCCTAAAATGCTCTAGGCTGATAGAGTTTTGCATTAGTGGAAGCCTTTCAGACAGAAGCTCTCCACCAGTCCTCAGCACTTGTGGTATTTATTAAGCCACAGAAATTCTGGACTAGCACTCCTGCACAGTTAGCAGCAGCAGATGTTATTCACTCTTCTTCCTCTGACAAAGGCAGGGTTTAGTGGGACCTCTTGACTTCGATAAAAATTTCCTGTTTATGGGGCTTTGTACAACAAAATCACAGAAAGTGGAGATGGAAATGACCTACTGGGTCATCTAATCCTTCCCTCTGGGTGGGCAGGATAATTCCTCACAGAATGTCTTCTAGTGCTTTATCCAGTTTAGGTTTAAATATCTGAAGGAACTGGGCCTTCATCAATTCCCACAGAAGATAATTCTGCAGCCTGATAGATCTCACAGTTAAGAAGTGTTTCATTCCAGTCCAGCTAGATTTTCCCTTGCTTAATTTTATCCCATTACTCAGGGTTATATTCTTTTGTGGCACCCAAATATAGTCTTTCTAACCTCAGGGTCCAATTCCCTGCTGCCTTATGTTATATTGCCACTCACATTTACATCTGGAAAGCATCTCTAAAACGGACAAGATGAATGGCAAGCTGGGGATGAAACTTTTTCGTAGAGTCAGGAAATTATACACCTTGCAGCAAGGGAAACACCTACCATGGCCACACATTTTCAGAGCACCCAAAAGACTGGAACTTGCATGTTGATACGGTGTCCAAACTGGAGAAAGAATAGAAAAGTCATTCAGGTTATTTGCAAATTAAAGCTATGCTTCACAGAGTGGATTTCTATTCATCTGTTCATTTCAGAGAGGAAGTATTTTACTCATCTCTTTGGAAAGAAGTGACTTTGTGTATACTAAGTGCCCCTGTACTTAGAAGGACGTTGAGACACTTGAACATGTCCAGAGAGGGGCAATGAGGCTGGGGAGAGGCCTTGAGCAAAAGCCCTACCAGGAGAGGCTGAGGGAGCTGGGGTTGTTTAGCCTGGAGAAGGCTCAGGGGAGACCTTATTGCTGTCTACAAGTACCTGAAGGGAGGTTGTAGCCAGAAGGGGGTTGGTCTCTTCTCCCAGGCAACCAGCACCAGAACAAGAGGACAGAGTCTCAAGCTGTGCCAGGGGAAGTTTAGGCTGGAGGTGGGGAGAAATTTCTTCACTGAGAGAGTTGTTAGCAATTGGAATGGGCTACCTGGGGAGGTGGTGGAGTCACCATCCCTGGAGGCGTTCAAGTGGGGATTGGACGTGGCACTTGGTGCCATGGTTTAGTAGTCATGAGGTGTTGGGTGACAGGTTGGGCTTGATGATCTTTGAGGTCTTTTCCAACCATATTGATTCTATGATTCTAAGTACCTTCACAGGAAAAAATAAATAAAGGATTCTGGCTACTATAGCTCCCTTGAATCTAGCACTGAGAGTTTAACAAGAATGAATGACTGGGAGCTGAAGCTAACTGAATCCAAACTGAAAATGAAGTGCATGTTCTTAACACTAAGAGTGATAAAATACCACAGCACAGGTTGGATATTGCTTTCCCTGATGTCTGCAGAAGGTGATGGTTTACCTAGCAGAAGGCACACCTCAGCTGAAAAGGTGCCTAGTTGAAATACAGGAGTCTTTGACAACAAATTGTCAGGCTAGATAACATGATGGTGTGTTCTAGACTTGAACATTATGGACCTATATCCTCAGAAATACACATGATAAACTGAAAGAGAGTGCAGTGGAAAGTCAGTGCAGGAGTGCAACTGGAGAAAATCATCTTGCAGCTTCATTGGGAAAGTGAAAAATTATAACCATGTCTTCCTTTCCAAGACTTTTGGAAGCATCAATTAGAAACCCAGGACTTCCTCTAAGTATCCTGTCTTCCATGGAAAAGAGGAATTCCTGGGTTTCTACTTGGTGCTTCCAAAATTCATCAAGAGGCAGATATGGCTATTAAGTGAAAAAACCCCAAATTATCTCTCTCAAAATAATGTAAGAATACAAATGGGGTCACAGTGAAGGACAAGGCAACAAATCTGTCAGAGCAGAAATGCAAACACAGCAGAAAAGCAATTCCCCTGGTCTCCATGTGACTGGCTGTTAAGGGGATTTCCTCCTGAAACAAGACAAAAGGGAGATCAAATATGTCCTACACTGAATGTTTCAAAGCACTCAGCGGATTTTGAATTCTGTGCTCCATCACCAGCAGTGATTGACAACATGATTTCAAAGACATTTGGGTACCTAAAGATGTAGCATGGCAACTGGTGGGATTTGCAAGCACGTCAAAGTAGGCCAGGCACATAACTCCCGTTGATTTTCCATGAGAACTAAGCTCCTAAACACCTCTACAACTTTTGAAGGAAACTTTCCTTTCTAATATCTTTAAATGCTATTCTGGAACCAATGCTGATTTAGCAGCTACATTTTGAACTAACAGAACACCTTCTTAATGACTTGGTGGCCAAGAAAGCCAATGACATCCTGGCCTGCATCAGAAATAGTGTGGCCAGCAGGAGCAGGGAGGTCCTTCTGCCCTGTACTCAGCACTGGTTAGGCCACACCTTGAGTATTGTGTCCAGTTCTGGGCCCCTCAGTTTAAGAAGGATATTGAGACGCTTGAACGTGTCCAGAGAAGGGCAATGAGGTTGGGGAGGGGTCTGGAGCACAGCTCTGTGAGGAGAGGCTGAGGGAGCTGGGGTTGTTTAGCCTGGAGAAGAGGAAGCACAGGGGAGACCTTACTACAATCTACAACTATCTGAAGGGAGGTTGTAGCCAGAAGGCGGTTGGTCTCTTCTCTCAGGCAGCTAGCACCAGAACAAGAGGACACAGTCTCAAGCTGCACCAGGGGAAGTTTAGGCTTGAAGTGAGGAGAAAGTTCTTCCCAGAGAGAGTTGTTAGCCATTGGAATGTGCTGCCCAGGGAGATGGTGGTGTCCCTGTCCCTGGAGGTGTTCAAGAGGAGATTTGACATGGCACTTGAAGCCATGGTTTAGTTAGTCATGAGGTGTTGGGTGACAGGTTGGACTTGATGATCTCTGAGGTCTTTTCCAACCTTACTGATTTTATTTATGATTTATGATTCTACAGAGGCTGCAAGTTCACTGTGATGTTCCTGAAAACACGTTCCCTTACTGCCTGTTGAAAGAGGTCTTCAGCTGGGAACAGTAATATTGTGTATACCAAGACCAAAACAAACACTTGTGCCTTTCCAGGACATGGTCAGGGTGCGGTGCTCACAAAGTGGAAATGTGAAATGCAAAGAGACAGAGCTTTTCCTGCCTTTCCTTTGTCTCTCCCTCTCCTCACATTAACAACTGGCTCTTCATCATGATTGATGTGGCGACTCTGAGGTGAAAGAGTGACCTTTGCTTTCATTTAGTATAAATCAGCTTTAGAGAAGACTATCTACCTTCCCATCCTTGACCACCTCCATGTGGTGCACAATGAAAGCTCTAGAAAAGAGGGTGAATATTCACTTTCTGAGGTGCCTGCTCTGTCCGTGAGAAGCTAGCAGCAGATTAATAAGCTTTAAGCACCTTTCAGTTAGCAGCAGACTAATAAGCTTTAAGCACTTTTCAGTGGCCCCTTTTCTAACTATTGTGAGTTGAGGTAGTCCAGGCTGTGACACAAGCCCTATGAGGAGAGGGCTGAGGGAGCTGGGGTTGCTTAGCCTGGAGAAAAGGAGACTCAGGGGAGACCTTATTGCTCTCTACAACTACCTGAAGGGAGATTGTAGACAGGCAGAGGTTGGTCTCTTCTCCCAGGCAGGCAGCACCAGAACAAGAGGACACAGTCTCAGGCAGCGCCAGGGGAGGTTTAGACTGGATGTTAGGAGGAAGTTCTATACAGAGAGAGTGATTAGCCTATTGGAATGGGCTGCCCAGGGAGGTGGTGGAATCACCATCATTGGAAGTATTCAGGAGGAGACTTGATGGGGTGCTTGGTGCCATGGTTTAGTTGTTTAGGTGGATTGGATTGGTTGATAGGTTGGACGCGATGATCTTGAAGGTCTCTTCCAACCTGCATTTATTGTATTGTATTGTAAATATTACTCAGCCCAGATGTGTGTGTTTGGTCTTTCCCATCCTTGACTGCACAATGCAGGGGATGATTTGAGAAAGGCAAAGAATGATGGTGGTAAGATCTAGCTGGCAAAGATTTAGAGATCTCAACCCTTTAATAAATACAGAACACAGAGACAGGCTTGGGCTTGTGCTACAAGCTCACTTTTTGATCATAGAATTATGGAATTGTTAGGGTTGGAAGGGACCACAAGGATCATCCAGTTCCAACCACCCTGCCATGGGCAGGAACTCCTCACACTAGATCAAGTTGCGCACAGCCACATCCAGCCTGGCTGCAAAAACCTCCAGGGATAGGGCCTCCACCACCTCCCTGGGCATCCTGTTCCAGTGTCTCACCACCCTCATGGTGAAGAACTTCTTCCTAACAGTGAGCAAAAGAATCTTCCTTGAGCAAGGCACAGGAGCTACAAGGCGGCTGGGGAGGGACTCCGTCCCTGGAGGTGTTTAAGCCCAGGCTGGATGAGGCTCTGGCCAGCCTGATCTAGCGTGAGGTGTCCCTGCCCATGGCAGGGGGGTGGAACTAGCTGATCCTTGTGGTCCCTTCCAACCCTGACTGAAACTATGAAACTATGAAACTATGAAACTTTAGTGTCTGACAAGCAGTCTCTTCTGATGCTGTGCTGTCATTCATGTAGAGATTTATTTGGGGGAAATGTGATACTAGAAATAATCAAGCTTGAAGGTGATACACACTCAGTCTAAAGTCCATACAGGTAACCAAATAATCAGTTTGCCTTTGGACTTTCAGATGTGTAGAATGAAGTACCTGTGCTGTGCAAGCAGCTGGGTAGCACAGCTTTAATTAAAAAAAAAATCTAATTTATTGCACCAACTCTGTTTATGTTGTTCTGGGGGATTAATGTAATGTTTATTTTGCCAGTCACATCCAGAAATAACAGGATTAGAATGCCTATGCCTCAAACAACTCAAAGTTAATCTTTTTTAATGAAGGAAAACTGTTCTGTGCCCTCAAAATAAGATGTACATCTGAGTCAGCAGGCCTGATGTTTAGGATAATTATTCCATGTGAAACACCCATGCACAGACATCAGCCAGGTTGCAATGATATGTCTGTGCAGTGCTGTTTTCTGCTGTCTCTCAGCGGATGAGTTGAAGGCTCGACCCGAAGCTAAATAAGCCAGAAGCAATCTTCAGAGCGTGGGATCAGGTTGATTTTCTTTCTTTCTTTTGCTTTACACTTACAAATAAAAAGTAACTTTCCCCTTGTCTTTTAAATGAAGTTTTCAAAGCATTTACTAAGTTGCAATGAACATAGATTTGGTCAAGACTGCCATGTCACTTGTTTAAAAGTATACTTCAGTTTCTTGGATAATTCTCCCATAAAAAGGTTCATAGACTAGAGGTATTCCTGACTTATAGCAGAACATTGCTATAAGTCAGGTCGAGGCAATCCCAGGCACAAATACAGGCTGGGCAGTGACTGGCTGGGGAGCAGCCCAGAGGAGAGAGACTTGGGGGTGCTGGGGGAGGAGAAGCTCAGCATGAGCTCTCAATGTGCACTTGCAGCCCGGAAAGCCAATCAGAGCCTGGGCGGCATCAGGAGAAGTGTGGTCAGTAGGTCAAGGGAGGTGATTCTCCCCCTCTACTCAGCTCTGGTGAAACCCCACCTGGAGTACTGCCTCCAGTTCTGGAGCCCCTATTACAAGAGGGATCTGGAGGTGCTGGAAGGTGTCCAGAGAAGGGCCACGAGGATGATCAGAGGGCTGGAGCACCTCTCCTATGAGGACAGACTGAAGGAGTTGGGGCTCTTCAGCCTGAAGAAGAGAAGGCTCCGAGGTGACCTCATTGTGGCCTTCCAGTATCTGAAGGGGGCCTACAAGAAGGCTGGGGAGGGACTTTTCAGGCTATCAGGTAGTGACAGGACTAGGGGGAATGGAATGAAGCTGGAGGTGGGGAGATTCAGGCTAGATGTGAGGAGGAAGTTCTTCACCATGAGAGTGGTGAAGGCCTGGAATGGGTTGTCGAGGGAGGTGGTTGAGGCCCCGTCCCTTGAGGTGTTTAAGACCAGGCTGGATGAGGCTCTGGCCAGCCTGATCTAGTGTAGAGTGTCCCTGCCCATGGCAGGGGGGTTGGAACTAGATGATCCTTGTGGTCCCTTCCAACCCTAACTGAAACTATGAAACTATGAAGCTATGAAACATCCTTTGCACTTCACTCTTAGTTACAATTGCATAACCTTTCAGTAAATACCTCAAATGCCTCTACTTGATCTGATTTTCAAGAAGCAGAGCCAGCTCTGTAGCTCTGCTATATGTAACTCTGAGAGAGCAAATCGGATGAAGCACCTTGAGTACTGTGTCCAGTTCTGGGCCCCTCAGTTTAAGAAAGATGTTGTCTTACTGGAGCGTGTCCAGAGAAGGGCAACAAAGTTGGTGAGGGGTTTGGAAGACAAGCCCTATGAGGAGAGGCTGAGGGAGCTGGGGTTGCTTAGCCTGGAGAAGAGGAGACTGAGGGGTGACCTTATTGCTCTCTACAACTACCTGAAGGGAGGTTGTAGCCAGGCGGAGGTTGGTCTCTTCTCCCAGGCAGCCAGTACCAGAACAAGAGGACACAGTCTCAGGCTGCGCCAGGGCAGGTTTAGACTTGAAGTTAGGAAGAAGTTCTATACTGAGAGGGTGATTGCCCACTGGAATCAGCTGCCTGTGGAAGTGGTGGAGTCACCTTCATTGGAGGTATTCAAGAAGAGGCTTGATGGGGTGCTTGGTGCCAGGTTTAGGTTTTTTTTTAGTTGTTTAGGTGGGTTGTATTGTACTGTATTGTACTGTATTGTACTCTTTTGTACTGTATTGTACTGTATGGTACTGTATTGTATTTTAGGTGGGTTGGATTGGTTGATGGGTTGGACGTGATGATCTTGAAGGTCTCTTCCAACCTGGTGTATTGTATTGTATTGTATTGTAAGTCTTATTGAATGATTAGGATAATAGAATGGGCAGATGTTCTTAAGTGGAACAGCCATACATAACTGTGGTTATAAGTGCATTGATTTTTAGCTTGATTGCAGTAGGTTCTGCATGAGGTTGCTTTCTCATAGATTTTGCTTCACTTACAAGAGTGTAATCAGAGTAATGTGTCACCTATCAAGATGAACGGATGAGATCATTCAAGTGAGAATGCTGGCTGTATCTGTGTATAGAAGCATGGAAAATATCTTCATCCTAGTGATAATCACAGAATCACAGAATGCTAGGGGCTAGAAGGGAGCTCTGAAGATCATCATGTCCAACAACCCTGCCAGAGCAGGATTACCTAGTGCAGATCATGACCACCATGGTGATGGGCCTTGAAGTCTCCAAAGAAAGTGACTTCAACACCTCTCTGGGTAGCCTGTTTCAGTGCTCGGCCACCTTCAAAGTAAAGAAGTTTCTTATGTTGAGATGGAACTTCCTGTTTAAGTTTATGCCCATTACCTCTGAGAAGAGTCTGGCCTCATCCTCCTGATACCTACCCCTTAGATATTTTCAAGCATTAATAAGATCCCTTCTCAGCCTCCTTTTCTCTGACCTAAATGTCTACAGATGCCATCTGTACCTCCATCTATCCAACAGAAAGAAAGAAAATGGATGTCTTGAGAGGTATAAAAAGAGAGATATGTTGAGGACACATAATATACATACCCTTAAAGTCTATTCTGACTGCAAAAAACACACCCTCTTGTGAATCATTCAGAAAGTAATGGTGCTGAGCTTTCTCAAGAAAAAAAAATAGAGGGTATCTAGTCTCCACACTGCTGAAGAAAATGGTCAGCTGTTATAGTATTTACAGTAATTCAAATGACAGTTCATTCCAGGAAAAGATCTGATTCTTGTATGTTAGGAATTAATGTTATTACCTGCACCTGCTACACAAAATAAAAAGCATTACCTTTCCCCTAAAGGACTGCAGGTTGTGCAATTAACTGCACTTACAGCTTCCTGCGTGTGGCTGACTGTGATCTCACACCGTCCTCCAGAGTTTTGCTTTTTTAAACCACCCCTGCTGAAAGCAAAAGGCAGGGGAACATATTTCCACTTTCTCTGCTGTGGGGGAGATTTAATCCATTTCAACAATTACAAAGTAGAAAGGAGAAATCACTAATTAGTGGAGCCATGAATCACTGGTACAGTTGAAACTAGGTATTCCTAGAGTGCGGGCTGCTTCTGCCTTCAAGTGTAGCTGAATATCTTGTTTGCTCTCCTCCCTCTCTCCTGGCTTTATTTTTCACTCTTGAGCAAACTTTTTTAATGATCTGGGGAAACCTGTTTGAGGCAACATTAGTATGGCAGCCATGCAACCTTCTGGAAAGCTCTGAGGGGTTTAGGCTACTAACTGCCTCTGGTCTTGTGCAGCTCAGGGCTTTCAGGCACTCAGTGGCTGCGCAGAATGTAAAGTAAATAGCGACAGAGTGGTGTGAGGCTATAATGCAGTGGGGAAGGAACACACACAAAGGCTGGTGATCAGAAGGGACTTAGGGACTTTAAAAAAAGTTAAGAAATTATCAAAAAGCCAAAACAAACAAACAAATAAACAAACATTTCAAAGTGGGTAGGAAGTAAATGGAGAAGATGGTGAGGAAAGAGGGCACCTGTCACAGAAAGTGGAAAGCTTGACTATTTTTTGCACTTCAGTGGAAAATTGTCTGCCAAAATTTTAGAGCACTGCCACAATTTTCCTGCTGCAATCAACAACAGAAGGTGTTAGTCAGTTAGTTAGATTTCATAGATTTCATGGATTCTTCAAACCCCTCCATATCCCACATTGGTTATCAGCGCTTTTTGAGAACCGTTTCTTATGGTCCAGTCTCATGTTGTTTGAGAAGACAATTTTACCTTTCAGAAGCTTCACTTCCTCCCAGTTTTACCTAGCAATAGTAACATGCACTGCAGTTTCCCCTCACTTCATGTCCTACAGCCTCAAACACAAAATCTCCAAGCTGTGATTCAAGGCTCCCTGGCCTTTGCCCATGAATTTGCCTGTTATTTCCAAGTTATTATCAAAGAGATCTAGTTAACCGCTGGTCAGGGGGTTTATTGCTGTCACTAAATGGGTCAGGGAACTGCTCTGAAACAGCAGCAGTGCAGTCCCTTTGCCTTCCCTTGTGCACATTTTCAGCCTTGCCAGTGCTGTGAGGTGCCCTTCTTCTGCTCACCAACAAATGATATTTTGGAAAGGCAAGAGGAGTTTTTGTCAGCAGTTGTCACGGAGCATATGGCAACATCATGCTCAGTGATTAAAATGGGGAACAAAATCAACTGTTGGTCCAAACACAGAATTTTCCATGTGGGAGCAATGTTGGCAGCTCCAAGGATTTTGTGCCAATGTCAAATTTGAGGGTTTGGGGGAAAGTGTGTTAAAAGATGAGTCTTACATTAGTATGAGCAGTTTTGATAGAGCCTTCCTGGATCTGAAGTCCACTGAAAAGATGAACCACCACTGATTTAATTCTCTAGAATTCGAAATTGTTTAGATCTTAATTGTAAAATGAAGACATTACAATAGGAAGTGTAGGCACTCTGATAAAATGTCTCTGCATGTGAGTATCTGCTGTTGCAGAAGTGATTGAAATCAAAATGAAGAAGCTTTGAGATGTGGTGAGATGCCAAGTACTTCATTAATGCCACACAATTAGTGTAAAAATGTCAAAAGAGGGATGAATTAAAAAGCAACAAATACTCAGAACTGAACACTTCTCGAAGTGTTGGAATATGAGTTGAAACCAGTAAGAGTTTGAGGAAAGAAGTCGTGAGAACTTCAGATAAATGAAAAGCAAAAGGAACTTGTAGCACTAGCACAGCGGATTTCAACAGGAGGTTTGAGAATGCTTGTTTAATTACTATATGTTCCATGGCAGTTCATTTTTCATAGTGCTCAGCTATCTGGGGTGCCTTGCTCTTTTATCACTGCAAATCACATTAACTGCAGATCTTGCTACTTAATAAATTGTTTTTAAATTCTGGTACATCTGCTTGCTTGGGAGCAGACTGTACTGAGACTGGTCTCTAGGCGACTTTAATCATGTTTTTCATTCACATGATGGAAATTCTCAGCCATCGGATGCCACCTGCTATCATTTTTATTTCCACTCTTGTGAACTCTTGCTGAAGACAGCAAAGGGAGCATTAGCTGTCATACTTGTCTAAAAAGCTCTGCTGGTGTGTTGCATTTGCCAAGCCAGAAGCAAGATCCCAAAGCATGATCTCGAGTGTGCTTTGGTCAGGAATAAAAGGAGACTTGTTTTTTTAACTGAAAAAGCAGCACAGTTTTAACTTCATAGGATCATAGAACCATAGACTCAATAAGGTTGAAAAAGACCTCAAAGATCATCAAGTCCAACCTGTCACCCAACACCTCGTGGCTACTAAACCATGGCACCAAGTGCCACATCCAGTCCCCTCTTGAACACCTCCACCACCTCCCTGGGCAGCACATTCTGATGGCTAACAACTCTCTCTGAAGAACTTTCTCTTCACCTCCAGCCTAAACTTCCCCTGGCGCAGTTTGAGACTATAGAAGAGATTCAAAAGATTGGAAAATGCAATTTCCATTTTAAGACATGATTCTCTCTAATCCTTGAACTTCCTCTTTGTTTTTCTGTTCTTTTCTCTCTTCCTATTCTTACTTTTAATTACAAAACAAACTGAATATCTCAGAAGTGGTAGAAGCCATGCAATAACACAATGTGTGTAAGGCTTAGTAGAAAAATTCTTCTTGGAGCCAGCTGGTGGAGCTATGGTCACATAGGCCTACTTGTTTTCTGTAGATCATTAACCAGCTAGTGGTGTTTCATTAAGACCCTTTTAGTATGTGATCAGAAGATAAAAGATAGAGAAGGAAGGTGGTCAGTGCTAGCTGAGGCTGACAATGAGGATTCTTCCCTTAGTAACTGATTAACATATTAAATTTCTCTTTAGATTTTAATTTACTGAATTATATCTTTCAGAGGCATCTAGTATAGACTAGACTAGACTAGACTAGACTAGACTAGACTAGAATAGAATAGAATAGAATAGAATAGAATAGACCAGGTTGGAAGAGACCTTCAAGATCATCGTATCCAACCTATCATCCAACACCATCTTATCAACTAAACCATGCAACCAAGCACCCTATCAAGTCTCCTCCTGAGCACCTCCAGTGATGGTGACTCCACCACCTCCTCGGGCAGCCCATTCCAATGGGCAATCACTCTCTCTGTGTAGAACTTCCTCCTACCCTCCAGCATAGTACCCAGGACTCCTCACAGCCTCAGCACCCTTAACCTTAACTACTGGGTTACAAAATGTTTGGTTAGGATACTAGCTACCCCTCAGATGATCCACTGTGGTTGTCTACTGATCTGAAATCTCCTTCTGCTTGGAAATTTGATATTACTGACATGTTCCTTCATCAGTTTCCACAAAGAAAGGTTAGTTTAGATACAACATATAATGCTTCCAAAAGGAAAGTAGTTTTAGGCAGCTATTTTAAACAGCTTGTCATTAGCAGAGCTATCAATATACTGACTCTGAAATACATTTTTTTTCTAAATAACAGTTTTAAGTTGGGTTTTTTTATATGCTTATACATATTGAAGCCCTTCAAGAGAGTACAACTGGAGACCCATTCTATTTCTTAGAACTAAGTTTTACGTATAAAAACTATAGGTGATATGGAGCTGCTGAAGATCTGCTGTGCTGAAATGTATTGTAGGTCCATGGATGAAAAGAAAAAAGCTGTAAAAGCCTCATGAACTCCACATCCAGAATTCATTTCAGAGCAATACTTAAACTGTTCCATTTTGGACGTTTGTTTAAACTCAGCCAAGCACACTGCACTGGGGCATCCTTGTCTAATGGCTTGTTACCAACTTCCTACTGACTCAGTGGCACGAAAGGCACTCTATAAGCTTAGAGGGATTTTTTTTCCTTGCCCCATGTGTAGTTTAGATGTCATTTGCAGTTACTGTGTACTGCTAGTTTACTTCAAAAGAATGCTGATTGAGGCCTGAGGAAAAGATTGAGCTATGTGCTAAAAAGAGGCAAAAGAATAAAGTACTGCTTTGCTGTTCTGCTGAGATATATCTGTGCTGGCTGCCAAATGCTCATTCCTAGTTAGAATTCAAAATTGATCCTTTTAGCCTGTACAGATAAGAACAAAGTCAGATCATGTTTGTTTCAATATTTGGTGTGGTTTAAATAACACAATTTAAAAAAAAACAAGGAAAAATATTTGACTGCACTTTAATCTTAGTCAGGAACCTGTTCATTCACCTGGGAAGAAGGGAGCTGGTACAACCATGCTTGTTTTTGGAGAATACAGACCAGAATATAACTGTCTTCAGATATTTCCTGAGAATAACTGTAAAAAGAAACTGTAAAAAGAAAAGGGTGCTTCACAGTCCTCCACAGCTGATGGGTTTGTTAGCTATGGTGCTTAGCCTCTTAAGTCTGTCACAGGTGCTTTTAAAAAAGCCCATGGCTAGGGCTGTCAGAGCTATTCAAATATTTTGAATTGCTCAGTATTTGATGGTTAACATAAGCCCTTTAAGAAGATCTGAATATGAAACCTGCCCCCAAACACTTCTGAAAAGTTTAGTGTTTCAGATAAGACACCAAATTACTAAAAGCATCAGATTTTGAAGCTTTATCTCCTACAGTAAGTCTACTGAATCATAGAATGGCTGGAGTTGGAAAGGACCTTAAAGATCATCTTGTTGAATGTCTCTTCCAACCTGGTGTATTATATTGTATATTGTATATTGTATATTGTATATTGTATATTGTATATTGTATATTGTTCCAGCCCCACTGCAATGGGCAGGGACACCTCCCACCAGATCAGCTTGCTCAAGGCCTCACTCATTCTGATCATTCTATCCTGGTCTTAAACACTTCACCCATGAGGTGTCCACAGCTTCTCTAGGCAACCTGTTAAGAGTGTCTCACCACCCTCACAGTAAAGAACCTCTTCCTAATGTCCAATCTAAATCCACCCTGCTCTAGTTTAAAACCATTGAATGAGGGAGGTTTTGTTTCTTTTGAATTTTGTAAAAGTGGGGCTTTTCTTGAAAATTAAATGAATTCCTGAGTGCTGGATATCAAATAGTCCTATCACCACTACCAAGGACATTCAAAGTACTTTAGACCTTACTACGACTGGTCAAGGCTTCTAGACCCCCCAGACTGAAGTTCAGGTGTTCTGTGTGTCCTAATGCAGTTACATGGCATCCAAGAAGTGGAGCCATCATTCTCATGTCATACACTTGCATTTCCTGTTGCCAGAATTCAGATGTAAAGATTTAAAGAGAAAATAACCTTAAAGCTCTGCAGATTATTCTTCCTAGGCTGGTTGGCAAAGATGCATTCAGGGTGAGGTTCATATACTGCCTAACAATGGTGTTTGGGGAATTTCTTCTGAAAACTCCTCTTCATAACTATGAAAAGAAAAAAAACAGACTACAGAGAGGCCAGAGAGCTTGGGTTTGTTTTGGCTTGGTTTGGTTTAAAGCCATAATGGCTACAAAAACTTGATGTAATATGTGTTCCCCAGCCACATTCCTACAGCTTGAAAGTTAAACCCTAGACCAAAAGAAAAATGAACAAGGTGAGATGCTCATTGACTTAAATTACACTAATATAACTCATTCTTCCATTCCCTTTTGGTTTTGTTTTCCTTTTGAGTCAGTTATTTGTGTATTACAGCAGGTCACAGTTAGGTCATGTACTTCATTCAGGTGTGAGGTGCCCAGATATGAATGCTGTATACTTGCAAAGGAACCTCCGTGGTTCAAGGTCCAATAAAACCTCTCTGAACAATTTTTCCATGAATCATTCCAGCCTAGTTCATAGAATCATAGGACTGTCAATGTTGGAAGAGACCATAGAATAGAATAGAATAGAATAGAATAGAATAGAATAGAATAGAATAGAATAGAATAGAATAGAACGGAATGGAATAGAATAGAATAGAATAGAATAGAATAGAATAGAATAGAATAGAATGGAATGGAATAGAATAGAATGGAATAGAATAGAATGGAATAGAATAGAATAGAATAGAATAGAATAGAATAGAATGGAATAGAATAGAATGGAATAGAATAGAATGGAATAGAATAGAATAGAATAGAATAGAATAGAATAGAATAGAATAGAATAGAATAGAATAGACCAGGTTGGAAGAGACCTTCTAGATCATCAAGTCCAACCTATCACCCAGCACCATGTAATCAACTAAACCATGGCAGCAAGTGCCTCATCCAGTCTCAAACACCTCCAGTGATGGTGTTTCCACCACCTCCCTGGGCAGCACATTCCAATGGCCAATCTCTCTTTCTATGAAGAAGTTCTTCCTTACCTCCAGCCTAAACCTCCCCTGGTACAGCTTGAGACTGTGTCCTCTTGTTCTGATGCTGGTTGCCTGGGAGAAGAGACCAACCCCCACCTGGCTACAACCTCCCTTCAGGGAGTTGTAGAGAGCAAGAAGGTCTCCTCTGAGCCTCTTCTTCTCCAGGCTAAGCAACCCCAGCTCCCTCAGCCTCTCCTCACAGGGCTGTGCTCCATACCCCTCCCCAGCTTTGTTGCCCTTCTCTGGTCACGTTCCAGCAACTCAACATCTTTCCTAAACTGAGGGGCCCAGAACTGGACACAGGACTCGAGGTGTGACCTAACCAGTGCTGAGTAGAGGGGCAGAATGACCTCCCTGCTCCTGCTGGCCACATTATGGGATGCACAAGTGTGCTTTAGAAATCAAGATTTAGGCTTCTTGGCTGAGAACAAAACCATTTACATTGTGTTAGCTACGTGTGCTATACGAATCGGTTCTCGCTGATTTTTCTGCTCCTCAAAAAAAAGAGAAAACCATTACAAATATACCCCCAAAAAATCTCTCCAAATTATAACATTTGCTTACTGGAAGAATTGTTCAGATATTTAGATACAATTTACTGTATTTTATGTATTTATGATGGGGGGGGGGGGGAAGGTTGATTCTTTTATCATAAATTACAGCTGTACAATACATTAAAGTGTGTTGTCCTAATAAATGATGACTTGTAAGAAACAGGGAGGGGAGGGGGAAAGGAAAGGAAGAACTTGAGGGCTTTATTTAGATCCAGTCTGTTATTGTAAATGATGCTCCCAATTTATTTATTCTTCTGTAACCTCCAGCAATGGAAGATTATTGTGATAAATTATTCATATTGCTGCAATATGCACCTTTTAAAATTTCCATATCTGGCAACTAATAGGCACTTCTTGAATGCTTCAATGGGTTCCTTAGCCAGATAACATGGCTGAAAGCTGCCTCATGATTAATTTCATCTAAATGTGGTAATTATCATACTTTGAAGTAATGCCTGCAAAACATGCTTTCACAGAGAGTTAGGGGAAGCAGAGGATTAACCTAGAAACATTACAGTTCAGAGCAGCATTTCACCCAAATAGAAATGTATTTTCCTCTGAATTTTTCAAGACTTTCTATTACACCACTTGGCAGTCATTTGCATTACCTTATCTCCTATCAACCTTTTCACAGCAATTTAGAGAGCAACAGAAACTGAAGCAGCCTTCTATTGCGCTCAGTAATGGGGTAGTCTTGGTTTCACAAGCTCTTTATTTTGGCAGCTTCTGCCCTGAAGAATGTCTTGTGTTAGTGTTTAAGAGCACAGTTAATTGATCATTCAATTACTGTGTTATGGACATAGGCATTATGGATGCAAGGTGAGAAAGGGTCTAGAGACTGAGGGAACTGGGCTTGGTCTCTTCTCCCAGGCAGCCAGTACCAGAACAAGAGGACACAGTCTCAGACTGCACCAGGGGAGGTTTAGGCTGGATGTTAGGAAGAAGTTCTATACAGAGAGAGTAATTGCCCATTGGAATGGGCTGCCTGTGGAGGTGGTGGAGTCACCTTCATTGGAGGTGTTCAGGAGGAGACTTGATGGGGTGCTTGCTGCCATGGTTTAGTTGTTTAGGTGGGTTGGATTGGTTGATAGGTTGGACACGATGATCTTGAAGGTCTCTTTTAACCTGGTGTATTTTATTGTATTGTATTGTATTGTTTAGTCTGGACAGGAGGAGGCTGAGGGAAGGCTTCATTGCTCTCTACTACCCCCTGAAAGAAGGTTGTAGCCAGGTGGGGGTTGATCTCTTTAATCTAGTATCAAGTGATGAGAGGCAATGGCCTGAAACTGTGCCAAGGGAGGTTTAGATGAGGAAAACTTTCTTCACAGTGAGAGTGGTCAGGTTCCTAAGTTATTCCAAGCTGGCTCAGATTCGGTAAGAGTCATCTGTGTGATCTTATTCACAAACAAGAAAGAAATGCATTAGCTTCAACTTTGAGAGAGATTTGGAGACGCAGGAATCTACTCCAGGCTGGACTGAAGGGATGGCTCAAATTCTCTCTCTCTTCATTCCAGCTGGAAATCCTCAGTTTGTTTTGTCCTGTGGGAATATGTGGTAGTTTTGGCTAGGTGTTACGCGGAGCTTCCCAAACTAGGCCTCAATGTTGTGGTTGTCAACCACTGCAGGACCTTAATGCCTTTCTTCTTGCCTCTATACTTAGGCTCCTAGCACATCTTCCCTTGTGTTTCTGCAACCTGACAGAGCACACGGGGGCAGGAAGCAGCCATGGCTCAGCAAGCACACATAAACCATGGTAACTCAATAACATGCCAAATCTCACAGACTGCTGTATTGTGATATTCAGACAGGTTTTGTTGCATTTACACTTCAGGTTCAATAAGTGCAACTGTACCATGAATCAGGGAGAAGTGAACTGATTCACTGCATCACTCAAATGCACTTTGCAGTAAATAGGCTGTTTCACCTCCCAAAGCACACGCTGCAGTTTTCTGCCTATGTTCTTTGTAACTATATTTTGATGCATATGTGTATTTTTTTTTATGTTGCAGATAAAAAAGAAGCTGCTGCATCCAAAGAGCTCAAAAGTAAGAAACTACTGTGCCATAGGTTATGATCTCTTTTGTATGTCATGTAGCTTCACACAGCATGTTTCAGTAATCCAAAATAAATAGTTGCTGAGTTGTTGAAAGTACAAAGTAGCTACACCGTTGATAATTGTAAAGTGACATGTTTAGACTTCAGCTGCTTCCTGCTTTCTGCATTCTTTCCTATCCTACTTCTGATGCCACACTGCTCCTCATGGCTGAAAGTTTTGCTTTCACCTCTTTTCCATCACTGTCTTCAAAAACAAAGGTTTCACAGGGAAGGAAAGGTCAATGAAGTCTTAGCTGAACCTGCTCTCAGTGGCAGCAGTTTTGGTAAATGGGCTGAAAAAAATGAGAGTCCAACATTCTGAGGACCAGCAAATGTAGCTTCACAAGGGCAAGACAAGGGTCCTGCCTGTCTGCTTCCTTCAGATTCAGACAGAGAGACTTCTGAGGCTGAGGAGAGGTAGGGGCTGGGCTTTTCTGCACAAATAACAAAAAGAATACTCTGAGAACGTGGTATAGTTGACAAGGGAACTCTTACATCTTCCTGTTCTACAAATTTGCAGGTATCTATGCCTCAGCACAGCAAGGAGAGTAAGACAATTTCACTAGTGAGACTTCACCTGCTCAGTTCTCTGGTCCTAACATACAGTATGTAGGAAACATTAGGAAAACTGTGGGGCTTTGAAATCTCACTGACATTCATGATTGAAGAATCCCCATATATGATCTTTCCTGACCTGTTTGGCAGAATAATCACCTGCCCTCCTCAGTTTTGCAGGACTTGATTAAAAGATTTATTTTGGCAACCAGGAAAAACTTATACCTTGGTTTCCTACTCAGACTTGCAGAAACACTGAGCAAAAGATTCAATGGACTTACTCTGCAAGTAATCTTCCCCGTGAAACAGGCAGGTCTTAGTATCATAGTATCAGTCAGGGTTGGAAGGGACTGCAAGGATCATCTAGTTCCAACCCCCCTGCCATGGGCAGGGATACCCTGCACTAAATCAGGCTGGCCAAAGCCCCATCCAGCCTGGTCTTAAACACCTCCAGGGATGGGGCTTCAACCACCCCCCTGGACAACCCATTCCAGGGCTTCACCACTCTCATGGTGAAAAAACTCTTCCTCACGTCCAGCCTGAATCTCCCTACCTCCAGCTTCATTCCATTCCCCCTAGTCCTATCACTACCTGAGATCCTGAGAAGTCCCTCCCCAGCCTTCCTGTAGGCCCCCTTCAGATACTGGAAGGCCAAATCTTATCGGATTTGGGCATGATACCTCTCAATGAAGAGCTCCCTAGCAGCTGTCACAGCAAAACCTCCCAGCTCCAGGATGAAATTGTCATCTGAAACTTGTTCATATAAAGATGCAGAGTCATTAGCACTGAAATACTTTGTGAATTGCAGACTAAGATGCTTATGATTACAAAAGAAAGCTTAAAACATTTGGCACTTCTCTTCCAATGCTACTGAAAAGCTAAATAAACAAAGTAAACAAACTATCTCAGGTTTTGGTCAAACACAAAATCATTTTAGTTGCTCAGAAATTACATATTTTAAGTGAAAATAAAAATCTAGGTAGAACAAAAAGAAGCCTGGCTTAAGTTGTTGCCACAGATGTAACAGGAAATAAAAGTCTTGCTGGCCCACACACTCCAGTTTGAGAGCTCAGAAGTGAATAAATGCAGGAGTCCTGCAGTTTTGTATCTGTCACTTGCAGAATGTCTGTGTTAGATCTACAGCTTCTTCTGCAAGAACAAACACTCAGGGAAGTAATTCTAAGTAAATACTTCTTCAAGGTCTTCCACATATTTCCCTGAAGGAGGGGTGAGCACCCCAAGTAATTACAGTGCTGTGGTAATAACTAAGTTAGGCTGCAATTATCTGCTGCAGGATTTTAAATGGATGGAAACAAAACAATCCCACGCGTGCACGCTAGATTTTGTTTTCATTCTGTTGCACAAGACAATCTGATGCATCTTTTATGAACTCCTCAAAAGACTGGAGGGGAAGAGCTCAAAATTGCATTCCTGATTTAGCCATACCCTTTTTCATTGTAATAACACAGTGACAGATGTGAGGGATTAGCTAACAAGTTTTTGGCGTTCTGTAATTCAGATTGTGATTAAAATGATTAATTATTTCCTCTCGCAATATGAAGAGGTGAATTTTAAGTTGGAGCATCTTCTAGTTGATGTGGGGGGGGAAAAAAAAGGACCCATTATGAATGTCAGTGGAGTTTTGCTTATGTATATTTATTAAATTGTTGTGGTTTAAATGCAATTTGGCTTAGGAGATCCTATGAAGAAAAGGGATCAGCTGAATGTCAGTAAAGAGTAGATAAAACCAGCAGGCTAGTTAGTCTTCTGTGCAGAGCTGAGATTCTCCAGGTGTGCTCAGGGATGTACTCAATCTTCATTTAGGCCTTCATTCTGCAAGGAAATGTCCCACCTCTGCAAAGAGAGGACAGTGCAGATATTCAATTTAAAGCCCAAGAACAGATGACCTACAGTTACACAGCATGGAAAGCCTGTTTCTCTGCTTGGGGAACCCTCTTTCAAGAGCAGGATCAAACATGAATTTGTCCTGCTAATGCTCTTCTATTCCTCAGGATGAAGATCCCTGGCTGTGTCTGTGAATGTACTTTAGATGTTGCCCAGTTTCACCTTTTCTCACCAAAGAGAGGTTCAGATCAGGGGAAAGGATGCCCTGATAATAGCTGTGTGATCCTAAGACGAATCACTGATTAATTCACAGCAGGGAATCCTCACCAGCTGCTGTGGGCTGGTTCAAGGTCCTTTAGTCTCATAGCCCAGCCCATAGTTGACGCCTGAGTGGTAAGCCCATGCCCAAACCCCTAGATATCTATTTTGCTCTGCTTTCTAATAGATAATGAATCGTTAGGCAGAAAAAGCTGGGAGAGAAAAGTGATTCAGTGCCTCACAGCTGGAGTTTACTAGCCCTTTGGGTGGCTATTTTGTTGATGCTTTTGAGTTTATTGAAGGCAGCTCAGGTCCTTTTTCCTTGGGTAATTGTCTAACTCTTCAGTGAAACAATTGCTAGAGGCTGTACCTCATTGGAAGCCTTTCCTCAGATTTATGTGGTGGGGTTTTTTTTGTTTTACAATATCATGTTTTGTAGCAATTGGTTTAATTTACTCTCTTTATTTTTAAGAGCCAGCAAAAGCTCCTGCAGCCAACCCTGCCAGCAAAAAAGCAGCAGCACCAGGTAAAGAAGTACAATGTTCCCATTTATTCTCCTCTTAACTTTTCACTTTTATTATTTATTTTATTCAGTTTATTGCCTCATAGCACCATCTGCTGGATTCTACAAAAGCCACTGGTTGGGGAGTTTGGGTTTGTTTGCTCCCATCTGTAATAATTTGGATGTGAGCTCCTTACTAAGAACCAAAGCGCTTGGCATTGAGCTCTAATGTTATGATTGCTTCTCATCCTCCCATGACAGGCGTGAGCTACCATGCTGCAGGGCTTGAGACCAAAAACTGATCTGAATGTAAAGACTGCTTTGAAAAGCAATAGTTGCAGAAAGCAGCTTCCATATGAAGCTGTATTTGAGCCCTTCAAGAAGGGAATTTGATTTTTCCAAGTGCTGATCTCACCACAGGTGAGAGCACAATGGCTCTTAGATAATCATAAATATGCACCTAAAAGACAAGCAAAATTTGTGGTTGTTTTAAGCTAAAGAATGGCACAAAATAATATCTGAGTTTAGATTGGATTGTAAAAATCTCCTGCTTCTTATTGATTTCTGATCTGCTTCACAGCCATCTTCAAAACGCCACTAATAAAAGCCAGTATAATGAGTAACAGTCCAAATATTCAGGCTGTTTGCAATTGTACTAGATTCTAAATTAAGTAACCAAAGCCCCCAGGAATTCCCATGTGAAAATGTGATGCATGTAAGACCATAATATTATTCTACTCTGGAGCGGTGTGGGCAGAGATGCAGCAGCTGCGCCAGTGCTGGCACTGCAGGGTGGCCCTCCCCATCCTCTGCTGCTTCTTGCCTCCAGCTGATCCCACTGTGTGTGGATCTGGGATGTTTTCCTTTTCTTTGTTTTCTTTCTTCAAGGTTGTTTTCTGGGTGGCTTTCTCTAATTCAGCCTTTTCCAGTTGTCTGTCTCAGAAATCTCCTACGCTCCACGCAGGGATATTAAGTTGCATGAGTAGGGGAGATTGGTGAAGGATCAGTGGAAGAGAGGAGCACCTCCAGTTGTGCCTCTACCACAGAAGGACATTCACACTGGAGTTGATATGGAGTATCATAGGGCATATTGTACAGCTGGATGTTATACTGGTGTAAGAAGAACTCTCTCCCTAGTAATGCTCCCAGGCCCTGCCTGCTGTGTTTGTTTGACAGCACGCTCAGTTGTGTTAACACAACTGGTAGAACAGTGTAAACACCACCATTGCCACAGCTTAGAGCTAAAAACACTGTCCTAGAAACGTGCACGTGTGTGGCAGGGCGTTCAGCCTGGATTGTTTGGGTAAATCTGGCCTCACAAACATTTACATCCCTGAAACTGATAATTTCTTGAAGCAGCTTTGTTGCCCAAGTGTGTTGTATAGCAAGACCCTTAAATGTCAGCACAGCACAGAAATGGGCATGGTGGAACCATATGCTTGTAATTAATTCATTCCACCTGCTTGCACCCAATATTTGTGTTAATGTCTGAAAAATATTCCAATGAGTCTGCTTCTTGGCAAGAATGGTGATGACATTCAGGGGTTTTTGGGGGGAATTTTTAAAGGGGAAAAACTGGCCTGGCTTCTTATGGGAAAATTAGAATGAGCTTGTCTGTTCTGACACATTGCTAAATATCTAGATATCTAGTTTGCCTCCAAAATGATAAAGAGCAGCATGCTTTGAATTCTACCATTTTTCCCCCCCTCCCCTCCCTAAATGACACTATTCCCTGAAAATTAATTTAACCCCAGAACAACTCACCATATCAAAACATTAAATGTGCTTGTTTGGCAACACAGTAACTAGGCTGTTGCCTATTAGCACAGTAAATTAAATACATTACCCAATTTCATATTTCATTTTCTTCCCCACGTCTTGTTGCATCACAACCCCTACCCTAGAATGCCTAAAGCTGAAGGTTTAGTCCTATTAACAGACTGAGCAGACTGAGAGCACAGCTGGTCATCTTCCAGTGCTTCCACATCACATATGGTCCTGGTCTTAATGTCACTTGTGAAGAAAGCTCTAACACACTGTGCACTATTTCTAGTGAATATGGAATTTGGGAATCAGTGAGAGCCTCTGTGTCTGGAAACTGATGGCTGCTCTTGGAAACAGCATCAATGGGTATCTCTTCCTTGATTTTCTAAGTGGATATTTTCAAGTGTGATCTTTCCTCTAAATGGAAAAATATATATATATATCTCTGGCAACCATCTGAAATTTGGGCTGGAGAATATAACATTTGGCTTTAAAGCAGAATAGTTTCACAGATCTAAGCAAGTGATGCTATTTTGAAGGGAGAAGCCACAGCTGAAGATATTTCATGACACTAGTTTTCCCCAGTTATACTGTCTTATGGTATCCCCATCCAAAGGCATCCTCTGTGCCAATGAGCCCCACAGGTCCACAGAATTATAGAAGAGAACCATTAATGTTGGAAAAGACCTCTAAGATGATCAAGCCCAAGCCTAGCTCACTTAGCTACAGCCAGGGGTAGGAACGGCTTGTCTGTAAGCCCCTCTCATGGGATAAACACTTTTGCACCTTCTTTAAGCACCAGTGATAGTGCCTTCCCCTGATGAGTTGCCTGATTTAAAAATCATAGTTTCATAGTTTCAGTTAGGGTTGGAAGGGACCACAAGGATCATCTAGTTCCAACCCCCCTGCCATGGGCAGGGACACTCTACCCTAGATCAGGCTGGACAGAGCCTCATCCAGCCTGGTCTTAAACACCTCAAGGGATGGGGCCTCAACCACCTCCCTCGACAACCCATTCCAGGCCTTCACCACCCTCACGGTGAAGAACTTCCTCCTCACCTCCAGCCTGAATCTCCCCACCTCCAGCTTCATCCCATTCCCCCTAGTCCTATCACTCCCTGATAGCCTGAAAAGCCCCTCCCCAGCTTTCTTGTAGGCCCCCTTCAGATCCTGGAAGGCCACAATGAGGTCACCTCGGAACCTTCTCTTCTCCAGACTGAACAGCCCCAACTCCTTCAGTCTGTCCTCACAGGAGAGGTGCTCCAGCCCTCTGCTCATCCTCGTGGCCCTTCTCTGGACACCTTCCAGCACCTCCAGATCCCTCTTGTAATAGGGGCTCCAGAACTGGACGCAGTACTCCAGGTGGGGTCTCATCAGATCTAACTCTTTTCAACACCATAAAAATGAAACCCTAATTGCAGCTTAGAATTTCCTTGGAATGGTCTTGCAATTTTTAATTGAATTTTACAGTAGGTTTAACAGATTTTGTACTGTCACTTAACTACCTAATTACTGATTTTTAATGCCTAATTCTTTCCTTCTTCCTCTCCACACACAGGCAGGAAAAAAAAGAGATCTTATTCAGTGCTCCCTTTGGGTTCGTCACAGGAACTCTTCCTGAGTTCTTGAAAATCAATGAAATTTACTTGGGACCCAGAAAGATTAAAATAAGTATGACAGGAAAAGAATAAATAGCCACTTCTAAGTGCTCAGATGTCCACTGCTTCCAGTCTCTCCAACTGAGCTACTGTTTGACTATGTCTCTGGCTTTTCCACTGTTCATAAAGAGCAGAAACACCAAGGGGGGTGGGGGAAGAAAAAAAGGGAGGGGAAAAGACATTATATAGGAAAGTATATAGGAAATCATATAGGAAATCCTATTATGAGCTAGGTACAGAATATCAGGATGCAGGGTATGCTGCAAACCCTGGTCAGAGGATCTTTCAGAGAGGTTCAGACCATGCTGCCTAATGCAGGAAGACCTACTGGTTCTACTGCCTAAGGGCAGTATTTGCCCGGCACAGAAATTGTTTCAGCTCTTGTTTCAAGGTGGGAAGCAACTAAAATGGAAGCAGAGAAGAATCTTCCCACCTGCTCTATGGTATAACCAGTGCTATTTTACTGTAAAAAGAAGAAATAACACAAAGCTGATGGGACAGCAGGTATGCTTAGAAATGGATGAAGGGTTTATAAAGGAGCTGGGCTCATTGGTTTGCTTTCAGTGATCACCTGTAGGACACAGAGCCATAGAAAGCATTCTGAACTCGTGCAAATTTTACAAACTATTGATAAAAATCAGCACATCTGTTGACTAATTGACCAAAACAATAGAAAAGGCAAGATTATCAAAGATCCTTTTTCAGGTGTCTCCCTATGATGTAGCTCCCTCAAGTTGCACGTCAGGGATGTGTTTTACTCACAACATCTCACGTCTTGCGTCGTCCCTCCACCCTCCTATTCTCTTCTTGTGTAAATACATCACCCAAGAGGAGAGAGAACAAAACCAGTGTAAATGGTATGTCACAGACCCCATGTAAATACTTTTGGAAAGAGGAGTCAGAGAGGGTGTCTCATTCTCTTTCACAGTATGTGAACCTGGTCCTAGTAGATTTTGCCATCTTGCACTCTCTTCAGGATCTTATGTCTGAGTGCCTCTACATGCCCTGAAATGTCTCTTCATGAGCAGCCATTGCCTCTGGTTAGCATCTCTGCCTGCATTTCTATGCTACAGGTATCACCAAGAAAATTCTTCTGACAGCTGGAATAGGCTGTTTAGTTTCTAGCCCCTGGAGCTAACCCTCCCTCCTTTCTCACATAAGCATGGCTATTCTGCAAGTTTATTTTCTGGGTTTACAGTTTAAGTCTTCAGGGACATGTGCTACAGGTAACTTACTGCATACATAAGGATGGGCTTTGCAGTTTGTTTCCAGACTATATAAATCTTCACTCATGTAGCCAGAGTTTATGCAGCAGCAAACAAAATAATGAAACCCTACCTTGTATTAATCCTGCTGCTCAGGGTCCTTGGATTTAGGTCCAGGATCTGTAGTCATTTTGAATCACAGAGGCTTTCTTTCCAGTCCAGGTTAATATAATTCTTCTTCTCTCCCACATTCCCTCCTTTGGAAATTAAACATCTTATCCTCTGACTTATTCAGTTTCTTTCTGGTTTTAAAAGGAGAGCTGCAGGCTTGTCTGCCTTTGCACAGTAGGTGGAAAGTCTCTGATCCGAGCCCCCTGCAACTTGCAGGATAGGAGAGAAAGATTCTTGATCCTCACCTGTCTGTTCCAGAGGGCTTCCACTAGGCTTAGTGAAGTCTCACAGCTGGCTCTGCTCATGGTCTGACAGGAATGCAGTGTACCCTCAGCTACTAAAACCTTACTGCTGCTACAGTAGTCCATCACTCAGCCACTTCTTAATATCTGCAGGAATCTATTATGTGGATGGAGATGAATTCCACAAATCATTCCAACCCTCTGACATTTTCATCTCAGCTCAAGTCTGTGAATACATTGTAGATGAGAAGGTCTTAAATTGTCCACAGCATTATGTAAACTGAATCATTATCTAACTCTGAATGGGAAACAAAACAAATTGCTTCTTGACTTCTGTCACGATATAGCCCCTCAAAGGGGAAGAATTTGCCAACACTATAAGATTTTGCTTTACAACCTTGAGTTCTTCACATGTAGGATTTAGTTAAATGGAGCACAAAATAGCTTGGCATACACTAAGCTTTCTGATCTGGAATTCCATTTTTATTCACCATTTTCAAATATATATTTTTTAGTAAATGGTCAATAATTTGGGTGTTGGACTCTTTTTTTGCTACTACACAGTCTCAAGCTGCACCAGGGGAGGTTTAGGCTGGATGTTAGGAAGAAGTTCTTCACAGAAAGAGTTATTGGCCATTGGGATGTGCTGCCCATGGAGGTGGTGGAGTCACCATCACTGGAGGTGTTTAGGAAGAGACTGGATGGGGTGCATGGTGCCATGGTTTATCTGATTAGATGGTGTTGGGTGATAGGTAGGACTTGATGATCTCAAAGGTCTCTTCCTACCTTATTCTATTCTATTCTATTCTATTCTATTCTGTTCTGTTCTATTCTATTCTATTCTATTCTATTCTATTCTATTCTATTCTATTCTATTCTATTCTCTATTCTATTCTAATGTTGAAATGCCCAGTCTCACAGCCTGACACACTACTGTTAGATGTGCTTTAAAAATACCATAGAATCAATAAGGTTGGAAAAGACCTCGGAGATCATCAAGTCCAACCTGTCACCCAACACCTCATGACTAAACCATTGCTTCAAGTGCCACGGCCAATCCCCTCTTGAACACCTCCAGGGACAGCAACTCCACCACCTCCCTGAGCAGCACATTCCAATGCCAAGTAACTCTTTCAGTGAAGAACTTTCTCCTCACCTCCAGCCTAAACTTCCGCTGGTGCAGCTTGAGACTGTGTCCTCTTGTTGTGGTGCTGGTTGCCTGGGAGAAGAGGCTGATCCCCACCTGTCTACAAGCTCCCTTCAGGTAGTTGTAGACAGCAATAAGATCTCCCCTGAGCCTCCTCTTCTCCAGGCTAAACAATCCCAGTTCCCTCAGCCTCTCCTCACAGGGCTTGTGCTCAAGACCTCTCCCCAGCCTCATTGCCCTTCTCTGGACACGTTCAAGTGTCTCAATGTCCTTCTTAAATTGAAGAGCCCAGAACTGGACACAGGACTCAAGTACTATTTCGGGATCATATAGAGTTAAAATAGCCTCCTATACTTCCTTTCACAGCACAGTGAACTATGACAATGTACAAAAAGTACAGTCTTGGAGTTGTTTGGTTTGGTTTGTTTGTTCAATGATCAAATATTATTAAATGCCACAGTCTAATCTATGTAGTGCTGCAAAGTAGCTGCAGCTCCAACACAACAATGCCACTACTTCGAGAGCAAGGCAGGGGGAGCAAGCTAACTGCAAAATAGAAATTGCCATGTGAAAGTCCCAGCAATAAGAATAGAAGAATGTCAAAATTAAATGCTGTTTAAACTCAAAGCAGAGCAAAAAGGGTTCTTTAAATGTACACTCTTTACTTAGAAGGCACTTTAAAGTGTTTATGCTGTAGCTAGCAGTATCTCCTTTTTTCATGATTTCAATAATACAATAAAACCAGGTTGGAAGAGACCTTCAAGATCATCGTGTCCAACCTATCAACCAATCCAACCCACCTAAACAACTAGATCATGGCACCAAGCACCCCACAAGTCTCCTCCTGAATACCTCCAATGATGGTGACTCCACCACCTCCCTGGGCAGACCTTTCCAATGGGCAATCACTCTCTCTGTAAAGAACTTCCTCCTAACATCCAGTCTAAACCTCCCCTGGCGCAGCCTGAGACTGTGTCCTCTTGTTCTGGTGCTGCCTGCCTGGGAAAAGAGACCAACCCCCACCTGGCTACAACCTCCCCTCAGGTAGTTGTAGAGAGCAAGAAGGTCACCCCTGAGTCTCCTGCTCTCCAGGCTAAGCAACCCCAGCTCCCTCAGCCTCTCCTCACAGGGCTGTGTTCCAAACCCCTCACCAACCTTGTTGCCCTTCTCTGGACATGTTCCAGCAAGTCAACCTCCTTCCTAAACTGAGGGGCCCAGAACTGGACACAGGACTCTAGATGTGGCCTAACCAGTGCTGTATACAGGGGCAGAATGACCTCCCTGCCCCTGGTGGCCACACTGTTCCTGATGCAGGCCAGGATGCCATTGGTCCTCTTGGCTGCCTGGGCACACTGCAGGCTCATGTTCAGCCTCCCATCAACCAGCACCCCCAGGTCCCTCTCTGCCTGTCTGCTCTCCAGCCACTCTGACCCCAGCCTGTAGCACTGCATGGGGTTGCTGTGGCCAATGTGCAGAACCCGGCACTTGGATGTGTTCAATCTCATGCCGTTGGATTCTGCCCATCTGTCACTTCTGCCCATCAGTACACTTTTTCTCAAAACTTGGGCCCAATTTCAGCAAAGCACTTAAGGTACCTTTAACTCTGTCCTGACTCAGCAAAGCATATAAGCACATGCTTAAACTCCATTGAATAAATTAAAAATTGAGATCAAACTGTACCTTGTAGCAAAAAGGAAAGACCTAGGTCTTAACTTCCCTAAAGTTTGTGACCTGTGTAGTGAAAGCTACCAGAGCAGGAAGAACCTGACATTTTATATCATAGAATCAATAAGGTTGGAAAAGACCTCAAGGATCATCAAGTTCAACCTGTCACCCAACACCTCATGACTACTAAACCATGGCACCAAGTGCCACGTCCAACCCCCTCTTGAATATCTCCAGGGACGGTGACTCCACCCCCTCCCTGGGCAGCCCATTCCAATGGCCAACAACCCTCTCTGTGAAGAACTTTCTCCTCACTTCCAGCCTAAACTTCCCCAGGTGCAGCTTGAGACTGTGTCCTCATGTTCTGGTTGCTGGTTATATCACATCAAATTTTTCCAGAAATGCCAAATTCTATGGTTTGGGTTTTTTTCTTACAGTTTTTCTCACAGGAAATGATTTTATTTCATATGCCTTTGGACTTAAAACTGTTGTAAAAGATGCTCTATAGAACCCCCTTAATGTTTATAGTTATGAAAGACAGGAAAGAAAGCTAAATCAATGGGAAAATTTATATGTTCCAAAAGCACTTGCTGAGTGCTCTTAATGTCATACTGTTCCCCAGTCTCATGAGAGCTGACAGATCTTAGAATGAGGGAGAGAAATAACTGCTTCAGAATCACCAAAGTCATAATTACGTTTCCTTCAGTTTCCAGGAAGCTTTCCTGAGCAACAGCAAAACAGGAAACCCCATGAAACCAATCAAAATTCTCATTTCACAGAATGAGTCCTAAAATATCTATACGAAATTGGACACTCTGAAGAGCACTTGGGCTACACAAACCCAAAGCTGCAGCTGTTGTTATGATTAAGCCCACTGAGTCAGCCAAACCACTGAGTCCCAAACTTCTGTCCTCTCAGTTTTTGCTCTATTTCTCCTCCTTGGTCTGTATTACAGTTGCCCCCCAAGGTAGGAAGCTATCAAGAAAATATCATCACAGAATCACAGCATCACCAAGGTTGGAAGAGACCTCAAAGATCATCAAGTCCAACCTGTCACCACAGACCTCATGACTAAACCATGGCTCCAAGTGCCACTTCCAATCCCTTTTTGAACACCTCCAAGGATGGTGACTCCACCACCTCCCTGAGCAGCACATTCCAATGGCTAACAACTCTCTCTGGGAAGAAGTTTCTCCTCACCTCCAGCCTAAACTTCCCCTGGTGCAGCTTGACACTGTGTCCTCTTGTTCTGGTGCTGCTTGCCTGGGAGAAAAGACCAACCCCCTCCTGACTACAACCCCCCTTCAGCTAGTTGTAGACAGCAACTATTTAGTGCCAGCTTGCTCTCTGTCTCCACCACTTTCCCATATTTCTGAGGCACATTCATCTTGTCCATAGGCCTCCATTTAGACCACCTTGAAGCAAAACTGCAGCTATTTTAACCTACACTGTTTCTAGAACTTCCTTTTAGCACCAAATTCTAAGTGTTAAACCCTTTGGTGTTTGTTATTAATAGCTAATCTGACCCTGTTTGCACAGTGTGAAAGCTGCTGGAGAAACTGATGACAACTGTGAAGGTTTTATTTTAACATGCAGTAGAGAAGGGTGCACCTGAGCTGAGAGTCCAAAGGAATGTGCAACATCCAACTGCTGCTAGTAGCATGAAAATGATTGCTCTGAGTAACTAAGCAAAGCAGTCCAAGAAGAGAAAATCATGCCTGATTTTTTTTCTTCTCTTTTTATTTTTCAGAACCACACAAGAAAGAAAAAATGATGGAAACTGGTGAATATTCTCACCCTTTTATCTTACTTTTCAACTACCCTAATGTTTTCCATCAATTCATGTCAGAAGTCAATGTTTGGGGGTTGTTCGTTTGTTTGTTTTCACAGCCAAAACAGCAAAGAAAGAAGTAAAAGTGCATGGTAAGAACTATGGAAAACAGTAAGTTTCAGAGTCATTTGTTTGATTTGATGCTAAGTAAACACGGGATGAGGTAAAAGGATCAAAATAACCCCAAAGAAAGTCAGAGATGAAGATCTGCAGGCTTAATCAAAGTTAATTCAGCAAAGGAACACCTATGGAAGAGACAAGAAGCCAGTGGTCATCCAGAGCTGAGTTCAAGTGTTGTTGAGAAGAGCAAGGAGGGTGAGAATTTTTTAGTTCAGTTTTTATAAGGTTTATCAAGAATGGGGGCCTGATTGGAAGTGGATGGAGAGCAAAATACAAAACAGGAGCTTCAGAGATTGTGAAGGGGAGGAAAAGTGTGGGTTGGTTTATTTTGTTTTAATTCCAAGCTCCCATGATTTTTGCTGCTGGAGCTGGGTGAGATTCTTAGCCCTGACTAGAATCTACTTCTCCAATTTATCCAAATTTGGGAGAGCATAAGGATTTTCAACTCCTCCTGCAGCCAGGCATGATGACTCATTCATCAGATGACTCTGTTTTCCTCAGATATAAATTCTGAGCAAAAAATACCCACAGTAGACAGTTAATTTATAGAAAAATAAACCCATCCCTTTTTTGTTTTCAATAGCACAAAAATCTGTCACATTGCTTCAGAGTGAAGGTGTGAATAATGAAGAAAGAGCAACGTGGCAGTCCCATTTACTTGGATTTAAGATAATACATATTATTATTGCTGCTACATATGATTGCATTTGAGCTGGTTATGATGACTTATAAACAAATTAAAGGGAGAAGGACATGTTCAAGGAAGGCTTTTCAAAGTGGATCTTCCCCTGTATCAATGCTAGAAGAGTTCTCTGCTTTTAGTTTTCCATAAAAGATACAACAATTAAAGTAAATCCTCTAAGCTCCCCAGGTTGCTGACATTTTCCTGTCTCCTACCCCCCACCTCTGTTTGATGTGTGCCCACTCTGAAACCTGGCTTTGCTCCTTCTCTCCTGCTCATTACTTATAAATAGTGGAGCTGTTGAAGCTCCATATATCCTATCTATTGACCTTGTTTTCCAGTGGTTTTAATCTGTAGGTTAATTAGTCACCTGCCATTAGACTATCCAAACAAGCAGCATATGTGTGTTTGTTTTTCTCTGCATTAAAAAAATGAGCACCTGCTCCTCATAGCTAAGTGGCTACGAACCAAGCAAAGAGGTGCTAGGAACAGTCTTAATTTCTTTATGCTTTTGCAAACAATTCTTTCCTGGAATGTTTTCTTTTCTTTTACAGCATCTGGGGAAACTCAGAAGTCAAGAGGTGGGTAACTTTATTGTTTTAAATTGAAATGGAATTGCTGCTGTTGTTGACTAGACTGTAAATGAGAAAGCTTCTTGTGACAAATCTGCTAACAAGTGTGACTTAGGCAAACAAAAGTTGGCCTTTGAAAGTATAATGGCTCCTTCCCTGCAGCACCTCAAAGCACCTCTAGAAAAGAGGTGTCTTGTCCCTGAGTTGTCCATGGACTAACAAAATATGATTCTCCAGATACATTAGATTCAGTTTCTCACCCTTATTCAAACCATAAGGGTTTTATGAAAGGCAGACAGGAGAAGAAGTCAATCTTCTGCAGAGACATGGCACAAAATATTATTTCTCTTTACTACCATTCCATCTGCAGCAAAATATCAGTGACTGAAGTGTTTCCTTTACTGAGTCCAGGAAGTTTTGCGGGGAGGTTCAGTGAAACAGTTTTTGCCTTCCTTTCATATGAGAACTGCTGATGGCAGAAGGTGTGGGAGCTCCAAAGGTTGTTCCTTTCCGGAGGCATGGAGATCTGGGTCTGGGGAGAAACACTAAGGACTTGAGTTCAAGCTGAGCAAATATTTAATTGTTCATGACAGTGCCTGACCTTTTACACATACACAATACAAGATACTGGCTCTGAATCACCTTTCAGAACACTACAGGTGTCAGTTGGATCCAGGACACAACTGGAAAATAGAATGGCAAGTTACAAACTGCACTTCACTCTCACATCATATTGCTTTATAAAGATTCCCTTTCAAACAAATGAGACTGAATGCATCAACTGCTCAGACTTCTGGACTGGGGGTTCTGAGCTGTCTGCCTCCAGTCAAAGACAGGGAAAAGGGAATTTCCAGTTTTTAATACCATGCTATCATTCAAACATCATCTTTTACTTTAGAGGTTGCCTCTGAAGCCTCATTCACACTACCCAGTAAATACTGGCACAAATAGTCAGGCTGAATTACAAGGCAGCAGGCTGCTTTTCTGGAGCATGAGGAAGGGTGGCAGAATCACAGCTGTGGAGATTAATGTAAGGAAACCAAAGCTGATACATTATTCCCTTTATTGGACGGTTTTAAGTCCCCTCCTTCATGGGCTAAATTCATAATGCTGTCATTGCTCTGCAGCTAATTGTATTGAGCAAAACAGAAACCAAAGTAATTTCAGCATTTGTTCTCTTTATACTCCCACTAGGCAAAAACACAGAAACTAGAGGGGGAAAAAGATTTATGTTCAGTTAAGCCTTTCCATTTTTAGCAAATTCTGGGCAGCCAAAACTGAAAATAAAGGTAGACTTGCTGCTATGGCTGATTGAATAAAGCTTTCCACTAGTGCTTGAAGCCTCAAAGCCAATATTTTTAACATATTATTATTTCTTCTCCACTGCTGTATTATGCATATGAAGTCAGCTCAACATCTGTGAGCCCATTTCTGCCAAGCCTGTGTCCACCAGGGTCTGAAACGAAGTGAAGCAGCTGTTTCTTGCAGCCTTAGGTCCCTTTCTGCCAACCTGGAAGTTTTCTTTGGCCACTGTAGGGAAATGTTGTCATCTACCTTTTGAAATGGTTATTCCCACTCATTATAGTTTCCTTTTTAATAGAGCTTAGCTTGTTTAGGTCCCTTGTAAAGTTTAGAAACAGAATTAGCAGGGGATTTGAAATTACAGAGCTTTTACCTCCTTGCTTTATTGCTGTGAGTAGCCTCAGATTTTTCTAGTGGATGCTGCATTTCATATTCATTTAGGTAAGAAGCAAAGATTTGTATATGTAATAGGTCAGCAGCATTTTGCAGGATGGAAGCAAACTCTTCCCATGATCTGTTGAATTAAGGGGTGCTTGAAAAAAATATAACAGGTTCATAGTTCATTAAGGGTAAACAGAAATTATAAGATCCTGTTATATAAAACAGGAATTCTGTTACCTCTGTTGTCAAAAGACCATCTTCCCCACTGAAAATGTTGGTCTCAGCCCTCTTTGTTTTCCAATCAGGTTAACCTAATGTTGGACCTGGAATTATTCTCCAGTATTTAAGTAAATAACAGCTTTCATAGTATCATAGTATCAGTCAGGGTTGGAAGGGACCCCAAGGATCATCTAGTTCCAACCCCCCTGCCATGGGCAGGGACACCTTACACTAGATCAGGCTGGCCAGAGCCTCATCCAGCCTGGTCTTAAACAGCTCCAGGGACGAGGCCTCAACCACCTCCCTGGACAACCCATTCCAGGGCTTCACCACCCTCACGGTGAAGAACTTCCTCCCCACCTCCAGCTTCATCCCATTCCATTCCAGCTTTGCTTTAATCAGTCACCAATCTCTGCTAAACAGAAATAACTGATATTAGCTCTGGAGTAATTGTTAATTTCTGAAACATCACTTGTTAACAAGTGCTCTAAATTTAACTTTCCATTGCTAATTTTGAAACTCAAACATACCCTGTATTCCAGGGGGGAAAAATGATATTTATATTGAAATGTTACAGCTGTTCCTTTTGCATCTTGGTAAGAGCTACAAAGGAATGTTGTCATTTTCTTTCAAATATATCTATTTTTTTGCCATGGCAGACGAATTCTAGTAGTGTTTCATAGCTACACCTTTCACTGAGTCTGAACAAACTCATTGCTTTTCAATCTGTATTTGTTCTTTATTTAGTTGTTCCTCATTTTTCTGCTATTAATCCAATTAAGGCTTCGGCAGCTCTCAGGGTGCAGTGTGGTTTCCAATAGTCTGTTCAGCAGCTGTTGGCAAACTGTAACAGTTTTAAGCATATTCATGGAAGGCAAACAGTCCTGTTCCAAAAGCTAGTGAGGCTTTAGATGAAATTTTCTCTTTTGCTGTGTATCAAAAACACTGTGCTGGCACAGAAGGAGGTGTGGGCCATTCTCACTAGCTGGTACTTCTGCTGATCTACCAGGAGCATATGAAGCTTTGTTGCATCTACTCACCAAAGGGTCTGTAAATGCCACTGTGGCAGGGAATTTTTTTTTCATTTCCTCATGTGACAGTTCCTAAGCCCTGTGAGGAGAGGCTGAGGGAGCTGGGGTTGCTTAGCCTGGAGAAGAGGACGTTCAGGGCAGACCTCATTGCTGTCTACAACTACCTGTAGGGAAGTTGTGGCCAGGTGGGGGTTGGTCTCTTCTCCCAGGCACCCAGCACCAGAACAAGAGGACACAATCTGCACCAGGGGAGGTTTAGGCTGGATTTTAGGTAGAAGTTCTTCACAGAAAGAGAGATTGGCCATTGGAATGGGCTGCCCAGGGAGGTGGTGGAGTCACCATCACTGGAGGGGTTTAGAAAGAGACTGGATGAGGCACTTGGTGCCATGGTTTAGTTGATTAGATGGTATTGGATGATAGGTTGGACTTGATGATCTCAAAGGTCTTGTCCAACCTGGTTTGTTCTGTTCTATTCTGTTCTGTTCTAGTTCTATTCTAACCCATAACAGATTCTTCTTAGGTGCAAGATTTCTTGATATTAGTGATGTTGCCACAAGCAGCCCCTGCCTCTGACCTCAGGGTTCAGTGAGTGAAGTGCTTGTTGTCTCAAGTCGGACTGATTTCCTTCAGCTTTCCTTCACACTGAGCAAACAACTCAAAATAGCTTTAAAACCAGTGACATTTCAGAATGCATATTTCTGATGGGGATGCTCGTTATGCAACCTGACTCTCCTGGGGATAAAAATGTTCTGACAAATTTGATTGTAGCCTACAACTATTGAGACTGCTGCAATATTTGACTGATGAATTGCTCTCCTGGCGACTTCCAGGGCAAACCAGTGCCTGCTAAACTCTCTCTGACTTGATTCCAAAGAGCTTATGATGGAGTTAGTGAAACAATTATCTCAGAAATCATCCATTTGATTGACATTATGCCAAGTTGTCAAGAACTCTGTTGAGAAATGACAAAACAGAAATGGGAATGAAGACTTCATTTACTTCATCTGCTGGTTGGGTTTTTTCCACTATAATTTACTGGGGGGGGGGGAATTAATCCCTGACAAATTTATTCTTTAATCTTTATGTGCATTTATTTTGTATTTTTCTTATTTCAGGCAGGGATTGTTGATGGGTTGGGTTGGGTTGGGTTGGGTTTGGTTTGGTTTGGTTTGGTTTTCAGGGTGGGCTGCAGGTTGTTGGGGTTTTTTTAAATGCCTGATGTCATTCTGCTGAGGGGAAAACTATGATATATTTTAATACATCTGTGTTACTTAACTCATATGACTGGAGAATCAGCTTTTCCAATCAGGAACACATGCAATGGGACTATTTCACTGCAAAAAGTTCACCTTTCAGGCTGCTACTTTGGACTTTGAACATGCTCAGTGGGAAGCATGAAGTCTTGAGCTACTCGGAGAACTTGCCAGTAAAGTCTGAAAGGATTCTTCCTGCACCTCCCCTTCTTAGAGCATTTAATCCTTACCTTGGAGCCACAAACAAATAATCTCTGACCCTTTGCTTTCAAACTGTGCAAATCAGTTTAGGAACTGTGCAAGCTGAAGCTTGTGAATTATCAGTTGAATATGTACTAGACATCCTGAACTGGGCTCCTACAGCAGTTTCTCCTGGCATCAGTAAAGGTCTAACAAGCCTGCTGCAGAAATGGTCTCTTCTTTTTTAAGATCAGCACCAAATACTGATTATGTGATCATGCACTGGGAGAAAAAAGGATGTCTCACTGTTGCAAATCTTGGAAATCATTTGCCTCAAGTGATCTGTAAGCGTTTCAGAGAAGCTTTTTCTCTTGAAGCAATGATTCTGACTAGAAATCCTACATAAGTCTTTTGTTTGTGGTTTTTTTTTTCAGCAGTACCTGAAAGGAAGGAAGTAAAAGCAATAAAGGCAGCAGAGCAAGGTAAAAGGAAAACAAAGGAAGCATGTTGGCATTATCTCCCTTAAAAAACAATGGCATGGAAAAGTGAAACCTCTGTCAACTGGATGACAGCTACCATTTAGAATAAAGCATAAGACACATTTACCAATGTAGTTTGGGCCAGCCAAGCTGTTATTGCTTTCTTTTCTCCAGTCTCTCAGCTTTAGCTTTACCCAATATTACTCCAGTCAGAGCAAGCAACCTTTAGCAGCTGCCAGCTGCTTGTTACTTGTCATGGAAAACGCTGGAATTAGATGGCCTTGGCCTAGATTTTAGTCACTGTGAGTCTGGGTGTCTCCACGCTATTTCCCATTGGTATGCAAGTGCTCTCCCAGCCATCTGCACTGCTCCCCCTCGTTTGACTGTGCCAGGCAGCAGTGAGGTGGTGTTTGCTGTAAGATTTGTCTCTTCTCCAATGTGCCACCATTAGATGGGACCTCTAAGAGAGGCACTGAAGTGATGGAGAAAAGTCCAGGGAAGAACAGTGAAGGTGGTGAGGGGTCTAGAGACCAGTTCTGGTGAGGAGCCGCCTGTAACATTTTTAGCTGTTAAAAGGAGAACAAGAAGGCAGAGAACTCACAGACGGTCTAGAAGGAGACAGTGCTTTAACTTTTTGCCCTATCTGTTTGATAAATGCCATGAGCAAGTGTCAGACAATTGCCAGGGAGTTACTGCCTGTTATTAAGGTGACTGAGAATTAATAGAAATGAGGAAAAGGCAAAGATGTTTTTTCTGTTGCTATCCAACTAAGAAAGGAGTAAATTGCCATCATTTAAGGCAGGCCATATGGGACTGGAACAGGGGGGATATATTCTTGTTGCACATCTGCAGGTACTAGGTGGGAACTGTGAACTTCTTTCACAAACACTTTCAGGCAGCAGTGGAGAGGAAATCACTTTTAAGATACATAAGGGCAATGTATATTTAAACATTAATTTTAGCAGTACATTTAAATGCCACATATTTATATGTATTATTTCATCTACTTAATTACTATGTTTGCATAATTTCTTGCATGAACTTGCATTCTAATAGTTCACTTTTTTTCTTTTCTCTTTTCATTTTTTGTTTCCATTCTCTTCTCTTTCCCCAGATAAACCAAAGATGAAACAAGGAAGTATGCTATAGTTTTACCTCTTGCTTCTCCCTATAACTGGTAAAGCAATGTCAGATCTATACACGAGGAGAGACCCAAAAAAAAAGTATGAAAAGTATGAATTTGGTGGATCAGACAGACTTGAACTGACACAACAAAGCAGATAACAGTAATAATGGAAACAATGAGCAAATCTAGTAACTAACACAAAGCTCTTCTCATGGGGTTTGTGTTACAGGTTATCACTCTGTCAAGTTATGACAAACTGTTGAACAGACCTTAGTAAGTTCAGTCCAGAGCTGGGATTGCTTAGCCTGGAGAGGAGGAGATTCAGGGGTGACCTTATTGCTCTCCACAACTACCTGAAGGGAGGTTATAGACAGGCAGAGGTTGGTCTCTTTTCCCAGGCAGCCAGTACCAGAACAAAAGGACACGGTTTCAGGCTGTGCCAGGGGAGGTTTAGGCTGGATGTTAGGAAGTTCTATACAGAGAGAGTGATTGCCCATTGGAATGGGCTGCCCGTGGAGGTGGTAGAGTCACCTTCATTGGAGGTGTTCAGGAGGAGACTTGATGGGGTGTTTGGTGCCATGGTTTAGTGTTTAGGTGGGTTGGATTGGTTGATGGGTTGGACGCGATGATCTTGAAGGTCTCTTCCAACCTGGTCTATTCTATTCTATTCTATTCACACTTTCATTTCCCATTTCCAGGTCAGTCTTGGGTACTTTTGTTTTAATTCCCCATCAGCATCTATGTCATTTCCCACATCATCCTAAAACCCATTTTTCTTCTGGAAATGACAACTACCTCTGAAATACCTTCCCAAAGGCTTCCTTGTTTGGGGAGCACGTGGGAATTCATGTTTTGTCAGTTATGACTCAGGTTTTTCAGTTCAGAATTCTTTAATTTTATTGCCCAAATGCATCTTTGAGGTTGCATCTTCTGCAGCAGCTTGGGTAGCTATGCTCTTAACAATGGAGGTGCACAACAACTTTTAAGGTTTGCTTCCAGGCAGGCTCCTGAAAGTAACGGGTTTATATTGTGCAGTAGATACTTGATTATGGCAAAAGTAGAGTATTTTAGTAGCTAGCTGTTACTTGTGCTCTTGCATGAATCACAAAATCTTTATTTGAATTGTGAATGAAAAGAGAGTAACATCAAAAGACAAAGGTCTGTGTCTTTCACTTTCACAATTCTCCAGACTCCTTGGGAATTTTTCACAACTCAAGAGCACAGAAGGAGAAGTTTCTCAGTCTTCTCACTGAATCTTGCTTCTGTCAGCACAGATTTGATATTGACTTTTTATTAGGACCATGAGAGGTATATACTTACACTGTATGTATTTCACAGACATCTGCAGGTAATTGTTTTCTCACTTTGAGGATGAGAGACTGAATCATAAGTTGTTAAGTACGAAACCCAAAGGCAGAAGCAGGAGAGCGAGGGTAGCTTCGGAAACGGATGGCTGGGGTGCAGCAAGGAGGGAAGAAAACAACTTTGTTACATAAAATTGCAATCTCGACCTTGTTCAACAGATTCCTGTCCCATGTTTTCCTCATTTAAAAATTACATTGTCTGGAAGTATTGATGTTTTGGAAGCACAACGTAGAAGGAGAAAAATAATGAAACATTTATCCCTCGACGTCAGCCTCAGTAGAGGGGAAGTTTCAATGTCAAGAGTAAATTAAGTTTTCCCACTTGATGGTTGCTTCCACCTCAAAATTTCATTATTTCTGCAGTTCTTCAACTCAGATCCTCCATGAACTCAATTTGTTTCACACAGTGCTGAATGCTGAATTGTGAAGAAGAAGTTTTATTGGTACCATAATAAATTAATATTGGACACTTTCCATCCCTTTATAACCGATCCAGGAGCTTGTGAGCTGTGTGTGCTTAAGGCAGTAAACAATTATCACTGCAGCTACCTAGTGTAGCTACTGCAGGTTTCAAATCTAAACTCCTCAGTAGGAGTCTAGACCTCTTATGCTATGTGTAAACCCAAGAAAATCTTCTAACACAGTTCTTTAAGATCTTGTGGCATTAAGTTGCTGCAGATTTTCTCAATAGAGAGATTTCTTTTCCTCACATCTGATGGAGAATATTGTGTCCCCCCCAAAAAATGCTTGTTAATTAGTATTTCTCAGATAACATGTATAAACCAGCATAACCAATAGTCAGATGGTGAAAACACTCACCTGGCATGCATGAATCCAAAATCCAAGTCTCTGTTCCTTCTGCCAAGCTTATTTTGGGCTATTTGGGACAGTGTGATCTTCCCTTTACACTCTTATGAGCAAGCTTTGGAGACCTTGGTTTTATCAGCCCAGATGATGCTCTCACATTTTGTCTTAAACAGAATTCTTGGTTTAAATTATTTCTCACCGTTTTAGAGGTCACTGCCCTTCCTCATGCAGTATCAGCCAAGGATGGTGTGGCCCTAGTCATCATCACCACACTGAAGAATAAAAAGAACTCTTCATCATCCTATTTTTATATTGCCCTCTCAATCTGGTGTGCACCTGAGCCTCAGAAAAGAATACCTTCAGTTAGGAGACCCTTGGACTTGCTTACTGAGAATGGACAGTCCCAGACAAGGGAAGAAGGCACAGCCAGACCTGATTAACCAGAACTGGCAAAGGGTCAGTTTTGTCTTTTCTGGTTAAGAAAGTTTAAAAGCTATTAACAGAGACAGGTGAATTTCTTGCAACTCTTCCAATCATTCTATTTGTTTACAATTCCTAATGTACAGTTATAGTCTCTCATATGATCTAGATGCTTCATTGCCTCTCATAATTAAATCTCACCCTTTCACTCAGTTGTGGATTCTGACTCTCACTTTATTGGTGTGAATGCTTCTTTCACAGATCCTGGAAAAGAGAGAGAGTTGAAATCTCCACCTTCTACAAAAGACAAAGGTAACATGGCTGGGCAAAATTGTATGAACTCCTGAGATCAATGTGCATGAAGAGAGTAAAACCAAAACCAACAGCCCTGCATTGGCCATTTTGCTTTTACATTGTAGCTTGCTTAGGAATTTGTAAGCATAATACAATTTCAGAAATGTTGTGATAAACTTTAACACCCATTACCTGGATCAGAAGTGCAAACTGAGCCTTGGTGATATGAAGCATCCCTATGAAAAATAGAAGTCCAAACCAGAACACTGGCTAAAGTTTGTTATTACCCCCTGCGAAGTGAAATCGGCTCTGAGTGATCTTTTTTGTTTCATCATACTTCAGAACAGTTCCTGGCTTCACTTTGCGGGCATGCTAAAACTGAGGAAAAGCTGGTTTGTGCTGCACATTTAATTGGTATAATGGCTCAGTTAGAAACCAGCAGTTATTCACCCACTCATTATCCCAGAGGTATTAGGTGTTAACCTTTTATCACTCTGACTTAAAGATTAATGATTTTTTTTTTTCCTCATTTTTTTACAGAACATGCTACAGGAAAGGAAGGAAAGAATCCTACATCCTTAAAAGAGAAAGGTAAGAATGCACAACAGAATATCAAACTTGCTGGAAGCCCCACAAAGAATTAATTTTAAAACAATCACTATAAACCTTTCTCACTGTAAATCTTAACCAACATGTAATAGGTTGAAATGTGCTACAAGATTTACTGTATGAAAAAGGGGGGATAGGGGGAATAGGATGGGGATGAGGAGAGGTTCGGTTCGGAGAGGAGAGGTTCGGTTCGGAGAGGAGAGGAGAGGTTCGGTTCGGTTCGGTTCGGAGAGGTTCGGTTCGGAGAGGAGAGGAATGGGATAGGATAGGGCAGGATCAGAATAGGAACAGGAACAGAATAGGAACAGGAATAGAATTAACCAGGTTGGAAAAGACCTTTGAGATCATCAAGTCCAACCTATCACTCAACACCATCTAATCAACTAACCCATGGCACCAAGTGCCTCATCCAGTCTCTTCTTAAACACCTCCAGTGATTGTGACTCCACCACCTCCCTGGGCAGCCCATTCCAATGGCCAAAATAGGACATAACAGAATGTGGTAAGCCAATTAATGTTCAGAAGTCTCAAAATTAATTAAATAGCTATCACAAAACCACTCTGAGTAATGGTTAAGAACTTTCCTATGAACTTGCACTTCTGAGCAATGCAAAATGCTTAATTGGAGACAGTGAACAAAGTCTGAACTAAATGCTTGCATAAATCTGTGAACACAGCAGGACTAAAGTAACGTTTATGAGCACATGTGTGGGTAATGTGATTGCTGGACTACAGAAGCTATTAGTTAAAACCAGTCAGCCACCTGGCAACATGAGTGTTAGTTTGAATCTTCCTTTGTTTCCTTGTTTATTCTCTAACAGTTCCCCTGCCTTGTTGAATTTGGTCAGAGTAGATGGTGAACTCAGCTGAATTTCCTTTCATCCATTATTTTGCTGAATGCTTTTTTGCTCCCCACCTTTCTAAAGGTAGCTGTGTTTGAAAGGAGAACTGATTTATGGATAAGACTTACCTGACATGTTATCTAGGTTCTTTAGGATTAAAAGATCTCCCATACAAGCAGATATATTAACACTCATTCTAAATTAGACCCATTGTATGCTATTTCAAGCAAAGAACTGCATGAAGCATTTAGTTTGAGCACTGTACACAAGGAGGAATGATCTTATTGCTAGACTTACTTTCAAAATCCTGGAAGCTGTGTTCATTCATCACTCTTGTTTGATTGGGCAAACACTAACTGATCACTCCCTCATACACAAATCAAAGTTAAATTACAATAATCTGCAAATTCTGTGGTTTACTCTGGAGCTGCTCCTGGAAGGGAAGGAGGACTGGTGATCCCAGTATCTGTGGCTCAGAGGGTGGGGAAGTACACTCTGGAAAGTGTCCTCCACTGGTAGCTGCATTCAAAAGTTCTAAAAGTCAAGTGTTGAACCTGCTTTAGGAGCTACCAATCAGGAAATCACAGGGAGAGCTGCTGCATGTATGGCAAAGCAACCTCATGGGCATATGACACCAAACCCACAAGGCCAAAGTATGTTAGCCTTGCTCAGCTGCTAAGAGATACAATACAATACAATACACCACCAGGTTGGAAGAGACCTTCAGGATCATCGTGTCCAACCCATCAACCAATCCAATCCACCTAAATACAATACAATACAATCCAGCCCACCTAAACAACTAAACTGTGGCACCAAGCACCCCATCAAGCCTCTTCTTGAACACCTCCAATGAAGGTGACTCCACCACCTGTGGCTGTAACAGTGGCTGCTGATCTTTGAGATCATAAATGTTCACTCAGAGTAAAATGGCCAAGTTGGACAGCTGTTGTCTCAAGATTTCCTGCATAGTCTATATAGAGACTCAAAAGGTTTCAGTCTTCACACTGCAAGTTTTCTCTCAATCTCCTGAAGGTGTCTACCTGCCACTGTGAGGATCAGGCTCCTCATTTAAGTACCTATCCCCGAACAGTGTGCTTTCTCCAACAGCTCCAGCCATCCTGGAAGTGAACCTTTTCTGTCAGAACTCACAAAGCCAGATGGATGAAGTGGGATCCCTTCCTGGTACCATGGCAGCCAGGAGGATGATCAGAGTTGAACCTATTTTGGAAAGGAACTTCTTTTAGCTTGATCTGTTCTACTGAAGATTTGCTTCACTTTAATTTGGAATGAATGGCATCTTTTTCCTAGATGCTTAGGTGCTATATCCTGTCAGCTGGAGTGAAATTGGATCCACTCAACATCCTGCAAGCTGTGATACTCAAACCACATACATTCATAAGCCTAGGAAATAATTTCCTCAGCTTGGAAAAAAACCCTCTTCTTCCTGAGATTCCCTAATATATATTTCAGAGCATATTGCTTAAAATGAATAACTAAATTACATATTAGTTGTTTATACTCTCTAATGTATGTGCTTTCCTGTGCTTGCTGACTCAGAATACATGCTTTCTGAAGGACTGAGGTAAAATTCAGGCTTCAGCCCACCAGAGAAAAGAGGTTAATACTGTCTGACTTCATGAGGTTATGGATAAGGCCCTAACCATTTCTAATCCTGTGTCATTGCTCACATTGCTCACGAGAAGCTCAACATGAGCTCTCAATGTGCACTTGCAGCCCGGAAAGCCAATCAGATCCTGGGCTGCATCAGGAGAAGTGTGGCCAGTAGGTCAAGGGAGGGGATTCTCCCCCTCTACTCAGCTCTGGTGAGACCCCACCTGGAGTACTGCGTCCAGTTCTGGAGCCCCTATTACAAGAGGGATCTGGAGGTGCTGGAAGGTGTCCAGAGAAGGGCCACGAGGATGATCAGAGGGCTGGAGCACCTCTGCTGTGAGGACAGACTGAAGGAGTTGGGGCTGTTCAGTCTGGAGAAGAGAAGGCTCCCAGGTGACCTCATTGTGGCCTTCCAGTATCTGAAGGGGGCCTACAAGAAGGCTGGGGAGGGACTTTTCAGGCTATCAGGGAGTGATAGGACTAGGGGGAATGGAATGAAGCTGGAGGTGGGGAGATTCAGGCTGGACATGAGGAGGAAGTTCTTCACCGTGAGGGTGGTGAAGCCCTGGAATGGGTTGTGCAGGGAGGTGGTTGAGGCCCCGTCCCTTGAGGTGTTTAAGCCCAGGCTGGATGAGGCTCTGGCCAGCCTGATCTAGGGTAGAGTGTCCCTGCCCATGGCAGGGGGGGTTGGATCTAGATGATCTTTGTGGTCCCTTCCAACCCTAACTGAAACTATGAAACTATGAAACTATTTCCCCCTTCTCCTTTCCAGTTTCTTCCCTCTGTGAGGTCTCTATAGACAACTTATCCTCTTGCATTTTCTACTACCACTCTTGCACCTTAAAGAATAACAGGTGGTCACTAGAGAGGATGCAGGCAGGTGAAAGTCGAATCCATTTATGTTCACAAGGTTTAGTCTTAATTTTTAAGTATTTGTTCATTTTTCTTTGAAGTGTAAAAGGGTTGACCTGTCTTCTAAGCCTCAAAAACTTAATTATCTCCCTACAGATTCTGTGAAAGGGAAAAACCCCAAGAATCCAGAAGGGTCAAAAGAAAAAGGTAAGTGCAGCTAAGAAATTCATAACTGAATATCAGAACAGCTATTCAGTGCTAGAAATGGGTCTCAAGGTGAAATATATGAGGATGGCAAAACCAAAGCCAGCTTGGTTCACATTTAGATTATTTTAACCACTGTACTATTTTTAACAACATTTGTGCTGTACAGATTCCCAGTAGGGTCCCTACCTGGGCTTCTTTTAAAGGCAGGGATTTGATTTTGCATCCTGGGGAAATGGTAAAATGTATTTTTGTACCATCTTCTGTTAGTCTGTCAAAAGCAAGTTGTCTAAATCCCATAGTGGGGACATTCCTTGAGGGAACTAAACTAAATCCATGTAGCTATGGATGAAGGATGTGGTTGACTGAGAATGAAACTGGCTGAGGCTACCAACACCTCTAGCTGTTTGTGAGTGGTGATTTAACTCTCTATCCTTTCATCTGAAGGAGTCTGGCCTGCTAGCTGTGGACACACAAAGGTCTTGGACTGTTTGGTAGTGCCTGTTTGTTACAATGGGTCAGGTATTGAACACCAATACAATGAATTATAGGATTCATGGGCACTGGAGAGTACAGAAACAGCTCCAAAATTTTAGGGAAACTGCAAAGGCAGCACACCTCTGCATGATTCCTGAGCTCTAATGGCACACCTGAGGTCCAAATTGTGTCACAGTCCCTCTTTTTCAGAAAAAGGAAAAAAAAAGCTGGAGATACTCAGTGCAGCCCAAATTATGGCTGGCATTAGGCAGAGTACTGACAGTGCAGCCCTTCTGGAAGGAGCATAAAGCTATTCCTTCCAACTGAGGCAGGTCACTACTCGGGGGTCAGGATTCTCCTGTTTTTCACTGTTTGCAGTCCATGTGTCTCACTTGGGCACCACAACAAGATCACAGTTTGCCTTTTCCCTTTAGTTGTGCTCAGCCAACTTCTGGGTTTTCTTTTGTCCTTGACTTCTGCTTTGTCAGCTACAGGAGAACAAGTGCACAAATGTGGTTTTATTTCTCATCTCCTTTAATACTTTGTTATATTCTGCAGAAAAATTAGAGATGCAATTATCTTCTTGGACTACTCATTGTGACATAAAGTATATGAATATACATTCAATGGATGAGCAGCAGTCTTATTTTACATGCAGCTTGCCTGTGCTTTTAAAAGGCTATATATATGCAGGAAGTGAAATCCTGTTCACTGGCAATACCCATATGGCCTCTTTGATATTAAAAGAATAACGGAGGCCTGAATGAGTAACCGGTCCTTCTGTCACTCCAAAATAGAAAGACTCCCACTTACCTTTATCAGCAGCCTCTGGCTCTCAAGACCAGTATTCCAGATATTTTAATTGTATCAGTTTGGATTAACTTTATGTTTGGGTTCAGCAAAGGAAGAATCCGTTGATGCCAACCGCTCTGTAGAGTCACTTTTCTCTTTGCAAGACGTTATTCTTCACTGCCTACTTGAGAGACAGCCGAACAGCTTCCTCACAATGCAAAGAAACTAATGACATGATGAAGACTTATTATTTCACATATCCAAGTCTGAAAGGATGAATGAATGACCCCATTGTTTCATCTTATTCATAGTTTCATAGTTTCATAGTTTCAGTCAGGGTTGGAAGGGACCACAAGGATCATCTAGATCCAACCCCCCTGCCATGAGCAGGGACACTCTACACTAGATCAGGCTGGCCAGAGCCTCGTCCAGCCTGGGCTTAAACACCTCCAGGGACGGGGCCTCAACCACCTCCCTGGATAACCCATTCCAGGGTTTCACCACTCTCATGGGGAAGAACTTCCTCCTCACATCTAGCCTGAATCTCCCCACCTCCAGCTTCATTCCATTCCCCCTAGTCCTATCACTACCTAATAGCCTGAAAAGTCCCTCCCCAGCCTTCTTGTAGGCCCCCTTCAGATCCTGGAAGGCCACAATGAGGTCACCTCGGAGCCTTCTCTTCTCCAGACTGAACAGCCCCAACTCCCTCAGTCTGTCCTTATAGGAGAGGTGCTCCAGCCCACTGATCATCCTCGTGGCCCTTCTCTGGACACCTTCCAGCACCTCCAGATCCCTTTTGTAATAGGGGCTCCAGAACTGGATGCAGTACTCCAGGTGGGGTCTCACCAGAGCTGAATAGAGGGGGAGAATCACCTCCCTTGACCTACTGGCCACACTTCTTTTGCAGCCCAGGACCTGATTGGCTTTCCGGGGCTACAAATGCACATTGGGAGCTCCTGTTGAGCTTCTCGTCCACCATCACCCCCAAGTCCCTCTCCTCAGGGCTGCTCTCCAGCCAGTCACTGCCCATTTTTCATTCCATTCCATTCTTCATTCTTCATTTCCATACTGTTAAATCCATTTAATTATCGAATCCTTTTTTTTTTTTCCTCTCTACATATCAAATTGTTTGACTTGCTTGCTTTTCAGATGTCATCTTATTTCTCTAACCTGCCTAGTGACAAATGTTCAATGCTTCTTTCTAGAGACTGGTAAAAGAAAAGATGTGAAGCCTCCAGCAGCCTTAAAGGAAAAGGGTAATGTCTTATCATTATGTGCTTGGGAAATAAGCAGTCGGCCTCATGAAAAGGTCTGCAGGAATCTCAGTGCAGTTTGGATGGGTTTTCAATTACAGGCTTTTGGTTGAAAAGGAACTAAACCTAGCTTCTTCTCACTTAATAGACTTGATATATTGAATGGAGCAGTGTCTGACAGGATTCAGCTATAATAAAACCATAACTCTTATTGTGCTGTTCTTAGACTTCTGTCTGACCTGCACGGCCAGTATGGCTGTGGGAATTCTGGTCTGCTCTGAGTAAATTAGTAACAGAGTTGTTACTGACAGGAGGACAGGCTGAAGTGACAGACTGCGCAGCAATGAGAGCATGCCTTCAACTGCAGAAACTTTGCCAGCTGATTTAGTGGGAATTGTTTTGGGTTTGTATTTAAGTCTTAGAGTGGTGCCTTTTGTTGAAATAAACAGGAAATTTAAGGCTTAACACTTCTTTTGCACTTTGGGTTAATCTGGTGTTCTGCATGGTTGTTACGGTGCTCCTTGGCAAGGTGTATACTTACATCACTATCTCTTTCCAATCTGTGTTTGATATCATTTCCAGACTCTTCAAAAGGAAAAGAAGTGAAGGCTTCCACTGTGACTAAAGAAAAAGGTAACAATCTCAAGTTGAGTTGAGCCTTAGCATAAGATTTACTGGGGACACTAAATCCCTTGCACAAGTATTTCCAAATGAAATCCTAGTTAACCATCCAGAAATATCCTTGAATGCCATCCTTTGCTGCTAGAAATTCTTTTAACCTGGCTGATAATTGGGAGATACCTATGAGGCTACTCACCCAAGTTGTAGCAGCACTACTTTATAGACCCCCCCAAGTTATAAGACCTTATTTTCTTCTTTCTTGTCTCTCTCTTTTTTCCCTTTTTTTAATGTTTAAACTTATCAAGTTACCTTTTTTGCTTTTATTCTATAAAAGACATAATTTAATTGTGCTTTGCTCTGTGTACTTACATTGAATTATCAGCATTAGCCAGCAAATAAAACATCAGCTACAATTCCTAGCACCTCTTAAATATTATGTATTTTTAGGCAGTGATAAAACTGTAATTATGATTAGCCAACCACTTTCTTTCCTTCTTTCTTTTTATTTGTATCAGCTGCATTCAAACAAAGCTTAGTTTTACTTTTGCACTATTTTGATATTCATTAATACCACTTGCTTGTTAAGGAGAAGTTCAGGTTAAATGTTTAAATACTTGAACATGGATAAGGATATGTAATAACTGCCTGGCTAACAGTCCTCTGAGTCAGTCAGGACAGCTGAGTGGAGTTGGCTCCAGGTGTATCCCAGACCATGAGCATCACACTCAGTACAAGGGGAAGTTGCTGAGAAGGGAGATGTCTTCTGCTAGAGCCTCTTCCTTGGGTCCTTTCTCACCCTACTTCTCTTCCTTCTCCTGCTCTTCAGGAGTGATCCTGGATATTGTGACTAATGCACTTTGTATCTCTTGTACTGGCATTGGTATCAATTCAGCTATTTAATTTAATCCATTTCAGCCCATGGGTCTTCTCTCCTTTTCCTGATTTCCTTCTCTGCTAGAGCAGGGCAATCAGGTGACGGAACTGTTAGAGTTTAGCTCCAGATATGGGCTAGACATAGGCATGGCCCTTAAGTGATGACTCTTGAGCTTCTGATTGATTCAGCTAAATTTTGTCTTCAGCTCTACAGCATTGCTCTTGATTCTGACTGGCTCTATAAGAACTTAAAGTATTTGGATTAGATGCTGTGAGACACCTTTTTAGGTCTTAGGCACCTCAGTTCTAAGTCTGCAAAGTGACAGTTCTGAACAGGACTGCAGATCCTTCAAAGCCCCTGAAGCAAAACTGCAACAACAGAAAAACTCAGCTTGAGTGGGAAGATCTCGGGTTGTATACATGTGTACAGTGACAACACCTTAGTGCCTATAATAAGATTCAGTCATTTTCCAGCCACCAAAGTCTGTGACACAGCCCATCTTAGACAAGCTCACTTTGAAGGCAGCTCAGCTCAGCAGCTGCAGGTTCTAAGGAGCTGTTTCTGTCTGTTCTGTTCCATGTGACAGACCTTCATAAGCCGTTTCTTAGCTGCTGGGATTCGTACGAATGCAGCACTTCCGAAAGTGAACACAACTAACTCGGTGACGCTGAATATGTATGACAAGACATTGACATTTTGTCAGAAGAGTGTAACCTCAATGAGTAAAGTGGCTTCAAGCATCCATGTGGGATGCTGTGCTTCACTAAACTTCCATCTTATCAATGATAAGTGACATCTTGCATAGATCAGGCCGATAGTCTGAAAAAAAGCCTCTGTAGGGAAAAGCGCTCCAGAAATGTTGTGGTCGTTGCCCTGTGCAAAGAAGTGCAAACAAGAGATCACCTTCAGGAGCACTGGTAAATATTTTTTAGCCAACTGAAAGGGAGCTTCTTCAGTGGACATCTCAATTTAAACTAGCCAACCAAAAGATGTCCTGAGAAATAGCAGTGGTTTGCTTAGCACATGCCGCTTTAGAGAGGTTTGCCAAATCCAGTGCAAATTCCATTAACAGAGGTGAGCACAGTGGAACCTCTTTGGTAAGATCAACCCACTTTTGCAATGTGAAAGTCACATTCACAGAAGCTGGAGAGAGAACTGCAACAGGAAATCCTGAATGAAGAAGAACCTAAATGTAAGGCAGATATATTAGCCACATAAAAATTGCAGCAGCAACCCGCTCAAATGGTCCATCCGCTACAGAACATCATTGCTGAGCGTTGCCAAAAAGGAAGTACTTCCAGAAATCATCAGAGCTTTAAAAGTCAGACACTGCAAAAGTGACAGATATACAAACAGCAAGACTAAGTCATAGTGGAAGGTATAAAATCCCTATTGTGAGCCAGTACTTCTCTCTAAAAGTAAAATAAATTCTAAGATCTTCACTAGACACTGAGAAAGAAAAGAAAAGGAACAGAAATAACACACATGATGTAACTGAAACCTGGTTTTATGAAAGGAAGGAAGGAGATTAACATTTTAATTCTAAAAAAAATGAGTTTATGTAAATTAAAGATGAGGCATGCTTTGTGGCAAACTCTGAAGTGTCACCTTCCTATGGTTTGACACTTTATTACTATTGGACTTTAAGGAAAGCATCCAAGATAAATAAGTAGCACCTGCATATGTATGTGTAGAAACACACATGCAGTAGTCAAAACAGGTTTGTGAATGGGTGTCTACTGACAATCACTCAAGGTATTTATTGAAGGTAGGGACTGCTGCATGCTGGGACTCCTGGGACTCCATAGAATGCCCTGGGCTAGAAGGGACTTCCAGAGGTCATCTAATCCAAACGCCCTACACTAAGCAGGGACATCCCCAACTAGATCAGATTGCTCAGAGCCTCATCAAGCCTGACTTTGAATGTCTCCAGACAGTGCCTAAGCCACCTCCCTGGGTAACTTATAGAATCATAGAATCAACAAGGTTGGAAAAGACCTCAAAGATCACCAAGTCCAACCTGTCACCCAAGACCTCATGACTACTAGACAACGGCACCAAGTGCCACGTCCAATCCCCTCTTGAACGCCTCCAGGGACAGTGACTCCACCACCTCCCTGGAGCTCCACCACTGTCAGAGTAATGAATTTCCTCCTAATGCTCAATCTACATCTACCCTGTTCTAGACACAAAAACACTCTGAAAAGCCCTCTGTATGCATATCTATATAGAATAGAATAGAACAGAATAGCATTGAATTGAATTGAATTGAATTGCATTGAATTGAATAACCAGGTTGGAAAAGAGCTTTGAGATCATCGAGTCCAACCTATCATCCAGCACCATCTAATCAACTAAAACATGGCACCAAGCACTTCATCCAGTCTCTTCCTGAACATCTCCAGTGATGGTGACTCCACCACCTCCCTGGGCAGCCCATTCCAATGGCTTATATACCTGCTCATGCAATAAACCAAAACTCTTGTTGCATAACATTGTTTCACATTTGAGATCAGAAAGCAGGACTCTGCCTGAGACAATGTTCTCAGCAGCTGACAGATGGGGCTCCCTCTGGTTAATTGCCATTTTATGGCCCAATTGCTCTTTTCTGCACAGATCCAGAACTGTGCAGGAGTCTCCCTCGCCGCAAACACTTTGGGCACTCTCTCTGAAAGGTGAGATTGACAGAGAAAGATTTGCACTTTCCAGTGCAGCAGAGATCTGATCCCTGACCTCTTGAGGTATTTTGCAACTTGTGCCTGTCTTTGGCAGTGTGCTTGAATTAATCCTCTTATGTCTCAGATATCAGGTTTCAAGGACTTAGGGAGAAGTCAGGCTGCTCTTTAGCTGTCAGTGAGAGGTTGGAACAGACTCTACACATAGCCAAAGGAGACTTGCTCAGGGATGTAATCAATTGCTTACCACCTCTACCCAGTGACTTTACAGTGACTTTACAGGGTGTCTGATAATCCATGCAGTGTGAATCCTGGTCATCTGAAGCAGAGGCTGCACACTTGTGTTGCTTTCATTCCAGAGAATGTGCTTGTGTAGTCTCAGTCAGACATTAGTGAAAATAAAGACTCGCTGTAAACTTTTTAGGGAGTTACTTAGTGAACTGAAGTTTTCTTAGTAGGTCTGACAGCTGTGTCTTACTAATTAGGACAAAAGATAAAGTCAGGTTATGCAAGAGAGCTCAGCCACAACATCTTCCTTGCCCATTAATAACAAAACACATGAAGATAATTGAGTAATAGGTTTTTCTCAAAACCTGGGCCAGAGGTGGAAAAGGCCAGGAAAGGTATTTCCAGCCACTGAATGAGATGCTTCAAATAATCTAAAGGCTAAATTCTCCTCTCTGGTGCTCACTGTAGCAGATCTTTTAGCTATAGTTTCTTATCATGATTAACATTTCTGTTGACATGAACCAGGGAAATTCTGAACTCAAAAAGATTAGGAGAGAAAAAAACATCTTTTTAGGAGGTTCTGAGAAAGAAATATCGTGTCATATGGTTCTTAAATATTTTAAAGCAGTACCTACTTGTTCAGCTATGAACAGATGGACAATTTATGGTGAGATGGGCAAAGACAGTATCAACTTGGTGAATGCCAGCTGCTTTGCTGTAGCTGCCTGCATGAGGTGGTTTTCACTTCAGCATAACTGTTCATATGCATTCTGTTAGCACAGAGTACCTGACAAAAGGATGAGTCTGCATTTGTGCTTGGTTTACTACAATTTGCATATCTATAACCAAAACCATGTGAGAATTCAGTCAAAATTTCCACCAGCTTTAGCCAAATCAGTTACTGTCTATCTCAGTGCCAGGATAAATACAATACTTTAAAGAAAACTGGTGAAATCATAATTACAATCAAACCACCACCTCATTTCTGGACAATCATACTGCAGAGATTTAGCCTGCAAGGCTGCTGCAGAAGGAAATTGTGTCTGAGTAATAAGTGTTTTGAACACCTTCAAATAATAAGCATAGCATTTATGGGGTGGTTTTAACAGGGTTTTGGAAAGTTCCAGCATAGGAATTACTGCAGAAACTAAATAACTGCTGCTTAAGAGGCATAGTATTGAAGGAAATAAACATCTGATTGGGAAGTAGAAAGCAATTGTTTCATTTTCATCTTGCAGCCCACTTACAGAATAACTGCTCATGATTCCATGTCTGGTCTCATGTTATATTCTTTAATTATCAGGATAAAAAATAGAAATAGTAATGTAATGAAACTTTCAGATGAGACAAATTAGTTCAAGGATTCAGGCTCAGAGAGGGCTGTGATACACTGAATTTGCAAGGGGAAGGGACAGCGTGATGGCAATGAAAATTTAGTGTCAATAAATGCAATATACTGGAGGGAAAGCTTTAAAGAACGTGTTATCTCTAAATTTACTGTGTAAACTCAAGAGAGGACTCAAGTATTACTGCAGATAAATCAGCAGAGAACCTTCTTCCATATGCAGATGCAGTAGGAAAAATGCATATAGTGAATTAAAGCCATTGCATAAATGCATCTTGTCTGGGCTGCTGCTTACAAAACATTCATAATGTGGCCCAGGAAAGAGCAACAAAAGTCTCTTAGAGGCAGGAAAGATTCAGATTACCTTTGAGATTAATTAGCGTGATCATCATAAGATTGAAAATCACAAATCTAAGTCAAGGGTTCTTCAATAATACCACAGAGGAACTGGAAATGCAGCTTTCATAAGCCCAAATTTTCATAATTATGGTAAATGTTGAATGGAAGCTAAATTTCCTGTGTCAGGATGGAAGCCAGTTGCTTATATAAGAAAATAGCCCAAAAGTTTTTGGAGGAAATGACTTCTTTCTCCGTATTCGGACTAAATATCTGTTCCTGGCTCCTGCTGGGTCTCAGAACTACAAGGAACAGATGATTATTGAGTAGGGAACAGGGTTTTCAAGTCATTTTCAATATTTCAGAAACATTTGTGCTTGAGCAGCTCAGAAAATCCCTCAGAATCATCACTGTCTAGGAGATTAAATGGCTGATGGCGACCTAGACTCCAGTTTCTCAGGCAGGTTAAAACAGGAATTATTATTTCCTCCATGACAATGTACTACACTGACACACTTCTGTGACCTTTCCACCACCTGAAATTCAGCTTTATTTCCCCATCCCCCTGGAAAACAAAACAAAAGGGAAAATTAATGAGGTCTGCCATGGTTTGTGATATTTTTCCCCCCATTCACAAAACATAAGAGATGATGGTGCTCACTTCTGGTTTCTGGAGTACTTGACAATCATTCATGGTCCTTAAATATAGGACATGTATCCTTGATAAATACACTTTGGTTTGTACTGTATCTGTCTTGCCTGGAAATGTGATTGGGTTTGGATAGGTCTAGGAAAGGAAAGCGGTGATTGAAGTTTATTAATGTAAGTCCTCTCCAAACAGGTTTGCAGCCACAAATTCCTAATTCAAAACCTAGATGACACTTTTCATCAGCAGAGGGCAAAAAAGGATTTGTTCTTTCTCCAAATAATCAAGATAAAGAACCCAGCCAAGAGCATCTCTCATATCTGAGCATCACAATTTCTATTTCATAATTCTGCTTTCTTCCATGTCCTCCCCTGCCCAGCTATAGTATATCATTCACACCTGTTCTCAGCAGGTAATCTGGCTTTTTATCAGATTTAGACCAAAATTTCTTGGGTAATCAATCCATCTTTTTGCTGTGTTTCAGATACAAACACATCCCTCAGCTTCTGAAAGAGCAACGTTAAGGATGGTGCTTGTGCTCTTTTTCATTTACCCCTTGTCATTTGAAGTTGGAATAGCAGGATCTGAGCAAAGCAGTGCTATTGGCAACAGCAGTCAGAATAAGGCCTTTTCTGTCCTTCAAGATGTGTTGAGTATTTGCAGTACATCCAGTACATCAGAAAAACTGTGGCCAAGGTGAAAATTCGAACAGATGTCAAGACAGGATGTGACAGAATAGCAGAAATAGTGCAGTGGCAGGATATGGATGGACCTTGCTCTGCCTGCACTTGCCTCAGGACCAGAAGCGTTGTGAGCCACATCCTGTGAGCTGGCAGGACAGAGGTCAGAAAGAGCCTAGAGGTGTGCTGCTTTTTTGCTTATAAACCCTATGCAGACTCTTGGTATTTAGGGGTTTCTGTTGATTTGGGAGTCCCTCCAACATACTTCTTGGCAATCTAAGTATGGTTTCTGAGAGCTGTTGAGGCTTCTATAGCAGCTTCTGAGGGAAAAAATTACTGAATCTGCTGTACCAAGAGTTTTGTGAAGGGTGGGCTTCACAGCTTTGATACTCACATCACCTAGGAAAGCACAGTGATTGCAGAGGACCAGATGCTGGAAACATTACTTTTTCACTAACCCTGGGCATGAAATGGTTTTTCAATTATTTGTTTTAGGGAACAAATTTATTTCATTCTCAACAGGAGAATAAGTGGTAGAAAACTTGGAAGATCTTTGAAATCAGAATCTTTATCTACTGCACACTGCCAACAGCATTTCAGTGACTTCACATTTAAAATTTTCCTATCTGATCTGTTTTATCCAAAGGACCTTTGGATAAAAGGTACTTTGGGTAAAAGGACTTTCCATTTTAAGAACAGGGATGAGGCAGAGGTCAGTGCCCAAACCCATAATGCAATTACCTGAGGCTGTGCTTAGTCACTTTTTGAGCCAGTGACCTTTGATTTCTGTCCTGCATCAGGACATGCTCTCCAAAGGAAAGGCAGAGTCCTGCTTCTTCTTGTTTCCTTTCCAGCTCCATTTGCCACATCAGGTCCATTCATACCAGCAGCCTGGGCTGGGCAGCCTTTTCTGGGGAGTAAGCACTCTGAATTTTAATTCCTCTGTCTTTTGCCCTCAAATGCCAGCCTAAGCCAGAGGCTTACTACTGCCACTTCTAACAGACGTGTTTCACAACAAAAGTGACATCTGTAACTGCATTTTTAGAAGGTTCAATTCTATAAAGGGATGCTAGGGAATGAGATTTGAAATGGACTTAAATATGCTCTTGGCTCAACTCCATCAGGATTGCAGCAGTCATCTGTAAATGCAAGTAGCCTTCCTACTTCAGACACTTCAGTCCTTTTAGCAACGTTTTGACAGGTTTTTCATAGTTTCATAGTTTCATAGTTTCAGTTAGGGTTGGAAGGGACCACAAGGATCATCTAGTTCCAACCCCCCTGCCATGGGCAGGGACACTCTACCCTAGATCAGGCTGGACAGAGCCTCGTCCAGCCTGGTCTTAAACACCGCAAGGGACGGGGCCTCAACCACCTCCCTGGACAACCCATTCCAGGCCTTCACCACTCTCACGGTGAAGAACTTCCTCCTCACATCTAGCCTGAATCTCCCCACCTCCAGCTTCATCCCATTCCCCCTAGTCCTATCACTCCCTGATAGTCTGAAAAGTCCCTCCCCAGCCTTCTTGTAGGCCCCCTTCAGATACTGGAAGGCCACAATGAGGTCACCTCGGAGCCTTCTCTTCTCCAGGCTGAACAGCCCCAACTCCTTCAGTCTGTCCTCATAGGAGAGGTGCTCCAGCCCTCTGATCATCCTCGTGGCCCTTCTCTGGACACGCTCCAGCACCTCCAGATCCCTCTTGTAATAGGGGCTCCAGAACTGGACGCAGTACTCCAGGTGGGGTCTCACCAGAGCTGAGTAGAGGGGAGAATCACCTCCCTTGACCTGCTGGCCACACTTCTCCTGATGCAGCCCAGGATCTGATTGGCTTTCCGGGCTGCAAGTGCACATTGAGAGCTCATGTTGAGCTTCTCGTCCACCAGCACCCCCAAGTCTCTCTCCTCTGGGCTGCTCCCCAGCCAGTCACTGCCCAGCCTGTATTTGTGCCTGGGATTGCCTCGACCCAGATGCAGGACCCTGCACTTGGTCTTGTTGAAGCTCATGAGGTTGGCCTGTGCCCACCTCTCCAGCCTGTCAAGGTCCCTCTGGATGGCATCCCTTCCCTCCAGCGTGTCTGCTGCACCACACAGCTTGGTGTCATCAGCAAACTTGCTGAGGGTGCACTCAATGCCACTGTCCATGTCACCCACAAAGATGTTGAACAAGACTGGTCCCAGGACTGATCCCTGAGGGACTCCGCTTGTCACTGGCCTCCACTGGGACATGGACCCATTGACAGCCACTCTTTGGGTGCGGCCATCAAGCCAGTTCCTTATCCATCTGGTGGTCCATCCATCAAACCCATGTGTCACCAGCTTGGAGACCAGGATGTGGTGTGGGACAGTGTCAAAGGCTTTGCTCAGGTCCAGGTAAACGACATCAGTTGCTCGCCCCTCATCTATTAATGCTGTCACCTGTTCATAGAAGGCCACCAGGTTTGTCAGGCAGGATTTGCCCTTGGCAAAGCCATGCTGACTGCTCCCAATCACCTCTTCACTACTCTTCTGAGTCAGTAGTGCCTCCAGGAGGATCTGCTCCATGATCTTTCCGGGCACAGAGGTGAGACTGACCGGCCTGTAGTTCCCTGGTTCCTCCTTCTTACCCTTTTTGAAAATGGGAGCAATATTTGCCCTTTTCCAATCTGTGGGGACTTCCCCAGTCTGCCATGACTTTTGGAATATAATAGAGAGGGGCTTAGCAACCTCATCTGCCAGTTCTCTCAGCACCCGTGGGTGTATCCCGTCGGGTCCCATGGACTTGAACACTTTCAGGTTCTTCAGGTGATCACGAACCTGAGCTTCACTTATGAAGGGCAGTTCTTCCTCCCCATCCCTGGCATCGTCTGCCATGACTCCAGGAGTGTGGCTGGAGGCCCTTGCAGTGAAGACTGAGGTAAAGAAGTTATTGAGTACCTCAGCCTTGTCCACATCACTTATGACCAATTCACCAGTTTCCTTTCTGAGGGGGCCCACACCTTCCCTACTCATCTTCTTGCCATTAATATACCTGTAGAAATTCTTAGTGCTCCCTTTGACCTCCCTGGCTAGCTTCAATTCAAACTCTGCTTTGGCTTTCCTAACCAGGCCTCTTGCTGCTCGGGCAGCTTCCTTATATACCCCCTGTTCTATCTGTCCTTCCTCCACTGCCTGTAGAGTTTCTTTTTAAGTAATAGTGTGTCCAGGAGCTCCTTGTTCATCCAGGCAGGCCTCCTAGCGTTCTTCCCTGTTTTTCTCTTTGTTGGTATACATAGCTCCTGGACACAGAGGAGGTGGTCCTTGAATACTGACCAGCTGTCCTGGGTCCCTCTTCCCTCCAGGGCTTTGTCCCATGACACTGTGGCTAGCAGACTCCTGAAGCAATCGAAGTCTGCACGCCTAAAGTCTAGGGACATAAGCTTAGAATAGGTCCTCCTGATAGCCCTGAGGATATTAAATTCAACTGCTTCATGGTCACTGCAGCCAAGGCAGTCTCTGAGCCTCACATTGGTTACCAGCCCTTCCCTGTTGGTGAGAACAAGGTCCAGCAGAGCACCTTTTCTTGTTGGTTCCTCTACCATTTGGAGGAGGAAGTTGTCTTCTATGCAGTCCAGGAACATCCTGGATTGCTGGTGCCTTGCTGTGTTGTCCCTCCAGCAGATGTCAGGGTGGTTGAAATCTCCCATGAGGACCAGGGCTTGTGACCTGGAAGCCGCTTCTATTTGCCTGTAGAGGGCCTCATCTGCTTGGTTCTGCTGGTCAGGTGGCCTGTAGGAGACCCCCACAGTAATATCTCCTTCCCCTGTCTTGCCTTTAATTCTAACCCATATACTCTCAACCATCTCATCATCCCTCCCCAGGTGGAGTTCTGCTGACTCCAGCTGATTCTTGACATAGAGGGCAACACCTCCTCCTCTCCTTCCCTGCCTATCCTTCCTAAAAAGCTTGTACCCATCTATCCCTACATTCCAATCATGGGAATCATCCCACCAAGTTTCAGTAATGCCCACTATGTCATGGCCTCCCAGCAGCACGGTGGCTATTAATTCATCCTGTTTGTTGCCCAAGCTGCGTGCATTTGCATAGAAGCACTTCAGCTGGGCTGGCCCTGTCGTCTTCTTGTGCCAACTCCCCTTGGTTTTCACAGGGTGTCCTGGTGTGTCATCTGTGTCTGGCCTCAGGACAGCAAGTTGAGAGCCCTTAGCAGCTCTCCATCCCACTGCCTCTGGTGAGCTGCCCCTCTGCTTCTCACAGGCCAGCAGGAGACTATTACCCCCTTCCCCCTTCAAATCTAGTTTAAAGCCCCTATCAATGAGCCCTGCCAATTCCTGCCCCAGGATCCTTTTCCCCCTCTGGGACAAGTGTGCCCCACACAGTCTCCATTGTAGAGAGAGGCAATGATTCATCAGAATCCCAGGCTAAACCTTTGGGGTGATTTTATTCTATCTCCAGAGTCTGAATAGTGGTCACACAGCTCAGCTTCCTCTGGGGAACCCATTTCAGATGGTTTAAACTGGGTGTAAAATTTAAAGCAGCAGGTTCCTTCCAGTCTCTCTCCAAACTTCTTTCCCAGAAAATTCATGCTGTGGGATTTGGAGGTGAGATTTGCTGCATGATCAGGCCTTGTAATTTCTCCTTTTAGAGGCTTAAGAAAACTGCATATTACTTCAGATCTAATTTTATGCTCTAGACATTCCTTAATCCTTCATGCTTTCCCATTCCAGTCTATCTCTCTTCTTCATTGTTGATTACTGAATCTTCAATCTGTGCTCCTATCTCTAAGTATTTGTTTCTTGGAGGAACAATGACTTTGTGAAGAAAATTAAATGTGAGGATTTAGAAAAGGCTGAGCAGAGACTTTATTGCTCCCTACAACTACCTGGAAGGAGGTTGTAGTGAGGTGAGTGTTGGTCTCTTCTCTCAAGCAACAAGTGACAGAATGAAAAGAAGTGACCTAAAGTTGCACCAGGGGAAGTTTAGGTTGGATGTTAGGAAAAAAATATTCAATGAAACAGTGATCAGGCATTGGAACAGGCTGCCTTAGGGGGTGGTAGAGTCACCATCCCTGGAGGTGTTCAGAAAATATGTAGATGTGGCGCTTCAGGACATGATTTAGTGGTCCTGGTAGTGTTAGGTTGACAGCTGGACTTTATATTAGAGATCTTTTCCAACATTAGATATTCTGTGATTGTATCAATTTCTTCATCTGGCAAAGAAACCTATTCCTATATTGCACAAGAATTTGAGTTGTGAACACAGAAAGCTCATCTGTAGGTGTTTGAGTGATTCTTACTGATACTACACGCTGTTAAATTCAGTTGTGAAAACAGAATCTTTCTATTTCTATTTCAGCTGCAGTGAAAAAGGAGGGGGAGAAGAAAGGTAAATACATTATTTTCCCTTGACTGAAGTCTCTTTCAGGCTCTGACCACTATGAGAAATCTTTCTGTCATCCAGTGATACATCATGTGCTACCATCGGCCAGCTTTATCTACTCCTCCTGTGATAACCCAGTTGTCATTTCCAGTATTGTTAGCTCCTTTTTACCACAGGCCAGCGCAGCCCACTATCAGATGCTTCATTGCTCTGATCGGGAAGAAAATGAAAGGGCTTTTGTTACCGTGTTAGGATTTGTCAAAGAGAACAAAACTTGCAGTGCACCCTGCATGCTGTCCTGGCTGCTTGTTCTTTGCAGAAGGCACTTACCAAGGGACATTTAATTTCCTCTTTTCAGATGTGTATGTAGCATGAACGTGAGCTTTGCTGAAACAGTCTCAAGCTGCGCCACGGGAGGTTTAGGCTGGAGGCTAGGAAGAAATTCGGCACAAAGAGAGTGATTGCCCATTGGAATGGGCTGCCCAGGGAGCTGGTGGAGTCACCATCATTGGAGGTGTTTAGGAGGAGACTTGATAGGGTGCTTGGTTGCATGGTTTAGTTGATTAGGTGGTGTTGGATAACAGGTTGGATGCGATGATCTCGAAGGTCTCTTCCAACCTGGTCTATTCTATTTCTATTCTATTTCTATTCTATTTCTGTGCTATGCTATTCCATTCCTATGCTATTCCATTCCTATTCCCACACCACTCCCACTCCATTCCCATTCCACTCCATTCCCATTCCACTCCACTCCATTCCACTCCACTCCATTCTATTCTATTCCACTCCTCTCCTAGCCTCTCCTACCCTCTCCTATCCTACTCCTATCCTATTCCACTCTATTCCACTCCACTCTATTCCACTCCACTCTATTCCACTCTATTCTATTCTATTCTAAATTGTTCTTTGGTATTCTAACAGATTACTAGAAACAAATTGCCCTGAATCAGAACCTGAAGCATTAAAACATTTGAGGATAAACAAACTGTTTTCTCCAGACCCTAAATATCTCTTTATAGTGCTGCCTTTCAGAATAAGGTTTGCTGAGCTGAAACATTTCTTTTGGCAATCTGTCAGTTTTATTTCAGCTGGAAAAATAATGAACCATTAGTACTAAGGTGATATTTTTTTTCTTTAGTCTATTCAACTTTATTTATTATGGCTTGTAAACCCCATTTTGCTCACTAAACTGAAAACATTTCCAGTTTGAGATACAGTATTGAGTAAATAAGGAGGGGGGTGGAAAAGAGTCATTATTTCTGAGGTTCAGCAATAGGGGAGGTTAAATTTGGGGCAGGGGGAATGTCTTTTGTAGTTTTGTGGTGGTTTGAGCCTTAACTGGGATTTAAGGGCTCAGATGGGGGCAAGGCTGAGAATCCCTCCCCTGCTCCCTCCTCCTCTTTCCCAATAGAGAGGAAAAGACAGGGAAGGAGCAAATCCACCAAGAAATAATTTGGAGTCAGCTTGGAAGTAGAGAGGTAAAGAATTTTCTTCAAACAGTGTATATATATGTGTAGCAATAACAGGAAGGGTTCACAAGGGTAAGGAACAAGGATAGATGGGGGAAAAAGAAGAGTACAAAACCAGTCTCTTTGAAGAGGTGTGGATGTGGCAGGGAGAAGAATCAGGCCTGACCACGTGGCAGAGAAACAGGGAGCCAGCTGCAGTCCTCATCCAGGCAAAGGCAGGGGCCAAGAGAGCTAATGGCTGCAGTGTCCTCCTTTTTATAGGCTTGCTGGGCAGGGAGGGGGAATGGAACTCAGTTTCCCAGGAGGAAAAAACCCCTGCAGGGAGGGCAATGCTCTCACAAGCCCTCCCCTCTCTGCTTCCAGGATGGGCATAACCCATCACAAGTTTGACAAACATTTGGAAATTCTATGACCCACACAGCTGATCAGTGGAGTCAACCTTTGCTATCTACACATGAAGATGTTTTTGATGCTGGTAACTTATTATTTCATTCTGCTATCCCCACACAGAGTTTCTAACTGAACTGGAAAAAAAATAGTCTGAACTGTTTTAACAGCTCATGAGTGAAATCTTGGCCATGGTGATGTTAGTGGCAAAATTCCCATTCACTCCCCTGGAGCCAAAATTTCACCTCATGCTTAACAGAATAATAAAATTCATTTTGGTTATCAAGCCCAACCATGCTTAGTAGGTATCAAGCAGGATATTTTGGCCAAAGATTAATTTGCAGCAACTGAGGCATGAAAGGCAGTACATGAACCAGGGAGAATCAGCGAACTGGCAGCTCCACTCGCAGCCACTGGCTTTCAGAAGTCAAAATGCCTGCTGTGTTTGCAGCCTTCAATTCATCCCCTGGACTGTTACATCCTTAATGGAAAGAAAGGAGTGAGGTAATTGCTAAGGGTGCTGCTTCTGTCAGCCTTACCACAGGTTGTGGGTCCATCCATTTACTGAAGAACTCCAGGGAATTTGAAATACCTTTGGTTTATTTCTCACAGGTCAGGGTTTTTTCCATCTTTAACCATGGTCTTCCCCAGACAAAGCTGATTTAAAAAACAATGCAGTTTTAATGAACATCTTTGAAGCTGGATCAATATTTCTGCTTCATTTCCTTTTTATATGTATTTTCTGCTATAAAATTAATAAATCATTTCCTGGGATATCTTAATCTATTGAAATGAATTTAGCAGCAAATGTAGGTAGGATACTTTCAAGCACCTGGCTCAGGGCAAGGTTTGCCTCATGCTACTGGTTACCACCACCAATCTGCTTCACAGAAACAGGGAGGCACAAGCTGAAAGTCAGCTTTGGTCATTCTTCTGTTATTAGAGTGGGGTTTTTTTTGGACTAAGCCTTCTCCTGTTTTTCTGAGACCACAATCAATATGGCCAGCAAGCAAGGTAGTGATTCTAGAGACAACTATACAATCATAGGATTATTTAAGTTGGAAAAGATCTTTAAGTTCCTCAAGCCCAACTGTAACCTAACACTGCCAAGTCTACCACTCAACCATGTCCCTAAGCACCACATTGACACATCTCTTAATACCTCCAGGGATGTTGACTCAGTAATCTCCCTGTGTTGAGCCAGAAAACCCTTTCAGTGATGAACTTTATCCTAATACCCAATCTAAACCTCCTGGCACAACTTCAGGATGTTTACTCTCATCCTATCGCTTGTTATTTGGAGGAGGAGAAGGACACTCACCTCACCGCAGCCTCCCTTCAGGGAGTTGTAGAAAGCACCAAGGCCTCCCCTCAGCCTTCTCTTCTACAGACCAAACAACCTCAGTTCCCTCAGCTGCTCCTCACCAGCCCTGTTCTCCAGACCCTTCATCAGGTTTGTGGCTCTTGTCTGGATACTCTCCAGCACCTCAACATCCTTCTTGTGGTGAGGGACCCAAAATTGAACCCAGTGTTTGAGGTGCAGCCTCACCAGTGCTAGTTCAACGACATTTTCCACTGCCTAGAGAACTAAGGAAAGCTGGTTCAGCGATGTTGCTGTCTTCAGTAGATATGCACTAAAATGGACAAATGGGCAGAATTAACAAGGCTTCTTCCAAAACATAAGCATGCCCTACTTTAGCTGTCTCATTTAACTTCACACTGTCTGCAGGTTCCACCTGGAAAATATTGCATGTCAGTGGCTAACTCCTACTCTGATCAGCTTTTCTTTATTTCTGCTTATTCTGTTAGCATTAGAGATTGCTCCAGGTTGCATGTGTATTCCTCTGACTGGCAATGAAAAGGGGCCATGCTTGCTGGTTGGCTTAAGGACATAGTATTTTCTGCTCAGATGAAAAAACAATAGAAGTAGCCAGGCAGTGCTGTAAATTGACTGTTTCATTACCTAAAATACATTGTGGTAGTAGCACGCACAGCTCAAATACCTCTGTGTCTGTACTACTTCTCATGCGAATCATGCAGCACCTAGGAACTGCACTCCATGTGAAACTGCCTCCAATTATTCTGTCTTATTCACATACACACCCTTCATCTAGAAAAACAAGAATAATGAGCAATACAGAGTGACAAGCCATCACCAAAAGAGAAGAAGATGGAATGACACTTTCTATCAAGGGTGCATTCTGTGCATAGCATAAATCAGACAAGAAGGAGTTTTGAAAGAGAAAAGAACAAAATTAGGATGAAGAAACTTTATGGTTTTGACTGATTTCTTCAAACATACTAACAGGAACCTTAAGGCACAACTTCTGCATGAAATCTATGCATTAACCATTTCTATATGAAAGGTTAACTCTCCAAGACTTTGTGACCAAAGTCCCAGAAGATAGTCAGCTTCAGCTTCCAGCATCATGTTACCTTTCAGTGGCTGTGGGACAGGAGAAGTGTCAGAGAAATGTGAAAAAAAGCTGTCAGTTACTAAAGAGGAAGAAGCAGCAACCCTTTGTGTGAGGAAGGAACTTCCTAAAATCCCAGAGAGCAAATCTGGCTACTAAAACACACACACACACACACACACACAAATTAACTCTTGCTCATAATTCTAAGCACTGCAAGCAGGGATTCAAGTGCATAGAGCGAAATGAAAAGCCCCAGATAGCCCTGATGGGAGCCCAGAAAACAGTGCCCAGAGCTGTAACACCAAAATCTTTCAGCATTTTTCAATTTTAAGTGTCCTTTTTCAAGGCAAGAGGTGTTAATGCTTCCATAAACCCCCAAATGGTATTTTGATGTTTTAAAAACATTTTGTCATTACAGAGAGCTCTAAATATGCTTTATGCAACATGGAACCAGATCAAAGCCAGTTCTAAGGTTTCCTAGGTCTGTAAAAAATGAAGTATCTCATTTCAGTTCCCAGCTCCCATAGCATCCCACTGAGGTCTGAGTGAAGAGGGCACAGGCTGAGATGGGGATGTCAAGCAAGCAACCTTAAGCCTAGTAAATTCTCTCTCCAGGCCAATATCAGGAAAACTTGCCCAAAGATTCATTACTTCCATGATCCTAGAGAACCCCAGCAGGATTTAACCATTGCATAATCCTTGTGGGTGACACATCCAAGCAATGAAAGAAAAAGTCTCATTGGTATAGTTGATTAGGTGGTGTTGGATGATGGCTTGGATGCGATGATCTTGAAGGTCTCTTCCAACCTGGTTTATTCTATTCTATTCTATTCTATTCTATTCTATTCTATTCTATTCTATTCTATTCTATTCCATCCCATTCCATCCCATTCCATCCCATTCCACTCCGTTCCATCCTATTCCATTCCATGCCATCCCATCCCATCCCATTCCATTCCATTCCATTCCATTCCATTCCATTCCATTCCATTCCATTCCATTCCATCCCATTCCATTGTTTAAAGCTAATCACAAACCTGATTTGCCAGCTGCTCCCTACATCTAATGAAGGAGAGAGAGAGAGAGAAGTCAGTTCTGAGAGCAAGTTCAAGTGCTCTGATTCAGGGTAGTTGTCTTCTATAGAGACTACATCTCCTCTATAAACTGCCAACAGTTAGGTGTTATTGGTACTTCTCAGATACCAAGATGCAGAACCATCTCCCTGTTAGCAAGATGACTTCTGTTCTGATTTTCAGGATTATCACTCAGCAGCTTGCTCTTAAATTGTTAGAAAGCTACAAACACATTCATCTGACAAGTTCTGTAATAGCAAATTAACAGGAGAGTGTGCAGGGTCACATTTTCACCTTTTCCCACCAACAACATCATGGTGTAACAGACTGCATGTAGTCTGAGTGCAGCTAACGTCTAGCAAGTGCAGGAATGAGTAAGGCACATGCATTCCATCTCCAAACTGTGTGTATTTGCCAATGCAAAAAAGGAAAACCTCCTTCAATTACTTGTGGTAATGGCACCCTATCCATAGCTTGGAAACTGCTGCTCTGCATACAGTGCAGTGTGAACTGGCTAAGGTACAGCAGTGTCCATTTTCAATGTGTTTAAAAAGAAGATGCTTTCCAAACTGGAAAAGTAACTAACTAACTAACTAACTAACTGAGCTGCAGTGCATTTCAGAACTGCTTAGCTTTGGAGCTGACCAGAAAAATGGGAAGGCAGCCTTCCCATTCATAAAGCAAATGGTCACAGCAGTGTGGGATTATTGTGCAGCTGTAGATGCTACTCATGCAACATGCATCTTCAGCTTGTAGTTTTCTAGCATGCCTCAAAAGATGACAGTGAGCTGCCTAAATTGCCCTTGTGAGGCCACACCTGGAATACTAGTATGTCCAGTTTCATAGTTTCAGTTAGGGTTGGAAGGACCACAAGGATCATCTAGTTCCAACCCCCGTGCCATGGGCAGGGACACTCTACACTAGATCAGGCTGGCCAGAGCCTCAAGCAAGCTTGCTGGGCTCGCCAATTCAAGAGAGACAGGGAACTACTGGAGAGAGTCCAACAGAGGGCCACAAGGATGCTGAGGGAACTGGAGCATCTCTCTTACAAGGAGAGACTGAGGGACCTGAGGCTGTTAAGCCTTCAGAAGAGCAGCCTGAAAGGCGACTTCATCAATGCTGATCAATATCTAAAAGGTGGAGGTCAAGAGAATGGGGTTGTGCTCTTTTCAGTAGTGACCAGTGATAGGACAAGGGGCAACAGGCACAACCTGGAACACAGGTTTCACTTAAACATGAGGAAACACTTTGCTGTGAGAGTGCCAGAGCACTGCAGCAGGCTGCCCAGAGAGGCTGCGGAGTCTCCTTTTCCAGAGAGATTCCAAACCTGCCCAGACATTGTGACCCTGGGCAACTGGCTCTGGGTGATCCTGCTTTATCAAGGAGGTTGGACTAGATGATCTCCAGAGGTTCTTTCCAACCCCCACCACGCTGTGATTCTGCAACTGTGAAATGCATTACACAGCCCCTAACAGAACATGTACTCCTAAACAGTAGAAATACCTTTTAAAGCATTCTCTCAAAAATAGTGTCCAAAATTCAGTATTATATATGGGACAACAATTAAAAGTTACATGTTGCTGTGCCTGTTACACTGGCAGTGAGACTTTGACTGCAGTTGAAAGTAGGCGTCTCTCAAAAGGTAACAGAGACTGAATTAGCCACAAGATGGAGCCCAAAGGATCTCTGAGCTGGCAGCTGACATCACTTTCCTGAATATAGAGCTAAATGACCAGGTTCTTACCGAAGAACAATTTACATCAGTCTTAAGCTATTGACAAGGTATTCTTCAATGTAAATCTCCTCCTGTCCAAGAAAATATTTTGCATTTAATAGATGACTGGCCTGAGCTTTGACTTCCCATGCTGAAGCAACAAACCCCCAGCATTGTCAGGGAATACTGATGAATGGAGGATTTGCAGGAAAGGCAGGGAATGCTTTGAAAAGTCAACATCAAGTAGCTGAAATTTGCTTGACCTCTGTTTACTTTGTCTTAGCTGTCTTGGAATGTTTAAATAATGTATGTCCAATTTGCAGGGTTATCTGGGACTTAATGTTCTGCTCAACATGGGCAGATCTTGTGAGAGCAGGCTCATGTGTTTTCCATGTTGCAGATATTTCAGTTAGGAGAAGACATGACCAGAAAACAGCCTCCAAAGTACCCACTCGGTATAAGTAGAAAGAAGGCAGAGCAATGAGTGCAGTGGGCTCAAGACATATCACTGAATTCATAAAGAACTCCTTTAGCTCCTCAGATGAATTTAATCATTAAGAGGCTATAACTCATAGAAATTTAGACGTCTAAAGTTAGTCATCTACCTTCAGGCTCCCTTTGGAGTTAATGGAGAGAAATGAGCATCTGCAGAGAGGGTTTCATCTGGTTTATATATCTGTTAGAATGCAAGGAATTGCCCCCAGGAGATATCTGTATTTCTGACTTGTCTATTACAAGGAACACAGTTTATGTTTAGTAGCGAAAATAGGAAACAAACTGCAAGGATTTGTTGTTCTTTTAACAACCCTCCCCAAACCTTGCCATTTCCTCCATTTACTCTCACTCTACTCAGCTTATATTTAATTGTATAATAAATTATATTTAATCTCTAACTCTTAACATTAAGCTGCAGACTCCCTCTGTAACTCTCCACCGCACTAGTTTTCAGGGTACTCATAGTTCAGTCATGTTTTCAGGGTACTCAAGGTTAAGTGATGTAAAGAGATGATACTAACTTAGAATAGAATAGAATAGAATAGAATAGAATAGAATAGAATAGAATAGAATAGAATAGAATTAACCAGGGTAGAAGAGACCTTCGAGATCATCAAGTCCAACCTATCATCCAACACCATCTAATCAACTAAACCATGGCACCAAGCACCCCATCCAGTCTCTTCCTAAACACCTCCAGGGATGGGGACTCCACCACCTCCCTGGGCAGCACATTCCAATGGCAAATCACTCTTTCTATGAAGAATTTCCTAACATCCAGCCTAAACCTCCCCTGGCACAGCTTGAGGCTGTGTCCTCTTGTTCTTGTGCTGGTTGCCTGGGAGAAGAGACCAACCCCTCCTGGCTACAATCTCCCTTCAGGTAGTTATAGAGAACAATAAGGTCTCCCCTGAGCCTCCTCTTCTTGCATCAACTTGCATCAACATCAAAACACCAAAAAAAAAACCCCACACCACAATTTCATCATCAACAGGATTTAACCTAAATGTTGGTTACACCTTTGCAATCCACTCAGGGTGGAGATTATGCTTGTTCAGTGTGTGTGGCTCGATTACCATCAAACCCCTAAACCCCTTCATATCAATAGCCCTGGCATAGCATTTCAGTTGCAGTTATGATTGCAACTTGCATTAATCATTCTTACTTACTTTAAAGTGAACCACCTTGCTACCAATAAATGAAGTCAGTTAGATTTAAGTTGTTTAATGGTTATGAAGCAGCTGTGATTTCTGAAGGAAGAGTGAGCAGTGTAATCGGTGGCCTGGGGTGCTACTCTCAGGTGTAATATCTGTATAGTGCCATCATGTCAGCAGCACTCTCACCTGCCACTCAGCATAATGTGCTTAAGCACCTGGATATCCATATAACACATGGTTAATTGGGTAAAAATTCCCCCATGGGATGAGTTATTGCTTTATTGCTCTGCACAAAGATGTCTGCAAGGGAATGCTCAGAGTTATCAGGTTAAGAAAGAGGTTGAGTTGCTTGAACGTGTCCAGAGTAGGGCAACAAAGCTGGGGAGGAGTTTGGAGCACAGCCCTGTGAGGAGAGGCTGAGGGAGCTGGGGTTGCTTAGCCTGGAGGAGAGGAGGCTCAGGGGAGACCTTCTTGCTGTCTACAACTCCCTGAAGGGAGGTTGTAGCCAGGCAGAGGTTGGTCACTTCTCCCAGGCACCCAGCACCAGAACAAGAGGACACAGTCTCAAGCTGTGCCAGGGGAAGTTTAGGCTCGAGGTTAGGAGGAAGTTCTTTACAGAAAGAGTTATTGGCCACTGGAATGTGCTGCCCAGGGAGGTGGTGCAGTCACCATCCCTGGAGGTGTTCAAAAAAGGATTGGACGTGGCACTTGGACATGGTTTAGTTGTCAGGCAGTGTTAGGTATTAGGTGATAGGTTGGACTTGATAATATCTGAGGTCTTTTCCAACCTGGTTGATTCTATGATTCTATGACTTACCAGTCAATAATTTGTAGTGCACTAAAGCATGAGCTGAGCTTGGCTATGTTTTGCCTTAGCTATATGCAACTGTAACACTGATATTACTAAAAGTGAAAGGTCGTTAAGCACATTGTCCCTCATCTGTATGTTCCCATCCCACAATTTCAGGGAAGAGCACATGAAAACGGCAGAAGCTGAGGATGATATTGAGAGGAAGCTCTTCAGGTCTTTCACCACAAGATGAAATGCATTAACGCAGCACATGTGCCTCATCTACCTTTGACTGAAATTTTATTCCTTCCAGCTCCATCGATGGAAGACTTTTTTTTTGTTTGTTTCCTCCTGGGATTCTAAGATTTGTAGTACTCTAAAGACATTAGCTTTCAGTGCTATCATGCAAGATTGCTGTTTCAACAGGACTTACATTTCCCAGTGCTTTTCGGTTGTTTAACTGACAAACTGGGAAGCAGGGAAAGATTGGGATCATTACTGATGCTCCCTACAGGCATGCAACTCGGATTCAAGTTGAAGCAAGTCCTCTCATTAAAAATCATTTAAAAATGTTGGAAATGTCTGTACTTCTTTGCTCCTTCTACTCCCTTTACCCCATGCTGAAGTTTTTCACTTCCCCCCCCTTTTTCTGAACCACTTTTTTGTTGGTGGTGGTTTTTTCCCCCCGGTTGCATAAAGTACTCTTGAACTGCCAGTTAAGAATAAGTTTTATTCTAGACAACACCAGAAAATTTCTCCAAAACCAAGGCTCAGCTCATCCTTCACTATGCAGCCCCCAGGTATAAGGCAAAGCAAGGACATGAGCATGCTAACAATAGGCAGGCAGCTATGTTGGACCTGGCTGCTCTGGTCATGGAAAGAAGGCAGAAGGGATTGTAAGAGCAGCCTGACAGCTTTTGTGGTGGGAAGCATCCATAGAACAGTTTGTTGGAAGTGAATACCCTACAGGCAGTAATATCAAAGCTTAATTATTAAGTACAGTGGTAAGCCATGGCGATTTTGCAGGGGTTTCCTTCACCATTTACCCTATTGTCAGCATCAGTCACAAGAGTGACGCTGAAACAGTGGTCCAAAGAAGTCTGTGGTGCTGCACAGACCCAGACAAGCACATCCCTCTGATGAGTATGAGTGAGAGCAGTACCTGCAACATCAGCTTCTCTGCTTCCCTTAGATAAATCACTTAGTATTCCATCCTTGTCATGTTAATGTGGGATAAAACTTCCTTCATGTGTGGAACCCTGAACAAATAGCCTGGCAAATACTAGGTTTAAAGTAAACCAGAAATTTCAAATGGCCACTAGAGAATGAAAAGGCTTATAAGGGCCAGGCTGGCACAGCATGCTCTTTAATATAATCATACACCAACTTCCTCTGTTTATGCCACCACCAGACTCTTCCTTTCTCTACTTAGATCAATCCATAGGGTAATTATTTGCCATTTTCCTTGCAGGAAGCTTGCTGCTGCTAATCTGGTCTTTTTTGAGGAGTCCATTTTTGAGGCATATGGTGATTAAACTGTTTTTTTCTGCACAATCAGTCTGCCAGCTGCTCAGGCAGCCAGCAGGGCTTGAGTAGGAGACAAGCAGATATGTGAGATCAAGTCTCAGGGAGTGATAGGACTAGGGGGAATGGGATGAAGCTGGAGGTGGGGAGATTCAGGCTGGACATGAGGAGGAAGTTCTTCACCGTGAGGGTGGTGAAGGCCTGGAATGGGTTGTCCAGGGAGGTGGTTGAGGCCCCGTCCCTTGAGGTGTTTAAGCCCAGGCTGGATGAGGCTCTGTCCAGCCTGATCTAGGGTAGAGTGTCCCTGCCCATGGCAGGGGCGTTGGAACTAGATGATCCTTGTGGTCCCTTCCAACCCTAACTGAAACTATGAAACTATGAAACTAAGTCTCCTGCTCTAAAAAAATGTTTGGGACCATTCAACTTCTCCTTTGAATGACAAAGAGTAAAGTCAATAGCCTCACAAAGGAAGGAAACTGCTCTGGAAGAGTGAGAAATCCTAATAACCCTTTTTTTAAACAGAAATTATGGCTATCTGAGACATTCTGAACTGGACCTGTGTAAGGGATGTGTTTTATTCTGTTTGACTTTGTGGTAATGCTGCTGCTCCACAGTCTGAAAGACCTTGCATGGTCTAGGACAAAATTGTTCTCAATGAAAACCTCAAAGTAAAAGCACACTGCTGACTAGGCAGGATGACATGTCATCTTAAATTCTTGCAGACTACACTATTCCCACTGAGTTTTGTGGGGTTTTGTCCAATGATTTGTCTAAGAGACAAAATGTTAGGTTGTCTAGAGGTCACTTTCAGGTGCAATGGGACTTAGTTAGCTTGAATAAGGGCAATATTTTTAGCAGAGCCTAGAGGGCAAGAGGTAACATAAACTGAGAGTTTGTATCTATACCAGGTGCAAGGAAGACATTTTTTATGCTAAGGGTGGTGAGACACTGGCTCAGGTTGTACAGAGAGGTGGTAAGAGGCCCATCCTTGGAAACATTCCAGGTCAGACTGTTTGTGGCTCTGAACAACCTGTTCCTGCTCCCTGCAAGGGAGATTGGACTAGCTGACCTTTAGGGGTCCCTTCCAACCCAAAACATTCTAGAATTCTACTTGTATGATTCTATACTTAGGACTGAATTTTCTAACATTGTGAACAGCAAGCAGTCAACATCAGGACATCTGTTTGGAGTTAGACCAAGAACTCCCCTAGCACAGTTTCCTCTCTTCTCTAATGGCCAAGCCAGGAAAGACCTAAGGAAGAGTACAGGAATGAGGCGGTCACACAGGATCACCTTGTGACCTCCCTCCCTCTCAGCTCAAGAACTTCCTAAGCCAGAAACCATGTCTTGATGTTCAAGAGCATTGGGTAGATTTGTCTCTAGTTTCCCCAGTCACTTCTTGAAATCAGAAACATTGCCATCCTCCACCCGTTTTGCATCATGGAGTTTCACAGCTTAACTAGGCACAGAATTTGAACAGAGCTGTTTTACTTCCAGTGCTACATGAAATGAGTGAGAGCACCAGGACAGCCTTCCATTTCTCACCCTTTTGGCTTAAATACTATATAACAAATCATTAAATATCCTGGAAAGTCTAACTAGGTCTTTGATATTTAGCTTTTATCTTCTTCCCCTTTTCACTAAGTGGGCTAAAAAAAATCAGGATATCTGTGGTACAGACAATAGGGACACAGTGAAAATGAAGCCCAAACTCTTGGGATTTCATTCTACAGCTTTCTGCTCACTGTATGTCATTTGAATCACATCTTTGATGGGATAATATGGCACACAAGAAGGACAGGATTAATATTGAATAGGCAGAAATCACAACAAGCAGATTTGATAAAACATAAGTGTTTTATGGCTTAAAGACCATCCTGTAAAAACTTTTCTCTTTGCAACAGCATCATTATTTCATTAAAATAGGCAGTGGAAATATCTCTGACTCTTATGCCATTAAAATATATACATATACACACACATATATATATATATTTATATATGTAAACCCCACCATTGAAATAGAAGAAATCTGCTTTTAAGCAAAGAGCTGACACCACTAATCTCAGTGTCAAAGCTCTGACTGCATGGTGACAGTCTGTGAGTTTAGTAATGAAAATAAGGACAAGGGCAACAGAGATTCCTGCCTCAAATTTGATGGAGCAGAGCTGGGCTGAGGTCCTGTTGCTTTAAATGTTTTCTGTGGCTCACATTCACCTCCAGAAAAAGGATGGCTTTACTTGGAAATTTAAGGCATTGCACTTATGATTTCATGGTAGTGTTTTAAAAGCACATTACAGGTCTGAGGTGAGGTTGCTTTAACCAAAGCTTGCTTGTAAAGGTCCTTCAGTAGTTTCAGTGCAAAGTCTCTAAATTAATGCTGTTGACATGTGGCCTAGCTCTGATATTGTTTCTGGTCACTGAAAGTGTTATGTGACACTATATCCTGTGACAGTTGCTGTCTACAACTACCTGAAGGGAGGTTGTAGACAGCTGGGGGTTGGTCTCTTCTCCCAGGCAGCCACTACCAGAACAAGAGGACACAGTCTCAAGCTGTGCCAGGGGAAGTTTAGGAAGAAATTCTTCCCAGAAAGAGAGATTGGCCATTGGAATGTGCTGCCCAGGGAGGTGGTGGAGTCACCATCACTGAAGGTGTTTAAGAAGAGACTGGATGGGGTGCTTGGTGCCATGGTTTAGTTGATTAGATGATGTTGGGTGATAGGTTGGACTCAATGATCTCAAAGGTCTTTTCCCACCTGGTTAATTCTCTTCTCTTCTCTTCTCTTCTCTTCTCTTCTCTTCTTTCTCTTCTCTTCTCTTCTCTTCTCTTCTCTTCTCTTCTCTTCTCTTCTCTTCTCTTCTCTTCTCTTCTCTTCTTTCTCTTCTCTTCTCTTCTCTTCTCTTCTCTCTTCTCCCCCTCCCCCCTCTTTCCCTTCCCTTCCTTTTCCCTTCCCTTCCCTTTCCCTTCCCTTCCCTTCCCTTCCCTTCCCTTCCCTTCCCTTCCCTTCCCTTCCCTTCCCTTCCCTTCCCCCTTCCCTTCCTTCCCTTCCCTTCCCTTCCCTTCCCTTCCCTTCCCTTCCCTTCCCTTCCCTTCCCTTCCCTTCCCTTCCCTTCCCTTCCCTTCCCTTCCCTTCCCTTCCCTTCCCTTCCCTTCCCTTCCCTTCCCTTCCCTTCCCTTCCCTTCCCTTCCCTTCCCTTCCCTTCTCCTCTATTCTATTCTAAAGTTATGTCATCCCTTGAGATTGAATTATTGTTTTTTATTTGCCATTAATATTTCCTTCCTCAAATGGAAATGCAGAGCTAGATGAGCATGTCTTGCTATGTCTTTTGACACAATTCAAAATCCTCCACAAATTTCAGACTTATTTTATGGATATTCACTTGTAATGTAATTTACAAGAGATTATGAAGTTGAGGAAACCACTTTTTGTGGTTTTAAGGTGTTTAGGCAAACCAATTCAGCTTACAGTTAAAGAGGTTTTCTCAGAATCATAGAATTGCCTGGTGGTTGAAAACCTTAAGATCATTGAGACCAACCATAACCTGACATCTCCCTGAACACAACTGCTAGTCCATTTCCCTAAGCTCCTCATCCAAATGTCTTTTAAACACCTTCAGGGAACATAAAGATAGCAAATATCTTTGCCATTGGATCTTTGTTCCTCTGATGTTCTCACTTCTGATCCCTCACAGAGGAGCAAGTGTATGCGCTTGGCTTATGTCTTTAGTCTCTCTTAGCATCAAAAATGTTTCACTACCTTTTCTTTTGCTCTGCACACCATCTCCAGTTAGTCCCTCCTTACATGCACAGCAACATCTTGGGTTAAACAAAAATTGGACATAAAGTGGGATTGTTTCCATACTGCAGGGAAAGCAAGCCAAACAAAACCCCACTTGAGCAGCAGTTACTTTTTTGCCCCAGGTGAGAGCTCCGGAGTTCAGCGAATCACAGCCTGGGATCTCACGGCAGCAGAATCGCTGCTTGTGCTGCTGAGCCTGCAAAGGCAACTTATCCCCTGTACACGCAGGTGGTAGAGCCTTTATTCTCTTAAAAACAACAGCTGCCTTGCAGACATCAAGAAGAAAAATCCAACTGGTGGGCTGAGTCCTGACATTTCACTTCTGTCTGTAGCATGGCATTAAATACAGCTCCCTGAGCTCTCACATAGCCAGAGGAATGTTCTTTTGAGGTCCAGAGAAAGTTTTCCGTTTTAGCTCATCTCTTTGGGTTTTTTGGGTGCTTTTGTTGTTGTGGTGGTGGTTTGGGCTTGGGTTTTTTTTTGGCTTGTTTTGTTTTGGTTTTGTTTGGTTTGGTTTGTGGGGTTTTTCTTCTGGAAAATAAAGAAGTAAAATGAAATGGCATAAAGTTTAGGAGCTATGGAACTGAAATCTGAGTCCTTTTGTTGAGATGTGCCCTCATGGTGTTGATCACGTTTTCAAGCACATCTTTCTGCTCCTTGGAGTATCTCTGAACCTCTCTGAAATTCACTGAAGGGGCACTAGGACAGGTGCAATTGTCAGGGACACTTAGTCTTACCTTTTGACTGCCCTAGGTGTAATATCTTCATTCAACCTAAGATCATCTGTCTGGTTTGGTCCAGGATTAGATGCCTTATGCTCTGTCTCTTAGTGAAGTGGGCACTGAACTAAGCACCTCCCTTAGGAAAACATCTGCCCTAGGTTTGATATAGTCACCAATCAATGAGGACTACTCAACCTATTAAGGCACAGAGCCTTCCAGGCTGTTTGTATCAAACATTAGCTAAATGAGGAATTTCTGGTGCCTGTGCTCCAGTGTCCCAGTCTGGGATCTGGGATGGATAGAACAAGGAGGACAATACTAAAAGTTGCACACTTTAATAGAGATTTCACTGAACTTTTATTTTGTGTGTTTACAAATATCATGAATAAAAAAATGCATTGAATCCCACACTGAAGTCACACACCAGTATTAAAATGCACCTTTTTTGTTTGCTTCTAGCTACCTCAGAGAACCCTCATGAACACAGTAAGTATCAGCTTGAGAGTGAATATTGTTACTTTGGCTTTTAGGAGGAAGGTATTTCTTTTCTGTCTTCAGTGTTTTAGCAGCTTCAGGTGGGGTTCATCAACACAAGCTCACAGGAACCTTTGTCTTGGGAGGCTGGGGCTCAGGGGTTCTTTCTGTGATGCAGGAGCAGATCTGTTTCACAGGTTCCACTTTGCCTGGAAGACATTTTACAGTGTGAGCTAAGGTAAGACCCAAACCAAACAACTCAGGGAGGACACAGATGAAGAGATGGGCTTGTGCAGTTCTCTGACCAGGGCTCTGATCCAAGCAATAGATTAATAGATAATAGATTAATCTCTTAGTATGCTGCACTACAGAGACATAGCCTTTAGAAATCAGAATGAAAAACACGTTTACCATTCCTCTGAAATGCTCTACCCTTCTTTTCCTGTCTCATAATGCTGGGGTTTGGATATCCCACTGTTTTAAAATAGCACAAAATTGCATACAGCTCACATTTTAATACAGTATAGTATTTATTACTGCTCCTGCTGTACAGTATATCTCTGGCATCCAGGCTAGCAGAGAACTGTGGAAAGCTTTTTCTTTAATGCAATCTACTGAACTCTTATTTGCTGTTCTACAGGAGACAACCCCAATTCTGTGGTAACAAAATACCTTCCTGAGCTCTAGATTAAATATCAAGGAGCATTATGGAAGACAGGAGATAGCTATCAAATGTAGAACTAGAAGAATGTAATCATTTTAGAGATTTTGTGATGAATTTGGGACATGGTTTAGTTTACTGGGGGGGTGGTGGAGGATTGATGACTGAACTTGATGATCTTAGAGTTATTTTCCAACCTTAATGACTCTATTCTATGATTTGATTCTGTGCTTCTGTGTTTCTGAGAAACAGAGAATGAATTTTTTTGTGATTTCTTAGACCACATTAAAAAGTAAAACATTTTCTTTATTGTTTAGGGGAAAAACTAGTTAAAATTCCTCAAGAAAGACATTGGTTTGTTTTTTTTTCCTCAAGTCTAGTGTGACTGTGCAATGCCAACTCAGCTTATAAAATATTAGTGAGAGTCTTTTCCTCTGAAAGGAGGTTGTGGTGAGGTTGGTTGGTTCTCTTCTCCCAAGTGACAGGACAAGTTCTGAAGTTGCACCAGGGAAGGTTTAGACTGGATAGTAGGAAAAAGTTCTTTACTGAAAGGGTGGTCAGGCATTGCAAGAGGCTGCTCAGGGAAGTGGTGGGATCAACATCCTTGGAGGTGTTCAAAAACCACGTAGACATGGTGTTTGGGACATGGTTTAGGTGCCTTGATGATCCTAGAGGCCTTTGCTAAACCTTAATAATCCTGTCCTGTGATTTAAAATGTGAACACTAAAAACTCTTCTAATGTAGGTGTTCTTCTTGTTTGCAGAGCATGAACATATTAAACACGGCAAAGCTGTCTCTCAGACTAAGCCAGGTAGGTTTTGTAACTTAATTTCCAGTTACTCCAGGCTCCACTCCATAAGAATATGTGTGGTTTGCAATAGCTGGAGACAGCCTTGAGCTAGGCACACTATTTTTTTGCTTTGTGTCAGTGGCTTCTCCAGGATATGGTAGAGGAACCAAAATAAGGGTGAGAGAGAAGAGAAGAGGAGCCTCAGGGGAGACCTGAAGGGTGGTTGTAGCCAGGTGGGGGTTGGTCTCTTCTCCCAGGCAACCAGCACCAGAACAAGAGGACACAGTCTCAAGCTGTGCCAGGGGAAGTTTAGGCTGGAGGTGAGGAGAAAGTTCTTCCCAGAGAGAGTAATTTGCTGCCCAGGCAGGTGGTGGAGTCACCATGCTTGGAGGGATTGGACGTGGCACTTGGTGCCATGGTTTAGTCATGAGGTCTGTGGTGACAGGTTGGACTTGATGATCTTTGAGCTCTCTTCCAATCTTGGTGATTCTGTGGCATTTAACCAAAAGGATTGAGCTTTAACAGAGCTTCCTCTAGTTGAGTACAATATACTCCAAACCCAAACTCTTGGAATTCAAATGTCTGAAGGAAAAAGAAAGAAAACAACAAAAAAAAAAGGAAAAGAGGAAAAATTAAAGGCTTGCTAAATTTTCCTTAGCATAAAAGATCTATTCTCAGGTGATTAATGGTTGCTTTAAGAGCTGTTTTGAGTTTTAGTTGATGACTGCAAGTATTAATCTGCAAGCACTGGTAGTAATAATTCTGCCTGCTGTGTGCCAATGAGTACTCTTGAGTTAAAAAAACTGAACTATTCTTTGCGAAGCAGTGGTCTCCTTTTTCACCTTGATTCAGAGCAGCTTCCAAGTATTATTCCTATGCCTCTTGTCATCACACTTCGAAGTATCACATGAGCAAGAAACTAATGAATTTCATGAAATATATTGAACCAGTAGGGAAATCTTTAAATTAAAGAGTGGTTTGTGTACATGTCTAAGAGCAAGTGAAGCAAGAGCATTCCTTCCTGATGTATTTCCTCTGAAGCTGCCTGCAGTACACAGAGAAATGTCTACGGCTTTGCATTTCACCATTTCAAATTAGATTCATCAAGAAAGCAAACAAAACAAAACATTAATGCTGCAAAAACTGGGGCTCAGCAGAGGAATCAAATTCTCTCCAGTGAAATACTTCAGAACTTCAAACTTTGAGTTTATTCAATATGAAGGCAAAGTCAGAATTTTTCTGAGATCTTCACAAAATAAACCAAAAACTCAACCAAAACAAAAAAACCCAAACCATTTTGGACAATTTTGTAGCATTATGAGGGCATCAAATATTTTTTTTCCCCCCCAGACTCCTCATGATATAGTTAACAAAAAGTATGTGAGAAATTGGAAATATTACCTCTCCTCTTGCCTAACTGTGATGCATCATCTCAGCACTGGTTAGGCCACACCTTAAGTCCTGTGTCCAGTTCTGGGCCCATCAGTTTAGGAAAGATGTTGAGTTGCTGGAAGGTGTCCAGAGAAGGGCAACAAAGCTGGGGAGGGGTTTGGAGCACAGCCCTGTGAGGAGAGGCTGAGGGGTTGCTTAGCCTGGAGAAGAGGAGGCTCAGAGGAGACCTTTCTGCTCTCTACAACAACCTGAAGGGACGTTGTAGCCAGGTGGGGATTGGTCTCTTTTCCCAGGCAACCAGCACCAGAACAAGTTTATCTCAACAAGTTGCCTCTTCAAGCTGCTGGTTGTGTTATAAAAACACTTCTAGCTTCACAGCCAGCCATGAAACGAAGATGAGATTTTGTTTCATTTGCTGCTTCCCTAAGAAGCTGACGATAACAATAGCTGAGCAAGTGGGGAGCAAGCCTAAACTTCATACAAGTGAAAAGGAATTAAATCACCACCTACCAGATGACAAGTGAAAAGCATAGCAATGAGGGGCTATGTTTTATTTCCAAAAGAAGAGAAAAGATCAGTAACTGTGCAGCTTTATCCCTCCCTGTGCAGCATTTCCCCCCTTCAGTACTGATTTTATTCCAGAAACAAACCACAAGAAGCCCAGACCAGCCAAACTCCAAAGCACAACTGCTGCATGTTTCTTGTCCCTGCTTGCACCGTAGCTTTGCTGGGTGCTTCTTGTTACGAATGTGAAACCTGGACTGCAGCAATGAGGATGTTTCTTCATCTATTGACATATGATGAATGTCTTCTTAGACCTCTTTGGCCAGTGTATATCTCTGGGAATCTGAGAGCCAAGTTTAAAGGAAATCAGCACAGAGGAGAAGAAAAATGTGTTCTCTGTCCTCAGGTGTCCTCTGGAAGTTGCATGCTAAATTCAAAGGAAATGCCATGTATGCCAAGATGACAGCCTGCACTTCTAAATACTCTCCCCATATTTAGAGTGCAGGTTAGGATTCACCATCCAAACGTAGACATTTGGGTTCCAGAGAAATAGCTCCCACTTAAGAGCAGCAGTTCCTGAGGTTGACTGAGAACATATAGGCACGGTGATGGCTCAGCCAGGGATGTGATAACCCACAGGCAGTTCTGGCCACCCCTCCCTTTCCCAATACTTCCATCCATCTTCTCATTTCAAAACAAGTTTGACTGCCAGGCTGGAAACACTGCTCAGATTCAGGTGCCCAGCAGCTCAGTGCATGCACAGACAGACTACCCAGGAGGGCACCTAGCCAGCTATTCTTCAGATTAATTCAATGACTTCAGGGGAGTGGACATCCCTGCCTGACCTGACTGCCACTCAACCATTGTTAGCTTCAACCTAATGCCTCACAGAGGTCTAGGGGAAAAAGGAGGGGGCCAAAGGCATGTGGCTGTAAAGTGATGGAAGCAGTTTACAGCCTGGATGTGTCTTAAACGTATTTAAAATGAAAAGTTGTGATGTATGTAAATGTTGAAAGGTAGAGGTTAAAAGAGGTTTCATTTCAGTTGTGGAAGAAGTGAGAAAATAAGAACAGAGCTATGAGATATAAAGTTAAAGTCAACCAAATTGGGCAGAGTAAAGAACTGAAAATCAACATCCCAGTTCCCACCTGACTGGGCCCCTGGGTCGTTAGGACAAACCCCACCTGAAAGATTAATCCCACCTGTGCCTCTGCCTGGAGCTTTATCTACCAGCAGGCTTAGAGGAGAGGCAGCTGAGCTCTGGTGGCTGATGTCAGCGTGGGTGTGTGTCATCTGAGAACTGTGCTGAGCAAAGCCACAGGCAGCTCAAGAGCACGTGAACTCTGGCAGCTTTTCTCATGAGGTTAGCAGAAGCTCAAGACTGCTCTCAGGTTTCGTGACGGATATCTGAGTGGGTCTAGGTAAGCTTGTCCGGTAGCAGGCTGTAGGAACTGGCATTCAGGCTGGCACTGGCCCTTGTGGATGTGCCTTGGCAACCTAGAATGTGCTTGGTGGGGGGGGTCTCTGTACCTTTCACATCTTCAGAGTAGAGTCACACACGGATATGCCCATGTGTATTTGTGGTCAAGCACTGTAGGAGCAGAATTTCAGGGTGGTGTGGAATACCCAACTGATGAACTTAGGCGCCTAGGAAGGCGATGTTCACAAAGTAGTTGCCACTATATTATTAGAGGACGGCTTCCACCTGAGTGCCTGCCTGACAGACACTGCCAGGTATGGGGCTGGTTTCTGGTGGCTGTGACATTAGGCTCAGTAATTTACTTTTGCCATGGAGTGTGATCTCACCATGCAGTCAGAGCTCATAATGCAGGCGTGCTGTGCTATAGTGCTCCAATGGGGAAATGACGCTAACCCCATGCATTTATTCTGTCCCTGTGAGCCATGAATATAACATCAGGTAAGGAAATCTTTCACCAGCTCTGTGCACCCATGCTAACACAGTGTGAATTTCTAATTTTAATCTTGCTTTCACGATCCAGAGGAGAAAATAAAACAACAAAAGACAACTCCCACTGAGAAGTCAGGTAGGAACGAGTCATTTCCTCCTGATTTTGGGGAGGGGTGTGGGGAAAGGGTATGTTAAACTCTATTCAGTGCTCATCTAACGTAGCACATTTGCCTTGAAGTCATTTCTTTTAACATTCTTTTGAACTGTGGCTTATAGCACTGCCTCAGAGCAAGTCCAGCAGGGTGGCAATTGCAGGTACTGCTCTGAGAACAGCCTTTCCAGTGACAAAGCCAGGTCAAGACATATCAGCTCTCGGGCTGCTTGTTCCAGCCTGTCTGCCAGAGCTGGCCTAATGCAATGGGGTGTAGCTGTAAATCAAATGTCTGAAACCATCCCAAATAGCCTTGTAAGGAATTGCTGTTCGTTCGCTGTTTTGTGTTTGTGTTTTTAACCTTAGATCTTTTGAGCAGCTGGATTTACAGCACAGAGACCAGTGCCCAAGCAGGGAGGGTGAATCACTAGCTCAGCTGGGAGAATGGATGGGTCTAAAACTGGCTTTCACAAGAGGAAAATGTGTTTGGAAAGAAACTCTTATGCCTTTGAGTCTATGATTCAGACCCTGTAGATTTTTGCAATAACAGTGGTGACAGGGGAAACAAAATCCAAGCAATACTGACTGTGATACAGGCCCTGAAGAGTTACCCAAGGAACTAGAATATGCTCATCATCATTTACAGTCCACAAAAAGCTGTTGGAAAGAGTTTTCCAGATATCAGCTTCCTGATTTCTACTGGAGGTAGCCTTGATCCAAACATAAAATGAGACCTTGTCAGATCTTGGACAGTGGTAACAGCAACAGGTTTTAATTCGATGTGATGATGTTGAATAGTTCCAGTTTTCATTTTAACCTGAATGTTGCTGGTTACTGTGTCATTTCTAGTCTTGTTTATATGTATCTTCTCTGATTGTGAGCATCCATGGAATGTGTGGGTTTATAGAGCTTTCTGTAAGAGCTACAGTGATAATTTATCATTTCAGAATGAAGTGATATTTTAAGTGCTCTCTTTATCCAATATTGTTTTGACAGTTTTCATCTACCCATAAGCTGCACTTTGGCCACAACAACCCCATGCAGAGCTACAGGCTGGGGTCAGAGTGGCTGGAGAACAGCCAGGCAGAAAGGGACCTGGGGGTACTGATTGACAGCAGCTGAACATGAGCCAGCAGTGTGCCCAGGTGGCCAAGAAGACCAGTGGCATCCTGGCCTGCATCAGGAACAGTGTGGCCAGCAGGAGCAGGGAAGTCATTCTGCCCCTGTACTCAGCACTGGTTACCCCACACCTTGAGTCCTGTGTCCAGTTCTGGGCCCCTCAATTTAAGAACAACATTGAGACACTTGAACATGTCCAGAAAAGGGCAACAAAGCTGGGGAGAGGCCTTGAGCACAAGCTCTATGAGGAGAGGCTGAGGGAGCTGGGGTGTTTAGCCTGGAGAAGAGGAGGCTCAGGTGACACCTTATTGCAGTTTACAGCTATCAGAAGGGAGGCTGTAGCTGGGAGGGCTTAGTCTCTTGTCCCAGGCAACCAGCACCAGAACAAGAGGACACAGTCTCAAGCTGCACCAGGGGAAGTTTAGGCTGGAGGTAAGGAGAAAGTTCTTCACTGAGAGAGTTGTCAGCCATTGGAATGTGCTGCCCAGGGAGGTGGTGGAGTCCCCATCCCTGGAGGTGTTCAAGGGGGGATTGGCCGTGGCACTTGGTGCCATGGTTTAGTAGTCATGAGGTGTTGGGTGACAGGTTGGGCTTGATGATCTTTGAGGTCTTTTCCAACCTTATTGATTCTATGATTCTATGAAACTACTCTAGCTTGTCTAAAACTATATAAATTATCTTTCTGTTAATACAGTTGGAGAAATTACTGCAGAATACTTCAGTGTATTTCTGCCTTGAACCTTTAATGAGTTAGCAATTAGTGATAGGTAAAGAAGTCTGGAAGAAATTACCTCTTTGGATTTCCAGGATTATCACAAGTTCACAATTCTATTTTCAGAGTTAAGTAAGTGTTACTCTTAGCTTGTGGACAGAATCAGAAGGTTCAAACTGAGGTTTAGCAGAGGTTGGAAAGAAAATTGCCAGGAATATCATGACTTCACTTTTTTGTATGAGTTGTTAGAGTCATGGGCTTGCCAAGTCTTTCTCCTCTTTGTTGAACCAAACTGAAAATGCAGGACTTCAGCTTGGCCAACATAACAAAATCCACTCCAGAAATGATGAGTAGGTTTTCAGATCAATAGCTTGAAACAGGCAGCTTCAAAGTCAGCACATCTTTCTTCAAAAGCTACTTTTTATAATAACATGGATTAGACCCTAGAAATGACTGGAGCTTTCCCAACTGAAAGTGTAGACCAGTGTGTTCTCCATATTGCAAATCACTTGACTCCTATCCAAATGTTTCAATATTCTGTTGACTGCTCTGGATCTACTTCTGATTTACACTGTTAGACAGGAAGAAAGGGTCTTGAACTGTATAAATTTGTTGCTGAGGTGATGAGATGGAACGTGTCCAGAGAAGGGCAACAAAGCTGGTGAGGGGTTTGGAGCACAAGCCCTGTGAGGAGAGGCTGAGGGAGCTGGGGTTGCTTAGCCTGGAGAAGAGGAGGCTCAGAGGAGACCTTCGTGCTCTCTACAACTACCTGAAGGGAGGTTGTAGCCTGGTGGGGGTTGGTCTCTTCTCCTGGGTGGCCAGCACCAGAACAAGAGGACACAGTCTCAAACTGCACCAGGGAAGGTTTAGGCTGGATGTTAGGAAGAAGTTCTTCATAGAAAGAGAGACTGGCCACTGGAATGTGCTGCCCAAGGAGGTGGTGGAGTCACCATCACTGGAGGTGTTTAGGGAGAGATTGGATGGGGTGCTTGGTGCCATGGTTTAATTGATTAGAGAGTGTCGGATGATAGGTTGGACTCAATGATCTCGAAGGTCTCTTCCAATCTTGTCAGGTCTGGTCTATTCTATTCCTTCAGCAGGAGCTGATAGCTACTGGGAGCTGCAAAGGTCTAAACAAGTTAGAGCAAACCCTCATTTTAGGGGCCTGAAAGCTGTGCACCTTCACATGAATGGGGGAAGCTAAGAGCAAGTGAAAACTGACTGCCATATAAACATATTTGAATGGTAGAGAGAAAAGTATAATCTCTTTATATCTAAATAACATAATTTACCTTATTTTTTTCTCCAGCAGTCCAGGCAAAGCCAGCAAGTATGTGGTACCTTGACCAGAAAATTCCTGTAGAATAGCTGGATGTGTGTGGCTGTTTTGCCTTTAATACATGGAAGCACTCCCTTAGGAATTTCTAGTTCTGCTTGCATGAGAGTGTCTTTATCACCATGCATTCCACTACTTGCCTTTAACATACTGCCTTGTCCTTGCTGTTTAAATGCCCATTTTTACATAACCAGTTGCCTCAGTGCAGGAGTCAACTCACTCTATGCTTCCCAGAGCCCAAGTCTCAGCAAGCAAAAAATAATACAGGAGCGACAAGGTCTTCTGAAAATCACTGCTTAAAATTAGCTGGGTTGAATAAATATTCCTGATCGATTTCAAATTGGAAAAAAAGAAAGACATCAGCACATTTTCTCCCTCATCACATGGATTTTTAGTATAACTGTGTCTAGAAATCTTTCTCAGTCAAAAAGGTCTGAAGAAGAGTCTACACGTTACCTTCCCATGCAGCCTGCTTGTCAACTTTCTGTGTATTTCATACCTTCAGCATGGAAGATAGTCAGTTTAGTCTCCAAATATTGCCCCACTGGAAAAAAAGGCCCAGATATGGGGGAGATATCACTATTCACTGCCACAAGCTTCAGTTCACACCCTGTAAAACTGTTTCCCATTTGAAATTCCCTATCATGCCTTCATCTTGCCGTTTCCTGGCATGTCTCTTCAGCTGACATCATGCTTGCTAGGAGTTCAGTTATTTATCTAAGTAGCCAAAAGGCTGAGACATTCTCCTTTTCTCCAGGTCTGCTCACATTTTCAACATTTTCCACTTTATCAGCCCACCTTTGCGTCCTTGTTGCTCAGAAAGAAGCTGATGCACAGCTTCTCAGCTGTAGGAAACATCACCTGGAAGGAAAGGCAGAAGAGGTGTCCATTGGTTTTCCCCAGCTCTAAAATGTGTCGTGGCCCCTGTTTGCATGCATTTGGCATAGCTGTTACTATGCAGTGAGATCTGGGGGCTGGAGGGGGGGGATGTGTTTCAATTCCTTTTAAGCAGGTGTGAGTCTTGTATAAATTTGGTTATACAACAAATCTTCTTTATCTTTTCCATTTCCAGCAACCAAGCAGAAATTATCTTCTTTTCTTTTTTTTCCAGTAGTAATTATGAAATAGAAAAGAGAGCAGGGGGAAAACCAAATGCATTGCCTACCAAGCAGTGCTAGTTCTCCAATTTTCCAGAGTTAGCTATCATTTATTGATATGGAATTAGATGCATTTGAAGCCTTGGGAATTCAGCCCATGTCTGAATCAACCATGTAAAGGTTGAGTGAGTGGTTGCTGAGTTGGCTCTGTGCTCTTCTTTTGAACATCAAGAATGGAAAACAGATTCAAATTGCATTTAAGAAATTAAGGGGAAGCCCCCATTAAGTGAATTCTTATTTAAGATAGATGCTTAACTCTTAGTAACATTAATAGTAGCTGCATGCATGGAGCTATGTGCAGTGCTACTGAACTTCATTATTTTGTGGCAGCTCCTCCACTGTTAATAACTAGTTGTGTGCCTTTTTTTTGCTAACAGCATGTAGCAAGAGAAAAATTAAGGTTTATTTGGGCATTCCTGAAAAACATACATGCAGTCCTTGTTAGTTAAAACCAAAAATGAATGAGATTCATAAATTAAAGACTTACAAAATACATAGAAACTTTATGGCCATTTTGTTGTTTGTTTTCTCTAGAGCACGAAAGAGTCAAGCATGCAAAAGAGGTTCCACCTACAAAGCCAGGTGAGCACTCCTGCATTTCATGCAACCATTGCTTTTGAAACTGCTCTTTAAAGAAACTGAAAAATAGAATTGCATGTGACAAATGCCAAAAATGGTGGCTTCCAGATCTGTTTTGCTGTGGAGAACAGGCCTTGATGGGTCATACCCAAGCTAAGGTAGCACAGCACATATTTGCAGTGCCAGCTGTCATTTTCTGAAGATGCAGTTGTCAAAGGTCAAACTTCTGCTCCTGGAATTCCACCAACATCGAAGAAGTTGTGCCAGGAAAGAATTTGAACCACTTTCTGAAGGTGCTTGGTTTGAATGGCTTTATTTTGCTAATTATTTCTTGGTATCTGCCATTTTGGGGGGGGCAGTTTCCCTGCATAAGTCAACTTCTCTGTACCAGCGGTAGTTTCATTTTCAACCTTAGCAGATATTATACAATATGCTATTGGGGTCATGATGTGACACTATCCATCTTCTGTGATGACTCTACACATCACAACTTCTATCCAGCTTCACTTGTGCAAGATAGGATTAAATTGCTGCAGCTGTAGGGAACAGCACTCTCCTGTGTCGCTGTGAAGCGATCCCCAAGGGTTTGCAAAGCGTCTTCTCCATGCTCCTCTGTGAAAGGAAACACGAGTTAAAATACTTAGCGTTAGTCATCTTTAACTCAGCAATAATCAGGTGTAGATGAGAACATCTTTATTATCACCCATCTCTAGGTTGTTATTAACTGCTGTGAAATTGCTGCAAGTTCTGGTTTGATATGCAGCAAATACACAGAACAAATAAAGCCACTCTCCACCCTGTCAGTATTAGGCTGCACCTGACTGTTCTGACCATCTTCCTTTCCTCTTTTTCCTTCCCAGACAAACTGAAAAACACTGCAAGTACGTGCCATGTCTTGCTTCCTACAGACCATAAACCACCTTTCCAGCTGCATGTTGCCTCATTTTGCCTTTTTGCAATTTAGTCATGCTTAGCTGAAGCTATTTTCTTGCTTCTGCTCTGGCTATGCTTGTCCTCCTCCTGCTCAGCAGTAACAGCTGAACACAGCAAAACCCAAGCCCATTTATAATTCAATATTGGGAAGCTGCAACATTCCAACTCTGTTTGCAATTCCTACTTTTTATGAAAAGCAAATTATGCTGGCAGCATAACTGATGCTCTGGTGATTTTCTTTGGGGGGTGAGAGTAGGCAAATGATTTATCTTTGCAGCAATACATTGCTTATTAAAACTTACAAAGTGGCATGTGGCATAACTGCATTGGACAACCTTTTCATCACTTCTTTTACCATTTGGAAATTACTTGTTTCAGTAATTCATGGGGGATGTTCTTGGTCTTGTTTCAACACACCTCTTTTTCCACACACCCCCCTGCTTGAATATAAAGCTAAATTAAATTAAGGAAGAGAAAGGAGTATTTTGATTTTTTTTTTTTTAGGTGAGTTTTAAGGAGGATTCAGAGGGAATTTCTTATGTAAGAGAGACTTCCACTGAGGTGACTCAATAAAGCCTTTGCTGAGGTCAGTATGACTTCTGGAGAAAGACTGGGATTTATGCTTCTCAGAATAGAATAGAATTAACCACCCTTCAGGTAGCTGTAGACACATGGATTCATTTTACAGAAGTGCTAGACTTGAACTCTAAAATCAGCATTTTGTGTCCATGTCTGCATCTCATGTTAAGTGACCCAACAGCTGGGGTCATGCTGCGGCAAGAATATTGTACACCTGGTTGAGAAACATAGGATAGGATAGACCAGACCAGACCAGACCAGACCAGGTTGCAAAAGACCTTTGAGATCGAGTCCAACCTGTCACCCAACACCATCTAATCAACTAAACCATGGCACCAAGCACTCCATCCAGTCTCTTCCTAAACACCTCCAGTGATGGTGACTCCACCACCTCTCTGGGCAGCCCATTCTAATGGCCAGTCACTCTTTCTGTGAAGAACTTCTTCCTAACATCCAGCCTGTTATTTTTGTAGCAAGTCATTGCATTTACATAGTGCAAGTCCTGATCAGACAATGATCAGGACAGTGTTTACATTAAATGCTTTGAATTGTGAAAATGGTGCTGAATGGACCTTCACAGATGAATTAGCTGGAGCCTTTTTTCACAGTACTTCTGTTTCCTTTCCTGTACTGTCTGGCACATCAAGACCAAACCACATATTATTCTGATGCAAAGTAAACCCTAAAGAGTATCCAAAGCCAAGGTCAAGGCCCATGAAACACAGACCTCTTCCTTCTCCAGGTCAGAAGCTGGCAACAAGGCAAGGCAAACTCATTCCATTAAGCTTCCTAAATTAGTTTCCTGTATTAGGTGCTTGATGTTAGACAAGCTGAATACCCACTTTAAATACCTGTCAGAAGACACAGTGCTAGTCTGAACCCCAGCTCCAAAGGGAAAGGGGGAACATGAAGCATCTGAAGTGTGCCAGTACTGAAGGATCTCCTGCAATCTTGAATTGTAGTGTGGAGTTTTGCAGTGATCATTGCAAAACTATTGCTTTCTCTGAATTTATTGGTGGGTTTATTTCCATTTTTGCCAGCTTTTAAAGCATTTTTTCCTCTTTTTGATTCCCTTCTTTGTATTTTTTTCAGTCTTGTATTCACTGGATTTGTTCACTGACATTTTCTGTCTTCTGCACTGATTTACCTGAGACTCTCACTGATGGCACTCCCTACTATTATTTATCAGAGATTTAAGTGATTCATTCCTCATGCTTTCCCCAGTGAGGATGATTTTTGACCTAAAATCACTGTCTACAAAGGTTTTGTATCAAGCTATATTAACCTGGCATATTGTGAACATAAAGACCACCAAAGTATTTTCCCCTGACCTTCACCAGAAGAATGTTTGTTCCACATTCTTGAGCTTATATCCTGCTGCTTGAAATAATTATAAAGGTTAGCAATGGCTCTAGAAACAGAAGAGTAATAAGCAAACCAGCAGACCTATGATCATATCTCTTTACACTGCTTGTTTTGAGCTAACCATCCTTGAATACATCTAGTTCAAGACTGGAAGCACCAGAGCTACCTATTTTCAATTGTTTTTTATCTTCTCATAGAAGAACTCTTAGTTGGATCACTACCTTCTTTCTTTCTAGAGCTGTCTGTAGCTTCTCTTCATAGATGGGATAGGCTGGATGTTAGGAAGAAGTTCTTCATAGAAAGAGTGATTGGCCAACAGAATGTGCTGCCCAGGGAGGTGGTGGAGTCACCATCACTGGAGGTGTTTAGGAAGAGACTTGATGGGGTGCTTGGTGCCATGGTTTAGTTGATTAGATAGTGTTGGATGATAGGTTGGACTCGATGATCTCAAAGGTCTTTTCCAACCTGGTTTAGTCTAGTCTAGTCCAATCTAGTCTAATGTTTCTCAGCCAGGTGTGCAATATTCTTGCCACAGCATGACCATAGCTATTGTGTTACTCGTTATGAGATGCAGACCGGGACACAAAATGCTGATTTTAGAGTTCAAGTCTAGCAGTTCTGTAAAACGAACCTATGTGTCTACAATTACCTGAAGGGTGGCTGTAGCCAGGAGGGGTTACTCTCTTCTCTGAGGCAGCCAGCATCAGATCAAGAGGACACAGTCTCAAGCTGCACCAGGGGAAGTTTATGCTCAGGGTGAGGAGAAAGTTCTTCACTGAGAGAGTTGTTAGCCATTGCAATGGGCTGCCCAGGGAGGTGGTGGAGTCACCATCCCTGGAGATGTTCAAGAGGGGATTGGACATGGCACTTGGTACCATGGTTAAGTAGTCATGAGGTCTGTGGTGACAGGTTGGACTTGATGATCTTTGAGGTCTCTTCCAACCTTATTGATTCTATGACTTGTCCTTGGCCATATTTATTCACATTGTAACCTGTGCAGTCTTCCTGTAGCAGTAAAGGGGGTCTGAATCAGTGGAGAGGTTGTCATTAACAGAATGCCAGATTATAAACAGAAATACAAGATTGAGTTTGAAAAGTCCCCAAATTAACAACAAACCCTTTTGTGTAGTAAACTGCCAAGTGAATTACAATGCAATTATGAAAGCAATTAGTAAACTTTGTTAGTTTTTGCTATTTCTGGTTTAGCATTCAGAGGAGTCTTTGACAGCAACTCATCCTATGTCAGATCTGAACATGGAATGAAACATGGAATGGACTCTGTGTACTAACCAAAGAGACTCAAATTGTGAGAGGTTACCTTGAGCAGAGCACAAAAGTGGCAGCTTATCTTACTTACATGCCAAACAGCATTCTGGCAATCAAGAGGAAGAATACAGAGGCTGGTACTTCAAGAAAAAATTGAGCACTGGCCCAATAGGGATAATGGGCCAATGGGATAATGAAAATCCCATGATAGGGGTGAAATACTTCCCAAAGCCCTCAGAGTAAGTGCAAATGTATTGATTCACTGAGAGGAGAAAATGACCCTCGTGTTACATACAGCAGAGCACCAAACTAACTACTCCTGAGGTCAACAGTCTTCCAGTACTTCACTAAGGGAATCAATCATCAGTCCTAAATCAGGATATATGCATATAACTGGGCTGGTGCAGGTGCCTCAGGCAGACAGGCTGAGGGAGCTGGGGTTGCTAAGCCTGGAGAAGAGGAGGCTCAGGGGAGACCTTATTGCTGTCTACAACTACCTGAAGGGAGGTTGCAGACAGGTGGGGGTTGGTCTCTTCTCCCAGGCAACCAGCACCAGAAGAAGAAGACACAGTCTCAAGCTGAGCCAGGGGAGGTTTAGACTGGATGTTAGGAAGAGGTTCTTCATAGAGAGAGGGATTGCCCATTGGAATGTGCTGCTTGGGGAGGTGGTGGAGTCGCCATCACTGGAGGTGTTTAGGAAGAGACTGGATGGGGTGCTTGGTGCCATGGTTTAGTTGATTAGATGGTGTTGGATGATAGGTTGGATGTGATGAAGGTCTCTTCTAACCTGGTCTATTCCTATTCTACTCCTGGTCTATTCTTATTCTTTTCCTATTCTATTCCTATTCTATTCCATCCCCCAGTCACAGAGTGAGAGTATAATCTCCTTTCCTAAATTTACTGTCTCAGATTAATCTCCTTTTATTTGTTTCTTCTGAAAATGAGAAGTATTATTCTGTGGGTCATGATGCAGTAGTTTAGTATCAACAATGAGCAGGTTCATAAGCAGAAATGCAAATATTAAAAGGACTTGAGCATGTTCGCATTTAACAGCAGCAAAGCTGGCCTTTGCTAAATGTCTGTTACACTGAAGTATTGAGCCCTGACATTTACGAGTCTCCTTAAGAACAAAGACCTGAATGGAAGTTTCCTGGGATGTGTCAGTGAAAATCATGCTTTAATTTCACAGTTTTCCCACTGAAAGAGCATTGACTGAAAGGTTTTCACCTTGGTGTGAGCTGTAGAACCTCATGTTGGTCTAAAGCCAAAACTCAGCATGAAGGAAATACAGAGATCGTTCAATCAAAGGAGACCCTAAAATGTTTTGTGAGCATATTCCTGGTTGATCCAGATCTACATTGAAGGAACAAAGGCTCTGCTTGGCAGTAGAGTAGAGTAGAGTAGAGTAGAGTAGAATAGAATTAACCAGGTTGGAAAAGACCTTTGAGATCATTGAGTCCAACCTACCATCCAACACCATCTAATCAACTAAACCATGGCACCCACTGCTCCAGTGATGGTATTCTGTTTTCTTAAAATATTTTAAAATGCAACTGAGACTAATGAAATAGGGATGGGCAAAAAAAGCTCTTGGATTCCACATCACATCACTTAATTCATTCCTTTGATTTAAAAAGAGTAATGAACGCCAGGGAATTTGTATCACGGTCAATGGACAAATTTCCTTTAATTATTATGAGTGGTAGCACAGGAATCTGTTTCTTTTGTGCTAGATAATGTGTAAAGGTGTAATCAAATTTCTTTTGCAGCTCTCAAGGGCTTTTACTCTTAAAAGGCAAGGCAAACTGACAATGCAGAGAAACAGTGACACAGGGGTCAGTGTCAGCCTTTGGCTGGGATGTGTGGACGATAAGAAAAGAGAGGCAACAAACCCAACACGTTGTTTTTGGAAAGTGGCATAGTCAGCCACTATAACCTTCAATGCACCTTTGAAAATAACTCTGTTTAAATATTTGCTTGCTGGGAAGCTTTGATTGGCACAGTGTTTGCTTTTGCAGGAGCCATTGCATGCTGGATTACTGCACATCAAAGAGCGAGGCTCTGCGCTTCCAGTGTGAAATTGGGTGTGCACGCCCGTTGTTAAGGCACGTTTCTCTGCAAATGAATATCATGCAGAAAAGCTGCAGATGTAAGAGAATATCTACTTAAATGGTTACTCACCCTGAGCAAAAACGTGGTAACTGACCCCATATCCTCTTCGTTCTCCTCTTCATCTTCATTTCTGGTTATTTCCATGGAGAGCCAAGAGCCGAAATCCCAGCAGCAGGTAAATATCACATTCCTCTGGTATGTCTCAGGAATATGATTAATGACCATACATGCCAGTGCTGACTGAAACACCTTGGCTGTCAACAATGAGCAATGCTAATGCAAACTTTCAGTGGGAAACTGACAGCATTGCAGCTCTGAGAAAAGCTGAGGCACTTGGGGCTTCTAATCCTTGAGAAGACTGAGGGGGGATCTTGTAAATACTTGAAGGTGGGTGTCATGAGGATGGAGCCAGTCTTTTTTTCAGTGGTGCCCAGTGACAGGGCACAAACCTGAACATAGGAAGTTCCATCTAAACACAAGGAGAAATTTCTTCACTTTGAGGGTGGTAGAGCCCTGGCATAGGCTGCCCAGAGAGGTAGTGGAGCCTCCATATCCAGAGGCATTTAAACCCCCCGTGGATGCTGTCCTGTGCAACCTGCTCTAGGTGAGCCTGCTCTGGCAGGAGGGTTGGATTAGGTGATCTCCAAAGGTCCCTTCCAACCCCTATGACTTTATGATTCTCAGACAAAAACTGCTCTGATCAGCTGATTAATTTTTTTTTTCACCTTCTGCAGCATGTTTTGGTGTGCTGAGCACAGGTGATTAGCACAGAGCAAGCAAGCATTAATCAGATAACACATGCACCAGAAGTCATTGAACAAAGCATTACTGCAACTGCTTGGACAATATGAAGTTGAAATGAGCAACTTGAAGGCAGCTGGCCAGTGTTCTGCTGTAATCAACAGGGAATACTGCCATGGGCTCAGCTGCCTGCAGCAATATACCTTACTTCATTTCAGTCTGCCTTGTTGAATGGAATTACAGATGAGTTGTCTGGTTTTGAGCTGGGGAAAAGGATGCCAAAAAAGAAAAGAAAAAGAACATGTTCTAAGTGAATGTCCAATTAGAGAAAAGCAAACTAAATAGAATAAATGCAAATCTACTGCTGCAGGGCTTCAGAATGGTCACATTTGAATCACAGAATCAACCAGGTTGGAACAGACCTCAGAGATCATCAAGTCCAACCTATCATCTAATGCCTAACACCTCCTGACAACTAAACGATGGCTCCAAGTGCCACATCCAAGCCTTTTTTGAACACCTCCAGGGATGGTGACTGCACCACCTCCCTGGGCAGCACATTCCAGTGGCCAATTACTCTTTCTGGGAAGAACTTTCTCCTCACCTCCAGCCTAAACTTCACCTGGCACAGCTTGAGACAGTGTCCTCTTGTTCTGGTGCTGGGTGCCTGGGAGAAGAGACCACCCCCCACCTGGCTACAACCTCCTCTCAGGTAGTTGTAGAGAGCAATAAGGTCTCTTTGGTGCTCTAAAGATCTATCGTAGGATGGGGGATTTCCTGTTTATTTGTTTCAACCAGTTGAGATGGTTTCAGGGTGAAGGGGAAGAAGCAGACTTCATCACCCAGACAACAGCTAGAGCGATCCTTCCTGGTTGCATTATTGCCACCAATAATTAGAGAATTCTGGCAGGATTTAGGGAATTACAGAGTTCTAGTCCCTAAAGCCTGCATCAGGAGTTTGCAAACTATGTTCAAATACTTTCCAAAGACTGTTCAGAAAGCCCAGATCTGCTGCTGCCCCTAAGGGCAGCAGCCACTGCTATGATATTTCACACATTATGTACGTGCCATGAGACACATTCACATCAGTTATTATTCCAGGGGAACTGATAGGGAGATCAGCTGTGTCAATGCACTCACAATGAGACCCCTGTATTTCTGAAGCCTTTCTCTTCATGCTGTTTCCTTTCAAATCTTTCTAGCCATGAAAAAGACAAAGACAGCTAAGGAAAAAGAAGGTAGGCATTTCCTCTGTGTACTCGTGTACATGTAGAAGATCATAATGAATCTAGCATGAGGTTACAGTTCTGCATGTACTGCTGTTTGAAACAGCCCTGAAAAGATCTGTGTGAGCTTTTGAAGCATTGTACTTGAAAACTCTAGGTAATGTTCTGCTTGAGCAGTCAATTTCCCAGCCTTGAACTCTGCTACTCTTTCCTTCCTAGAAAAAACCTACCGAGAAGAAACATCTGAAAGACGAAAAAAACAAAGGTAAGAAACAGCAAACAGCAATGAAAAATGTAAATCCATGGGGTTGGAAAGAGAAACTTTGTTAGTCTTTCTAAATATGTGCAAGTAAGCCAAAATGATGCAGTCATGCATAAAGCCCCAGTAACTGAGGTTGGTGTCTCCTTTCAATGTGAGTATTAAGGACTGCATCAGAGCATGCAACCTGGCTGCAGTGGTGCCCTGCCTGGGACCCTCAGTGGCTGGTGCAGCATTCACCTCTTTTAGGGTCACAGAATCATAGAACGCACTCCGCTGGAAGGGACTTCCAGAGGTCATCTAGTTCAACCTCCCCTGCAGTCAGCAGGGACATCCCCAACTAGATCAGGTTGCTCAGAGCCCCAGGAAGCCTGACCTTAAATATCTTCAGGGATGGGGCCACCACCTCCTTCAGCACTGCATCCACAAGCAGTCCCCTCTTATGCTCCACAGTCAGGTAGTGTGTGGTGGGTTGAAATTCCCTCCCCCCCCCCATTAAATTTGCCAGACCAGCTCAGCTGGAAGCTCTGTTCAAGATGTGTTAACAAGAATTTAAAGGCAGAGCCTAAAACTATCCCATAGTGCAAACTTCAACTCTATAGCTTCTGTGATGTTTTAGATCACCAGTGTCACATTGTATAATAAGTACACTGATCACAAGAATGTTTTAGACAGAAGGCAGACCTCATGGTTACCTGGATTCTGGCTAAGCCTTTGGACAGAGCACTGCCTGGATGATTTCCCTGCAGTAATATGAAGACAGAGAGAGTGTTTCTGCCATACCTCTGAAGATAATTAATAGTAATGTTACATTAATTTATTATATTAGTGGTCTTAGACATAAATATCTTCTCTGCAGTGTCTAAAACCAGTGACTTGCCTATGAACAGTGCATATTGAAGTGCTGGAATCTAAAAGGATAACTTTTAGTTAGTTGTACTGGTCCAAATTTGCTAAACCGCTATCTAGATGTAGTTTGCTTCTGTGGCTTTACTAGACATAAAGTTTCTATGCTTAAATAATTCACCTTCAAGTGCATTCCAAGAAACTGTCACATTTCTTCTTGACATTTGCTTAGATAGCTGGGCCTGAAACTGATGATTAATTTGTCATCAATATTTTGTTCCTTAGGAGTCCCACCAGTAAAAGAAGCTCCACGACATCACAACCTGACGTCAGGTACACAATTTTTCTTTGCTGTGAAGGAACTTCCTTTTCCTTCCTTATATTTTCCTCTTTGGGTTTAGGGTTTGGGTTGTTGGTTTGTTGTTGTGGGTTGGGGTTGGGGTTGGGCTTGGTTTTGGCTTTGTAAATGAGATCAAACTTGCAATCTTTTCACTCCTATCATTCAAAGCTTTGAAGGCTAGGTGTGAGGCAAGCTGAGTAAATTCAATCCATACGTGCTGTTCCTGTGGAGAATGATTTGCTTAAATTGGTTTACCACCTTCCTAAACTTTTAAGCAGATATTCAGCTAATTGCTTTATAAGCTAAGTAGCCCATAATTAATTTGGCAGTGCACTATTTAAAACAAACATATGTTCCTCATGGAAAATCTGTTCCACAACAACACTGCATGAGGAGAAGTATGTTCAGTTCACTTTCTCTCACATGAATAAATATAGTTTCCCATCACAAAGTGCCCCCTGACCCATCCCATCTCCCCCTGGAAGGGAAACAAAGGTCCCTACCCTTACTGGAGGAATTCTCTGTGTATTGTGTTATTGCTTAGCTCTTTTCCCCCCCCCTACTTTACTGCAAAAATAAAAATAGGTTTCAGATTCTTGACTAGTGTAAGTCTTCAGTGGAACTACACTGATTTGTGACAGACAAGGATCAAAGACCTTAATCTCACCTGGGAGATGGGAGCGGTTTGCACAGAAAACATTAACTTGGATCCTCCCAGTGTAATTTTGCTGTCTTAAAATACTGAGCAAGGAATTTCACCTCTAGTCATGCAGGCTGTTTTGTGGTATATGATTTGTTTTTTACCTCTCTTACTATAAGTAGAATGCTTCAGAGTCCTGCATGCGTGATATCAAATGCACAATGTATCTGCAGTGATAAATGGATATGTGTTTGGAAATATTTATTTATCCATGTGCATAAAATTGAAACAGAATTTTCAGTTGGAAAAGCCCTTTAAGATCAATGAGTCCAACCATTCTCTAACTCTGCCAAGTCTGGTGCTAAACCATGGCCCTCAGTGCCACATCTCTGCCTCTTTGAAACTCCTTCAGTGGTGAAGATTCAACCACCTGCCTGGGGGAACCTTTTCCAGTGGCTGAGAACTCTTCCAGTAAAGGAGTTTCTCCTAATGCCCTACCTAAACCTCCCCAGGTGCAACTCAAAGCCATTCCCTATCATTCTGTCACATGACACTAGGGAGAAGAAATCAACTCCCACCTCACTCCAACCTTTCAGGTAGGTGTAGAGAGCAATGTGGTCTCCCCTCAGCCTTCTTTTCTCCAGACTAAATAACCCCAGTTGCATAATAACAAAAAAGTAGCTAAGTATATATTAAGAAAAAAAGAGTACAGAGCAATTTAAACATAAAAGAAGATAAAATGCAAATCAAATGCTAAGATCAAGCATCTAAATGTTATCATCTGTATTTCTATGGAAATATATGCACGTGTGGCTTACCAGGCTTCATTCTATAAGAGCAATTTCGTTGATATCAAAGAATCACTTAGCTTTTCTATTTCTTCTCTTTTTGTAAATCAGGAGTACAGAGTTACAGAGGAGTCAGATATAGACTTTAATTCCTCTTGATGATTCTATAGTTAGTTGATAGACACAGAAGGTAGAATGTAGAATCATAGAATGGTCCAGGCTGGAAAGGACCTCTGAGAATCATCTAGTCCAAACCCCTCTGCAGTCAGCAAGGGCGTCCTCAACTAGATCAGGTTGCCCAGAGCCCTGTTGAGCCTCACCTTGAATATCTCCAGGGAAGAGGCCTCAAACACCTCCCCAAGCAACCTGTTCCAGTGTTCCACCACCCTCATAGTAAAGAATTTCTTCCTAACATCCAATCTAAATCTGCTCTTCTCTAGTTTGAAGCCATTGCTCCTCATCCTATCACTGCAGGTCTTTGTAAACAGTCTCTTCACCCTTCCTGTAGACCCCCTTCAGGTACTGGAAGGCTGCTTTTAGGTCTCCTCAGAGCCTCCTCTTCTCCAGGCTAAACAAAAGTGCTAGTAAAAAGTTATTACTATTTTACTGATAAAGAATTCCTGTAGAACAAGCAGTGCTAATCATAATAAGTAGCCAGTGAGTTAAAACAAAGATTTTTGCCAGCAGAATAAAGAATTGTCCCATGGACCAAGATGCCAAATTGAGTGTAAACCAGAATGTGCCAATACTTCTCTGCCAGTGGGCTTTGTCCTGCACATCACACTCCTGCAAACTTTACATAATCCCAAAAACTGTGTTACTGTGGATTTATTTACAGCAATTGCTATGGCTGGTTAATTTAATTGGACATCATCACTGTGCAATTATTCTTGTCTGGGTGTTTCCCAGATCATAAAGAGCTCTGTGCAAGCAGTTCTTCATAACTGGCTTGGCCAACAGAACTTACTAGGTAAATTTATTTTCCAGCCATTCCTTGTCCACTGCAAAGAGTAAGTTTGTTTTCAGACAACAGATAAAAAGGCTTCCAGAGGAGCATCAGAGTGATTTATCTTTATGAATGTTGTTCTTTGGTATTTGTTCAAACTAAGAATTTTAAAGTTGAGACCAAATCCTAGGTTGTGTGCACTTGAGTTGGATCTTGCCTTTGCCTACCCTGTTTGCAGATGAAGCCAGTGCCTTTTCCTGAATACTAATACTTTTTGCTGATAAGTGGAAGTGGAAAAGGATTTGCACATTCTGAGCTGATCTGGAAATTTAAATGGGAAATCTTCTTCCAGCTTTCAACAGCTGAATAGATGGGATTCACGTGTTCTTAGTGAGATTTTGATCAGTGTCCTCCAACCTTTCCCTGATATTGAAAAGGAATCAGAGAAAGAAATATAAGCACTTTCAAAAGCTCTGTGTATCTTCAGTTTCAGACTGCTCCACACTTAAACAGAATTTTAAGCACTGCTGTACATTTCATAAACAATGGTGATAGGTGCAGTAGACACTAAATTGCACTCCCTGTAGAGCTGAGAGCAAGTACTTAGAATTCTTTAACCCTTTTTTTCCTTCTGTCCTAAATGTCAGAAGTGTTCAAGAAGAGGCTTGATGGGGTGCTTGGTGCCAGGGTTTAGTTTTTTAGTTGTTTAGGTGGGTTGTATTGTACTGTATTGTACAGTATTGTATTTAGGTGGGTTGGATCGGTTGATGGGTTGGACGTGATGATCTTGAAGGTCTCTTCCAACCTGGTGTATTGTATTGTATTGTATTGTAAGTGATGCTCGCACCCAGACTGAAACTTAACCACACAGACAAAAGAAGGGGGGGGGGGGGAAGGAAATTTTTAAGAACTCAAATATTTTTTTCTTAAAAGAAATCTATTTGCAAGAACACAAAAAGAGTCATTGATTTTGGAGGTCAATAGACAAGATTTAGTGATAGGGTAGGGTAGGATAGGATAGGATAGGATAGGATAGGATAGAATAGAATAGACCTTTAAGATCATTGAGCCCAACCTATCATCCAACACCATCTAATCAATTAAACCATGACACCAAGCACCCCATCCAGTCCTTCCTAAACACTTCAGGTGATGGTGACTCCACCACCTCCCTGGGCAGCACATTCCAATGGCAAATCACTCTTTCTATGAAGAACTTCTTCCTAACTTCTTCCTAACATCCAGCCTAAACCTCCCCTGGCAGTTAATTCATTATCTGAATCCATCCTAATTTGGAGGTGTTTAGGAAGAGATTGGATGGGGTGCTTGGTGCCATGGTTGAGTTGATTAGATAGAGTTGGATGATAGGTTGGACTCGATGATCTCGGAGGTCTTTTCCAACTTGGTTAATTCTATAGCTAATACTGCTCAACAATAGAAGTACTTCATGTTCTATAGCTAAATTAAGGCTAAAATTTATTTGCCTATTAGGGAAACATAGGTGGATTGGATTGGATTGGTTGATAGGTTGGACACGATGATCTTGAAGGTCTCTTCCACCCTGGATTTATTATATTGTATTGTATCAAAGGTCTCTTCCAACCTGGTCTGGTCTATTCTACTCTATTCTACTCTATTCTACTCTATTCTACTCTATTCTACTCTATTCTACTCTATTCTACTCTATTCTACTCTATTCTACTCTATTCTACTCTATTCTACTCTATTCTACTCTATTCTACTCTATTCTACTCTATTCTACTCTATTCTACTCTATTCTACTCTATTCTACTCTATTCTACTCTATTCTACTCTATTCTACTCTATTCTACTCTATTCTACTCTATTCTACTCTATTCTACTCTATTCTACTCTATTCTACTCTATTCGCTGTAAATGTAAAGAAAAATTAGACCAACTAAACAACATAGGAGAGTTGAAGCCTCTCTGTGAGACTATGAACAAAATACATTCTCCAGCATGCTGGTTGAGAGCCGTTAATGAGAATCTGATTTGCCTTAACTTTGCAAAATGAATCCAATGAGTAACGTTATTTGTGCCGGTTGGACAATGATTTTGCTCCCTTCATCTTAACTGGGTCAAAACATTTCACTAGAGTTAAACTAAGTGGCTGCAAGCATTTATAAATATGCACTGCATTTGTGCCAAGGCAAATGGAAAATGTAGAAATACTGCAGTAGAAGTATCTGAATCATTTGGCCACAAGTTAAATGTCTGCATCCAGTATCTTCATGCCTCTTGTTGGTAAGCTGGTGTTGCACATCTGTCTGACTACTATATCTTCTTCAATCACACTGCAAGTCAAGAGGTGAGAAGTCCAGAGTATGTATTTCCATGCCAAGTCTCATGGAAGCAAAGTTCTAGACAAATAATCTCTGACTCAGAAATCTGTTTAAAAAATAACATTTTATCTGTGTAAATCTCTCTTGACCTATAGGAAAGCAATTCCTCTGATATCATTTTCCTTCTCTTCTAATGAGGAACATTGCTTAGAGGACAGAGCAACTGCTTTACCTTTTTATCAACATTGATTTGGTATTTAAGCATCTGTCAGCAGGAAAAAAACAGGCATCCTGAGGTTGGAGTGAGTTCATGTTTCCAGGTTGTCAGCAGTATAGCCAAATCCAGTGGAAAAATTACAATTATGTGATGCAATTCTCAGTTAGTGAGACTAGAAGTGACAGGAGGGGCCATGAAATGTTTTCAGGAAGCCAGCCTATTGTACTGCTACAGCACTTATACCTTTTCCCTTCTTCCTTGAGCTGTGCAAATTCAAGGTGAGGAAGACATTGTAATTTAGCTTCATCTTTCAGTGTAAGTAGCACACTGGAACTGATCCCATCCTCCTAAAGAGCCCATTTTCTCATGTTCTATGGTCAGTGAGAGAGGAACTTCTCCAATGGGTTACTCATCCCTCTGAAATCTGAACCACCTCCTAGCATTACATCATGTGGCTGGAGCTGAATCCAGAAGACAGCGCTTAAATATGTTCCAAACTAGACTGCAGGGATCTAAAAGAGATTGAACAACAGTTTTCATTTCCTTCATCCCCTGAATCCCCAAACCAGATATGCTGCTTAACTGGAGCTAGAGTCTGTCATCTGTTCAGTCTGGAGAAGAGAAGGCTCCGAGGTGACCTCATTGTGGCCTTCCAGTATCTGAAGGGGGCCTACAAGAAGGCTGGGGAGGGACTTTTCAGGCTATCAGGGAGTGATAGGACTAGGGGGAATGGAATGAAGCTGGAGGTGGGGAGATTCAGGCTAGATGTGAGGAGGAAGTTCTTCACCATGAGGGTGGTGAGGCCCTGGAATGGGTTGTCAAGGGAGATGGTTGAGGCCAGCCTGATCTAGTGTAGAGTGTCCCTGCCCATGGCAGGAGGGTTGGAACTAGATGACCCTTGTGGTCCCTTCCAACCCTAACTGAAAATATGAAACTATGAAACTATCTTTTGGATCAATGCAATGGAAATCAAACTCTCTTCAAACATCCCAGCACCCTGACTTTTGAGCTCCACCACATCTCTAAGGATGGAGTGCCATCATTTTCATCAGATGGTACAGCACCTAAAATCACTGTTTAACTATCCTAACAACCTTATAACTCTAGGATTCTATTTGTTCTCTAGTGTCTCAACCCTTACTGGAAATTTATGCCAACTAGCTACCTTGTACCTCTTACCTTTTCCATTCCATAAACTTAAGAGAAGAGTTAACAACGGATCGTATGCACTTTGAGTTTTAGCTCTTGCAATGTTACAATAGAGAAAAAGTGTTGCTGATATGCAGAACCTGACTTCTGGTCTCACTAGAGATTTGTGCTGTTAGAACTCACCTAATGGGAATGAAATTATACAGAGGATTTCTGAAAGAACAGGAGCTTGGCCCCGCTTTGGGAGATGTGAGCATTAACCACCTCTTCTTTGTTTTCCTAGCTCCTGTCCGCTACTTCCAATGTGTCTTCTTAAATGGACCTAATGGACTTGGACTGCCATTTCCCATCAATTCTCCTTCAGACAAGGAAGAAAAAACTCACTCAAAGTCTTCCAAGAGAAAGACAAGGAAACCAGGGCAGTAGAAAGACTGAGTCCTGTGATTGCGCATGTTTTGCACTTTATCTTTTCTGCTGAGGTCTCCAGCAGGTACAGCGGTACTTGGCATTGCAAGAAGGTGATACACGTGGACACATGCACCAGGAAAAAAGTTTCCAGGGGGCAGAGGCAAAGCAAGCAGTAATGAACTGTGTTAGACAAAGGTAGAAATGTAAAGGTGCCCTGTTTCTCATGGAGAGGCTGCAGTGCTGACAGAGTCGCAACCTCGTTGTGTGTGTGTGTGTGCATTTTCTTGCCTCTTTTGCTCTTTTTTTCTTTGCCTACCTGCTCAGCATTGAAGTGAGTCTGTTTTGCATTAAATCCTACCTAGGAAGTTAAAGGCTGAATGTAGCTCTTCTATCAGCAGGGTTGCAAACCTACTCGCAATCCTAAATCGTTGCTTCTTAACGTTCAATCAGATTGCTGACAGGAAACAGCCTCCCTAAGTCATGAAAATGTGCTTTGTGACTGGTGCTATTTTTATGTCTCATTGACCAGTGTAGCCTGAAGCTCACACTTCCTTGGAGCAGCTCAGTAGACTATCAGTAAGTTGACTCCACAAGTCATGTTAATGATGAATATTTCTCTTTGACTTGAAGCAGTAAAAACGTGGTCTGTTTGCGCTGCTGCTTGGTGAAATACAAACTCTTCACGTCCTTAAGCCTAAAGCAAGCAGAGAAAGTGAAACAACGTGGCAAAGGTGAGGAAAACCACTGTTTTCCCCATGTGAAGGTCCCAAGAGGCAAACAAAATAATTTTAGTACTTCTGCTTTTCTTCTGTGGGTAAATCAGGTAGACTTCAAGTGAAGACTGTGCAAATGGAGCCAATCCAGCCAGCCAATCATCTCCCCCTCTGCTCTGGCCTCCTCTGGAATAATGTCCAGTTCTGGGCTCCCCTTTTAAAGAAGGATAAGGAGCTACTGGAGAGACTCCAGCAGAGAGCCACTAAAATGATGAGGGGAGTGGAGCATCTGCCCTACAAGGAAAGGCTGAGAGACCTGGGGCTGTTTAGGTTGGTGGAGACTGAGGGGAGGGGTCTCATGAACGCTTATCAATATCTAAAGGGCAAGTATCAGGAGGATGGAACCAGACTCTTCTCAGTGGTATCCAGCAACAGGACAAGGGGCAATGGACATAAACTGGAACACAGGAGGTTCCACATTAACATAAGGGGGGGGGCGGGAAATTCTTGACTTTGAGGGTAGCAGAGCACTGGACCAGGCTGCCCAGAGAGGTTGCAGAGTCTCCATCTCCGGAGGCATTGCAAACCTACCTGGATGTGTTCCTGTGTGATTTACTCTGGGTGCTCCTGCTCTAGCAAGAGGTTTGGACTAGCTGATCTTCAGAGGTCCCTTCCAACCCCTGCCATTCTGTGATAGGTTTTTGCAAGCTGCTATTTGTATTTTCTTACTATATTTTTTTGCATTTAGTGTGTGAAATGTACAGCAGTGACATTCGTTATGCAGTCACCTGGGTAAGCAGCAGGATGGTCTCTGTACAGCCTGGCTGCTTGCAGAGCTCAGTCACACTAGAAACTATATACTGCTTTTTTATTTTTAGAATGGTTCAAATTAACATCAGCTCCTTCCCCCATCCCCTCTCCCTGCTGACCCTTTCTTACTTTAATCTATTAACTGACTCAGTTCAGAAAGCTTTACTGTGACACTGCTGGGTCAGGTTGGCACTCTCTGATTGCTGGTCATGCCCTGACACAAGCTAGGTTCTTGGTGTTAATGTCCTCTCGTTGCACAGGCCCTGTGCTGCCAAAACTCTCCTTGCAACAAGCAGTCCAAAGCTGGGAAAAGGTAGGAAGAGGTCCTGCCCTTGGAGTAGCTCTTCCCACATAGAGCAGACTGCAGCTGAAAGTGTCCCTGGTGAATCTCTCCACAGACACCTGTGAACTCTGCTCTGGAGATAGAGCTGCCAGCAGAGAATATTTCATGGTGAAAGGACAATCTTTCATTGTATTCCAGTGGGCCCTTTTATATTTTCAGTGACTCTTTTTCCTTCCCTGTTTGTGATTCTGTTGTCATGGATGTTATTGCCCCGTAAAAAATGTCTTAAAATGAGATTAGAACTTTCTGAAAAGCAGTTAATTGAAGTCAAGGCTTTATCCAATACTGATAAGCAGGTCAACATTTGAATACACTATGTGCTCTTATTTTTAACCTTAATGCTTTCTTCCCATTTGAGTTGGGAGGTGACAAAAACCATGTTGCAGATCTTAGTTCTGAAAGCTTCAGAAATACAAACTGATAGAATGGAACAGATTACATAAAATCAGTCAGTTATTGTTATTTCTTAATCTCAGTTGTTGCCTTGAAGAGCAGGGCAAACAGGTCCTTTCCCTTTTTAAATTCACCTGGAAATTAATTGCATGGTGTTACTCAAAGTAGCCTGAAGTATTGCAAAATCATGTGCTGATTGTTATCCATTCTGGAAAATAAAGATGATAAACCTTGTTCCAGTGACTGGGAGGTGTTTTGTATGAATCCACATGTAAGCCCAATGGACCCAGCACAGGGCATGGCTGAGTTCTGCAGCCAAGATGAAGGCAGCTCAGAGGAAGCTTGTGCCAGTGCCACAGAGGAGGAGGGGATGAAAAGAGTGAGAAGCAGCAGAGGGAGCACCAAGGTCAGAAGAACAGGAGGAAGAAGAGGTGCTTCACACTACAGCAGAGGTTCCCCTGCAGCCTGTGGAGGACCCATGCCAGGGCAGGCAAAAGGGTGTGAGGAATCACCGTGTACCAACTGGACCTGCTAGAGGCTGCAGTGAAGGAGTAAAGCTGAACTGAGGAATGGGAAAAGTTGTTGGTTTAATAGCTGTTTTTTCTGACTGCCACTATCTGAATTAGCAAAGACATTTTTATGAGTTAATTTTCCCTGAGTTTTGTCTGTCCTTGACAGTAATTAATCAACTGCCTGTCTTCCTCTAGACAGACCTCCTGGTCTTCCTCTTTTATCTCTCTGAGGTGAGAAGTGAGCGAGTGGCTGGGTGGGAGTTCAGCTGCTAGCCAAGAATAAGCCACCCCAGCAGGTTTTTACACAGCTCCTCTAACACCTCCAACAACTTGCTATTTGTCCCACATTTATGGTCTCCACTTGGAACACAAGACAGAGCACACATCTCTTCGCAGCAGTGTACAAGTTATATCCCACTGATCACCAACACTAGAACTACACTGCCAGGCTTTTCATACACAGCCATTTACTCCTTAGTGCAGGCTGCTTTAGATGTCAATTCCCTGCAGAAATTTCAATGACACTTTGCTTTAATCCAGCCTAATACAAGCAACACAGTGAGCACAGCTGCAGAGGGTTGTCTTTATCTGCCAGGACATAGGCATTCAGGAGAGCAGCTGAAAGACTCTTCCTTTTCCTATCTTACTTAATGCTTTACTTCCACTGCAGCATCCCACTGCATAATCCACTCAGTATAGTGAGGAAGGAGTGAAAGGCTTACTCCCTTAGGGAGAACTTGGAGTCGTTGTTTAAGCTGCTTTGGAGTTTAGGCCGTCAGCTGCTGACTGCCCACAGCTACATACCATCAAGTAGCACTTCTTTCCTGGGATTTAAGATTGTGGAAGCCAAGAGAGAAAAAAAATAAAGGAAAATAATGACATGAGTAGTACTGGGAGGAGAAGACATTTGTGAGGGGCTGCTAATTGACAAAATAAAAGGAAATCTCAAATGCCTTATTATGAGGGCTCCCAGGCAGGAACTGTGCATGAGAAAAGAAGACAATGATGAAGGTTCAGCTTTGAGATGGTGATATTTCTTCCACCTTTTAGTCCTCCAGATGGAAAAACACAAGAGCAAATCAAAATAGGCAGCATTTATTATTTATCCACCTGAAAAGGTCACTAGGTATCTAACTTTCATGCCATCAGCTGAAGTTCTCCAGAAATTCCCTATTAGCCAAATAGGTAAGGAGTCATTCACCTGTGGGCAAAAACCTCCTTCTACAGGGTGTGCTTAAGGCAGATGTCTTAGCCTTCCAATTAAACAATGAAATAACATGACTTCCTCCTTTTCCCTTCTCTTGCTTTGTGGATTTCTGTGGTTTGATTGCTTGTGGTGTATCATCCACACCTGCGGATGCTGCAGTACTCACCTCTCAAGAACTGTGTTGGTTTTCCTCTAAATGCTTATCAAGAGTTTTCTTCAGTTTCCATTCTGGCCTTCTATTATGATAGAAATGAGTAAAGTTTTTTTAAGAGCAGGGTTTTATTTACCCTGGTCCAAAAACCCCAGCAATTTAATTTACTCAGTGATGTTGCCTTCTAGAGAAGTATTGCAAAAAACCACACATTACAGCTATCACTATAGATGAGGGGAAAGGAGGTTGCATTTTGCCACTTAGAATCATAGAATCAATAAGGTTGGAAAAGACCTCAAAGATCACCAAGTCCAACCTGTCACCCAACACCTCATGACTACTAAACCATGGCACCAAGCGCCACGTCCAGTCCCCTCTTGAACACCTCCACTCCACTCCACCACTTCTTACTAGACAAAATTTGGTTACAACTTTGAGCTTGTTCCTTTGCATAAGTTGTTTATTCTCAACAGGGACAATAACTCCTTGCTCAAATAACCAACATGACCTCTGTGTTCCCTTTAGTTTGGTTCTTGTTCTGCATTAAGAAAAACCTAGCCGGTCTCATTTTCTACAGCTGAAGGGATGCTCTGCCCACAGGCAAACTTCTTCCCAGAGCTGTTTTTTCCGGTTTGTTTTTCCCTTCTCTTAGCTTTCTCTCAGAATATCCAATGCTGCTTAGCATGCCTGTATCCTGAACCTTTGGGGTTTGTCTCTATCACCAACAGGAAACCATCCCTGACAATATTGCCTGGTGTCTGAACCAGCGAATCACTGATTAATAGCACTGGTTAACAGCAGAGATAAGAAGCAGCTTCTGCCTGATAAGTGTGATATTTGCTTTTATAATTCTCATCTGCTGCGCTGAAATTTACTCAGAAATACATTTGTTTTGCCCTCTACCCCCTGCTAAACTCCACCTGGCAGAAAAAAGCAAACTCTCTTTGCAACCAAATCAAGGAACTGAAAAATTGTGATTGTGCTAAAGGGTAAACAGAAACACTGTGATCAGCTGCTTTTACTTACTGCAGAGGGGCATTTACAAAATGAGTGTCTTCCCTCTTTTGGACCTGTCAATGAAATGGAAAAATGAAGCTGCTCACATTAATACTCCAACACACTTTCCAGCTGAGTGACTGAGTTGGGTTTGTGCCCAGTGGGGTTTGGTACCTAGAAAGTGGCTGTGGGCATGACCTCTGTGAGAGACTTCAAGAAAGCTCCCCCAGTCAGAACCACCTCTGGGTAAGGCTGAGCCAACCAGCACTTCTGCAACAACATATTTAAGAGGAGAAAAGGTGTCAGGCAGGTTATTTAGTTTTAACAGTTCTTTTGTTTGGATAGGAGTGGGATGGGAGAGACAAAACTATGCAGATACTGAGGTCAGAGGGGAAGGCACACTGGAGCCTTCTGCCCATGGTAAAAGGACAGGCTGAGCCCTTAGAGATCAATAGTGGAGGAATCATATCTGCAGGCAGGGAGGACCCCACACTGGATCAGAGGACTAATCCTAAAGAATGCCAGTGTTCTGAGGGAAGCCCAAGCTAGAGTGGTCCATCACTGGAAGAATTACAGCACATGTAAGGAATTCCATGGAGGACTCTCCTGTGGGAGAGATGCCACATTGCTACAGGGGAGGACTGCAAGGTGTTTCCTCCCAATGGAAGGAGTGACAGGAACAACATGGAATAAAATGTGACTGACTGCAGCCCCCATTCCCTATCCACATGCACTGCTACTGGGGAGAAAGCAGCAGAGCTGTTTCCAGGAAAAAAGGGAGAGGTGGGAGGAAGGTTCATTTAAGATTGGGTCGTGCACCTACTCTGATTCAGTTTGTGAATTGGTGATGATTTAGTTTCCATGAAACTGATTCTGTTTCCCCAAGTTGAGCCTGTGCTTTGTTCGTGACCACAACTGGGGAGTGAGCCCTCCCTGTCCTTTGTCTCGATCCTCCAGCCTTTTGTTGTATTTTCTCCTCCCCATTGCACCGGAGCGGTGTAGGAGGGAGCAAACGGATGCCTTGTGCTCTGTTGCTGGCTGGGTGTGCTCAAACCGTGACAGTGACAAAGATATAAACGCACAATCATTGTGCAACCTACCTTCCCTGCCTTTTTTTCCTTTCAGAAGACGAACAATGAGGAGGAGGAGTCTGGGTGCCACGCTGTTAAATTAGAGCTTAGCATTTCAGTGAAGAAAAGACAACTTGATGAGAACCTTCCACATGCCTCTCTGCATATTGTTTCTCCTGTCAAAGTGATAGGGCCAACCCCTTCTCAAAGCAGCTGAGTGTCATTGTTCTCTCCTTGACCTGGGATTTGAGTGGGTGGAAGTCTGGCTTGAGGACATCTGAATACATTACAGCTGCTTAAGTGAATTGTTTAGAGTGTGGAAGTCAATATACTGTCCTGCTGACATTTACATATATATATGTGTGTGTGTGTGTGTGTGTGTGTGTGTGTGTATGGGTGTATATATATATATATGTGGGTGTCTACATAGGGATATTAAACCTGCATAACTACCACTGACATTTCAAGTGGGAACAACAACATGTGCTCTGAAAGATCAAACTAATAAAGCAGAGCAAGAAAGGTGGAGTGTTGAGTAAAAATATAACCAGTAGTAACTGTTCTTTTTTTTCAAGTTAGCCAAAAGAGAGTTTTCTTTTTAACAAAGGAGGAGGCCAATTAATTGCTAACTCTGCTTTTTCTTAGGGTTTTTAAATCCTAACTGTTGAAAACCTGGCAAATCTTCTTCCTTTTGAACTAATTGTCAAGGTGGTTTTCCCTTGAATGCCATGGCAACTTATTTATCATCTCTGGGCACAGGTAATAGAAGTTAACAGAATTCTATAGACTTAAAGGACATTTGGATCCAGTTCTGGATCCACTTTGGTGTTTTTTTAAAGTGATTGACCATTTAGCTAATTGTTTTGGAAGCTCCCCCAGAGATCAGAAGAGGAAATGGCAGTACCAAAGCTTCCCCCCACCCCCACCCCCCCATACACACAAACCTGTTTTCAAAATAAAAGCAAAAACAAAGGCACTTGGAAAATTAGCACCCATGGCAGTGAGGTTATTAAATGCTTAATGTCATGAAAATGAAACATCTGGGTTCTCCAGGTTCCAGGAAATTAAATTAACAGCATGCCTCTAATTTGCTTGAAAGCTAATGATTTAAGGCAAAAATAGTCTAGCAATTCTGGTTTATAGCAGCGATGTTGATGTCCTAGGGTTTCAGTGGGTGACAATTAGTGGAGATAAGTCCATGTCACCAAAGGCAGAAACAATATATGAGTCTAATGTGTATCACTGTGTTAACACTTGTTTTGGCCTGAAAATTGACAAACCAGGGATGGCCGAGCTCATTTAATGTCAAAACTTTAAAACACTTCAGATTACACAGAAAAAGTGTAATGCATTCTATCCCCCTGTCTAATGCCAGTGTGCAATCATCTCTATAACATTCTCACAGGTATAAGAAAGAAAAGCAGAAGGCCCCAGATCTCATCGCTGTGCCTGACAGAAACCCAACTGCTCCATACCAATGTTAGTTAATTTTGCTCTTTTCTGCTCCTTTAATATGGAATAGGATAGGATAGGATAGGATAGGATAGGATAGGATAGGATAGGATAGGATAGATAGATAGACCAGGGTTGAAGAGACCTTCAAGATCATCACATCCAACCTATCATCCAACACCACTTAATCAACTAAACCATGGCACCAAGCACCCCATCAGGTCTCCTCCTAAACACCCCCAGTGATGGCAACTCCACCACCTCCCCAGGCAGCCCATTCCAATGGGCAATCACTCTCTCCAAAGGCATCTTCACATGTTTAAATCTTTTTTTCCCCCATTGGAACAAATACTAGGCAAGGCTTCTGTTCTATTTTGTTAGAGAAAAAGTCACTAACATCCCATGAGACAATGAGGTAACTTCTGCCTGAGCTGTGGGAAGAGATGTGCAAAGCCTGATATCACACCAGTAAAATTATTTCCCTTCCCACAGCTCCTGCCTCAGCCTTCCACATTATTCTATGAAACAACACTTGCTTCACTGCCTGCTTCTGCCAATGACTCATGACAGAACAGAAAACAGCTCTTGAGTTTTTAACCCTTGCTTCTTATTGCAAACCACAGCCCTGGGCTTAATTCTTGTGCCTCTGTGCTGTACAAAAGGATAAATATATATAACACCAGAAGTCATCTATGTCAAGCAAATATTCATATATAATAAATCTTCTCCCTTTTTTTAATCTCCAGAATAGGCACCATCTCTTCTGGTCTGTATGGTGTAACACTTCCGCAAATTGCTGCCTAAAATTCCAGTATGTGAGGGTAAAAAGAAGAAAATGCACATGCAGAAATAGATGTGGGATTGGATGTTCCCCCTCCACTCTGAGGGAAAGGGGAAGGGAAAGAAGGGGAAGGGAAAGAAGGGAAGGGAAAGAAGGGAAGGGAAAGAAGGGAAGGGAAAGAAGGGGAAGGGAAAGAAGGGGAAGGGAAAGAAGGGGAAGGGAAAGAAGGGAAGGGAAAGAAGGGGAAGGGAAAGAAGGGGAAGGGAAAGAAGGGAAGGGAAAGAAGGGGAAGGGAAGAAGGGGAAGGGAAGAAGGGAAGGGAAAGAAGGGAAGGGAAAGAAGGGGAAGGGAAAAAGGGGAGGGAAGAAGGGGAAGGGAAAGAAGGGGAAGGGAAAGAAGGGAAAGGGAAAGAGGGGAAGGGAAAGAGGGGAAGGGAAGAAGGGGAAGGGAAAGAAGGGAAGGGAAAGAAGGGGAAGGGAAAGAAGGGAAGGAAAGAAGGGGAAGGAAAGAAGGGAAAGGGAAAGAAGGGGAAGGGAAAGAAGGGAAGGGAAAGAAGGGAAGGGAAAGAAGGAAGGGAAAGAAGGGAAGGGAAGAAGGGAAGGGAAGAAGGGAAGGGAAGAGGGAAGGGAGAAGGGAAGAGGGAAAGAAGGGGAAGGGAAAGAAGGGGAAGGGAAAGAAGGGGAAGGGAAAGAGGGGAAGGGAAGAGGGAAGGGAAAGAAGGGAAGGAAAGAAGGGGAAGGAAGAAGGGAAGGGAAGAAGGGGAAGGGAAAAAGAAGGGAAGGGAAAGAAGGGAAGGGAAAGAAGGGAAGGGAAAGAAGGGAAGGAAAGAAGGGGAAGGAAAAGAAGGGAAGGGAAAGAAGGGGAAGGGAAAGAAGGGGAAGGAAAGAAGGGAAGGAAAGAAGGGAAGGGAAAGAAGGGAAGGAAAGAAGGGAAGGAAAGAAGGGAAGGGAAGAAGGGAGGGGAAATTAAGGGTTTGGGTTAAAAAATTAGAAATCACTTTCTGGTTGTAAAGAATGTGGAAAATCCATAGACTCCGTAGGTTCGATAAACACTTCAGAAGGTTGCAGGCTCACAGGATGTCAGGGGTTGGAAGGGACCCAAAGAGATCATTGAGTCCAACCCCCCTGTCAGAGCAGGACCATACAATCTAGCTCAGGTCACAGAGGAATGCATCCAGATGGGCCTTGAAAGTCTCCAGAGAAGGAGACTCCACCACCTCTCTGGGGAGCCTGTTCCAGTGCTCTGTGACCCTTACAGTAAAGAAGTTCCCCCTTGTGTTGAGCTGGAACCTCCTGTGCTGCAGCTTACATCCATTGCTCCTTGTCCTATCAGAGGGAGCAAGCGAGCAGAGCCTGTCCCCTCCCTCCTGACCCCCAGCCCTCAGATATTGATAAACATTGATTAAATCCACTCTAAGTCTTTTCTTTTCTAGACTAAAAAGCCCCAGGTCCCTCAGCCTGCTAATCCTGCCTACGGGTAGGACCATCACAGCTGATCCTCCCTAGGGGCAAAGGTGACCAGATTGCCTAGGGGCAAAGGTGATCAGCCTGCAGTGTCTACTCTAGCCCTGAGTGCTGTGATTGAGTTAGTGTACATCCTCAACATTTTAGTGGGTGTAACAATAAATTCTGATATGCCAATAAAACATATGCTCCTTCAAACCAGCTTCCACAACATCATTTCAGGTGCTTTCATCAAAGGGCTTGCATTCTGACCTTCAATACTCTGGCATATTTTCAAATGTCTTTGAAAATGGTAGGACACATTAAACTGATTACTGGCAATCTATATCCCCCCTCAGTAACAAAGCCTTTGTGAACCCCAGTGACACAGCTTGTCTTACAGAAATGTTGAGTAGCAACAACATCTAGAAGTCAAAGCATCAGTACAGATGGAAAAGACCTCTAATAATCATCAAGTCCAACCATAAACCAAGCATCACCATGCCCACTAAACTGTCTCCCAAAGCACCAGGTCCACATGGTCTTTGAACTTTTCCAGGCATGGCAACTCCACCACTCCATGAGCATCTAATTCCAATGCCTGACCACTCTTGCAGGAAAGGGATTTTCCCTAATATCCGACCTAAACCTTCCCTGGTGGAACTTGAGGCCATTCCTTCTCATCCTATTGCTAGTTATGAGGGAGAAGAGACCAACCCCACCTCACTCTAACCTCCTTCCAGGGAGCTGTAGAGGTCAATGAGGTCTCCCCTCAGCATCTCTTCTCCAGATTAAAACAGACCCAGCTCTCCCAGTTGCTAAATAAAATCCTGTTATTTAAGATTCCTGCACCTGGGCTGACTTCTGCATTTACAGCTGTCCTCATTTGTATAGCCACGGAGGAATGAGGGGGAAAAAAAATTCCAGCTGTGTTATATACTTCTATTACTTTAGCCTTTATGAGACTACATTTATAAAACAAACTGTGAACAAGTTCTGAGGCTATATTTCTGATTTCCCAATGGGTCACAGCAAAAACGAGCTGCTATTCAAAAGGAGAACAGCTAAAGCTCAGAGTGGCTACAGAACTGTACCACCCAGAGGACACTTTGAATGCGATTTGTCTCACTTAACTTTATCTCTGGTTTGTCAGGAGTCCAGCTTAAGGCACTTGCTCAGTCAATTTCAGGTCTGTAGTCAGTGAAGAGAGATTGGTAAAGGCTGATGACAGTTCAGCTATTCAGCAATAAATATCTGAGTGATGGAACGAACCATCCACGAGTGGAACATGAATTTCTTCATTTGCTATATTCTCAACTAGATAAGTGCAGATTTCATAAGGCTAAAGCCATATGAGGTTCATCAGTGATACCATGATGCTCTGTGCCCAGTACTAAAGCTAAAAATGGCCATGGTTTCAGAAAGCAGCCATGATCCTGATGCACCAGGACCAGAGGACACAGCCTCAAACTGCGCCAGGGGAAGTTTCCAACCTTATTGATTCTATGATTCAGGTAGCTGCATCTAGTGGCTGGAAAAGAAACAAAGCAGACATTGTCTTTTTGAGATAAACATGGTGGGGAAGTTACAAAACAAGGGGCTCCTCAGCTCAAGAGAGACAAGGCATTACTCCTAGACAGAGTCCAACACAGGGCAGCAAGAATTATGAAGGGACTGAGACAGCTGTCTCATAAGGAAAGGCTGAGAAACCTGGGGCTGGTTACTCCAGAGAAGAGAAGGCTGAGAGGAGATCTTACTAATGTTTACAATCATCTGAAGCATGGGTGTCAAGAAGAAGGGGCCAGGCTCTTCTCACTGATTCCTAGCAGTAGCATGAGGTGATGGACGCAAACTGGAACGCGGGAAGTTCCACATTAACACCAGGAAAAACTTTGAGGGTGGCAGAGCACTGGACCTGGCTGCCCAGAGAGGTTGTGGAGTTTCCAGCTCAGAGGGATACAAAATTTGCCTGGGCATGTTCTGTTCAACCTGATTCAGGTAACACTGCTCTGGCAAGGGTCCTGGACTCAATCATCTCCAGAGGTCCTTTCCAACTCCTACCATTCTGTGATTCTGTGCTTCTGTTACCTCATTGCTTTGACATTGTCTATTTTCTCTGTATGACTCTGTTTGGATTGGACTATCATGTCAAAAACTGTAAAGTAATACTAGGTAATGTAAGGCTCACAGGCAGCTTGGCTTGAGCTATAACATGACACATATTTCCCATCAGAATGGTTTAAGTTTTTAATTCTTTAAGGAGGGTGATCTCTACTCTCCTGTACAAGATGGAAGTGGAAATTACTTCTCCTTTGACATACTGCAATTTACTTTGGGCATTTGGTAAGTTTCCAACTGCATTAATTCCCATCACATTTATGGTCTCTTTCTTTAGTCAATCAATGACAAATAAATTACAGACTTCCTCTAATTTAGGACAACAAAGCCACTTGCCAAAGGAGCCTTTCACCTCGGCAATTTCCCTGAGACAATTCCTGCTGATAGGTGCTTTTTAACAACATCTCCTTTCCCTTCTTTTCCCCCTGCAGCTTATTTAGCAGAGAGTGGCAAAGTGACAGTTTGTAGAGACACTCAGCCATTAGCTATATTGCTGTAGCTGCTGATCTGACCTGAAAAAGCAGATTGAGACAGTTCCTAATAGAGGCCATCTTCATTTTCAGAAGCTTCATGAATCATGCTGAAAGAGCTGAATAATAAGCTCTTATCCTGCTTGGGCATGAGACGCTCTTCTCAAAGAGAGCATGGAGCCTAGCAGGGTTTTCTCTTTAACAAACTATTAGATTTTGAAAAATCTGCCAGTCTAAGACTGGAGCAGACAAAGCCAGTGATGGAGAAGGACATAATGAATCCACAGAGACACTGATGGTCCAAAATTGGTTATATCTGCTTTGCTGATAAACACAGCAGTTCCTCTGTGCTTAGAATACTAATGGCAGACAAGTCCCAGGCTAACTAAGCAGCAACTTTCCTAATTTACCTTAATGTTCTGAGTGCCAGCAAGAAATGCTTTTATGGAGAGGACTATATCACTTTTCCTTCAATAAACTTTGCTTTCAAAACTACTCCAAGGTCAAATTTAAATGCAGTTTGGAAAAAGGAAAAAAAAAAAAAAGAAAGAAAGAAAGAAAAAGAAGAAGGGTTTGGAGTCTGTCAATAAAAAATGTAAACTGAGAACGTGAGGAGTTGTTAAGTTGTTTCAGAAAAGGATTCTGAAATAATAGAATTTCACCTCTCAGCACAGGAGGAAGTTCTTCACCGTGAGGGTGGTGAAGGCCTGGAATGGGTTGTCCAGGGAGGTGGTTGAGGCCCCATCCCTGGAGGTGTTTAAGACCAGGCTGGATGAGGCTCTGTCAAGCCTGATCTAGGGTAGAGTGTCCCTGCCCATGGCAGGGGGGTTGGAACTAGATGATCCTTGTGGTCCCTTCCAACCCTAACTGAAACTATGAAACTATGAAATATGTAGCATTATCATTCTGAGCACAGATACCATCTTAAACATCAATGAGTGATAGAGCCAGAATTGTTTTGGTTGGAAAAATCCTCTGTAAGATTATCAAGTCCAACCATCAACCTAACACCACCATGGTGACTAATGCACGTACTGAAGTGCCATGTCCTCACATTTCTGGTCTTATTTGATTGCAAACAACACAGATAAGCCTTCCTTTGTATAGGAACACATGGATATTAGATTCCAAACTCTGTACCAAAATCATATATCATTCTAATGAAGACAAATTTCAGCTATGACTCCTAGCTCAAGGGAGTTTTGCTAGAGTGAATGTGACATAACCTCACTGAAACGGCTGGAGAAATAAACTCCTCATTGGAGGACCAATGTTTTCAGCCTGAAACCATTTGTTGCCACTTTGGAAAAGCTTCACTGACTTTAACCAAGTCATTAATTAATTTTACTACCCCATATAAAGTGGAAAGCAGAGCCAGCATTTGGAATGTATTGGCAGTATGTGATCAGCACTATAGGCCTGAACAGGCAATTCCTTTGTATCTGGTGTCAGAGAAACTTTTCCAACAGAAGAGCTATGATTTGCAAGGCAAAATTTTGTCTCAGTAGACCAGAAGTTGATTCTCCTTTTAAGAATGAAGAGTTTGCCATCAGAAAAATTATTTTGATGCTATGGTTTGTGGTAGGTGATTGGTGAAAATCAGAATCTTTTAGATATCAGGTGCTGGCTGACCAGCCAGCTTTGCTTGCTCTTACATTTGAACACGTTCACCACAATTTATTCCACAATTATTGTTCTCTGATTGAAAATGTCAGCATTTGGGAGGGTAATAATTCTCTTTGATTCCTTTTTTTTTTCTTTTTCTCCTAGCTTTTCCTTATCTTTTCCTTTGCTTGGAGATAACAAAACACTCTCTCATCAAAAGCTTTGTCATATTCAGTAACTCTCATGAAATACAGGAACAAAATACTTCATTTAAAAAATGAGTGTTGCAACTAATGTCAAAACAATAGATAACTTCTCTAGATAACTGCTAACTTTAGAAGATCTCTTGATCTGTTAGAGGGTAGAAGGGCTCTGCAGAGGGACCCCGAGCAACTGGACAGATGGGCAGAGTCCAACAGGATGGCATTCAATAAATCCAAGTGCCAGGTGCTGCACTTTGGCCAAAACAACCCTGTGCAGAGCTACAGGCTGGGGTCAGAGTGTCTGGAGAGCTGCCAAACAGAAAGAGACATGGGGGTGCTGATTGACAGCTGGCTGAACATGAGCCAGCAGTGTACCCAGGTGTCCAAGATGGCCAATGGCATCCTGGCCTGCATCAAGAATAGTGTGGCCAGCAGGAGCAGGGAAGTCATTGTGCCCTGTACTCAGCACTGGTTAGGCCACACCTTGAGTCCTGTGTCCAGTTCTGGGCCCCTCAATTTAAGAAGAACTTTGAGACTCTTGAACGTGTCCAGAGAAGGGCAACAAGGCTGGGGAGAGGCCTCAAGCACAAGCCCTGTGAGGAGAGGCTGAGGGAGCTGGGGTTGTTTAGCCTGGAGAAGAGGAGGCTCAGGGGAGACCTTATTGCTCTCTACAACTACCTGAAGGGTGGTTGCAGCCAGGAGGGAGCTGGCCTCTTCTCTCTAGCAACCATGACCAGAACAAGGGGACACAGTCTCAAGCTGCACCAGGGCAAGTTTAGGCTCAAGGTGAGCAGAAAGTTCTTCACTGAGAGAGTCTGCCATTGGAATGGGCTGCCCAGGGAGGTGGTGGAGTCGCCATCTCTGGAGGTGTTCAAGAGGGGATTGGTTGTGGCACTTGGTGCCATGGTTTAGTCATAAGGTCTGTGGTGACAGGTTGGACTTGATGATCTTTGAGGTCTCTTCCAACCTTGGTGATTCTCTCAGTTGGTTTGTTCCTACCACTCAGGTTCAGGTACACACTCACAATTTCTTCTTACATCTCCTTCACTCAGAATGGAAATAAGTTCTCACTATCTACCCTTCCTGGAACCAAACAAAGGGTTGTTTGTGGGAGTTTTTTTTGCAATCCAAAAGAGATCCAGTGGCATTGTGTAATTGTCCCCAGGATGAACCTCAAAAAGTGTGGCTGGAGCACAAAATCTCTGCGCTCATGTTTGTGTCATGAAATGACTCCCAGCTGTGCTATATCATTTGCTATGTTTTAGAGAGGTCCTTCATAGCATTCAATATTTCATATAAATCAGAGAAATGTTTATGCAGCATGCCCCACTCTTAAGACTTCTCAAACACTGTGTTGCCTGTAACTGTTCCAAATTGGTTTCTTAACTAATACATCTGCTTATGAAGCATGAGAATAAACCACGTTGTGAAGTTCAAGTTCAAGTTCTAGACAGAAGTGACACAATACTAACTTTTTTTCCCCAAGGACCCTTCAGTTGTTTCAACAGTGACTTTAGCCAAATGGAAAAGAGACTTACCTGATTTTATGGCTGGTCTCTTCAGTGTTAAGGAGATTTGGGCTGGCTTTGGGTTTTGTTGATTTTTCTCCCCCCCAGATTTCCTGCACTAGTAGAAAGGACTTTGATGTCACCTAAAAAGAACATATATATATATATATATACACACACACACACAGGTAGGTAGGTAGGTAGGTAGATAGATAGGCAGGTAGATAGGTAGATAGGCAGGTAGATAGGTAGATAGGCAGGTAGATAGGTAGATAGGCAGGTAGGCAGGTAGATTGACAGTTGCCTTTCTTGTGGGAAAAAGATCCCTTTTGTAACCCACCAGAAATCAACGTGCCAGGTTGGGCAGCGAGCTTAGAGCAATGATGCTTATGGTGAAAGTCCTTTAGCAAAAGTAATTTAACTTCCAAAGAACATCATCAAGGACAAAATAACCAGGAGTGTAATAATGAAACTTTTATAAGACCTAATAAAGAGGAACATTATCAATTCAGGAAGGATAGGAAAGAACTAGATGATCTTTGAGGCTGGAATGAAGCTGAGCGCTGCAGAGCAGAAGGTTGTTCACAGAGGGACTATGACCAGAAAATTAATCATTCAGAAATGAAAAAAATATGAGAATCATAGAATTGTTAGGGTTGGAAGGGATCTCAAGGATCATCTAGTTCCAAGCCCCCTGCCATGGGCAGGGACACCTCATACTAGATCAGGGTGCTCAGAGCCCGATCCAGCCTGGCCTTAAAAACCTCCAGGGATGAGACTTCTACCCCCTCACTGGGCAACCTGTTCCAGTGTCTCACCACCCTCAATGAGGACTAGTGTTTGAGGGACTGGTGATCCCTATGATGCAAACATGATAGAATACACACACACAAAATATATCTAGGAAAAAAAATACAGAGGCAACTCCTTGCAGGTGGAAGAGCAAGATATAAGATATAAGAGCAAGGGTGGGTTTTGGGGGGTTTGTTTTGTAACACTCTGCTCCTTAAAGGAAAGAAAAGGATTCAGCTTTTGGATTCATATTTTGACACCATTGTTTCTCTTAACATCAACATCTCTTCTGTTTATCTGAAATACTAAGTGACCTAACTGGAATGCATGCATCTTTGCTTCAGAGTTAAAATTCTGACTGACCCAGAATACGTTGCCTGCACTATTAAAACCTATCTATTGTCTGCTGAAAAGTCACCAGAGCTGTTCATGCGATTAAGACTTCAGCTCCTGAGGGCAGGACAATTTTATCATGGAAACAGATTGCTAGAAGAGCATTTGTTTCACCCTGGTCACATCTTTCAAGACAATTTCCCTGCACTGGATTTTGAGAGCATCTTCCCTCACATGTTGTTCAGTTATTAGTTATAATGGAACCCAGACCCAGTCTGAGTTCTCTATAGTATAAACCTGACTTTTTTTTTTTCAATTCCTGAAACTAGACAAAACCTCTCCAAAATGAGGGGAAAACAGGGCCTTAGTCAGTGCAAAAAGAGACACTACATTTGTCACAGGCCCCCTTAAAAGCACCCACTGAAATGTCTAAGCCTGCTGAGGTGAGAGGATGAAAGTTAACGTAAATAATTAAAGATATCTCACCTGTATGCCACACTGGCTTTCAAAGCAGCTGTTTGTGAAGAGCCTTTCACCCACCAGTGAAAACTGGGGTCATTGTGTCTTCCTGTCCTCTGTTGGTAAATAAATAATGCAGCAAGTGATGTCCTGGCTCCATTGTAAAGAAATCATCCATTCAAAGAGAGGAGCAATAGGGAGGCATCAGCTGAGAGCAGAGCTTTTTCCCTTTTCTGATGAGAGAAGGCAAAACACAAACAAAAAAATTAATCCAGTGACACCTCCTCAGGATTTCAGTAAGGATCTTCCTCTGGTTTATTCTCTCTTGAAAGGTTATCCATATGGCATTGCCTGAGAAAAAGGGATCTTTTCCCTTGCCTCGTGGAAACTCATAAATCATTCAACATTCAAAGTTCAGTGCTGCTTCTTGGCATCACACTATCAACTCTTAACCTCCAGCTCCTTAGCTTCTGGTGGAGTCTCCTTTTCTGTTGCAATTTCTTACCCTGCAATAACAAAAGCAGGGGAAATGACCCTTTGCCTCTAGTGACAAGGCTCAAGATAGCAGTTTATTCTGTACCTTCTGGGTACTTAAGGGGGAAATGAGATATCTTTAGCTTGAGAGAAGCCCAGGTATGTCAGGAGCAGTATCCTGGAAGAGAAATGAAGGCACAAGGTAGGCAAGAATACCTAAGAGAATTATGTTCAGTTCCTGCCAAGTGACCAGTTCACTCTCTTCATGCATCATCAGTGATTCCTTCCCCAGCTCAAAACCTGCAAGAGGATGAAAATGTCAGCATTGGCATCCGGACTGTACATTATGCACAAAGCTCTAAATGACAGCCTCCAGCTCTTGGTTGAAAACTGCTCCAGTTGATTGAAACTTGGTTGAAACCAGCTCCAGCTGGTTGAAAACTGTATGGAGAACATATTACTAAGGTAATATGGTAAAATCCCCAAACCAGAGAAAAACCTGCTTGCTCACATTCATCTGAAACACCACATTTTCACCCCTTAATGCATCAAGGCCAGGGCAAGGGAGCACTGGGGAGAGAGAGAGATCCCTCTACTGTTGTCTTTACATCAAAGCATATCCATACAGAACATAAGGACAGGTTGTTTAGTGTGTGCCCTTATATGCATTGGTGGTTACATCTGGGTTTGTTTCACTGATAAATCACAAGGATAAAGAAATATGTTTTACAACTTCAGCTCAGACCTTGCTCCACGCTGCTAACAAAAGGAAGAGTTCACACAGTTTCCTTCAGGCTTGTTAGTGATTTGGCAATAGGAAACCAAGAGTGTCTGAAACTGGACTGTTTGTAACATTTCTGGCATTTTAATTGCCTTCTTATTCTCCTTTTTCTTCTGAGCTGAAATTCTACACACCAAATTTGAGGTGAAGGTGAACTTGACTTCTGGCAACGTTGCTTCTTTTTCCTCTAGGAACTGTTTACATTCTCTGTTCTTTGAAGACTCTGCAGTTTAGTCCAGTAGTAGATTTTCCAGTGTGACATTTTCTGGTGATAGAATGGCATCACAAAAGCTGCAGAGTGGAAAAATATCAGCAGATTTCATTAGCTGTTCTCAATTTTCTATCTCAAGCTGTGAGGTCAAAAGGAGGCAGGAGCCTCTAGATAGTTCATCATTTCTTGGGTCCACAATTATAACTTCTCCTGGAAATTCCATCACAAGCAACCCAACTAAGAATCTTTAGGTAAGCAAAATACACTGGCTTAGTCCAAACCATTAAATGTGCTGAAATGACCATTTTCTCAATGAAGAGGATGGGACTGCAAAAGATATAATGAAAACACTGAAATGTTCATGCAGACATTTACTTAACACCTGTCCATAGGTAACTGATAGAAGGCACTGCTAATAGCCTTAAACATCCTTAAAACAAGGATCTGAAACAGCCTTTCCAGAGGACATGTTGTAAGAGAGGAAAAAAATCCTAGTTAGTTTTATGATGCAGAGGGATGTGCAGAGGGATATAAAAAGGATTTTATGCTGTAGTTCTCCCTATGATAACAAACCAGTCATTACCATGACACTTTCTGTCCCAGTGTTGTACAACTTCTGACACTCTTCGTGTTTGAAGAAGGTATATTTGAGCAAACTCTTTGTCCTGACACTGTGTCACAGAATCACCAAGGTTGGAAGAGACCTCAAAGATCATCAAGCCCAACCTGTCACCACAGACTTCATGACTAAACCATGGAACCAAGTGCCACGTCCAATCCCCTCTTGAACACCTCCAGGGATGGGGACTCCACCACCTCCCTGGGCAGCACATTCCAATGGCTAATGACTCTCTCTGTGAAGAACTTTCTCCTCACCTCCAGCCTAAACTTCCCCTGGTGCAGCTTGGGACTGTGTCCTCTTGTTCTGGTGCCGGTTGCCCAGGAGAAGAGACCAACCCCTTCCTGGCTACAACCACCCTTCAGGTAGTTGTAGAGAGCAATAAAGTGTCCCCTGAGCCGCCTCTTCTCCAGGCTAAACAATCCCAGCTCCCTCAGCCTCTCCTCATAGGGCTTGTGCTTGAGGCCTCTCCCCACCCTTGTTGCCCTTCTGAGGCTCTAAGCGTCCTCCAGGAGTTTTGAGAGGTAAATGAAAGTGCATCCATCTCCAGCATAGAAGAGTGGTTGTGCTTCATCTAACCTGTCCCTCACCTCCCCAACCTCGGGAAGGACTCTTGCCAGGCAAGCTGTGGACTGCAGTGTCCTCTGTGGGCGATTGGGCTGTTTAGAGCCAAGAAGTGGAATATATCTCCTTCCAACCATGCAATAACAGATCGGCCCAAGGAGAGAGGAGATGCTTTAGCAAAGCTGATCCTAGGCCAGCAAATCAAATAAAATCCTATTTAGTTCCTACTGTGTAGAGGGTGCAAATACAGAAGCATTAGTGTGTGCACTACAGAAAGATATGCTCTTAATGAGCAGAGACTCAAATTATTACACTTTCAATCTCCAGATGGTTGTAAAATACAGCCCTTAGTTAGATTCATTGCAAAGTTTGAGCTGAGAGTAAATAGCTGCTAAGTGCAGGACTTAAATGGGCCCAACTTCATAGCTGAACAAGAGTGAAGGGCAAGGAAGGAAACTAGATTCCCTCTTCCCCAGTAGCTGTGATTTTTTTAATGCAAGTAGTGAGCTAACCTCATTCCTGCTTGCCTCTTCTCAGGCACGAGCAGCAATATTATCTTTGCCATCTGTTCCTGCTGTTTCCCATATCCAACACTTCAGTCCTTTTCAAACCAAACATTAACCAGCCATCCTTATCTCAAGAGCAGATGCAGTTGCTGTGGCTGGACTGGATGTTTTTGGATGGATACAGATGAAGGTCATGGGCTGGGCTACTCTCACACCAGACTCACGTTCAGAGCAGAAAAAGGAAGCCCTGATACACCTCAGTCCCAGAACTGGGAAATGCACTGTGTCCTTGCAGTTGTCCTCAAGCCAAAATATGCAGAAAGTGGATAAAATAAGATGGAAGCTTTGAGAAAATGAAGCACTTCCCACAGTTGCTACAAAATGTGTTTCTTAGAGAAATGTGCAGTCACATATCTGTAGAGCAGGCTAAAATATTAGAAGAAAACTCCTGGGGGTTTTATTACCAAAATAGTCAACTACCTGAAGGGAGGTTGTAGCCAGGAGGGGGTTGGTCTCTTCTCCTAAGCAACCAGCACCAGACACAGTCTAAAGCTGTGCCAGGGGAAGTTTAGGCTTGAGGTGAGGAGAAAGTTCTTCCCAGAGAGAGTTGTTTGCCATTGGAATGGGCTGCCCAGGGAGGTGGTGGAGTCCCCATCCCTGGAGGTGTTCAAGAGAGGATTGGACGTGGCACTTGGTGCCATGGTTTAGTCATGAGGTCTGTGGTGCCAGGTTGGACTTGATGATCTTTGAGGTCTCTTCCAACCTTGGTGATTCTGTGAAAACTTACAGATTTGATCTACTCTAACAAAACCCTTCTATTTTTCTGCTTTGAAATACCCTTTCTATTTCAATTGAGCTAAATGCAATCCATTTAAGCACAGTCAATTTGAACACAATCAATTATTTTTTTTTTAAGATTGCAGTGAAAATAACCCCAAACCTTTACAGAATTAATGTCTAATTGATTTTATTTGAATTAAAGCCATTTTGGACTTCCAGTTTGCAAAGCCTTAGGTTCTTTGATTATTTCTTTTCATTTAATTTGTTTTTTTAAGTAAATCCATTTGCAAGCAAAATGTGAGCAGTTTTCTTCCTCATCTCATCCCCAGGTTGTCCTTGCAGCTGCAATCACAGAATCAGGGTTGGAAGGGACCACAAGGATCATCCAGTTCCAACCCCCCTGCCATGGGCAGGGACACCCCACACTAGATCAGGCTGGCCAGAGCCTCATCCAGCCTGGTCTTAAACAGCTCCAGGGATGGGGCCTCAACCACCTCCCTGGACAACCCATTCCAGGGCTTCACCACTCTCATGGTGAAGAACTTCTTGCTCGCATCCAGCCCAAATCTCCCTACCTCCAGCTTCATTCCATTCCCCCTAGTCCTATCACTACTTGATAGCCTAAGAAGTCACAGTATCACAGTGTTGGCAAGGTTGGAAGAGACCTCAAAGATCATCGAGTCCAACCTGTCACCACAGACCTCATGACTAGACCATGGCACCAAGTGCCACGTCCAGTCCCCTCTTGAACACCTCCAGGGATGGGGACTCCACCACCTCCCTGGGCAGCACATTCCAATGACGAATGATGAGTGAAGAACTTTCTCCTCACCTCGTCCCTCCCCAGCCTTCTTGTAGGCCCCCTTCAGATCCTGGAAGGCCACAATGAGGTCACCTCGGAGCCTTCTCTTCTCCAGACTGAACAGCCCCAACTCCTTCAGTCTGTCCTCATAGGAGAGGTGCTCCAGCCCTCTGATCATCCTCGTGGCCCTTCTCTGGACACCTTCCAGCACCTCCAGATCCCTCTTGTAATAGGGGCTCCAGAACTGGACTCAGTACTCCAGGTGAGGTCTCACCATGGCTGAGTAGAGGGGGAGAATCACCTCCCTTGCCCTGCTGGCCACACTTCTCCTGATGCAGCCCAGGCTCTGATTGGCCTTCTGGGCTGCAAGTGCACCCTTGAGAGCTCCTGGTGAGCTTCTCATCCACCAGTCCCCCCCAAGTCCCTGTCCTCAGGGCTGCTCTCCAGCCAGTCACTGCCCAGTCTGGATTTGTGCCTGGGATTGCCTCGACCTGGATGCAGGACCCTGCCCTTGGTCTTGTTGAACCTCTTGAAGTTGGCTTGGGCCAACTTTTTCCAATTAGGACAGAAGCTGTGCAGAAGACATTGAGTGAATAATACACGAATGGAGACACTGACTACTGGAACAACCTTGTTCCAGTTCCCCACAGTTACTGAAAGATATATTCTTTTGTTACCCAGTCAGGGCCCTTTACTGAGATGCATACTTCAGTTTCTTTTCAGACTCTCAGAAAGGCTTCTACACTGTGTACAAACCTGGCAGAAAGCAAACAGCATGTTATCAAAATAAATCTCACTCAGCTGAAAAAGGCCAAATAAAGGTTAATCCAATTACTTAATGGTTGTCTCCTTTTGCCTCTTCCTTCAGGCAGCTGTGCTTTTATGTTGTGCTTTCCTCTCCTAACATGACTTCTGGAGTTCTTTCTTTCACAAAGGAGGAAAAATACTTCATTGTGCTCTCTAAACAAAATCATTCCCCATTATGGAGGAACAGAAGCATTGTGTTGAAATTCTTTACAGCAAACAATTTTCATTTAGGGTAAACAGGTCATTGCTCTGAAATTTGTTTGACTTATTCTTGAGGTCAGAACTCCTACTGAATTGAATATGTGGTAGGGATGGCAGTGAAAATAACAATAACAAATCAATAACATTAATTGATTAGATCGATAACCTTAATTCCTAACCGAAGTAAATACATGAATCCAGGGGCTGGGGGGGGAGGGGGAATGGTTAAAGGGCAGTAGGAGTCAGATAAATATGCTTAATAGAACTCTAATGAGACTAAAAAGTAATGAACTGCATAGAATTGTTAGGGTTGGAAGGGATCTCAAGGATCAGCCAGTTCCAACCCCCCTCGCCATGGGCAGGGACACCGCATACTACATCAGGTTGCTCAGAGCCACGTCCAGCCTGGCCTTAAAAATCCTCCAAGGATGAGGCTTCTACCACCTCCCTGGGCAACCTGTGCCAGTGTCTCACCACCCTCCTGTATATGTTTTCAACATTCCTGCTTCAGGGAAACTGAATGTGCTAACTTCTGCTGGCGTCCTCCCTCTGGGAGTCCAATGCATGACCAGTAAGCTGCACAAAGTGGTGACTGAGCTACAAGGAGGGAGGGTAGCAAGTGAACAGTGAAAGAGATGGCTGGGGCAATTAAACTTGGGCATCCACTTGTAGCTTGTAGAATAGTGTTATGCTGCATTTAGGACATGCCAAAATGTTCATCCCTAGAGTCAGATGCTCAGCACTCCTCCGTCATCCTCTCAGCCAGAGCCGTCAGAGTCCGTTGTTGGCAACGCTCCTTAGCACTAACTGAGAAGGACACTATTTATTCCTTAGTCAGCCTGATCAAGTATTCCTCTCTCCCTGCAATGAAACTGCAGTATTTGTGCTATAGACATTGTCCAGAACAGCTTCTGCTTGAGAGCATATTCAGACACTAAAACCAATCCTCCTTATTGCTAAATTAAAAGGGAACATTTCCCCCCCCCCCGTATGTTTTTACTGTTTTTCACTCAAGGAGCAAAATTTTAAGGTAGATCAATGGGACTAGGGATGCAAAAAACCTAATTACAAAAAACTAATTACAAAAATATCTCTGCAAGATTTGGGAGATGGGCTGGATGACTAAACTACAGGGGAGCTGAATCACCTCCTGGATCAAAAACTAGTTCAAAGTTGTGCTCAACAAAGAAAAATTTTAGTGCCTCAGGAAATAATAAAGAAACAAGAAATAAAAGAGATCTAAACCAAAACCAGCCATGCAAGAACACAGGCTGGTGACTGGCTGGCTTGGGTAATGGGGAACCATGGGGATTGTGGTAGGAGACAAATTAAACATGAGGCAGCAATAAGCAGTAAGCAGGCTGGGGGAAATGGTTATTCTGCTCAGTGCTTGTGAGGAGATATGTGGTGTCCTGTCTCAGGTCTCTTTCAACCTGGTGTATTGTATTGTATTGTAAATTTTGCTGCCCCAGTACAACAGACATGACTTTCAGAGAAGCCAGAGGTGCGTCAGTAACACAGTTAGGTGCTTGCAGTGAATAGAATAGAATAGAAGTTAATAGAATAGAATAGAAGTTAATAGAAGAGAATAGAAAAGAGAATAGAATAGAGAATAGAATAGAGAATAGAATAGAGAATAGAAAAAAACAGGGTGAAAGAGACCTTAGAGATCATCAAGTCCAACCTAGCATCCAACACCATCTAATCAACTAAACCATGGCACCTAGCACCCCATCCAGTCTCTTACTAAACACCTCCAGTCATGGTGACTCCACCACCTCCCTGGACAGCACATTCCAATGGCAAATCACTCTCTCTATGAAGAATTTCTTCCTAACATCCAGCCTAAACCTTCCCTGGTGCAGTTTGAGACTGTGTCCTCTTGTTCTGTTTCTGGTTGCCTGGGAGAAAAGACCAACCCCCACCTGGCTACAACCTCCCTTCAGGTAGTTATAGAGAGCATTAAGGTCTCCCCTGAGCCTCCTCTTCTCCAGACTAAGCAACCCCAGCTCCCTCAGCCTCTCCTCATAGGGCTTGTGCTCAAAACCCCTCCCCAGCTTTGTTGCCCTTCTCAGCACATGGGGAAAGGCTGAGGGAACAGGGGGTTTAGCCTGGAGAAGGAAAGGTTAAGAGCAAAGACTAAGTGCAATCTTCCCCAGCTTAAAAGTGTGGATTCCAAAAAGGCAAAACCAGTTTCTCCTCAGAGATGCCATGGTCACAAATTCCAGGCAGAGAAAACAATTCCACCATCAGAATGGTAATCATCAGAAGAGGTGCCCAGAGGGGTAACAGAACCTTCATGCACAGAGATTTTCAAAATATCACTAGTCCAGTCAGTTCCTGAGCAAAATGATATAACTTAAATTAGAGCTCTGTGCAGGAGGTAGGACCAGATCACCTGCAGAGCTCCCAGCCAGTCAGAATTCAGACTGGATGGTAGGAAGAAATTCTACACAGAGAGAGTGATTGCCCATTGGAATGGGCTGCCCAGAGAGGTGGTGGAGTCACCATCATTGGAGGTGTTTAGGAGGAGACTTGACAGGGTGCTTGGTTGCATGGTTTAGTTGATTAGGTGGTGTTGGATGATAGGTTGGATGCGATGATCTTGAAGGTCTCTTCCAACCTGGTCTATTCTATTCCATTCCATTCCATTCCATTCCATTCCATTCCATTCCATTCCTTTCCATTCCATTCCATTCCATTCCATTCCATTCCATTCCATTCCATTCCAATTGCCACAGCCTAAATTCCAGCTCTGGTCCTGCTCTGTGTAGCATTAATGTGGGGTCAGTTGTCACCACAGTAAATCAGCAAGAAGGTCATACAAAGCTGGGCTGTGTGGCATCCTACTTACTGCACAGGGGGTGTGAAATGCATGAAATGACAGATGTTCCTCCAAGGACTTAGTGAGGCTGATTTCCCCAAGGTCATGCAAGTCTATGGGAAATCTGGAAATTGGACACCAGTTTCCAGCCTGCTCACAGATCAATCAGCTTTCCATTCGCAGGACTGTAGCTGCAGCTTCAACAGAAACAAGCCTGTTGAAGTGATAGCTTCCACCTGCACATCAATCTATTATTTTTTTTTTACTGTGGACCAATAGTGATTACAAATGTAAACCTTCAGTAAACTGAAAACTTTACCCCTAAAAATCCCCTGATGTTACACCCAGTTCTTGTCTTTGAGTATGTATTTACTCAATCCGGACAGAAGGTCAGCAGCATAACAGTAATGCATTCATACCCCTTCAGCAGATATACAATACAATACAATAAATCCAGGTTGGAAGAGACCTTCAAGATCATCGTGTCCAACCTATCAACCAATCCAACCCACCTAAACAACTAGATCATGGCACCAAGCACCCTGTCAAGTCTTCTCCTGAACACCTCCAATGATGGTGACTCCACCACCTCCCTGGGCAGACCATTCCAATGGGCAATCACTCTCGTCTGTAAAGAACTTCCTCCTAACATCCCGTCTAAACCTGCCCTGGCACAGCCTGAGACTGTGTCCTCTTGTTCTGTTGCTGGTTGCCTGGGAGAAAAGACCAACCTCTGCCTGTCTACAATCTCCCTTCAGGTAGTTGTAGAGAGCAATAAGGTCACCCTGAGTCTCCTCTTCTCCAGGCTAAGCAACCCCAGCTCCCTCAGCCTCTCCTCATAGGGCTTGTGTTCCAAACCCCTCACCAACTTCATTGCCCTTCTCTGGACATGTTCCAAAAAGTCAACCTCCTTCTAAACTGAGGGGCCCAGAACTGGACACAGGACTCTAGGTGTGGCCTAACCAGATATCCGTTCTTTTGGTTCAGCAAACCACTGAGATCTTAGCTGTAGACAAAAGACCCTGAACAAGTGGCAGAGAACTAAACCCCAAAAGGACAAATTGTTTAGGAAAGAAAGGAGCAACATAATAACAACAATAATTGAAGCATTTTTCTATCTCTGTCTTTCTCTGCATGCAAAAGCACCATGACTCCTGGTCTGCCCATTAGGTCTTAATGAAACCTTTGGCAGGCTCGCACTGGTTTGTAGGTTAGATTTTTAAGCCCCTCATATTGCATCAAATGCTCTGAATTTTTAAGAAAAGCTTGAATTGTATTACTGCAGCAATGATGCATCTGAAGTCACAGATGATAAAATCTTAGATGAAGAAGCGTTCTGTAAAAGAGGTCAGACAGAAATCTCATCTATACTCAACTCAGATCCAGAGTACAAAAGTCCAGGTGTCCTACAGGGCTTGTTCCTTACTGATTTTTAAACCCTCCTTGATTTTAAACCCTCATGGTTCTTTAAACACCTTGAGAGCAGTTTTACATTGGAATAATCTCCCAAGGGAAGCAGTGGATTCCCCTACATTGGTCAGTTTTAAGACCCAGCTTGACAGGTTTCTGGGCTCTCGACTACCTAGAAAGGTTGGACCGGGTGATCCTCGGGGTCTCTTCCAACCTGGCATTCTGTGATTTTGTAACATTAGCCAGGACAAGAGGCAGACTATAAGATATGAGCAGCCAGTACTTTGATCAAATATTGCAATCCTGTTACTGTGATGAAAAAAAAAGATGGACAAAATATACACCTGCGAGGCTCCTGCTTTACTGACCCAGGCTCTTCAAAACATTCACACGCTTGTACAGCTCCTGTGCAATATGTTGATGTGGTGAAGAAAAATCAGAAGGCCCACATCAACAATTATTATTAAGAAGCATTCATCATTTTATAGCTGCAAAGGGAAATAAGATCAGAGAAGAGAGCAGCCTTGCCGTTACCAATCCTGCACTGAGACCACGTTGGCCACGCCTGTCGCTTCGCTGCTTCTTATGTCTGTTCAAAAGTAAAGCACTGAATACACAAAGAGCAATCTGTGCTAAAAACCTGCCTCTCTTTCAAATATATATATAAGGATGCATTTTATTTGACCCATTTCCTTACAAAAGGGATGAATAAAATGCCAGAACTCTTTCTGCAAAGTCTTTCTGAGAGAAAATTCCTTAATCTGCACAGACTTTCCTGCCATGGAGAAAATCGCTGCTGGAGGGGCATTCTAAGATGTTTCAGAGAGCAGCTCTGTAACCTACAACAACAGGGTTTAAAGATAACTCGTGGTCTGTGCAGGTGAATTGGAGTTTGGAAAGCCACCCATAACCCTCCTAGAGCATGAGGTTCTAAGAGGAGATTACCCTGACGAAATGGAGAGCTTTGCTGCAAGTCACCACAGGATCCCCTTCTCATCAGTGTCTGCATTGCCAAAGAGAGCAGCTATAAATTCCAAAGAAAGAGAACAGATGAATTGTGGCTTTCCTCACTGTCTGCTGAGCAACTTTGCACTGACTAGCTCAGGCACAGCCCTTTCCTCCGTCTGTGACCCTAGTTCCACTATATCACAAAAGTGATTGTGGAAAATGCTGCAGTTGAAGTTTTTCTGTAGGACTGCTTGGTTTTTGGGGGCTTCTTCTCATATATCCTTACATTGCAGGTCAGTGGCTGAGGAAACTGCAGCTCACACGTAGCTGCTCAAATCTAGATGCGGTAGAACTAAGCAGCTGACAGCTATCTGATGCCCTTTCTTTCTGATGTTGCCCATTGCTGCTGTCAGTGGTGCAACTGAGCTTCTCTCTGTTTTTCTTTTCATAGGAAACAAGCCAACTTTCTTGAAATGAAAGGCAAAGACATTGCTGGGCAAGACTGAGCAGGTGGTTGCATAAGTAGTAACCCACAGTGACAAAGAAGTCATGGAAGGGTCTAACCTTTAAAGGCAAGAAGGCATCTCAATGCACAAAGACCTCCATGACCTTTTCAGAACCATCTTTACAGACCACTGAAAATGCCTCTGTGCTGCTGTCTACATAAACATCCTCATAAAGGTGTATCTACCTGAGTGAAACACTCAATGGTCATTTTATCAACCAGTAAATATAAAGAGTTTCTTAATTTCTCAGATAGGAAATTAAAACCTCTGAATTTTTCTTTGTATCAGTGACTGCCACTTTTGGTGCACAGAAACAGATCCCATCTGTCCTCTGGTAACAAAACTGCTTGAGCATTCCAGATGGGACAGATATTTTAGTGTTCACATGGAGAGGACCATAAAGGAAGTTTCAATCACAGAACTCTTGGATTTGTTGGCTCTAGATGCTTCAAACAGATATTTTTGTCCTTCCTCGTATAGACAATCCTGGCAGCACCAAATGCAGTCTTGTCCCTAAATTCATCTCTACCCAGCAAGAGAAAACAGTAAGAATGTGTGAATATGACAGCAAGTGAAGGGAAAGAGCATTAATGCACCATAGGATCATAGACAACTAAGGCAGGAGGATCTCAGAAGGTCCCTGGTCCAGCCCCGCTGCAGCAGGCTCAGCATTGAGGCCAGAGATGGCTGCTCAGGGCTGGAAGCCTTCCTCTGGACTGGAAGCTCCTCCAGGGCAGAGCCTCTCTGGGCAGCCTGTGCCTCTGTCACACTAGCTCCAAGGGAAAAATACATTTTTCAACTGCTGTAGAACTGAAAGGAGACAATGCAAAGAAACAGTTTGGCCTTCTCTTTCTATATGACCCATCTCCCTGGAAGATCTGCTGAGGTACCTGTACAACAGTACTCACCACAATGTGTGGCTGGGGTGGGAAAAATTAGCTGTGAAGAAAAGATAAAAACCCTCAAGGAGAATGGTTGTTTGAAGAAGGAAGTTGTACAATACACATCCACATCCTTCTGTAGAAGAGGAACATTTAGACTAAATGCAATGTCCAATTACAAAAGTAAAGATGACAGGTAGTCATCATTTTCAGGGGAAAGAGATCTTTCTCACTATCAGTTTGAAGCACATGAAGGAGTATCACAACACACTTTAACATATGGTACAATATTCTATGAAATCCAAAGCTTTGGGATCATATATTCCATATCAGGACTCACTCTACTTCTCCAGGCTAAAAGGAGAGGACAAAGAATGTGATGCCAGTAAGTCTCAGTTTCGCTGTGAATAAGAAAGAAATCTTTCTTCTAGCCTGAGGACAACTGAAGCATACTGTGGGCATAGAATCATGGAACCATTTTGATGGGAAAGGACCTCTGAGATCATCAAGTCCAACTGTCAGCCTAGCACCACCATGGCCACTAAACCCTGACCTGAAGTGCCATGTCCACAGGCTTTCTGAACACCTCCAGGAATGGTGATTCCACCAGCTCCCTGGGCAACCTGTTCCCATGCCTGACCACTCTTGCAGGAAAGAAATTTTTCCTGATACCCAACCTAAGCCTCCCCTGATGCAACTTGAGACCATTTCCCCTCATCCTATCACTTGTTCCTCGGGAAAAGAGCCCCACCTGGCTATGAGCTCCTTTCAGGTAGTTGTAATGAGTGAAAATGTTGCCCCACAGCCTCCTCATCCTATGATTAAATAAATCCAGTTCCCTCAGCTGATCCTCACCAGCCCTGTCATCCTCCAGACCCTTCACCAGCTTCACTGCTCTTCTCTGGACATATTCCAGCACCTCAATGTCTTTCTTGTAATGAGGGCCCTGAACCTGATCCCAGCACTTCAGGTGAGAACACGGTATTCAAAGTCAACACAAGGTTAGGGATCAGAGTACAGAAGTCAAAGCCACTGCCATTTACTGCTGCTTTAACTAGTGAGAAAGCACAGTGCTGAACAAATCCTGGGTTTGGTACACTCAGTCTTCAAATCTAATTTACAGGCTGGCCTTTGATGACAGGTCTGTCTCATGCCCATCTCCTGCTTTAAACTGGCAACCAGAAAAGACCTCCCAGATCACCAATAAATGTCCAAAAATCTTCCCACTTCAAATCTTGCAATTATGGCTTCTAGACCTGGCCACCTAACTGGGTCATATTAGATGAACACAGCCAAGTCACAAGCTCCTGCTGCTAGAGGGACTTTGGGGTTTCTTTCCTGCCATATGAAACCATGACAGGGAAATTAAAAGAGATATTTGAATGAGTATCCTTCAGCAATATTAACTTTGAGTAATTTTTCTGAGTTATTATTGAGCCTATAATTCAACATTTCACAGTATTTATTTAGCTCATGCTGGACATGAATATTTCATGTGTGTGTGCTTCAGGTTAATACAGCATTTTGTCTGCTCAGTTTTCAAACCCAGAAGTCTACACACAAAACAGTTCAAAAGTTATTACACTTACTAACCTGCAGTTAGGTTGCTAGATTCCAAAGGTGACCTTTGGGTTTTCCAGTATCTGAAGGCAGCCTACAAGAATGCTGGGGAGAGACTTTTTAGGGTGTCAGGGAGTGATAGGACTAGGGGAAATGGAATGAAGCTGGAGGTGGGGAGATTCAGGCTGGATATGAGGAGGAAGTTCTTCAGCATGAGAATGGTGAAGCCCTGGAATGGGTTGTCCAGGGAGGTGGTTGAGGCCCCATGCCTGGAGGTGTTTAAGCCCAGGCTGGATGAGGCTCTGGCCAGCCTGATCTAATGTGGGGTGTTCCCTGCCCATGGCAGGGGGGTTGGAACTAGATGATCCTTGTGGTCCCTTCCACCCCTGACCGGTTCTATGATCCTATGATAATCCCTGTGTCCTATCCAAAACTTACCTAAATGTAGTTTTCAGCAAATCCAGAGAAGTTGATAAAATAAAGACCTTTTAACAAGAACCACTATTAGCTTGTTTTGTCTTTTCCTGAGAGCAGGTGGCATAAACGCATGGAAGCATATTTCCAAAACACCTCCTGATACCAACACATCCAGCTCTCCAGTGATTAAATTCTTAATCAGACCTGCAGGACATCTTTTTATCAGCTCTGAAATAATTTATTTTATGTGCCTTGGAACCAGCTGCAGTTTTATCAATTCCAAAGAGAGAGATATTAGTTTACCAGAACAATTTCACATCATTGAGATTGAAATGGGAGAGTGGAGTCAGATTTCTGGCAAAGCCACTTGTTTAAAGCACCTGGTGACAATGTTTGGATGGTGATGGATTGTAGAGTTATTTCTTATAAAACACTTGTTTTTTTGAGGACCTGACCATTTCAGCAGTTCAAAAACCATGAGGCAGGCTGCAATGCCTGCATGGCCATCCACTTCTGTTCCCTCCCCATTACATGTTCCCAGCTTTCAAGTCTCTGGCTCAAAGAGCCAGGAGGAGCTCCCCTCAGAAGTGCAGAGTATGAGTCTAAGGGGGTTGTGCCTTTTCCACTCTTACCATCCAGAAATACCCAGTGTGAAGCCAGGATAAGAAATGACAAGAAATAGACTGAAAGTCAAAGTGACTTTGTTCCTGAGAAACCTGTGGATTATCCAGAAGGGACAGACAAGACTTATTGGATTAGGTAGCTTTCAGAGGAATAAAGCTTCCATGAGTGTTGCTTTCTTGAGCACTGAAATTACCTCCAGGCTCTCCTCAGGGTCCTTCCAAAGGGAACAGCACACAAAGCCACTAAAGCCCTATTTTTCTGGAGATACCCACTAAATCATAGCATCACAGAACCATTAAGGTTGGAAAAGACTTCTACATCATCAAGTCCGGCCATCAACCTACCACCACCAGGCGGTTCTGAGAGGGGTGTGGGAAGACGCCAGAGGCCGAGCAGGAACTGCAGGTAGCTGTGAAACCATGCACTGCTGGGTTATTAAGCATTTTCACTTCTGGTTTTGCAAAAGCCAAAGCAATTACTAAAGAAAACCTCACATAATTTAAAATACAACCATAAAATAACAGAATTATACAACGAACAGTTGGGAGCAACCCCGAGAGCACCAGTCAGCCCAGCTCTAGCAGGAGCAATTATCCCCTGTGTCGTTCATGAAAGACATATGGCTAAACTGTTTTTAATATCTCCAGCAATTAAGATTTTACAACCTCTGCAGCTGTCTGCTCATGGACTGCAAAGCTGTAGTTTTTCACTAGAGCTGTCACTTTTCCTGATAAGTGGGAAGTGTTTCCTAATATCTAACTTGATCTTTTCTTGCTGAAAACAAAGTCTGTTACTGTTTCCTCCATCTACCAAAGGCTTGGGAAATAGTTTATCCTCTCATTCTTTGTTGCAGAACTCTGTACACCTAACATCTGCTACTTTGTCCCCAAAATGTCCTGTTCTGTGTCTTACTCCATCTGTTTCAGTGTTTCCTCAAAGGCCCTTTTCCAGGGATTCTCCTGGACCCTCTCTGGTCACTTCAAATCTTTCTCAAAGTGTAATGACCACAACAGTCCAGCTTGGCAATACAGGTCTGAGAGGAACAGAAACCCTGTGGGCTGCATTTCTGAGTACACACCCCAGACACAATGGTCATGGCTGTAATAATAATACTACAATACACCAGGTTGGAAGAGACCTTCAAGATCATCGCGTCCAACCCATCAACCAATCCAACCCACCTAAAAACAATACAATACAATACAATACAATACAATACAATACAACCCACCTAAACAACTAAACAACTAAACCGTGGCACCAAGCACCCCATCAAGCCTCTTCTTGAACACCTCCAATGAAGGTGACTCCACAACCTTATTAATTACAGTTCCATTTGTGGTCCACTGTAAATCCCCATTCTCTTTCACCAGTTGTTCCTATCTGTGTTGTCATTAAGCTTCACTTTGGTTTTTCAAACCAAAATGTCAAGATCTGTCTGGATACCTTCACTCTTTCCTCCTTGTTCTCTCTAACTATAAACCAGGGACTTTGGGCATTGCCTTTGCACTTTCAACCACCAAGCAAGTGGTGTCTCTCCTCCCAGGCAACCAGCACCAGAACAAGAGGACACAGTCTCAAGCTGTTCCAGGGGAAGTTTAGGCTTGAGGTGAGGAGAAAGTTCTTCACAGAAAGAGTCGTTGGCCATTGGAATGTGCTGCCCAGGGAGGTGGTGGAGTCACTTGGTGCCATGGCTTAGTAGTCATGAGGTGTTGGGTGACAGGTTGGACTTGATGATCTCTGTGGTCTTTTCCAACCTTATTGATTCTATGATTCTATTGTCTTGTGTATATAAGGCAATCCTTTTTTCCTTCTCCCTTGTCTGCCCTTCTTGAGCACACTATACCAATTTATGTTCATCTTCTAGACACATGAATTATCCCCCACAGACCAGAATCTTTTTGTATCTAGACCTTTGTTGCTTATATTCAGCTAGGATTTTGTCACCTATCACTGTTGATCCAGGCTGGTGTCACAGAACTAGAGTATCACACGATGATGGGGGGTTGGAAAGGACTGGAGGTTATCTAGTTGAAGAACCCTGCCGGAGCAGTTCACCTAAACCAGCATCTCTCCTTCCTAGGTCAGCAAGAGAACATTTCAGTATAATTGAAGTTGACAAGATAATTGCCCATTTTTGTGAGGTGAACTCTGTTGAAAAGGCCAAAGTTGATGCTCTTGATGAACCTTAAGGTAGTCAAAATTCGAGTTTCAGCTACAAAGAAATCATTACACGCGCAAATACGTCAATGATTTCTGCAAATTACAGGTTCCATGACTGCTTGTTCATTTGCATGCACAATTAGCCAAGCTGAGTTAGAAACCACGACAAATGTCATGTGCCAACCGGGTGTGCAATCAGGCTTGCAGCTACCTCACACCTAATTGGGCACACCTCGCTTTGAAAATCAGTTTCCTAGTTGTCTGCTTGCTTTTAACATTTTGGGTGAAGGGTTAACAATAATTCATTCATCTCTATAAAACTCAACAAGGGGAAATGCCATTGTTCCCAAACAGCATGCACAGCAGCACTGCCTAGAAGTCTTAGCTCAGTTTTTTTTACAGCTTATCTTTGTCTGAACTATACAAGACCCCACCAAGCCTTAAGGTTGGTGTTGTCATTAATTAGTCTACAGACTCCACTCCAGAGCATTTTGTTAATCTTCTGAGAACTCAACACCAATAGCACCAATACACAGAGTTTCTGACTGACCTTTCTGCCCTGGGACTCACTGGATGTATGATATACACACAGTACTTGTGCAGCATGAAGATAAGTCTTTAACTAGGATGGCATTTAATTTACTGAGGAACAGATTTTTGGTGACAGGCAAACACTAATGTTTGTAGATGTCTGATTCATGTGCATAAATGCCAGCTGGTAATCTCAAATGAGGTATCTGAACATGTGTTTATATTCTAGGTGGCTGTGTACACAGGCAAACACCTGATGTAAGCATGCAGATCCTCTCCTAAGTCAGAGATGGGATAACACTTAGGGTGCAGTGCTACCTCTCATAGTGTCAAGTTAGTCACAGCTGAAGTGAATAGAATCACAGCTGAAGTGAATAGAATAGACTAGAGTAGACTAGACTAGACTAAAACAGAATGGAACTAACCAGGTTGGAAAAGACCTTTGAGATCATAGAGTCCAACCTATCATCCAACACCATCTAATCAACTAAACCATGGCACCAAGCACCCCATCCAGTCTCTTCCTAAACACCTCCAGTGTTGGTGACTCCATCACCTCCCTGGGCAGCCCATTCCAATGGGCAATCACTCTTTCTATGAAGAATTTCTTCTTAACATCCAGCCTAAACTTCCCCTGGCACTTGAGACTGTGTCCTCTTGTTCTAGTGCTGGTTGCCTGGGAGAAGAGACCAGCTTCCACCTGGCTGCAACCTCCCTTCAGGTAGTTGTAGAGAGCAATGAGGTCTCCCCTGAGCCTCCTCTTCTCCAGGCTAAGCAACCCCAGCTCCCTCAGCCTCTCCTCACAGGGCTGTCCCCCAAACCCCTCCCCAGCTTCTTTGCCCTTCTCTGGTCACGTTCCAGCAACTCAACATCTTTCCTAAACTGTGGGGCCCAGAACTGGACACAGTACTCAAGGTGTGGCCTAACCAGTGCAGTGTACAGGGACAGAATGACCTCCCTGCTCCTACTGGCCACACTGTTCCTGATGCAGGCCAGGATGCCATTGGCCCTCTTGGCCACCTGGGCACACTGCTGGCTCATGTTCAGCCTACTATTGACCAGTACCCCTAGGTCCCTTTCTGCCTGGCCACTCTCCAGCCACTCTGACCCAGCCTGTAGCACTTTGCTCTGTTGAGCTACAGTGTAATTTTTTCAGACCATTTCTCCAGTTCCTCAAAGTTGTTGTACTGAAATCCATTTCTTCACATCTTCTCTAGTAACAAAGATTACCTGAAGGAATGGCTGATGAGAGCAACTCTGAATCTTTCAACACCTGCACAGTGAAATTACCCTAAAGCTCATAAAAATGACTGATGCCACATACAAGGGAATGATGGTGTTTTAAGAGTGTGATATAGATGTCTGGATAGATTTGGAAAGACAGAATATTTTGGTTCCCAAAAGCCTACATGATTTTCCTTGCAGGCTGTTGCTTTGCATAAGATCACTGTTAGTATGGAACATCCTAAGAGGTTTTTTCTGACCTATTAATATTTGGAAGATTGGTGCAGCTACTGTTCTGTTTGTAGGCACCTGCTGAAGTAAGCCAAATTAAAGACAAAATAGATTCCAAAAGATGATGTTTAATGTAATATTAGTTTGAATGGCCTCTCCTTAGACTTTCAAGGGAGATTTTTCCATTAGCTTATCCTAATACTTAGAACCACAAAAGCACTGATGGAGCCTGGGCTTCTGCTGAGGGCCCTGAAGTTCATCATTTTCACTTCTGGCAGTAGGGCTGGAAAAGAACAGGGCTGCTAAGTGCAGGGTAATGTTGCTCCCTCTGAAGAGAAAGGGTGTACTGAGTGTAGCAGTGCCATGCCAAAACATCAGCTTCACCAGGGGAGAACTATGTTTAGTAGGCTTAGACTGAAGCACAGCACATGCCTATCAGTAGGCAGCAGTCTGTGCACATAATCCTTTCAGGTACCTAAAAGGTGGTTGCACAAGGCTGAGTTGGGAGACATCTAAACTAATCGCTCAGAAACAGAGATGGAAGGAAGGAGAGGAGGGAGGAATTTGGACACTTTATCCTGTGCTACACCTCTTTCCCTTCGGAAAGCTAATTATTTCCTCCTGAAGCTTCCATCTGCTTTTCAGAAGATAAGGTGGAGTCAGTGCTTTTCAAAGTCTGTCTGGAGCAGAGGGTCTGCAGTACCACCCAAGTTCCCCTCACTCCTGTTGCACAATATACTAAGACCTCTCTCACAATCTGTAACAAACCAGTGAGGTATTCAGGGGGAAAACAGAGAGGAGTAAGAAGAAGTATCTTCATTCCCTTCCTCTAAAGATGCTGATACTAATTTCATGAGCTTACCTGAAAGTAGGCTGCACCTGCCTTACATTGCAGGCTCCCAATTCTAAAGTCCTTCACTGAATTAACCCTAAAGGCATATTTAAGGTCTTCATTCTCTGGAAGATGTTTTGATTCACATTCTGTAACTCAGCCCCCAGCATCTATCTATGGTTTTCTTTTGTTTGACAAAAATAATTGGCAATTTTCCCCTCTCATAAGGTGTTTGATTTAGTGCCACAGGTGAGCCTGGTTATAAAATCAGTCTCTTATAAACCAGTTGAGAAGGCATTAAATGAATTAACAAGTCATTAATTGGCAGATGCCCAAATGCAGTTGTCAATGGAGAGTCATATTGAAAGAAGGAAAATTCTAAGAGGAAGATCCCTTTTCAGGGATTAATTCAATAATGCTTTATAATGCTCTCAAATAATACACAGTATCACTGCTGGTAAAATGTGTGGATGACACATAGATTGCCAGAAGAGCAGATAATAATGATGAAGACATCTAACTTGTCAGTCTGGGCCTGCTCAAACAAAAGGTCTTATTAAATGCCAAGTTCCTCTGTGCCAAAGCATCTGGACCATGGCTATGAAAGTAAACAGTGCACATGGAACAGGGGAGTCACTAAGAACCACAATGTAACATCATTCTAAGATTCTGCTCTAGGATGAGCAACTGAGCAGGAGCATCCAGAGTGATGGTGAGGTGAAAGGGGGCTAATGAAGTCAGTGTAAGTGTATAAATAGTGGAGCAGAAGTCTGGGACAGAATACTCTTCTGCATGTGGCACTGATGAGGCCAGCACTCAAGTACTGGTCATGGTTTTTCCAAGACCTGTCACTATCTTCACACACTAGCAGCAGACTTGCTCACTGCCTACTGCCCAGCACATCCTACTCCACCTTTGTGTGTCATCCATTGGATACAATAATAATACAATAATACAATACACCAGGTTGAAAGAGACCTTCAAAATCATTGTGTCTAACCCATCAACCAATCCAACCCACCTAAACAACTAAACCATGGCATCAAGCACCCCATCAAGTCTCCTCCTGAACACCTCCAATGAAGGTGACTCCACTACCTCCATGGGTAGCATATGAGTTGTTTCAGGAGCATGGAAGTGCCATATCCACTGGGCAGCACAGGACAAGGGAGGGTCTGAAGCTGCAGTCTGAAGCCACAAAGCCATCTGAAGCTGTGCTGTTAGTATAAAATCTTCCTCTGCTTCCATTATGAATAAAGTGCTCAATCCTCTAGCATGAAACCAGGTTAGCTTCTAAAGATACCAAATTTGCTCCCTGCTATCCCAGAGGAAAACTATGATTAATATGCAATATAATTATGCAAGAATTTAAACACAGTAGGAGTACAGCTAACTAATGTCTTTTAGAGATGACAGCCATCCTAAATCATTGGTAAATACGAGTCCAGGAGAGCAGAATCCTGCAAAACCTATCAGTGAGGTGCAATAGATTGCTATGATTAACAGTTTCTAACAGATTCCCAAGGAAGGGATGATTTATTTCCAATAAAGAAAACCCTGGATTCACAATAGGGAAGCTACCACCTGCTTCTGTTTAAGAAGAAGTTCTGAAATTTATAAAGTAGATTGTGTACAGCATTCTCTGTTCCTGCTGTTAATTCCTTGAATTACCTTTTAACCACCACTGACACCATTTATTTTTTCCTTCATTAGCCCTAGGTGGCCCTAACAGAATTCTCATAACCCACCAAGAAAATATTGTTCAAATCTTTACAGCAATCATTGTTACCATCCACTGCTCCACAGAAATGTGACAGGACATAATGATACAATAGGTACTCAGAAGCATAGACAATTACATGGCTGGAGCCAGAAGGTAGTACAGGAGTATGCAGGAGGGTAAGAGCTATTTGATGTGTTACAAGCTCAGGTAATTCATGACAAGTCAGAGAGGAAGGTTTATTAAGTTGTCTAACAGCAGCAAGCTGTCATTGTGAAAGAAACTCAGACCTCAGAAAGTCCTGGTTCCTAATGAAATGGACACTGTCTGGCCACACTTGATTTTCAGGCTCCCAAATCTGCTCCTGCTACTCTGCCTCTCCAAAACCCAGCCAAATGCAGATATATCAGCAACAGGCAGGATTTGCCTCTGGATATGCAGCCTGTCTCTTTGGAAGGAGGGCCATACACCTTAGTCCATCTCCAGACTCCTGTGTCTCAAAGCACAGCTAGCAGTGCCTCCACTTGTTTTCAATACCCCATGGCAAAGAGAGACATGGCAAACAGACATTAAATGAGAGCAACTTCCAACATTAGATAAAGCTCCAACTCACACACCAAGACAATTATCCCAACTTTAATTGCTCTGCTGTCAACTCTACCTTCCCTCTTACTGTCTTGCCTCCTTCAAAGCCAGTGTGTACAAGCAGAGGTGTCCATTTATACTACACAACAGTGAATACCAGAATGATTTTCTGCTGAGCAGTGCAAGCAGATAATAATCCTTCCTGGTGGGTCAGGAATCAAAGCTGCATCTCCATCCCTCATCCATACATGAGTCAATGTTCAGCCAGCGGTCAAACTCATTAGGTCATTGCTCAGAGCAGAGATCTATGTTATTGATGCCACCCAAGCAAATTACAGTAGCTGCAATCCCAAACATGTAAGCAAACGAACTGTGAGTTACAGCTGCACCACCTCAAACAGCTTTGAATCTCTGGGCTGTGATCCCCCTGCAGCAAAAGGAACAGGGAGACCTTGGAATAAAGCTTCCAGCTTCTTTTATGAACACGCTTTTGGAAGTCATATATACTTTTTTGGCATCTCTAGTGCCCTGTGGCAATTATATCAAGATTTTAATTAGAAGCTGCATGAAGGCTCACCTTCTCTTATGCATCCTCAGTGTGCAGTCTGATCATTTTGTGCAGTGACTCTTTGCTCCTGTACCAAGAAAAAGAAGACCATTCAGTTTTGACAAGCCACTCATGAGTTTGTAGGCTTTCATCATGCCTCAGACTCCCTTGCCTGTTTCAGGGCTGAGCTGTCTTATCACATTTTCTCTCCATGTGCAGATACCATTACATCATCTTTGTTACCACTCTCTATTAATTTTTAGTTTTATTGTATGCTCTCTGTGCAAGCTAGCTCAGAACTGTACCTCAGAGTCAGCAACACTGCAAGGGGGGTACAATTTGGTGTACAAATAGCACAATTCAGTGTGGTGTGCTCTCTGCTAAAGTAAATGCATCTTCTCATAGCTGATCAGAAAAGAAAGGGAACCTTTACATGCTTTGAGGACAGAAATATTTATCCTAATGTTTATAGTCCTTTAACATCACTGTCTGGTCCAGATCTTCACTTTTTCCTCTTTCCTATCTACACCCTCTCTCTCTAGGGTGGTTATTTTTGCTTCCTTGATCATCCTGTGCTTGTTTTCACACGTAGTTAATGCATTAAAAAGTGCTTCTGATGATTGTAGGATTTTGAAAGGAAAACTGCACAGTCACAAACTTGTTTATTCAGCAAAGAATAGAAGATCTCTTTGGCTGTCTGAGGGAGAAACTTTGGGATAGAAGAAAAGGAAGGGAGCTTGAAAAAAAAGGAAGGACACTTTAAATGGATTAATATTCTTCTGAAGGGCTGGAGGCATATGCTAATCAAATCATGACCTTTCTGAAAGTCACCTACATTACATTAGAGAAGCTGGTCTAAACAAAACAAACAAAGAAACAAAAGGCCTAAACAAAACAAAGGGGGGGAAAAAACCCAATGAAAAAGAGGAAATTTTGACCTTCTGTTTTGTCTCAAAGTATAATGAAGTGTAAAATCTCCAGAAGCTGTAAGACAATAAACCATCCAAAATGAAGCAGAAGTGGTTCAGGCTGTTGTTCTAAATAATGGAACATCAAAAGAACAATTGCAATTTGAAAAGCTAGATAAAGTGAATAGAATCCTAGAATCACAGCTTAAAATGTTTCACTGGTTTTCTGCTATGTGAAAAAAAAAACTTCATTAGGAAAGATCTCAAAAGAAAAGTTGTGACCCACCTCACTCAGGAGAGCAGGGAAAACAAAGCTTCATGATGGGGAAGAAAAATTAAAGGCTTAAAACAGAGCCCTCCCTCCCACCCTGCCTGCTTCATCACACAGGTGCAGGCAGTTCCTGGTGATTTCTGATGCTGAGTTCCAGTAAGGAATCCGAGCAAGGTGATATCATTCATGGTCCTGACTGGCCGTGGGTGTCATGGAGGTAATAAAGCTGAGTTGCTTCAATTTATAGAGCAGGGGCAAGAACTAACTAAACTTTTCATCAGACTACATTTACATTTGAAGATGAGAGTTAATGATCTGATCATTTTTCTAGTTCAGGGAATCAGCAAGCAAGTGACTCATAGTGTCCTCTCCTTCTCTTTAATCTTCAGTGAATCAGCAAAAGGAACCAATATATATTTGCTATCTATGACTTCTTTAGACAGAAGTCAAGCAACAGAATCACAGAATCCCCAAGGTTGGAAGAGCCCTCAAAAGATCATCAAGTCTGTCGCCACAGACCTCATGACTAAACCATGTCACCAAGTGCCACATCCAATCCCCTCTTAAATGCCTCCAGGGAGATCTCTCAGTTTATTATATAGGAGGACCATTTTTTATTACTACCTTAAGAAGATTACTTGGCTATAGAGCATGGTGTTGACTACTACATGTGTGAGTTGTGAGCTGAGCTCAGCTAATTATTTCTGGTGACTCCACCACCTCCCTGGGGCAGCACAGCTTCAATCTGGGAGCTTCTCTTCCATGAGGAATGGTGGCAGTCTGGCATTTGAGTTGATTCTGTCACAGAAATGAGGAACTGTGGCAGTCTGGCATTTGAGTTTATTCTGTCACAGAAATGAGGAACTGTGGCAGTCTGGCATTTGAGTTTATTCAGTCACAGAACCCAGTACAACCTGAGCTTTCCTTTAGCAAATGTGCTGTTAAAAATTCAGACTCTAAATAAGGCTTTAGCATTAATTATCAGAATAGGAGTATTGGTTTAAAAAAAAAAAAGGGGGGGGGGGGAACCTTCAACCATTTTAGTTATATGTTAAAAAGTGTCACAAAAAAATCATTTTCAAACCAAAGCCATTTGGAGAAGGAAAATCAAAGACAAGTCGTTTTAATCAAAATGCTCCTGCAAATAAAGACTGCAGAGTGGAACATTAAAATCAATACCAGCAACGCTACAAGCCTCTGGTAGTTTTCCTCACATAATAAAAAGTCCCTTTGGGAAACTCTTTCAGCTCAGGGAAGCTGACAGTTTTATTCTCCCTGCCTTGACAAAATCGGTGCCTCTGACGGCACCAACACTTTTCTCCCTAGGGTGTTCAGGGAGGCTGCGTGACAAAAAATCCCACAGAAACTGAAATCCGCCTTAAGGGCCGCTTAGAAAGAAGAGGGTTTGTGTCTCTCCAATCCCAAACAAGGAGCTGTGTTGTACAGGGCCTCGATGGACCCTCGTTATTCAGAGACTGCAGCCAGTAAGGCTGAAATGTGAAACCCGCACCGTGCAAAGAAGCGGAGGAGAGAGGCAGCAGCAGGCAGGTCTTCGCTGTGGGACATGCAACACAGGCACAGCTCTCCCCGGTAGGCATTTGGAATAGGTAAATCCTTATCTGAGGTTTATAAAATAAGGCAATAAATAAACAACCCAAAACAAAACAGCTGTCATCTTCCAAGTGCTTTTTATCTTTCCATTTTTCTTTTTTTCCCTTTTTTGTCTTTTTTTTCCTTCTTTTTCTTTTTTCTTCTTTATTTTTCTTCTTCTTTCCTTCTTTTTCTTTTTTCTTCTTTATTTTTTCTTCTTCTTTCCTTCTTTTTCTTTTTTCTTCTTTATTTTTCTTCTTCTTTCCTTCTTTTTCTTTTTTCTTCTTATTTTTTCTTCTTCTTTCCTTCTTTTCTTTTTCTTCTTTTTTTTCTTCTTCTTTCCTTCTTTTTCTTTTTTCTTTTTTTTTCTTCTTCTTTCCTTCTTTTTCTTTTTTCTTCTTTTTTTTTCTTCTTTTTCCTCCTTTTTTTTTCTCTTTTTTTTTCTTCTTTCCTTCTTTTTCTTTTTTCTCCTTTTTTTCTTCTTCTTTCCTTCTTTTTCTTTTTCTTTTTTTTTTTTCTTCTTCTTTCCTTCTTTTTCTTTTTTTTCTTTATTTTTCTTCTTCTTCTTCTTTTCTTTTTTCTTCTTTATTTTTCTTCTTCTTTCTTTCTTTTTTTTTTTTCTTCTTCTTTTCTTCTTCTTTCTTCTTTTTTCTTTTTTCTTCTTTATTTTTTCTTCTTTCCTTCTTTTTCTTTTTCTTCTTTATTTTCTTCTTCTTTCTTTTTTTCTTTTTCTCTTTATTTCTTCTTTTTCTTCTTTTCTTTTTTCTTTTTTTTTTCTTTCTTTCCTTCTTTTTTCTTTTTTTTCTTTTTTTCTTTTTTTTTTTTTTTTTTTTCTTCTTCTTGCCTTCTTTTTCTTTTTTCTTTTTATTTTCTTCTTCTTTCCTTCTTTTTATTTTTTTCTTCTTTTTTCCTTCTTTTGCTTTTTTCTTATTTTTCTTCTTCTTTTCTTCTTTTTTTTTTTCTTCTTTTTTTCTTATTTTATTTCTTTTTTTTTTCTTCCTCTTCTTTTTGTGTTTTTGGTTTTGTTTTTTTTCCCCACAAGAGAAAATAATGAGAAGGTAAAGCTAATTATTTCCAGGGGAAAATACTGACGCTAAACCACACGATTTGCATTTTATGGTCTCTGCAGAGGTGTAAATTGCTGTCATCTTGGGCTTTATATTGCACTGATAAGGTGCTCCTAGGAAAGGGAAACTAGGCAGAAAATTGGCATGATTATGCCTTTCTGAGATGCTTGCACTTAATCATTACCAACAGCCGATCTTTGAATAATAAACGGGGAGGGATTAAGCAGTCAAATATAAGTGTCTGCAGCTGCAGGGTTATGAAAACAAAATTTGATGAATTACCTTGAAATGGAAGACAGGATTCATCCTGCCAGCTTCCCTCCCCTCCCAAAAAAACCCAAAAACCCAAACACCAACACCTTAATACAGAACCCACCTCAGCATCAATAAAATTAGAAGCCAGGGAAGTGGCAATGAAAGAAGACTGAAGGTATTTTTATAAAGTAGCTCCACCTACTTCCTTTTGTCGTGCAGGGACATCAGCAGAGACATTTAAAGGCAAACAGCTTTAGGGAGCTTGAAGAAGGGAAGCACCCTGGGGCAGTAGGTCACATTCCCACTTGTGACAGTTTTAGGCTGTGCCTTTGAGAAAGGGACAGTTACTGGAACACCGCACCGCTTCAAAAATATCTGTAAGAAAACAACTCTGTAAGATCCACAAATGCAACAAGTGGCAGAGGATCTGACTCACAGGAATTACGAGCTGAGGCCAGTCTCAGTTAATGCCTGAATTTTAATTAATCCTCCCTGCCTCTGCATTTGACTAAAGACTTATCATGTGTCTGTTTGCTCATGGTGAGAAATTAACAGTAGGCTAAATCCACTTTTTCATAGCATGACCTCTTATGAATTCAGCCTATTTGCATGTGTTACTAGCAGTTATATTAATTTTCCCCTTTCTTTAATTTTGGGACTTGAAGACCATCAGACCCTAAAGTGCCTGCAAATCATAGCTCTTGAAACTGTGTACCTGGGAGGGTGTCTTTCAAGGGCTTTTTTCCCAACCCTCTCTTCCATGCTGTATCTTTATTTCATGATGGACTTCGGTCTATAATTCCCTTTTTTCAAACTCCATTATGAGTCTGCTATGTTTAGTGACACCATAATTCTGTAAGATTATGCTGTGGTTTAGCACATTACCTTGATGCACTACATGGGCAGAGATCCTTGGCTACAGTTGTTTGCAAGAAGAACAGAAAGGCACGTTTCCTGAAGGGAGGTTGTAGCCAGGTGGGGGTTGGTCTCTTCTCCCATGCAACCACCAACAGAACAAGAGGACACAGTCTCAAGCTGTGTCAGGGGAGGTTTAGGCTGGATGTTAGGAAGAAGAATAGAATAGAATAGAATAGAATAGAATAGAATAGAATAGAATAGAATAGAATAGAAAACAATACAATACAATACAATAAATCCAGGTTGGAAGAGACCTTCAAGATCATCGTGTCCAACCTATCAACCAATCCACCCACCTAAACAACTAGACCATGCACCCAGTACCCCATCAAGTCTCCTCCTGAATACCTCCAATGATGGCGACTCCACCACCTCCCTGGGCAGACCATTCCAATGGGCAATCACTCTCTCTGTATAGAACTTCCTCCTAACATCCAGTCTAAACCTCCCCTGGCGCAGCCTGAGACTGTGTCCTCTTGTTCTGGTGCGGCTGTTGGGAGAAGAGACCAACCTCCTCCTGGCTACAACCTCCCTTCAGGTAGTTGTAGAGAGCAATAAGGTCACCCCTGAGTGTCCTCTTCTCCAGGCTAAGCAATCCCAGCTACCTCAGTCTCTCCTCATAGGGCTTGTGTTCCAAAACCCTCACCACCTTTGTTACCCTTCTCTGGACACCTTCCAGCAAGTCAACCTCCTTCCTAAACTGAGGGGCCCAGAACTGGACACAGTACACTAGGTGTGGCCTCACCAGTGCTGTGTACAAGGGCAGAATGACCTCCCTGCCCCTGCTGGCCACACTGTTCCTGATGCAGGCCAGGATGCCATTGGTCCTCTTGGCTGCCTGGGCACACTGCAAATAGAATAGAATAGAATAGAATAGAATAGAATAGAATAGAATAGAATAGAATAGAATAGAATAGACCAGGTTGGAAAAGACCTTTGAGCTCATCGAGTCAAACCTATCATCCAACACTCTCTAATCAACTAAACCATGACACTAAGGGTGATTGGTCATTGGAATGAGCTGCCTAGGCAGGTGGTGGAGTCACCATCACTGGAGGTGTTTAGGAAGAGACTGGATGGGGTGCCTGGTGCCAGAGTTTAGTTGATTAATGTTGATTAGTTGATAGTGTTGGATAATAGGCTGGACTCAATGATCTCAAAGGTCTTTTCCAACCTGGTCTGGTCTATTCTATTCTATTCTATTCTACTCTATTCTATTCTACTCTATTCTATTCTGTTCTATTTATGAAGAATCAAATCAAGAAAGATCAGCATAAGCTGGGATATACTAAGTTCCATGTTTCTTTTGTTTTGGGTTTGGTTTTTGCCTGCAAACAAGATGCTTAACTTGTGCTTGAGGTTTTTGCTAGATCAGCATTAAAAGGATTTAATTGTTATAACATAAAGCCTTAAGGAGAAAACAAATGTCTAGCTGATAGTATGGAGCACAGTTGGACCTCTCTATTCTGAGCACTTTAGGATTTCAGGGTATTTTTGTGCTGGGTTTGGTAGCTTGATCTGAACTGTGAAAGCTTATAGGCAGTAACACAGAAGGGAAAGGATTGTAAAGCTTTGGAATACGTTGTCATTTTCCACCATTGTGTTAGTTTAGAAACTAGTTGTCATTTTCCACCATTGTGTTAGTTTAGAAACTAGTTGTCATTTTCCACCATTGTGTTAGTTTAGAAACTAGTTGTCATTTTCCACCATTGTGTTAGTGTAGAAACTAATTGAAAGCTTCATATTTCGTGTTCAGATCTTATAAATGTTTAGTTTATGCATCAAACTAAAGGAAAACTGAATTATTCCCCCCCCCTCATTAAAGCCAACATTTCAACAGCTTCTTCACTGGGCTTAGCCTTTATGTGGTGATTCTAAGAACTGGATAGGGTGAGATGAGTCAGATTCCCAGTTTGAGGCTTCATGAGGAAGAAATTTCATGTTTGTTAAAATATCCCTACAAAATATTTCTTTGTTTGTTTATTTCCAGGGGTGGAAATGAAAACCATTGCTATCAAATAGTAATAGTTTCCTCTAGCATTCCCACTGCCCTTCAAGGCTGCCCATCATTTAAACAAGGATGTTTCTTGAACATATTTTCTTTGTGTGTGTGTGTGTTGGGGGGGGGGTTGCTTTTTTTCTGTAAGTTAAGGCAGTCAATTTTTCACAAAAGGCAAAAGCAGAGAATAGATTTTAGTGTGGAAAAAAATGCATAGTCTCCATCTAGACCAGCCTGACACATTTTTGCTCCATATGCACTTTCTCAGCTGCTAATCTCCAGAGTTTTCCACAGTTAAGTTGATGTATGAAGCTAAGAAAGATTGCCTGACAGTCTGGTAATCTATCCCAGAGGGGAAGGGACACTGTCAGTCAGGGTTCAGGTGCTGCAAGGGCTTTTGACCAGCCAACCATCTGCAGAGGTCTAGAAGGCCAAGTGCTACTTTCCCCCACTACTCAGCTCATGAGAATGAAAGCAGCACTGTCAAGAAGCACACAAGCAAAGAGGGGGAAAAAAATCTGTTATTGCCTACTGTCATGGAGAACTTTCAGCTTTTGAATACTTACTGTGTTTGTAGAGGCACAGAGCTGTGTGAACACCACCAGTACTGTTCAGATCAATATCACATCCTGCTGTCCATGCCTCCATGCCACCAGGACTTAAACTGACACTCTCCTTTTGACTGGAATCGATGCATGAGCTCCTGCCTTTAAAGAAACCCCTGGTGTCTGACAGCAGGGGCTCACTCTGGTCACCACTAGGGAGCAAAAAGCATTGCCCAAACACCTACTTTAATGGTACTTACACATCTGAACTGTATGTGTAGCCTTGGTGTAGGTCCTCATCCCAGTTACCTCAGACCAAAGGCAAGTCTGGTACTCCTTCCCTCCTCCTTGAGCCCCACACTTTGGTCTCCTCTGGAGAGAACCGAAAGTGTTGAGTCACAGGTGAGCTGCAGCATGCTCCAGCCAGCTTCCACATGCAGACCATGCAATCTGGCTGTGACACACAGATGTGAGGTTTGAGGCCTTTGGGGTTTTTTCCCCCGATGAATGATGTTGGTAGAATGAGGATGAGAGGCAGGGGGGACAAGCAGGAGTCTCACACACACACACACACACACACTGGGATCACATTATTTTAGGGCAAAGCACCCTGGCAATGTACAAATGGAGAGTGGTTGTAACTTCTTCCTGATGTGGCATCAAAAGATAAGTCATTGAATGTGAGATAATTTACAGTGAACTGTTTGAGAGGGTACAGCAAAGGGTTAAAAAGATGATTAGGGGACTAGAACATCTCTCTTATGAAGAAATGCCAAGGGACTCAGGGCTTTTTAGCCTGGAGAAGACTGAAGGAGGATCTTATCAATGCTTATCAATAATTAAAGGATGGGTGTCAGGAGGATGTGGCCAGTCTTCATTCAGTGGTGCCCAGTGACAGGACAAGGGGTAACAGGCACAAACATGAATATGAGGGTGGTGGAACACTGGAACAGGCTGCCCAGAGAGGTTGTGGAGTCTCCATCTCTGAAGACTCTCAAAAAAATTGCCTGCATACATTTATGCACAACCTGATCTAGGTGAACCTGCTCTGGCAGGGCAGTTAGACGAGATGATCTCCAGAGGTCCCTTCCAATCCCCACCATTCTGTGATTCTGTGATACCAGGAACACAGTGCAGCAGAATCTAAGAGGCAAGGGAGCAGGAAATGCCTTTGAGGGGCAAATGAGCTTTTCTTGTGCTGCAGCTCTGCATGATCTTCATCTGTGAAGACATTCACAACCTGTGACAGCTCACAATGGCACTGTAAACAAGTTAGCTCTCTAAAGCTTACTGCTGGGTGGCAAGAGGAGTTCACTGTCACCAGAAAGTAACTTACCTGCTGATAGACGACTCAAGTTACTTCGCAATTCTCTCTCAAAGCTCTGACAAAGATCAAGTGCAGCCCATCCAACTCAAATATGTCCTCCACGTATGTTTCAGCACAAGCAAGGCAGACAAAACACTCCCAAGTACAAACACAAAAATATTATGTATTTTAATTCCATTGGGTCATCTTTTATTTAACAGAATGTCATTCTTCCTCAGCAACCAGCAATGACTTAAAGGAGTAGTACTCTCCAGAAACCAGCCCATTGATCACAGAGAACTGATGATATTTAAGTATACAATAGAAAGAGCGACGTGTTTCACAGAGTGGTTTAATCTTCAGGTGTTTGGGGTTTTTCAGGGTGGAATACAACAGACTAAAAGGAACCATTTTAGCTAGGTCCAAGAATAAAATGCAAACTTGACGACGTGTTGTGAAAAGAGAGTAGTTACTGAAACTATGCACAGAGAGAACACGATTGGTAGACTTGCCCTGGCTTTACAAATCTCAGACCCCCTGAGTCCTAACAGTACTCAACTGAGAAACAAACAAACAAATTTAATCCTGAGGATACAAGCACTGTTTGCAAATTACTCCTGTAATGAATGTTGGGGTTTTGATACGGTGCTGTAGCATTTTCCTTAAGGCTCCAACAGTAGATAGCTGCATGTGGGGGAGAAAAAAAAAAAATGCATTCAGTGGTTACTGCTCTGCAAGTACTACAGATGGTGAGAGCCTTAAGGCACTGATTGCCAATCTAGCCATTTTAGGTGTTGCCACGACTAGCTGCTAATCATTTCTCTTGTAACAGACTTGCATTAACAGATTACATGAGTGCTTTTACACTGGCACGAATGTAGAATCAACAGAGTTAGTGTTTGGCCCAAATCTTCACTGTGGCAGGAGTGCTTCCATAATCTGCTGTTGCTTAAACGTTGGGGCAGAAGTCCCTACCTGAAGAGTGGTAATTAACAGACGGGGGAAGGTAACATGATACATCACAAGAGCTGTCTCTGATGACTGTCTGCCCCTCTGCAGACTCCTTTTTGTGTTCCTCTACGATGAGGTCAGCTGTTTCTCCCGTTTTCCATTTCACCCTATTCCCAGAGATTTGTATGAGGGAACTATTGAAAGCAGTGATCCTCCAGGCCTAGTCTGCAGATTATCAGGGTGCTGGGGTTCTTTCCAGTTTTCTCCACTTATTCATAGAATAAAGTATATACAGAAGACAGGATGTTACTGAATGCAAGGGGGTAGGAGAGGAAAGGTTGCAGAGCTGGGGAAGTTTTGTAGGACACATTTCACACACCAGTCCATAGGCAGCTAGAGACCCAAACAATTTGAAAGAGACATTATTGTCAAGTGAAACACAACTGCAAAACTGTATTTTTTTTGAGACAGTGTCAGGTATTCCTATGTGCCCTTCTGAACATACTCATAGCCTCCGAATCACATTTTCTAGGATTTAATTCCTTCTCCCTCTGATGCCTGAAACATGCAAACGACCCTCGGGGCAAACCGTATTTAAAGGGAAGCTATTAGACTCTTAAGTCCCATCAAAGATACAACGCAACCAAACCCTGAAACTCTTTTAAGTTATCGCAATCTTAAGCATTCCTGGTAACAATCACCAATTTAATATTTTTAGGCAGTTAAGTGGCATGCTTAAAGTTGTCAGTTTCCTTTAAATCATCTCCACTCTGGGTGACTAATGGCTACGATTAACATCACCAGCAGCACTGTTTAAAGACACAGGACATAGATCACCAGCTACAGCCCAAAGGCTGCATCATTAGCACAAGACATTGAGGTGCACGGAAGGGATTCCCACACCCCTTACTCACCGCCTTCTACACAGAGTAGGCGCTGAAATTGATGGCAGGGCAGGGCTGGCTTTCTCCTGAGCAAGCACTGAATTCTCCCACAAAACTGCCTCCACAGCAGGGCTTTGCAGAACACATGCCTCCTTTGCCTTCCTGTGGATAGGCTGATGAACACTGGCTTTACAGGGGATTTTTTTATCATGCCACATGACACCCAGATCCAAAGAGCCACGGTGGAAAGAGCAGCTGCAGAGGTTGGCACACACATCAGGTTTAAATACATCGAGATCAAGAGATTGTGCTGGAAAGGGAGAAAGATGTTCTCTCTCCTCCCTAACAACACGTGTGGTGGGGTTTTAAGTTCCCTCTCACGTTACAGAGCAAGTGAAAGCCTCTCATCATTGTATTAAAGTGACTTCTCAGGTCACTGCAACTCCCTGTTGCTGTTTTCTCCACAGGTCACCTTTCCTTACAGGTGTGGAACACCTGTCCTCCTCTCTCTCTCAGCCAGGCAGGACAAAGCATTCCACATATTCCTTCAGGTACCAGCTCTGAGTCATCCTGGGGCCCCTCTCCAGGTTAGGATCCGGCGGCATGCACCAATCCGTTAAACCATGTTCCCAAGCTCAGCTACTGCACCTGCAATTTCACAGGGTCACACAAGCTTTTTCCAAAGATTTAGGAAATTCCACCACAGCCCTACAGGGTAGGTCATGGGAAAAAAATGGGAACTCTGCTCAGAATCTAGATGGAGGACACAAGATTGCTATTCACTTCGTGCAAGCGTTCATGCAAGTTCACTCATACGATTTTTTGCCATTCATATGGTTTTCCACTGCAGGCTTGCTTCTGTTTTTCGTTTCAATTACTGTGTTTTATAATCTCCTATTATCTTTTCCCTTGCTTTTTTCTGCCCTTAAATTTTTATTAACCAAGGGATCTGATTTGAGATGCCTGCCTTTAGGCACTGCTGTGTGCTGCTGCTGATGCGACAGCCTCTTTAGGGAACCACAGCAGCGTTTCAGCTTCAAGTACAAATCCTGATTAACCCCCAAGATTTCTCTGCTGCAAACTGACAGATAGGCCAAGTCTCTGGTCTCTGCCAACAGTAAAAGCAAGCTTTGTCCTACCTGTATTAGGCAGGACTTGCTGTAAGGGACCAACTCAGGAGCAGCAGAGCTGGATGACTCTGCCAGTCCCCACAGACAAAATACTTAGGCATGTTTTCACCAAAAAAACCCAAATCAATAAATGTGTGCCATAAGGAAATCAGAAGCTTGGAGCCTCTCTGTTGTGCCTGGCTGTAGTGCTTCCTTTCTATTTGGATTCCACAGCAGTACCATCAACTCAGAGTTTGAACTTGCTGCAGAAATTCTGAACTCACTGCAGATTTTTGACCTCACTCCTTTTATTCTTTCTTATTAAACTCATTTCATAGGAGCCTGACGTGGCCATTATGCATCAAAACAGTTTACACACACAAAATGCTAAAGGATGAATGATGAAGTAGTAGGAGTTGTGACCTATATTTCAACTCCACCGCTGCACAGCATACTACAAGTTGCTATTTTCAATCAACCAAATCACTTTGTAAGTGTGCAATCCAACAGGGGTCAAGGCTGGTTTCTGGCAACGGACCCCTATCAAGGGGGGGGAAAAATAAGATCCCAAAATCTGATAGGAAAAAATTCCCACACAACTGAAAGCTGAAATGCAGACTGAAGGGCATGCCCAAGCCACTGTGCTAAATACAGACCCTTGACACGGGATCATTCAAGGTTACAGAGCAATACAGGATGTGGGTCCTCTCTACCTGGCTTGCACTTTCCATCTGCTTCTAAATAAAATACCAATGTTCCCTCTAGAGTTAATGGAAAACAATTGTGTTTCAAGGTCCTCAAGAGGAGATCCTCCTGACCGAGTCCAGAATTCCTTTCTGGGCAGCCAAGATTTCCTTTTGGTAGTCTTCAGAGTAAATTACCTTCCCCCCATCAATTATAAAGGGAAGAAAGGCATTTCATCTGGGGACATACTCCTATTCTTTTTTGCCATTTCCTCAGTGGTAATGGTAAAATGTAGATTCAGATTTAACTCCACAGGAGAGCAGAAGACCTCTGCTTTGTAAAAGTCTTGCGGCAAATCACTTCAGCGGGGTTCTAAAGCCACTAAGCATGACTGGAATCAACAAACAAACATTCTTCTCACATAAAACAGGGGCACATTTTTCACTCCTGCAGCTCAAACCAGAGTTAGCGATCAGTGTCACTTCTGCCAGGCATAAAACACAATGTGAATGTTTTCCATGGAGATTTTCATGTCTCCAGCTGGCTGTGTCTCTGTGTTGCTACCTGAGGAACGAGATCACTTATTTTCTTGATTTTACAGCGTGCTTCAGATTTCATGGACTAAAGACCTGCTCTCAGCACCTCAAATATATGTGCTCACAAGCTACTTGCAACATTCCTTTCTTTTGAAGGGCATGACACAGCTAGCCACGTGATGAAGTGATTTGTCAGTATAATTCTTTGAGACCTTTGGTTTTGCCTTTCACATTAGTATTTGTCTTCCAAATTTGTCCTGATACCTGATGCTGAACATGCCCTACAGGCAAATACAATAGAATAGAATAGGGAATAGAATAGAATAGGGAATAGAATAGAATAGGGAATAGAATAGAATAGGGAATAGAATAGGGAATAGGGAATAGAATAGGGAATAGGGAATAGAATAGAATAGGGAATAGAATAGAATAGGGAATAGAATAGAATAGGGAATAGAATAGGGAATAGGGAATAATAGATAGGGAATAGGAATATAGGGAATAGGGAATAGAATAGGGAATAGGGAATAGAATAGGGAATAGGGAATAGAATAGGGAATAGAATAGAATAGGGAATAGAATAGAATAGGGAATAGAATAGGGAATAGAATAGAATAGGGAATAGAATAGAATAGGGAATAGAATAGAATAGGGAATAGGGAATAGAATAGAATAGAATAGAATAAATAGAATAGAATAGACCAGGTTGGAAAAGACCTTTGAGCCCCTCGAGTCCAACCTATCATCCAACACCATCTAATCAAGTAAACCATGGCACCAAGCACCCCATCCAGTCTCTTCCTAAACACCTCCAGGGATGGGGACTCCACCACCTCCCTGGGCAGCCCATTCCAATGGCAAATCACTCTTTCTATGAAGAACTTCTTCCTAACATCCAGCCTAAAGCTCCCCTGGTGCAGCTTGAGACTGTGTCCTCTTGTTCTGGTGCTGGTTGCCTGGGAGAAGAGACCAACCCCCACCTGGCTACAACCTCGATTATCAACCCCAAACTCAGCCCACCTTCCCCTGACTCCAAATCCTATTTTAGTATTCTAAACAAAACCCTGAGACCTGATTTTTGATTTTTCTCTCTTCCATGCTCTTTCAAACTTGACTTTATCAAAACTCTTGATGAATACATATGCTGAAAAGAACAGAAACAGCGCAGTAACAGGGACGTGACCAAAGCTTATTGCAAAGTGTTTCCCAGGTCATTCTAAACAGCAGTTCTTATGACACATGGCAAACATTTTAATTTCCCAAACAGAACAGGTAAAGAAGAAAAGGCATGAACAAAATATTGCCAAGTTATGATTTTGTCAGGTAATGTTCTTAGGCTTTGCTGTGGCTGTGATTCAGTAATACAAAGAGCATTCCATGCAAGGTACGGAGCTAACACAGTTCTTAAAGAGACATTAAAGCAAATCTGCTCTTCCACACAGCAATGACCCCCTTGAGGTCCTCTGTAGTCCTAATTCCTGTAAATTCCATTTTGAGTTTATTTATGTCTCTACAAATACCTTTTGCAGCTAGGCATAGCAGGTTTGCAGAGTGCAAAACACTTTTAAAATACGCTATACAGCAAATTTACATTTCTGTAAAGCCAGCTTAAAGCTATTTTACAGCTAGTAACTATCAGGAGGCTGTGTTTTCGTTGGAGCTTAGTGGCACAGTTTACCTGTCTTTAGAAAGCCAAGAGACTATTGACAAAACTCTGATTTCAGGAGGAAGGCTTTGGGCATGGAAGTTTCCACCGAGTTTTCCATATATTTTTAAGCATGTGCTTTATGGAAGAGGCATCACATAAGGGGATAGTTTTAGATAGTGCCAAATACCTGAAAGTTTCATTTACACTTTTTTTGTCTCCTTTTTCCCCCACTTAGTTGTTTGGACAGGTGTATCCAGTTTTTCCACTAAGTTCCTCATATTGCAGGATTATTTCCTTTAATATATATATATGCATATCAGCATGCATAATTACAACAAGGTTTATGCTACCCAGTATAAAACAAAGGTAAGAAATTAAGAGGAATTCCTCCCAAGCATTTGAAAGTTCTTTTCAGCACTTTGATTCTGCTATAAAAATGAGGCATCAGTTCCTGTGACCATAAAGATTGGAAAAGAGCATTCAGTCCAAATTGAAGCTATTAAAAATTGACCTGCCTATAAAGATTTTTTCTACAAGAAGCAAGGGAAAGGTGGGAACCCTTTATGTGCCCTGATGTGCAAAAGAGAAATGCCTTCAAAGAACACTGAGAGCATGTCAAGGATAATTGTTTTTTTCTCTTACTCATTTTCATAGTTTTACCCAATGTCACAACTGCAGCTACACCACTGCCAGAATTTCCTTCAGCTAAATAAAAGCTGCAGCCAGGAAGATCTGCTGCCCAACTCTTTCAACAGTGAGGATCTTACTGAAAAAAAGTAAGTTTTGCTCCAGTTACATAAAATTATAATGTATCCTACTTTCACTCTCTGGAATGAATACATTAATACTCCTTAATTTGAAGCTGAAATCAGGCATCAGGAGACATTACATAAATTACACAAATAAAGGATTTACAAACAAAGCAAACTTACAAGCTTCAAAACAAACACTAAGCCTCATACAGTTGAGCAGATACACTGTCCTACACAGATGCTCTGTGGGAATGTAAGAGGCATTTGCATTTTCTGACCAGGCTGCTGGTGTACCCCAAAATCAGCATCATGCTGGTTTACACCAGGGTTTGGCCCATGTAAGTAACCATGAAGATTTTGATCACCACTGTGTTTGCATACATACGAAATACTGAGTGAACTCCAAAGCCCTTACAAGGAGAAAATTTTCACTGATGTTAAAGAGTTTTATCTGATAAGGATATAAAAAATCAGAGAGACAACAATCTGCTACTCTAGTAACCATAGGTGTGGGCATATACAACATACATTCACATATAGCACATATGCAAACTCTAGAGACATGTCTCACCTATTCAGCACGGTGCTACAAGGTAGGTGGAAACCAGAAGTGACTAAAACTGTGTCTAAGAATTCACCAGTCTTTCAAGTCTCTCAAACCAGAGAAGCAGTATTACAACAGCTTCTACTGCTGAAAACTTGTAGGACAGACTGCAAAGATGCTCAGGCTCCGTATCTTTTCTCTGCATTTCATAACACGTATCATGAAAACAGGAGAGCAGAAAGGCGATGGCTTGTTCAGACAAGCTCCTGCAATGCGATGGCATGCTGGGGCACACACCATTTCTCTGCACTGCTAATGAACTGAGAAGTAAGAGAGCTTCTTCTGTGTGCTGCCTGGGCTAATCAAGGGTGATGCTGGAAGAGACAGGGTTGTCTCAGCCCTGAGAAACACCAAAGCTGCCACCAGAGGAGTTACAGCTAAACTCTGAGATGACACACTTCCACGATTACACTCTCTGCTCTCTCTTAACTCATCCCAGCCTACTCAATCATACAGTTTGCAAGGAGAAGAGATGACCTACACGTGGTGACTTTGAAACTTCAGTGATCATTGAAGTGCTGGAAGAAGTGCTTTAAACTCTGGCGCTTGGGAGATGGAGTTGCTGTGAGGCATCTCCTCCCCTGTGGTCAGTATATTCTCACCTAATATCTGCATTACCCAGACATACTCTTACAATACCTCTATCCCAATATCTTGGTGGGCACCCTGTGTCTTCTCACTCTGATTGCAGAGTTAAGCCCTAAAAGAAATGACATTCTTGACCCAGCATACAACAGGCTGCACTCACATCAGCATCAATCAGCACACAAAGATGACACAGCCCCTGCATTTCAGCTGATCTACCCAATCCCTAGCAAAACCTGTTGTCCTTTTGAGGTAAAATGTGTTTCTCTATTATGGCACATATTCAATATATACAGTTACACTACAACCAAAACAAAAGTGTCCTAAACACATATAGGCTGAGATGTTTGGCACTTACTGATTAATATTAACCTTGCTTGGAGTGGGATGCTGCTGTTCTATGGAAAGTTTTGACTATATCAATAGTGATGTTGTCTCAATATACAACTATAATATATCTAAGTACATTGAATAGGTATGATTTCTTGTATAAACCTTCAATTAAATATACGGTCTGACAAGGTCACCCCATATGCTAGCCAGAAATTGGTAAAAATATATATGTGTGTCCAGACTCCCAGTGCACAGGATCAGCGATTAACTTCTAACCTCTGCTGCCAGGTTTACCTTCAAATTCCAGTCACTATGCTGTATTTAGAGGACTGTTTTCCCATTCCAAGGGAGAACAGAGTTCTCAAAATCATTCTTGACATGCACCCAAACTGCAAGAGAAGTAACTCCAATGTGTCCCACGTTACAACACCCAGATCGGAGGTAACAAGCCAGGTACCTGCAAACTGTAAATGAAAGTTAAGGAAAGAAACCTCACAGATCCATACAGCCAAACAGCAAAGCTGTCAAAGAGTTGGTTCCAGTTCATCTGAGATCTTTTTTTTTCACAATGCTACATGGTTTATGCCAATCACATTCCTAAGCCACAGGTTTTGGATTTTTTTTTTTAGGAGAATCAATTCCTATAGTTAGGAAATATTCAACCGATTACAGGATCTCCATGGTCTTAGATTCCCTCTTTATCCTTCCACACTACATGAGCATTGCAGAGAGAAAACAAACCAGCAGTCAGGATGCTAGCTGCAATATGGCTTCCTATGAGAAGGACAATGTTTAATTGCTTTGATATTTTTCTCTGTCCAGTATCTGTCTGTGTGTGTACACGTTTTTCTTCTCTCTTTTCTGGTGCATTCCACTGACATATTGGACACAGTCACTGATTTCCATAGCATTTGTTTACCATAACTTACAAAGTCAAACTGGAGGATTATGTATTTACAAACAAGTTGGCACTTACAGAATAAATTATTGATTCCTCTTTAGGATTTTATTTCATGTTTATTTTGCTTGGGTTTTTTTTCTTCTTTTTTCCCCCTCTCCTCTTCTTTTTCACCCAAGGGCATCCAGCATCCGGTGGAATAGTGAAACCTGCTGCCATTATGCTACATTAACGTCGAGTAAATAGGATTCCAGCTGGCACACTCTTTCCCAATAGTTTGCTTGGCTGAGAGGCAGTGCCTTCCACCTCAGTTCATGTCCAATGCTCAGGAGCTGTTAGTCAAGTGAAAGCAAAGGCTGCAGTGTTCTCTTCCTCATTCTTATCCATGCGTTTCAGCACCCAGGATCCACTACTGACTGAGACCTGCAGAGGATAACATGCTCATTTGACATTTCAAGATCAAGACAAATGCTGGTAAACCTCAGCTTTCTTCTGTTCATTTTAATTCTCACAGGGATTAAAACTAATGCTGCAGCATTACCCAAGCACATGATCATTGCAAATGGTCAGAAATACCTTCAGGGAGTGACTAGATGGCTTTGAAGGGCTCAGTGCTGGTTTCTGGATACAGGAGAAAAAGGTGGAATAAAGTGGAACTTCAGTGAAATAGTGAACAGTTCTGCACACAACAGAGGGTAACTAAGCTGTCTTTTCTACTGACTTAAATACTGACCATCTCTAGCAGAAGGTTATATGGCCATGGGCTGTCAAAGAGGTACAATTCAGCCACTCGGCTGGCTAAGGCACATGCTATTAGTGGCATGTGTCAGCTGGCAGCACAAGTTGCTCCTTTCCTGAATAGCACTTACAGGCAAGTGTGAGATCCTAAGCCAACCCTGGGGAATCCTGTCATGCCCAGCAGGGTTTCTGGAGCAGAGGACACATCTATCAAACTCATTCATCAGCAAAACTAAACAGAGCAGAGAAGGATGGAAAGGGCAAATTCAGTGAAGACAGTAAATCTGTCCAGGTTCTCTGCTCAAGAGGGGATTGGACGTGGCACTTGGTGCCATGCCTTAGTAGTAATGAGGTCTTGGGTAACAGGTTGGACTTGATGATCTTTGAGGTCTTTTCCAACCTTATTGACCTATGAGTCATCAGAGAAATAGAACACTGGTATGTCAGCGGGAGGGCTACAGCACAAACAAAACTCTTAGAGTGCTGATCTGACCCGGGTAACCATACAGAGTCACTTGCTCACTAAACTGGCATCATCCACTGAAACCAATGATGAGGCTGTAGATCAGAAGACAATTTGGTCTTGCTCAAAGAACCTAAAGAAAACTTCCAAAAGCACAAGGGAAAACATCTGAATTAAAGCCTTAGTGAACAATATTAAACCCAAGGAATTTTGCAATAGCACTTACCCCATTCCCTTACTAATGCTAAAAAAAAATCAGCTTTACTTTTCTGATGGTCTCTCTTGTAACAAACACACTTTTAAAAAAATATTAATTAAAACTATACAATAACCCTCATCAAGATGCTGGTCAGTTCCTCAGGCAGAAAGCTGAGCCACTGAATTAAAAATGCTTTCAGAAATCTTTACAAGGTACTGTGCCAATGCAAAGCTGATTGAAAATTTGCTACTGGGAAGCTGCACTCCCAGAAAATCCAGTTCATCAAGATAAAAAGTGCTGTGGAAATGTAATAACTTCAAAGGATTCCCAATTGAATGCAAGCACTAAGAGCAAACTGAGCCTCTTCCTCAGCTGCCAATGTTTGAGCAGCCCAGGTTTCCAGTTCCTTGTGTGGGGAGCTGGAAAGGATGCAAACCTGGCCTCAAATTCCGTGCAGTGAGGCAGTACTGGCATAAATTCCAGGGCCCCTAAATCCTTGATGCCAAGGCAGATGTGAAAATGGAACTGCATAAATCCTGATCCATGGCTTTCAAGCTCAGGAGCCTAAATGCCTTGAAGAGGAAGGAGAAATAGTTTTCATTCAGTTCTAAATCAACATTTGCTGTCATGTTTCATTTCATCCAGCAGTAATTCATGAATGAAGGTATGTGAAAGGAAAAACATTTGTGTAAGTCTGTAGCACCTTCTACCTCCATCTCCCAAATAAGTTCACAGACATTACTGAATAAATTCTCACAAGAACAAAACAAAACAAAACACCAACCAAACAAAAAACCCCACCAAACAAACAAAATAACCACCAACCAAACCCCAATAGGACAGAGTTGTACTACTTATTCAATATCTTTATTGATGATCTGAATGAGGAGATTGAGTCCATCATCAGTAAGTTTGCAGGTGACACCAAGCTGGGGGCAGGAGTTGATCTGTTAGAGGGAAGAAGGGCTCTGCAGAAGGACCTTGACAGGCTGGACAGATAGGCAGAGTCCAACAAGATGGCATTCAATAAGTCCAAGTGCCAGGTTCTACATGTTGGCCACAAACAACCCATGCAGTGCTACAGGCTGGGGTCAGAGTGGCTGAAGAGCAGCCAGGCAGAGAGGGACCTGGGGGTACTGTTTCACAGCAGCTGAACATGAGCCAGCAGTGTGCCCAGGTGGCCAAGAAGGCCAATGGCATCCTGGCCTGCATCAAGAATAGTGTGGCCAGCAGGAGCAGAGAAGCCACACCTTGAGTTCTGTGTCCAGTTCTGGGCTCCTCAGTTTAAGAAGGACACTGAGACTCTATGATCTACAAATCCTCGCTGCAGCAGTGAGGAATCAAAGCCACACACAGATACTCTGCAAAGTTTATCAACCCAGACATCTGCCCTGCAGGGTTAGATGAGAAGAGGATGCAGGTCTCCAGCTGTGTGCCTCAGCCATGAGAACTATGGCTGGACACAGCCACAAGCTAAAGATGACTGCTGAGACAGCTGCCATGGTGCCACCCCAAAGGTCTGTGCATCACCTCCTTACCTCCACCACCCTCCTCACCCTCCTGTCAAGCAGAGGTCACCCAGAAGTTCACGGAGAACCACAGGAACATCAGTGGTTCATATGTGAGTGAAAATGGGCAACAAAGAAATGAATCCTCAGCAGGATTTTGGTTTAAGAAAGATATTCTTTCAGAGCAATAAACTGGTTTTAAATGGCAAGCCAAATTAAACAAGATAATGGTTGGAGATCTGCTAGACTCTCTGAGAAGTTAAGCACTTCTCATTGACTTACTGTCATGGGGTTTTGTACATTAAAGTTCTTCTTCTGCACCAATATACCAAGCTGAGTATGGGTTTAAGCTGAGATAAAGAATCCATCAGGTGCAGAATTTAAGTTATATTTAACTTTTAATGAAGTAAGATCTTATCTGGTTTGTCTCTTCACTCTTCTATTTCTGTTCTAACACAATCTGGGCACTTAATACATCAAAGCCTAGGACTTTCTGTCCATCTTGCTACCACTCCCTTCTATTTGGTAATAGCACAGTAAGCCTACTTAGTACTTTTTATATCCAACAGCAAGGAAGGAGGATTCCAGCAACTGCTGTAGACATGCTCACTGAAAAAAGAATGCCAAGAAGATGAGGACATTTCAGCTCAATTATTATGTAGACACATATCTTCTGCGATATATCTCATACTGTGTCAGCTAATCCAGACCAAGAATGTCAATTTGTAAGTTTTCACTGGGGTGCAATCCTGCATGAAGGATTTTTTTTCAAGCACAATTTGAGTGAGAATAAAAATTCTGCAGAAAAGGTTCAAGAATGTGGTCAAGCTACTGCTTTTCCATTTAATAATGTGCTTGCCAAGGATAGTCTGGAAAGGTCTGCTCCCAAGGGTCTTTTCATGGGTTTTTTGCTGTATCTGTGGATGAAGCTATCCCCTCCCATGTCTTCATTTTTGCAACACTAAGACTCCTGCATTTCAGCTCCTAAATTCCACCTGTAGCAAGACAGCTTCTCTATTGTTTCATAATTCTTGTATTAGGTAAAAATCATATATAAAGGTATTGCTCACTTTTCCTTTCCTCTGGCTACTTCCTGTCCCATTTCCTCCACTACTTCTGTTAACTGCATCTTTGTCATATGGCTTTAGTACCTTTTCAGCTTCTCCTTATCCTAGCTGACTCCCATCTAATCTCTTGCCCTTTCCCCTTTCAGTGCCCTTTTCTTCTGATCCTATGGCAATCTCCTGTAGTCCCCTCTCTCTTTCCCAAAATAAATCTCCCTTTCAAACCTCAGTGTCCTCCCCAGTCTACACAACATTTTTCAGCCAAAACTTCCTGGATAAGGAGTCTGAAAATAGTTTATCCTCTTTGATCTGCTTCCAGAGTCATTTTCCTTTCATATCAAATATCACCTCCTGAAACTGAATTTTTAGCTTAGCATATTCTGACTTAATTTTAATGACTTTACATACTGGTTTCTGCCCTGTTAGTTTTCTTCTGATTCACTGCTAGGCCTACCCCTTATGAGCTGCTTTCTGCATTCTGCAGCCCTGCTGTAACCTCTCCCCTTTCTCTTCTACTGCCCTGGTATGATTGGACCAGGTTGGACCTGGCAGGTGAAATCACCTCACTGCTTCCATAGCCACAGGAGAGGTAAATAAATCTTCCTATTCTTCATTTTATTTCAGAGTAATTTTACTTTATCTCCTCAAACAGAGTAACAGAATGGTAGGATGTTTACCAGACTGGAGTATAACAGTTGGCACTGATTTTTGTCCTGGTTCTCCTCATTACCTTTTCTCATATTGTGTGTAGTCACTGTGACTGACAATTCAGATGCTGCAAATGTCTGGCAATCTAGAGAGTGGTGGGTACCAGGGATGGGGCTATGATGAAAGTTGTCATCAGCACCCAGATGGATAATGGCTCCCCAGTTTACCCTCCTGAAAGAAAGGCTGGAGTGGAATCCTATATGCAATACCTGTATGGCTCTGCAGAAATAATTAGCTGAGCTCAGCTCACAACTCACACATGTAGTAGTCAACACCATGCTCTATAGCCAAGTAATCTTCTTGAGGAAGTAATAACAAATGGTCCTCCTATATAACAAACTGAGAGAACTCCCTGGAGGTGTTCAAGAGGGGATTGGATGTGGCACTTGGTGCCATGGTTTAGTCATGAGGTCTGTGGTGCCAGGTTGGACTTGATGATCTTTGAGGTCTCTTCCAACCTTGGTGATTCTGTGGACTACCAGCAGCTTCATAAAAGAGGAGGAAAGCAAATGTTAAGCTTTTGCAATACTAGAAGATCACAGTACCTTTAACCCACCTTTTCATGGATTTGGGAGAGAGATCCTTTTCTCTATATCCTTTGCTGGAGTGTTGTAGGAGTCCACATTGCATTCACTGTCATCATCATATTCATGGTCAAGCAGTGTTCTTGCCCACGTCCCCATGTCATAGGGGGGCAACATTCCTCCAAACTCTGAAGGCAGGATCTCAGGGTGTATTAGTTGATGCAGGCTGTTGAGGTTATTACCATGCAGGAATATCTATATGTACACATGCAGGGAAAAACAAAGTGGTATCATAAAATCATCAAAGCCCAAATTACATCATCATTTTTGCAGCATATGGTACAGTTTCAATATTCTGGTTATGGGGAGACCTTATTGCTCTCCAGAACTATCTGAAGGGAGGTTGTAGCCAGGAGGGGCTTGGTCTCTTCTCCCAGGCAACCAGCACCAGAACAAGAGGACATAGTCTCAAGCTGTGCATGGGGAGGTTTAGACTGGAGGTGAGGAGAAAGTTCTTCACAGAAAGAGTAATTGGCCATTGGAATGTGCTGCCCAGGGGGGTGGTGGAGTCATCATCACTGGAGGTGTTCAAAAAAGGACTGGATGTGGCACTTGGAGCCATGGTTTAGTTGTCTGAGGTGGTGGGTATTAAGTTGGGCTTGATAATCTCTGAGGTCTTTTCCAACTTGGTTGATTCTGTGATGTTGGTCTAATGGAGATGGCCACCAAGGCACATATCACCTCTGCCTGAAGCATGGTCATAAAGCATGTTCGTAAAACCTACAAAGTGATTAAAGCATGAATGATCTTTGCAGGACAAAGGGCCTAAGGAAGGTGAGAAATGATGTCTGATAACTAGGTGGACTGAAGGTTAGCTAGACACACTGACTATCCTCTTGTTATTTGCTCTCCTTAACCCTGTGAATGAAATAAACAAGAGCATAAATAAGTAACATTAATATTCACTGTACACAGTGAGAAATATGTATTGACTTTCATCATCCAGCCATGAATTCTATAAAGAAGATAAATATTGCAATGTAATGAAAACTCCACTGTAAAGATTTTCTTCTTAATATTCTGGTACTAGTAAATAGTATCCATACTTGGCAATATATGAAGTAAGTAATCATAGTAAAACCCTTTCTGTGACAACCAAGAGGGAATAGCTGATGGACTATTTGACATTTTCTGCCAGTGTTTTGGCAGATTCATTTTCATAGCTTATTTACATTCTTATCTATCTCTTTTAATATGATATGTGTATTTGTATTTATCTTTATGTTTAAGCCTATTGTTTCTCGGGCCCCTCAGTTTAAGAAGGACATTGAGACACTTGAACATGTCCAGAGAAGGGCAACGAGGCTGGGGAGAGGCCTCGAGGCACAAGTCCTACAAGGAGAGCTGAGGGAGCTGGGGTTGTTTAGCCCAGGGAAAAGGAGGCTCAGGGGAGACCTTATTGCTCTCTACAACTACCTGAAGGGTGGTTGTAGCCAGGGGGTTGGTCTCTTCTCCCAGGCAATCAGCACCAGAACAAGAAGACACAGTCTCAAGCTTTGCCAGGGGAAGTTTAGGCTGGAGGTGAGGAGAAAGTTCTTCACTGAGAGAGTCGTTAGCCATTGGAATGTGCTGCCCAGGGAGATGGTGGAGTCACCATCCCTGGAGGTGTTCAAGAGAGGATTGGATGTGGCACTTGATGCCATGGTTTAGTCATGAGGTCTGTGGTGACAGGTTGGACTTGATGCATCTTTGTGACCTCTTCCAACCTTGGTGATTCTGTGAATGTCTGACCAATGAGCAGTAGAAACGGACCACCTCTGGACTGGGACAGCATTCTCCTCCAGATACAGTTGGACTTCATGATCTTAGAGATCATTTCCAACCTTAATGATTCTGTGACACTAGGGATGTGCAGACTTCCCACTGGGTGGAAATGCCTGCTCTTGGGTACATCTACACAGACAGCTCACAGCACGTCTAGTCTAGACTAGGAAATAAAATGGCCAGGATTTGTCCTTTTGGGACTAGGAGCAAGTGCCACTGCACAGTTCATATCCATATGGTTAAACTCCTTTCATCTCCAGAACAAGCTCACCTCATCCATACTGCTCACTGGGCCATCCCACCCCCAGATTGTTCCTGGGCAATATCTAAGCACCAGCTGGCAGCAGCCAGTGCCCTGCCAGAAAGTGTCTGTACAACTAAACAGTTGGAGTGGGCAGTGCCCAACTCTTTTTAATTGAGTAGCACAGAAGCAGCCAAGAAGGCAAGGTGGGATGATGCCTCCCAACAGCTGAACACTGCCTGTTCGCCACAGGCAGCACAGGCAGATGCCAATTCACAGTCCACTTCACCTTGCAGGGACTTCCCTGGACATCTGTATCTCTAGCATGATTTAAAGAGTTAATCTCAAAAGACAGAAAGACAACAAGACCAAATATCTGCTTGTCTTGCATTTCAGCCCATCTTCCAGTCAGCTGTGGAGATGGGAAGCTTCATACAACCACGCAAACCCAGCAATGTTCTTCCATCTCAGGAAGGGATTTATCCTTGTGTGAAAGAACAAATACATCAAAGTAATTTGGTTTATGGCATCTTTCCAACTGGATGTTTCACTTCTTGGCAACTATACTTCTCTATGTCTAGTACTACATTTATCTGAACACAGTTATCAGCTGCAAAGCTACTAGGTATATTTAAAGAAAAAACAACCAACACCACCAAATAATTCAAGACAAGCACAAGAGGTAAAGAACAAACCTGATAAACCCCTGAAGAGAGTTCTGTTGAGTTTGTGGGAGGTTTTTTTGTCACAATCATTCATATGGTTTTTCTTTAAAGCTGCTTTTAACATTCTGTGTGCTGGGCACAACTTCCACATTTTGACACCTAAATTTTGGACTCTAAATCCATATTTAACCACCTGACTATTTCTTAGGGATATTCTGCATTGAAAAAAACAGCTGTGAAAAGGCAGTGTCTTGGAAAATATTTAACAATGATTCAGGTGTCTAAAGAATGTACCTGCTTAACTCATAAGTACTCCTGTTCAACTGCCTACTCACTTATTTTTAATGCTGTAACATTGCCCAAGAGCTGTATTTTACCTCCTGGTTATGAGTGCAAAACATTTGACTTAAAAAGGCCTCAAACATATCTGGCACTGTAATGTTCTTTGTTGAAGCTGTAGTCAACAGAGTGCAACTGAATCCTGAAAAATGGGTTTTCATTTGCATATTTATAACAGATATTACATAAAAGGCTTTCTGATCTATAGTTCAAAATCAGTGAATAGCAGAGGCAGCCCAAGCATAACCAGTCAGTGAAAAAAAAAACAGTTAAATACCATGGACCATTGTGGCCTTGTGGGCTATGTTTGAGGAGAGCAAATAGAGAGTGCTTAAAGAGCTGATCTCATTAAATAAAATTAAAACAACCACAAAGAAGAGATCATCACATTTTTGGTAGTTGTTTTTTGCCTGATGTAGTTGAGGATGCCCCTGCTTACTGCAGAGGGGGCTGGACTAGATGACCTTCAGAGGTCCCTTCCAACCCAGACCATGCTATGATTCTATGATTCTACGTGATGCTGATGACAAAGCTCCTGCTGCAGCAATAGTATCAGTCTGTGTCCTATCACCACCAAGCTCTAATTCAGTTGCACTGATGCAAATGCTGCAAATTCAGCAACATCTCAGAGGCTGCCTGTGCTATGCACAAATACACACACAGAAATTTCCTTTCACTGGCTTTCATTCAAATCAGGATTTGCAAACCACCATATGCCAGCCATTTCTTTTAGTTAATGTCAGGGAAATCACACTAGGAGAGGATGTTGCACTGGTTACCCCTGTTCTTAAAGGACACAAATAATTTTAAGTGAAACTAAATAGAATTAAATTGAATGGAATCTTAACAGAAACTGTAATGCTGGCAATATTTTTTTTTATATAACCCAAGAGAAGGCATATGTTTGCATTTTAAAAGACACTTAAGTGCACTGCTTGACTGTGCCCTTAAAGGATAAGACCGTGTAAGTCTCTAAACCAGTTAAAGATGCTCTTTACACGCAGATGGATTTTAATAGCTTCCATCAGTAGCAAGCTGAGGGCTTGTGTGTATCTACTTTACTAAGGAATGATTCATCTGCTAGCTACAGCTGCCAGGGAATGGACAATTAAACTTCAGAATACCCTTTTCCGTGTCTTCTCCTTTAGGAAGGGACGTATAACTGTGTAGAGGGCATGGATATACCACGGCTGATTGACGAAGTGTATTCCTCCAAACCGAGCTGGGAAAGCTGTCCTGTGTGTCACAAAACAGAGAGACACGACGTGAGTTGGCTCATAACACAAGTTGCACACACAACAAATCATCAGGTTTTTCTTCATTAGTCTTTTTTTAACCTTAAGCTGATTGCTTTCATTTTAATAATAAGCCTTAAATAAGAAGAAAGAGTCTTCAAAACTCCATCCTCTCAGCTGAGTTCCAACTTTCCACACCGAACAGCAACACACCCTGGACAGAGTGATGAGGAAGCATGCTCAGGCAGCTGAAGTATTCAAGTAAAGGCATAGCATTTCTAACCTCCAGAAAAGATTTACACAGGAAGAGTGTGGCCAGCAGGAGCAGGGAGGTCATTTCATTCTGCCCCTGTACTCAGCACTGGTTAGGCCACACCTTGAGTCCTGTGTCCAGTTCTGGGCTCCTCAGTTTAGGAAAGATGTTGAGTTGATGGAAGGTGTCCAGAGAAAGGCAACAAAGCTGGAGCACAGCCCTGTGAGGAGAGGCTGAGAGAGCTGGGATTATTTAGCCTAGAGAAAAGGAGGCTCAGGGGAGACCTTCTTGCCTCTACAACTCCAGGAAGGGAGGTTGTAGCCAGGTGGGGGTTGGTCTCTTCTCCCAGGCAACCAGCACCAGAACAAGAGGACACAGTGTCAAGCTGTGCCAGGGGAGGTTTAGACTGGGTGCTAGGAAGAAGTTCTTCACAGAAAGGGTGATTGGCCAGAATGTGCTGCCCAGGGAGGTGGTGGAGTCACCATCACTGGAGGTGTTTAAGAGGAGACTGGATGGGGCACTTGGTGCCATGGTTTAGTTGATGAAATGGTTTTGGGTGATAGGTTGGACTCGATGATCTTGAAGGTCTCTTCCAACCTGGTCTATTCTATTCCATTCCATTCCATTCCATTCCACTCACATGGTTTGTCTACAATCCCTCTGTGTAATATTCTTTTTTGTTTTCCCCACTTCTACAGATTTTACTCATTTTTCACTTCAACCATCTTAACTCCCTAGTGCTGCTGGAAAGCACTAGAAATGTCCCTCCTGTTTCCACCTTTAAAAGAAAGTGTAAATCTAAACTGCTATTCAAGATGTCTCCAATATTATTCATATTTCATAGAACTAAGAATGCATTAAACATTAAGCATAAACTGTAATGCAGTATCCATGAGAGTAATTCTTGTCACATAGTCAGGGACCTTCTGGGACCTTAAATGTAAGGACAGCATATCTGCACTGAAGCAATGACTTCCCTTTTCCAGATGCTGAAAAACACAAGGGGCAGACAACTCAATAGGAAAGATTCTGATCTGCATTTTGCAATTTCTGAGTCAAGAGAATATGCCAGAAGATTTGGCAGTTTGAAGAGGCAGACACTTTGTCCTGGAATACTATTGCCATATTCATCATTTGTCCTCATTTTGTCTTTGCCTGGCTGGGCATACACACACAAACAATGCAATAAGCTGCTGCTGTCCCCCGTGTCATAGTTACAACACTGAGCAAGGAAACAAGAGGTGCAACAGGCTTGTAAATTGATGTGGGATGAGAGGTTCAAAAGGTTAGGTGGGGCACCCTGTGCACATAGACATGTTTTGCCTTCCCTGGAGAAAAACCAACAGGCCATAGAGAAGCACCCAGCAGACAAGAGAGCAATCTACAAAGCACCATTCCAAGAATATTGATTTTAGGTCATAGAGAGCACACAATAAAACAATGGCTACGAGAAAATGGTAACTCTATCAACTAATCCAGGACTGTCAGATAAGCAAGCAGGGACTGGAGGAAGGAAACTTTTATAAAACATTTCAGACAGGAATATACTTAGAGAAAGTGCACGTGCCAAGAAGCCTCCTTAGCTCTGTGAACGTCTGCAGACCTGTGGCAATTATGAAGCCTGAAGAGGTCACTTGCTCCTTTCATAACATTCAAATACTGGCAGGCAGTCCTAATCAGGCAGGTCTTTACATCAGCCAGCCACCTGCCTCCAAATTGCAACAACCTGGTGGATTACCAGATGAAATCCTTTCCATCCAAGAGGGAATGCCTTAACAATAATCTACAGGGAGGATGACAGCTACAACTCCCCACTTACACCCAGCTGGCCACAGACACTGCAATTGAGAGTCTATTTCACAGAGTTTCTCCAAACACCTGATTAACAAGAGCCCTGAAATAAAACAATCCTGCTGAAATATTGCACTACAGAAGCCTCATCTTGCTAAATGCCCAGTTTCTGTCAGCACTGCCTAAATGTCAAGCAGGATGGTTGATAATTTGACATGCAATACACTCTCCTCAATATCATAAATCCACACACACCATTATGAGAACACAGCCTCTGCTGTACAAAAGGTAGTAAATTATGTCCCTATCACAGCAATCCAATGAATCCATTAGGAAGAATAAATAACTGGGTGACACCTTAACCTTTAGTAGCAGGAGATATCATTCATCTGCAGAGGTTTATCCTGGCTGCAGGTCTGGTGCAGCATGCTGTGCACCATGCACAAAACAGCAGAAGATATCTTTTGCTGGTTGCACCTCAATGTCTCTGAAGGAATGTCTTTCATATGTCAAGATGTCTTTAAGTCTCCTTCTCTGGAGAATTTCAAAACCTGCCTGCACACATTCCTGTGCCACATGCTCTTAGGTGAACCAGCTTCAGGAGAGGGGCTGGACTAGATGATCTACACATGATCTGGATTCTACACATTGGCCACAACAACCCCATGTGGTGCTACAGGCTGGGGTCAGAGTGGCTGGAGAGCAGCCAGGCAGAAAGGGACCTGGGGGGACTGGTTGACAGCAGGCTGAATGCAAGCCAGCAGTGTGCCCAGGTAGCCAAGAAGGCCAATGGCATCCTGGCCTGTATCAGGAACAGTGTGGCCAGCAGGAGCAGGGAGGTCATTCTGCCCTGTAGTCAGCACTGTTTAGGCCACACCTTGAGTCCTGTGTCCAGTTCTGGGCCCCTCAGTTTAGGAAAGATGTTGAGTTGATGGAACATGTCCATAGAAGGGCAACAAAGCTGGGTAGGAGTTTGGAGCACTGCCCTGTGAGGAGAGGCTGAGAGAGCTGGAGTTGCATAGCCTGGAGAAGAGGAGGCTCAGGGGAGACCTTCCTGCTCTCTACAACTGCCTGAAGGGAGGCTGTAGCCAGGTTGGGGTTGGTCTCTTCTCCCAGGCAACCAGCACTAGAACAAGAGGACACAGTCTCAAGCTGTGCCAGGGGAAGTTTAGGCTGGATGTTAGCAAGAAGTTCTTCATAGAGAGAGTGATTGCCCATTGGAATGGGCTGCCCAGGGAGGTGGTGGAGTCACCATCACTGGAAGTGTTTAAGAAGAGACTGGATGAGGCACTTGGTGCCATGGTTTAGTTGATTAGATGGTTTTGTGTGAAAGGTTGGACTCGATGATCTTGAAGGTCTCTTCCAACCTGGTTTATTCTAGTCTAGTCTATTCCAGAGATCCCTTCCAATCCCCACCATACTGTGATTCTGTGGTATCTTCAGAGTTGACTCTGGAATGACAACTGTGTTAAACCCCATGGGGGTCAAACACTTTTTATAGTGTAGGAACTATGGAAGGCAGCAAAGCAAACCAGCCTGCAAGCCTTCTTGCATGAATTTGTAAGATTTTAAACGAACACAAGTGCCCCAAAAATTTACACAAGCTATGAAAGGTTTGTTCTACGTCGCTCAGAAAATGTCTCGCACAGAAACTGAGCACAATCTGTGAATGAGAGGATCTCAACAGGCAGACAGCCACGAACACACAGAGATTCAAAGCACACAGCCAAGGTATTTGTACCCTGCTGTGGGCTCAGAATAGATGACTTGTCAATATGTAAAGATAATAGATTTCTAGCAAATAAAAAGAGTAAAAGAGTATCTTTAGAAAGTATGACTTAGACTATTCTTGAGACTCTTGAATGTGTCCAGAGAAGGGCAACGAGGCTGGGGAGAGGCCTCGAGCACAAGCCCTACAAGGAGAGGCTGAGGGAGCTGGGGTTGCTTAGCCTGGAGAAGAGGAGGCTCAGGGGAGACCTTATTGCTGTCTACAACTACCTGAAGGGTGGTTGTGGCCAGGAGGGGGATGGTCTCTTCTTCCAGGCAACCAGCACCAGAACAAGAGGATACAGTCTCAAGCTGTGCCAGGGGAAGTTTAGACTGAGGCAAGGAGAAAGTTCTTCACTGAGAGAGTCGTTCGCCATTGGAATGTGCTGCCCAGGGAGGTGGTGGAGTCCCCATCCCTGGAGGTGTTCAAGAGGGGATTGGACGTGGCACTTACATAGGTGTAATTAGGAACCCCCAAAACTTGGGCCCAGAAAGAGAAAGGATGATTTGGTCAGAAGGATCCTCTATCATACACAGTGCTGGGACTAGAATTCAAAAACTGCTGACCAAAACTGCTGGTCCAAAACTTACTTTTGACAGGACCTGGTGAGAAAATAGAAAAGGTGGAATAAGCAACTACAGCTGCTGGAGAAACAGGTGTCTGAAGGCTTTCTGGCTCTTCTCAGACATATCTGACTTCCACATGGGGATTTGCCAGACAGATGGCCATCCCACACAAACAGCAGGTAGACATTTCTTCCAAATCACTGATTCTTAGGGGCTTTTATGTAGATTGAGTCACAAGCATGGTGTCAGTCACAACTGCCTCTGCAGACATATTGCACTTGAGCAGAAAAGCCTGTAACCCATGAATCACAAGAATTCTAAGTAAAAGGAATCCCATGCCAGAAAACAGTAAGAAATGGAGATCAGCCATGAAGTGCACTGTGCTTTTGACTGCAAGAGTAATGAATCTGATGGGGCTTACACGTGACAATCGAGAGTGGGTTGCCAAGCAAGAGGCAGAGCTCACTGATATTTGCAGGACTGGGAGACTACCAGTGCAAGGCACCAGCTGACCTCTCCTCTGAGGTTTATAAGCCAGTGCTGGAGAATGATCCCAAGCAAACTACCTTACTGAGTTCACATCTCTGATGGCATGGTTCTGCTCACTCACAGTCCAATACTTTTACTTCTCTGCCACACAGTAATTCACACAACCTATCTCCACAAGCTTCCTCTCCAAGGACCCAGTTGCTGTTGCCTGCTACCGCCCTCTGCTAAGAAGCCAGGTTTCTGCTTCATGGGCACCACATCCCACCTGCTCTGGCTTGGCCATCATCTGAGACAACCCTCAGGGTTTTGTAGAGGGTTTCTGCTTGTTGCTGTGGCCAGCAGAAACACTTACAGCACATATAACCACAATAAAACCAGCGCATGGCATTTTCAGCAGTACCTAAGAGAGAAAAGTGCCAAATTCCTACTGAAAAATCAGTGTAAGTCTTCTTGGTGTCAGAACTGTCATTATAAAGGTAATATAAATGACCCACATTTTTCACTGACTTCAAACAGGAAAAATTAAAGAACTTCTTAAAGCTCCCAGCATTCTCCATTCCTTGGCTATTGAGTTTACATTTAAACTTCTGAAATCTACTTGTAAATAATTAGTCCAACCAGCTGAAATCAGTACAGGAGTCAAGTCTGTTTGGACAGCTCTTTGAAGTGTAGTCTAAGAAGCTGCTGGGACCACTGTATGCCTAAAGGTGCATTGGCAGCCAAGCCACACCAGGGTTCACAAGCGTGCTGCATATCACTTGTAAAAATCCTGCCTGGATGCGCTTTGCCACATACTAGCACAGCATGAGTGTTTGGTCATACAGGCTCTTGGGGCTTGTTAGGAGTTTGTGCTGTCCTAAAGGGCAGAGAAATTGGTTTTGTGGCCAGTCTAGAGGCATCCTTCAAAGGACTGTCTAGACAAATATAACGAACACACTCACACTTCACTTAAGGGTTTGCTTTAGCGCTGTGATGAGTTCAGGCCACAGCATCCGCAGGCAACAAGAGGCTACAGAGTCAAAGCTGTGACAACTGTACCTAACAAAAATTACAAGTTCAAAGATAGCATATTAGATTATTAAACATCTTAAATGTTACTTAAGAATTATTCCTGAAGACAATAAATTCAGGGCTCCTCCAGCTAGTCCAAAAAATCAAGCACTCAGGGACTGGAGAAAAATAATTGTGATGATGAATCAAAATAGTATTTTCATAATGGAAAGCCCTACTAAGAAGACACTAAAGCATTCTGTCTGATGCAAGATGTAGCATGACTAGACATAATTTCCAGTATGCTAAAGAGGAGACCACAGAAAATCACAGAAAGAAAAGGCTCTGATTAGAAGGAATATTTCACTTCCTTAGTACGCCAGGAGCTGAATTACCAAAAGGAACCAAGAGCCACTGTCTTCTACATCAGGAAAGGAAATCCAAGTGTTGCTCCCAGACTGCAGCCCAAGGACACCCACACAAATGAGATGCAGCTCACCATGAACACAGCTAGACTGGGAAGTAGCATTCAGCTTTGAATCATCAAACAAGAAGTTTTGGGGGAAATAGGCAACCTAACTAATTTGAGACAAAGATTACTAAATTATAAGGATGCTATGATTCAGGTTGTCTATAACAACAGCAGAATTCACCTCTGTCCCTCTGTGTTAAAGCTCTCTGAGGTTTGGATTCAAAGACATTTTGAAGTGTCAATGGTGGTAAAATTTGGCTGGACCCTTGCAAAAGCTGCTTCAGCGATTTCCTTCTGTCACACTACAATTTTGTTCTCTCCCAGCTTGAGCTTTTCACTTTTATTAAACAATGTTAAACCACTTCGAAGACAAACAAAAAGTGTCCAAATAAATTTCTGTTACTGTGCTCAACCAAAAAGAGCACTACCTAAAGGCAAATTAATATCATTCAGTGACATTCCTACAGAATAAGATTTAATTATCTAGAACTGGATGTTGTCATTTTGCTAGGAATGCAGTGAAGCAATTTGACTTTTGGCAGTCCTCCTTTTTCATTCCTGTTAGTCATTTTCTCTTACAGCTCATATGTTAAATTGGATGAGATGAGAACAGAGAGAGATGGTATCCATCCAGTGAGAATATTGCTCTTTTTTATTGAAGTATCTGTTTTAATTTCAAATAATCTTTCATCTCTGATTTCAATATGCTGCTCATGGAAAAAAAAATAATAATATATTGTTTAAATTAATTAAGGGGATAGGGATTTAAAAGCCCTCTGACCACATGAGCACGTTCCTATATGGAAATGTAATAAAATGAAAAGATCTACATAGATTTTGTGCTCCAACTCTTCAGATAAAGGGCTCAGATCCCTCCTCCATTGAATTCAATGGGCTCAATGAAGAAAATATTTTGTGAAGAAGACTCTCACTTTCACCTGAAATTGCTTTATGTTTGCAAATTAACTTCAAGTGGGTTTGGTCTGATGTTTTTCCCCCCCTCAAAAAAATAAGTGTTAATTACAAATTGTGCCAAATTCTTTTGGCAGTTTTTGCTCACGCTGACAAGGGCTTAGGGTTTTGCATAATTGTTTCATTTATTGAGTGTGAACCTGGGGGGGAAAAAAAAAGAAAAATGAAGGCTTTAATTTGAAAGAGAAAAATGAAAAATGCTGTTTTCCAAGGACAAATCTGTCTCTGACTACCAGCACTGTCTCTTTTAATCCTAAGCAACGCTTCATTTGGAATGTGAGATATTAAAAAGGGGGGGGGGAACCAGCATCACGCTGTTTGCCAAATGGGCAGAGGCAGAAAAAACCACCACAGTTCTTCCATAGACTTTTCTTTTCCTGTGATGAAAATCATTCTTTACCATAAGCGATTATCAGATGGTGATTTATTCTATGGAAATTCCCATGCAGGGAAAAATATGAACTCCATTCTTGCAGGCAGCTTGTGAACGTCTTACTGGATTAAGATTACGGCGAGGGGGGGAATATGGGGAAAACACTGTCCTGCAAACTGCTGTGCATAAATATGGTAACAATACTCTGATAATGCTGGTGGAATAAAAATAATGCAGGAGATTCATCAAAAAATGCCATTCCCAAATTCCTGAAGGCAGGAAGTCTTTGGCCAAGGACTGCATAGGTGGAGATGAAATGCCACACCAGCATCTCGCCCTGTACCACCCTCGTCCTGAAGTCACCCTCTTTTAGTCAGGGAGGCTGTTCTGATGCCCAAACAGCCCTCGGTCTCCGCTCAAACCACCGACCACAGGATTGCTGTCATGATGCTTTTCATCATGCAGAAAGCCTCCCAGAGCCTTGGGGCCATTGCAAAGAGGAGCATCAGCAGTTATCCGATAGCACTCCCCCCCCCACCCCCTTGTGCCCGACCACTTTCAAATGTGAGTTGGCTAAATAGCACCTTATCTAGCATTGCCGCAGGGGAGCCACACTTATTTGTTCTGGTTTATTCAACCAAAATGCGATCTCTTGTGCTATCTCTTAGCAGAAGAAAGGAAGGGAAACCTTAGGATAATGCTAAGACAAAGACTGAAAGAAACAGTGACAAGGCAAAAACCGTAGAAATAAGACAGAAATGAGGAGCAGAGGAAAACAGGAGAGATTAAATTAAAATTAATTCAAGGAGGGATACAGAGAAATTACTACGATGTGCCAGAGAAAAACGTATTCATCATGGTCCTATTGTAGCCTCTCTTCAAACCTCACACATAAAGGAAGGGAAAGAGAAATGCAAAGTATTCGAAGATCCATGTTTGACAGCCACACACCAAGACCGATTTTGCAGACCTAAAACTCCACTAGAGCAAGTAAATACCAAATCTTATGCCTTCCAAATAATGCCTGCATAACATCCCAGCTGACCATTTCCCATAAGAACCAGAGCCAACCTATGGATTTTTAATTCTGGATTGCCTTCAGCTAAAATCTGCAAGAAGCCACACATGAAGTGATTATCCTTAGGGGTGTTTCAGAGCCCAGGGCACACAGGTCTGCCAATGGATAGGGTGAACAGAAACTGCAGAGAGGCAAAACTGCCAGCTTCTTTGTTGTGGCAGTTTTCAAACAGCCTCATGCAGCTTTGCAGTGACAGCAAATCACTGTGTTAAAAGACATCAGTTCTCCAATCAGAATATTCACTTTCCCCCTCCCTGGAAATGGAGAGCTTCTAAACTGTTGCCTACAATTTTATTAGCCAAAGGCCCCTCAGAAAAGCACCTCTCAGTTTCAGACAGGATGCATTACAATTGGATTGCCATTTTATCAGTTTCAAGCTCCAATAATACAACACTGTAGTGATTCAAGTGATATCATGAGCCATATGTTTCCTCATACTATGAGGAATCAATCTCCATCACTGCAGCAGGCACTAAGAGCAATAATAGTTTTAGCCATCCAATTTGAATCTGTCAGTCCATGCAAATGAGAGTCCTGAGAATCGAACTGAACTGTAGAATTGGGGGGGAACAGTGATTTAAGAAGAAATCAGCTGAGGACAGCCACTGAGATCTAGAATGCAGCATAATTAAGCTTTAAATTACTGGGGAAATTGAATGACTGACTTGAGATCCATTAATAAGTATTATATTTTATTAAATGTAGGGGTATCATGAACTATGCAGCATACAAATTTTCAAAAGGTCAGCTCCCAGCAGCACAAAACTATTTCCAGCTCCAAAAAGCATTCAAATGCCTTTGTCATAGTACAGAATAGAGATTTATTTCAGCTTTTCGGCTTCAAGAAAGCTTCAGTCTCAACTGCTCAGCTACACTTTTATCTCTGCAGAGGTGCTTGTATAGATATGGTTTCCTAAGAGGTAATTCCACCTTCACTTCCCTCTTCTGCACTCCTGAATGGCTGCTGGTAGTATGAACACAGAAAATTCTCCTGGGAGCCCAGGGAATTTCAATATTGTTTGAGGGAGAATTTGTCATTCTGGTTATTACTCTGGGAGGATCGTAAATCACTGCTGTTGAATTCTCACTCAGACATCAATCCCCCATCTTTTTAAAGCCATATAAACATGGTTTTCTCTGTGTTAGTTGCTACAGAGGAAACCCTGCCAGGTAAAACCAGAAATTCACAACTACTGGGCACATAAATAATTATTTATCATCCAAATCTTGGACAAAGCCTGTTTGTTCATTGTGCTATCAGGATATGCCAGTAATGAAGAAATGTCATGGTAGTGTGAGAGGACACAGACTCAAGCTGAGCCAGGGGAGGTTTAGGCTGGATGTTAGGAAGAAGTTCTTCATAGAAAGAGAGATTTGCCACTGGAATGTGCTGCCCAGGGAGGTGGTGCAGTCACCATCACTGGAGGTGTTTAGGAAGAGACTGGATAGGGTGGTTGGTGCCATGGTTTATTTGACTAGATAGTGTTGGATAATGGGTTGGACTCCATGATCTCAAAGGTCTCTTGGAACCTGGTTAATTCCATTCCATTCCATTCCATTCCATTCCATTCCATTCCATTCCATCCTATCCTACCCTACCCTACCCTACCCTAAAATCACACTCCTGACAATTCACATCCAAGGAGTTGGAAGATCAAAATCAGAAATGCAGATCCCTTCTTGGTAAGATGAAAGTGGATCCCATGTGAAACTCTTCTCAGCAAAAGAAAGTAATAGTAGCCATAGTCCACATTACAAAGAATTGAATTCTGAAACCATTGGAGCACTGGGTTCAGTGCTTTGCTTCTCTGCACAAAGCAGACAGGGAGTGAGCCCAGCAAAGAGCCATGAAGATGGCTAAGAGACTGAATACTGCTATGCTCTTAGCTCACCAACCTAATAAAGGGCAATTCATAGACTCATAGATTCACAGAACAGTTTGGGTTGGAAGGGACCCTGAAGATTATCTTGTTCCAAATGGCAGGGACACCTTCCACTAGACCAGATTGCTCAAGGCCTCATTCAACCTGGCCTTGAACACCTCCAGGGAGGGGGCATCCACAACCTCCTTGGGAAACATGTTCCAGAGTCTCACCACCCTCTCTGTAAAGAATTTCTTTCTAATCTTCAGTCTAAATCTGCCTTCCTCAAGCTTCAGTCCATTCCTTCTGTCTTATCCCTTGTAAAAAGTCCCTTTCCAGTTTTCTTGTAGACCTGGACAGATACTGGAAGGCCACTGTATGGTGTCCAAATCCAGGTTTGTTTAACACAAGATGTTGCTGTTGTACATGCAACACCTTCAAATGTTTGTAACTACAGTTTGCAAAACGTTTGCTGCTCTACTGTTAAAATGGTATTCAAATTGTAGCATCCCAAGTCCAATGCATTATACTAAACCAGCACAATTACTTTCCACAGGCATCTTAGGAATGAGCACAAAACCATCTTAATTCCTTTTCCTTCTTTTCTGCTTTTCTGACTTGGCCATCTTCTGTCTGCTTTGCTGCCCTCATGGTTTTAATTTTCTGCTTTCTTACCTTACTGTCACTCCAATGTTAGTGGTTGATGCTAACAGTAGAATTAAATCCCAGCACAGGGACGATGACATATGGTATGCCTGAAAGGACTTAATGGAAGCAAGAACCATCCTGATGGCTGTCACTTGCTTCTCAGCCATTAGCACCATACTCTGCACCATGCCATCCAGCACATACATGCTATTAGTGACACAACTGTGCAGCCACCATCCACTCGTCATTCATGCTTCAGCTGCAAATGTCCCTGCTGTGGCCACTGCATATACCTATAAAGGAGCCTGAAAATACAGAGCTCCTCACTTCAGTGAGAGTATCATTAAACCTTAAAAAAGCTTCTACCCTTGCCTGACTGAACAGTCAAAAGTCATCCCTCAGCCACAAAGCAAAGTGATGTATGACAAGCTGAAGCAAAATCAGAGCCAATGTTAATGTGAGTAGACGTGGCCTTTTCCAACCTGTCCACCTACAGCTGTGGAGGGTATATGGACAGCATGTCACAAAGCTCTCACACCTCCAGAAAAAACAGCTCAAGCAAGTAAAACCTTCTGTCAGGTACTACCAGGTGTGGGGTCACAGCAAGAGACAAACACTGACCCAAGGTGGACAACGTTTGCCAGACACTGCTGCCAAGGAACAGAACTGCACCAAAATCAAAACAATAACGTGTCAAATAGAGAGTGTGTGTGTGTCTGTGTCTAAAGATCATTAACCCCAAACATCAAATTAATCTCTTAAGTAATTTATAACCGTGGATAATTTGTCAGTTTCCAGCAGTCTATTCACTTTCAATTAAAAGAGATTTAAGAACTCAGACTATCAACCAAAAAAAAAAACAAAAAGGAAGCCAATTCCAATCTAGGAACCAGAATAAGTTCTTTGTGTCCTACTGGTAGATCAATTATCTATTAGAGCTGCTGCTGCTTGAATTTTAATCCACATTAGTTCGTAGACCTTGAGCAAATTTGCTGTTGCCATATTAAAAAGGGAAAGCGCTGGAATAAAAACAAAAACGAAAAGGAAAACAAATCAAGCAAAGGGCCAATTAATCAGCCAAATGCTGACAATGGAAAGACAGGCTGCTTACTGCCAGCACACAGGGAGATATGAATTGCACAGATAATTCATTTAAATTCCCTTAAATGTAATAAATCCCACTTGCAATAACTGTGAGCTCGGTTTAAATATGTTGCATTGTTACCCTCCTTTCTGGCAATGCAGGCAAAGAAACGTGCTGCTGGGTGTGTATGTGTACATTGTGGTGCTATAGATCTATAATACCTATTCTCAGCCTGAATGAACATTTCCAGCCACATTCTAGATGTCAGATACCAGCTGTATGCTCAGCCATTGAAACACCCTGGCTGTGTATTTACTGAAACAGATGATTTAAAGCAGTACTCCAGTCAGTTTTTTTCTCATTTTGGAAGCTGGCTGATAAATCTTCACACATAGCTGAAGCATTAAAAAAAAAGAAAGAGAGATCTTCCATTTTCTGAACCCAAATCCCTGCATCATCATACCCACTACAGCCCTTCAGCACTAAAATTAAAAGCAGCATGAATATTTAAGTGTTTTGTGATAAGGATGCTGTTGCCAAATCCGCCAGTATACAAAAAAGCAAAGGAAGCCTTAAAATTTCAGCTCAGTGAAACACAGGATGGAAGGGAGGAAGATGCAAAAATAAAAGGGGGAAATTATCTCCAAATGCTTGCTAGCTATTTCTACTGCCCTAGGAGCCGTGGTTTGAGTGCTCTCTAAGCTTCCATTTCCTTACAAAGGCAATGTTATTTGGTTGAAATATTTTTCCTGCAGTACACAGTAGTCTCTCCTGGAGACAGGCACAAATACAGCCTAGAGGTAAATGGGGACGTGAGGTGTCTGAATGCTCCACTCGATACTGGCAGCCTACCCCAAATGAAACATTTCAGTTTTGAACCATGTGATGCTTGCCTATGGAAAGAAAAGAAGTCTCTAGAAGCCAGGCACATTTTCATTTAGTCTTGATGAAGAATTTGTGACTCTTCTCAGAAAGGTTGCAGTGTTAAAGGTTATAATGTTTCTGCTTACACTTCTAAATACCCACACTGCCCTTGGGTTTCTGCCTATGGATGCAGCACGTTGCAGCTCTACTGACAGATTCCACTCCGATATTTGCCATGATCATACAAAATGCAAGCTAACACCAGCACCAGAAATTGAATTTCATGCAGATCTGATGCAGAGAGTTATGTGATGACATAAATCACAGCCAGGCACTATCTGTGGGTCCCAAGACACCTTCAGTATTCAAACAGATTACTTTGTTATTCTGAGCTGTTACACTGCTTGAAACTTCATCACTCAGTTCTGTGCCTGTGGCAGACCTCACCTTCTGTGCCTGTGGCAGACCTCACCTGCAGATTAATCTCCAGGTGGAAGACTCAGTGCAACGCAGTCGCTGGCACTTCAGTAACTGGTTCTTCTCCTTTGGACTCAACTCTGCCCCAAAGCTCCAGCACAACTGAACAGGATTGGTGTGCTTGCTGGATCTGCTTTCAGCAGGTAAAAAGCATCAGAGGTCTTGACCACATCTGTTTTTAAAAAGTCCCATGCTGCCATTGCAGAAGTAGAAGCATTCACCCCTATGTCTTGGTTAAACAACAACTTGGTTAATCTCATTCTGCTCATCTGAATTCTCTCCATGCTTCCAGCTGAATCCAGCATTTTTACTGCAGCATTCAGGTGCCTCCAAGTGTCACCATGCATTCAAAACCACCATACTTGACAATGTAATCAATGTAAGATGTGATCAAGTTATCACTACATTTAGAACCATGGAATCATTAAGGTTGGGAGAAAAACCTCTAAGATGACCAACTGTCAACCCAACATCACCATGCCCACGAAACCATGTCCTGATGTGTCATGTCTGTGTGTTTACAGTAAGAAGGTCCAATAAGTTAATAGCAAATGAGCCTGCTGAGCTCAACTCTCTGTCAGATTCCAGTCCTGCTCTACCAGCCTCCAAGGATGACTGCAAAGTTCTCCAAAACAATGTTCTTAACATACAGCTCACTCATTTGAACTGACTGTGGACTTGCATCAGGTGTACTCCACAACCTCTGACTATAGAAACAGGCCTTGCCCTGCTAAAATAACCAAAAGAAATACCAAGCTGCATGAAATAATATTTTACAAAACCAGAGCAGCATCTTTACTGCACACTTACTGGCACCCAGAAGAATTCATGGAGGAGAAACTCATTTATCTATACTGTGAAAATGTTAGACTAAGTCAAAGCCACCTAGCACTCTCCCCAGTCCCTTTTGCAAGGTAAGCAGAAATCAGGCACTGTTCCCAAAGTGCTGTATGGATGTAACTATCTGTTTAGGTCAACAAAAAACCCTTCAATATCCAGCAGTAAGGAGCAGCTCAGGGTTTGTCCAGTTTATAAGTACAGACACTTAGAGATATTCACCACTGGCTGCTGCCCATTATAAAACAGCCAGAAACTCATGGAACTCTGAAGCAATTGTAAATGATTATGTCTCATATAAAGCAAGCATATTCACTTTCAAATGCAAGCTATAAACCTTCTAAATTCCATTGATTACACAGATTAAACCTTTTACACATCACTAATTGAACAGAGTGGCTACTCAGCACTGTGAGGTCTATTGTGTAAATACCCATTAAGGAGTTCTGGGAGCTGTTTCTATCCACTGTAGTAACTTCAGCTGAAAAGCTTTATTTCTTTTTGTTTTAACAAAATTAGTAGCACATGAATGCTTCTGTTCAGATCATCTGTTGTTGAAGTTTCTGTTGTCCACAATCTGTGTAGTCTAAAATGGAGAACATAAATGTCTGCAAGATACAAATGATTCTCCAAGCAAAATAGTTGTCAATTTTACTTGCTTGTCCATCAGATCTTCAGCATCCCAGTTCCTTTCCTACAGCACTGAGCAAGGTACTGTCATTTATATTTAAGGTAAGTGTTAATAAGTTCTGTCCATATTCCTGTTAACTCAGCAGGTAACATAAAGGTTTCAAGCTTAAAAGACTGGGATCAATACTAAAATTGGTACTTGGGGAAAGCAAAGGAGCAGAAAGAGCCCAGCTCTTAACAACAGCTCCAAGTGAGGGACACCAGTGCTTAGTGACCAGCAGATCTGGAGAAAACACACAGGAGATTTGGAGAACCTCAGGTATAGCAACATAACTAACTGCTTCTGAAGAGCTCAACTCTGCATTAGGTGAGAATCAGGCCCAGGCTGATTACACCATAAAGAAATCCAAAGCAAATAATAATCCACGTGTAGGGCTGTAAATGGTGACAGCAAGAGTTGTTTCTGATGGTCTTGAAGAGTAAACCATCCAGGCTGTGAGACTCTCCTTTCTCAAACCAACAGATCTGTCTGGAAACAGTTCTTCACTATTGAGTATCTACTGCTTTATTTCCTTTTCTGCATAAGATGCTTCATAAGCATATGAACAAACCCAATTTATTCCCTATCATCAACAGGGTGAACAGCATGGCCCCAATGGGAAAAGGAGCTAGGCTAAGAGAGAAGCTGAATTTGTAATAAATAAATGATGTGATCAAGACCTTTTCAGGGCTTTGTATCTCACCAGAAAAAAACCCAAAACATTACAAGTATTTTGTTTTGGGGAAATAAATCTCTCCCTAGGGGCGGGGTGACACAAAAGTAAGATGAAGATGTGTTCAGGAGAAAAAAAATAGTCTTTTCTAAAGTGCTGCTGTTAAACAGGTGGAGACAGATTAACACAACCCAGCAGCAGTGCAAAAAGCTTACCATGTGCCCTCCACTAGAGCAGGAAGTTTACAAGATGAAAGCATTGTGGCATGATTAGCAGGCTGCATATACTTTTGCAGGGTCCACATAAACCAGGATTCTTCTCTGCCCCTTGACCATCCCACTGAGGTGTGTTTTCCACAAAGGAGTGAAAACTGCAGATGATGTTTTCCATCAAAGCCTGTGCACAAGTAAGTGCATCATCTACCACTGCCATAGATGACAAGGGCTCCCAGGGAAGATCAGACTGCACTGCCCTGCACATGGCTCCCAGCCAGGTAAAGAAGATATTTTCTTCTTCTGATGTGGGATCTGAAATAATGCCTGAGGCAACAATCAAAGCAGAAGCCAAAATTTTGAAATCCAAGCAAGTCCAACTCTGTCAAACCTGGCAAGCCTAGCTCTGTGTAAACCCACATCAAACTGACACCAGCTCAGGTGATCTCCATGGACAGGCAATCACTGCCAGCCCTCCCAAGCTGCAGAGCTTCAGGAGCCTGCACCAGAGCTCACAGGAGCCTGTAGATGGGCACAAGGGAAGAGCAAGAGTGAAGACACAGAAAGGCAGCAGCATTATGGACAGGAAAGTTCGAACATCCTGCACTGGAGCATCTTGTTTAGCTCCAAGGATGCAAAAGGGTGGCAGAGGTTTGAATCAGTTTTGGTGAAAACTGTCTGCACACTCACTGCAAACTCTTTTCTGCAGGGATGGAGAGCAGCATTCACTACCTTAAAAGTGTTAACTAGAAATGTGATTGTTAAAATTAAAGATGTTTAAAAGCTGGTTTTGACTCACTCTTATGCAATACTAAGGGAAATGAGATCTATTTTAGGATGCTGAAAATGAGGGCAAAACAAATGGCACACACAAACATCTCACCCAGGCAAGGTCTGGGCCTCGCCTATCCCCAGTACACTCACCTGTTACCTGGGAAACAACCTGGAGATTTGACTCTTCAGCACCAACTCCTCAATTGTTCCTGATGACTGTTTTTTTGCAGTGACAGCTCCCATTTTCACCCCTCCTTCTCCTTTTCTTTAGCATATAAACACATTCCAGTACCTTTCACTGCAAAATAACTCACTGTTAAGCCACCTCTAGCTTACTGGTTATGCTCAGGCAACAAGATGTCTCCAGCTGCTGCATGACCCATTTTCTCTGCCACCTTCCCAGTCTCCCTGCTCCATGCAAACTGTCCTCCCCAGCTTTCAATGCCACAGGTTTCAGCCCTTATTCCCTACTCTCTTCCCACTGAACATCACCCCTGGTGAAATTCCTTTACGTAACTGCACTTCACTCTCATCTCTGTGCTCCACTTGTGTCTTCCACAGCCAAGCCTCCAAGATCATCAAGTCCAGCCGTCAAGGCAACACCACCTTGCCCAACAAACCATGTCCCAAAATGCCATATCTAAAAGTTCTATCAACACCTCCAGGGATAGTGACCCCTCCACCTCCCTGGGCAGCCTGCTCCAATGCCTGACCCCTTTTGTCAGTAAAGAAATTTTTCCTCTCATCCTATCAGTTGTTACTAGGGAGAAAAGGCCAACCCCCACCTCACTGTGACCTCCTCTCAGGTAGTTGCAGAGAGCAGTAAGGTCTCCCCTCCCATCATATTACTGGGCTGAAAGCACACTAACAGCACTAAGCTCAAATTCATTCAGTTTTTATTTTCTGTAGTGTGGCAGTGATCCCCACCCAGCACTCAGCATTGTATGTAAAGTCCTGTTCTCCTCTAAAATCATGGCTTCCACTGCAAGACTAATGCTTAACCTTGTCTTCCCAAACACAGTGTTGTGAGGAATCTGACCCCTTTGTCTTTACTGGTCTCCTTCCACTCATTTTGTTGTCTGAAAATCATTCAATTCAAGGCACTGGCTTTTTTGATCAATTTGAAGAGTCCAAGGCTGTGAATTTCACTTCATGTTGAAAGGATCAAACTGAAGAGGGAAAGGAAAGGAATGCATCTTCCACCAGTAAAAGCAGATAAGAAAACCAGGCTGACACTATATGGGTGACCAGAATTGTGGTCTGTGTGAATCCTAACTGAATCTGACTATAGAAGGAATGGCTGAAGTTGAAGAGACCTTAAAGATCATCTAGTTCCAAGCCCCTGCCATGGGCAGGGACACCTCCTACTAGACCAGGTTGTTCAAAGCCTCATCCAGCCTGGTCTTAAACACTTGGAGGTATGAGGAGTCCACAACCTCCCTGGGCAATCTGTTCCAGTCTCTCACCACCCTCACAGTAAAGAACTTCTTCCTGATTTGCTCTCTCAGAAAAACTGCTGTAGGACTGAAAGTCAAAAAACCCCCAAAGATGAAGGTCTCTTCCAACCTCCTCTATCCTACCCTCCTCTGCTCTAGTTTCAAACCACTGCCCCTTGTCCTACCTGCTCTTTATTTTTTCTTGTGTGTTCAAAAGAAAATTAAGCTTCTCAGCAAGGAGGGGTGAGAAGCAAGCAACACCTAGCCCAGTGTGATGCACTTGCAGGAAAAACAATCCCTGTGAATCCATCTGCTTTGCAGCAAAACATATCTCCTGCAATATAATACGTGAATCAAAGCAGATTATGCCCGAGGTTTGCCGCAGAACATGGAACAAAACAAGCTATCCTAAACCAGCCTCCCCATCAGCCTGTGCCTGATGCAAGCTCGAGAATGCCAAATAAAAGGCTGAACAGCGTGCCAGGGCTCTACTCACTCCATCCAGCCCTACCTCAGGAAGAGGGACAGATGGCTCCAGTGACTCAGAAGAATGCCAAAAGGCTCCTGTCTCACAGCAGTAACCTATGTCCCAGCCCTGTGACAGTCAGTCAGCCATGCAAATGGTATTTTTCAAGGGCATAACTGTGAACGTGGTGCTGGTAGAAAAACTAGACAGAGTGCTCCCAGGGACAACATCTCTTTTTTTGACCTGACCAAAGATAATTCTGTTCTGCAGGTTCACCAGTGTGGGCCTGCATGTGGAAAGGCATAACCTTGAGGGGGGAAAAAAGTGCTTAGCAACATAAATTACAGCTCAGTGTACTACTTTTGACTAACTTTAAATTGTCAAAAACCTTTCCAGGAAGGAGAGGCCTGAGGGAAAGCATAAAAGCTTTGTGAACAAGACTTTATGACTTTAAAAGAAATCAATCTCCACTTTAAAATCTGGGTGTTTTTTGTTTGGTTGGGTTGGATTTGAAAACAATCCAAAAATCAGTCAGCAGCCAGGACTGATTTAGGACAAGGAAACAGGACACAGAGCCTTGGTAGACCAAGATCTGGGCAGAAATGAAGTGCTGAGAAGAACTGTGCCAGTAACAGCTATAGTGATGGCTTTCTCTGAGTCACAATACTGTAAGTTAAGGTTCATGGGGAAGAAGAATTTTATCTTATTACAAAGCATAGCACAGAATAAGAGTTAGACATTGACCCAAATGGATATTTTGGGTGGTTGGTACACAATGAAAGTTTTAGATGACACCTTTATGCCCCTTAATAGTGACACAAGTATTTCTTCCAATCTCAGGTCAGTGCACCAAACACTCAAGGGTCTGTCAGTCACAATCCAGGTTCCATTTGCCCTCCCAACCTGGAGCTGTTTCTCAAAAGACCCTCCTAATCCACCCTGCTTCACACAGACCCCAAAATACTCTGCCCTTAGTCCCTTCCTCTTCTCCACAGGTGTGTCAGCCTGAGTGTGAGCTCAAACATAATCTCTGTGCTGGCAGCTCACATGGAGACTTCTCCAGTGCCCTTCTGTACAATAACTTTAAATCACAGCTTGTTGCTCTGAAAGATGTCCAGCTAAGTCTAATACAGCTAAAAGAAGAGCAGCTAAACTTGCCACCCCTTATCTCCATTCTCAGACACTGTGCACAGCAGAGCTGAGCCGAGCCATTCATCACATTCAGGCTGTAGTGTCATCTTTGATTTTGAACTCTCTCAGGCCCCATTCATCTTATCTCATCTCTGTTTACATCCTGGAAAGTTTTCTTTCATGGTGCTGCTTAGAAGATATACAGGGCAGGGAAAGTGTGCTCATCAATGCACCAAATTAGCTTTGCTTCCAAAAACACAGGGGCATGCCTTTTCTTTTTTGACCAAGGAAGACATCAGTGCTGTAAATGCATGGGGATTTGATCTCAGCCCTCATGTCTGCCTTCCTAGTCTGTGATTTAATGAAAGATTCAAGACTAACTTATGAAAGTTCACCACGGCAACTGCTGATGTCATTGGGAACTTGGACTCCCAGTTGAGGCTTGAAGAAAGATGAGGACCCTATTGATAATTGACAATATTTCTGACATTATTCACCTAGCTAATTAAACCACAACTTCACACCACTGCACATGCTCAAAACTGAAAATGTAGCACCATTAATATGCTTAGCTATTGCTGTTATATAAATTTATCCCACAGAAATTCACTGTTCAGGGAAAACACAGGTTATTTACTCCTTTCCCATTCAGCAGCATAAACCCCAGAATTATTCATGCAGCTGTTTCCTGATGCCATGCCTTTGATTATTCAAGTGAAAGAAATATGTGCATTCTTCCTCAGCAAATGAACCCAAGCACTGTATCCCACATGCCATAAAATGCAGTAAAGTTTTTATTCATTTAATTGCAAGCACATTTAAGCATTGAAGGGAAGAAAAACCCCACAGGTTACTAACTTGGACAGCTTTGTAAAGGCACAAGTGGTGATTCTCCCCCTCTCTGTGTTTGCCTTTTTTTTTGAAGAAGAGGTAAAAATTCTCTGTATATACAAACACAAGAACAAAAAGCACATTTAAAGCCACCAAAGTGTACATGCATTCCCCTCTTGCCTCTTTCTGAGGCAAGTTACTGCTGAAAAGCCTTTATGGTACTTTGGTGCTTACTCTGCCTTCCTAAAGCAACCCAAAAGCTGTCTGCTGAAGGCAGTCAGCCCCATGGCCTGGAGATACCCATATAAAAGAGAATACCTGCCACACAAAACCCACATTGTCAGGGATGGAGCTTGAGGGGTTGTTCAGGACTTCAGCAGGTATCTTGAGGAAAAAAATGCAATTATAGGAAAAAGCCAAGATTCATTACGCAGCTTTGAGAAACAAAGCAATGAGTACAAACAGTTCTGCTCTGTGCAGCTACTATGATTACAAGTATTTGGATGACAGGAATGAGAATGGAGGTAGATGGATCATCTTCTCCCTGCATTTAAGTGAAAGTCCTGAGACCTGGAACTGTTCCCAAGCCCTGGAGACACAGCCAAGAGGCTGCGCAGCTTGTGGCTGCCATCCTCAGGGAAGGACATCAGAGCTGATTACAACAAAGTATAAGGTTGTCAAAGGGGACTCCTTAAAAGTCACCATATGAAAGTAAACCAATTCATCAAGATTTAATGGGACAGAATATCAACAGGATGAAGGAGAAAACACATAGCAAGGTTCACCTTGCAAGTAGCTATCGCTCAGTTTGGTTTCATTCCTGCAACGTAAAGCAAGAACAGACATGGTCCATGCTGTTTCCATGGATCATCAAATAGATGCATTCTTAATTGGCTTTCCATGCAGCTCTCTTTAAAGGCTACTTTCATTTGGTACTGCATTGATTTTCTCTGAAATTTCCTCCTATCACAGCTACCCTGATCAATTAGTGTGCTATAAATAGAGCGGTCAGATTCCTTTCACTGGTCTCATTAAACTGCACCCCTGCTGAATTTCTGTGGATCATACTGATAGCACTAGGATGAAGATGCCATCAGGTTTTCCAGAGAAAATCAATTGCTCAATATTCCTAACAGAAACCTTTGAAAAGCATGACCCAATGGAACCGGGCTGATACTCAAAACATACATCACACTTTGCTTGTAATTCTGCATCATTAAAACCCCAGAAGATAAAGGATGGGAAAGTAAGTGACAAAAGGGCTCAGCCAGTTCCTCACTGATACATAATCCCTCATCAATCTTAACTATCTCACTGTATCCCCTCAGAATTGCCCCCCTGTACTCAGCACTGCTGAGGCCACACTTTGAGTGTGGGTTCAATTTTGGGGCACTCACTACAGGAGGACATTGAGGCACTGGAGTGGGTCCAGAGGAGAGCAACGAAGCGATGAAGAGTCTGGAGAACAGGGCTGGTGAGGTGCAGCTGAGGGACCTGAGGTTGTTTAGTCTGGAGAAGAAGAGGCTGAAGAGAGACCCTCTCACTCTCTCTCTCAACTCCCTGAAAAGTGGTTGGAGCCAGGTGAGGGTTGGTCTCTTCTCCCAAGTCATAAGTGATAGAACAAAAGGAAATAGCCTGAGTTGCACCAGGGAAATGGGTTGAATGTGAGAAGATACTTCACCTAAAGGTTTCTCAGACCCTGGAACAGGCTGCCCAGGGAGGTGGTTGAATCTCCATCCCTGAAGGTGTTTCAAAGAGGCAGAGATGTGGTGCTGAGGGACACAGTTTAGCACCAGACTTGGTAGAGTTAGAGAATGCTTGAACAGGATGATCTCAAAGGTCTTCTCCAACCAAAACAATTTGATGATTCTACAATCCACTGCAGACCTCAGAGGACTGGCTGTACCTTGCCAAGACATTATGGGAAGAATGCTGGAGGACTACCAGTACTTGATGATTTATCCTAGATCCTTCACACTTCACACGGTGGCTTTCAGCCAGAAGATGCAGTGCTTTCAGTCAAAGGATGAAGGCATCTCCCAGCTAAATGAGAAGATGCTGTGGGTAATAAGACACATTCAGCGCACTATCAGGTAAAAATTAGTGAAAACTCTAGTTTAAAACATAGCTTTAAGAATGCCCTCTCCTGAATCACAGCAGAACCACTTTCTCCTTCTGGAAGATGTTTTCAGTGGGAAAAGTGCAGGCAGCTAAGATCTAGCTCCTCTCAGACAGAAAGCCCTCCCCAAAATGACTCTAACAGATGTAACAGATTCTTAAGATCCAACTTAAAAGAACAAGAAATCACAAACACATTTGAGAATACAATCTTTGATCACTTACTAAAGACTGCATTTTCCAGCACCACATTCAGCCCCATGAAATAAGGGGGCTGGATACACATTTTACAGTCAGAAGTCAAGAGTTATACTCTAAGGGATTATACTATACTGTCCCTATACTTTGAGGGACAATAAATGTAACCCCTGAGAACACAGCCAGAACTCTTCTGAGTGAGATGCTGACATGCCATTTTCTCAGTGTCAGGCACTGGAGTTAAACTCGGGTTTTGGGATTGAATGTACCTCCCAATTTCCACCAAGTGGCTGCACTTCAGGCTTCAGCACATATCCATGTTTGGGTATTACTTATGTATAGGCAAAACATTAGTGCTCAATCCTTTTTAATTATAGAAAACCCTGGAAAAGATAGGCCATACCTTGAGTCCTGTGTCCAGTTCTGGGCCCCTCAATTTAAAAAAGATATTGAGACACCTGAGCGTGTCCACAGAAGAGCAACAAGGCTGGGAAGAGGTCTCAAGCATAAGCCCTATGAGGAGAGGCTGAGGGAGCTGGGGTTGCTTAACCTGGAGAAGAGGAGACTCAGGGGTGACCTTATTGCTCTCTACAACTACCTGAAGGGAGATTGTAGAAAGGCAGAGGTTGGTCTCTTTTCCCAGGCAGGCAGCACCAGAACAAGAGGACACAGTCTCAGGCTGCACCGGGGGAGGTTTAGACTGGATGTTAGGAGGAAGTTCTATACAGAGAGAGTGATTGCCCATTGGAATGGTCTGCCCAGGGAGGTGGTGGAGTCACCATCACTGGAGGTATTCAGGAGGAGACTTGATGGGGTACTTGGTGCCATGATCTACTTGTTTAGGTGGGTTGGATTGGTTGATAGGTTGGACACGATGATCTTGAAGGTCTCTTCCAACCTGGTGTATTTTATTATTGTATTGTATTATTGTATTGTTTTGAAGAAAGGGCTTAGCTGATGTGACAGGCACTGTGTGCAAAGGCAGTTTGTACTGATGACAATGAGAGAAAGCCAGCAGAAAGCACAGCCTAATAAGATCACAGAGGATTTATGAGCATCACAGAAAACAAAGACCAGACTGATCTCACAAAATAATTCCAAAAATGAACCAGCATGTAGCTTTCTTGAGGTAAATCTGAAAGATGTGCTTAGAAGATGGTCTGCTAACACAGGTGATTTGGATAGTATCAGAAAAAGTAAATTTGAGCTCCCCAGATAAAGAGAATCCCTCTGATTTTCACATCTCACCATCTGCAGCAGCAAACAAGACAGGAAGAATGTCTCCAATCTGGATTGCAAATCATTGCTGTTGTAGATAGACACTCCATCAAACAATTCCTTTCTTTGTATTACTGAGAGTAACACATCAATTCCTGCCTGCTCTGGAGCCAGGTGAAATAGCAAAGGGTTTTATAGGAGGTGACATTTTGAAATAGAACAATTAGGATTAATGATGAGAGAAAATGCGAAGAACAAGAAGTCACAAAACATTTCCAAAGGAATCTGCCAAACCTGCCTTCAAAACGTTAAACTGTGTGAAATACTAGAAAATATAATGCATGAGATAATCTTGCTTAGCAGGAAGGTGAACTATGATCTTAAAGCATCTTAAACTTTTGCCTTTGACATTACAAAGCCTGAGATTTCCTAAGGAGTCTAACATGAGCTTCATGTGCCATGCAGGTGACAGGTTTAGGAGCATGACATCAGAACACTGAGACCAAAAAAAACCAAACAAAACACACCAGTGAAGACTGGTGCAAAGTAAGGCAATGCCAACAGCAGTGGCATGGGCAGCTGGGGAAACCGCAGAACTGGAGCAAAGGCTGCTCAGAGGGAAAAGGGCAGGAAGAACAGGCACAAGTCTGTGCCAGACAGATCAAAGCACTTGAACAAAAGCCAAGAGCCCCACAACTAATCACACTTTGCTTACAGCAAATATCTGCAAAACACTGGCAAAGTGCCCACTCTCTTTCTCATGCATGTTCACATGGAGGATGACAACCTACTGCAGGCACTGACTCCACTAGTTTCAGCGGCAGTGTTTGGGTGATGGATTTTTAACTCCATTAAGCATCCCTGCAGTTTGCAGTGAGATGCCACACGGCAGAGCTTCTGAGGGTGAAAGGGGAGTTCAGTTTACTATTTCTTACCATTTGTTTCAAAGAGGTGGCAGCCTACATGACATTACATGCATCCAAAGAGCACCTAATGAGGAGCAACAAATTCAAGCCACGCTAGAGTTCAGCCTCCTGGCTTGGGGGGGGGGTCAGGATCAAGACTTCAGAAGTCTTGAATCCTCCTGATCAAAAATAAATAGTAGCTGGATTCTAAACATATAAAAGGAGACTGAAAAAAATCAGACCATGACCTGTCACAGTGGGCATCTCAAATTAGCAGACACTTTTAAGAGTAACCTTTCAGTGGAAACACACAAACACAACAAAAACCACCAAACAAACAAAAACCCCACCACATAGTGTCCTCTCATCTTAAAAGCACATATGTGAGAACAAATAAATTATCATTTGAAAGGCATCCAACGATTTCTTATTGATGAGCATCATAAAAGAATCTGGCAAGGAAATTAATTATTCTGTCTTCAGATAACAGCTGGGACCACGCTGAACAAAGCCTGTGTCTATGCAGCCATGCCTGCAAGCAACTGAACTCGAGCTCCGGCCTTTCTCAACTGGCAGGTTAAGCCCATCCAGGCAGCAGATGAGACTCTAAAACTAGCAATCACTTCCAGTCCACAGTAAATTGCTGGCAAGCCTTTCTGATTACCTTTTTAAACTCAGAGAACAACAAATACATGCCCGCTCTTATAAAATAACTAAGGTTCCTCTTAGGAAAAATATCCTATTCCTCTGCTGCTACACAACATGAGTTGCACTGCTAAGAAACTGTGCTGCTTACAAGCTCAATCACTCAGTTTCTAGGCTGGTCCTGGGCTCAGGGTACTCTAACATTTACAAACAGGTTAATTTGTTGATTAAAAAACAAATGAAAGAAGCTACATGGTTTCATGGAATGGAATGGAATGGAATGGAATGGAATGGAATGGAATGGAATGGAATGGAATGGAATGGAATGGAATGGAATGGAATGGAATGGAATGGACCAGGTTGGAAGAGACCTTCAAGCCCCCCCCAAAAGCAGAAGATGCTCCCATTAAAAGCTTGAACCTGTTATTGCATCATGGTTTAGTTGATTAGATGGTGTTGGGTGATAGGTTGGATGTGATGATCTCAAAGGTCTTTTCCAACCTGGTTAATTCTACTCTACTCCATTCTACTCTACTCTACCATCTACTCTACTCTACTCATTCTACTCTACTCCATTCTACTCTACTCTACTCCATTCTACTCTACTCTACTCCATTCTACTCTACTCTACTCCATTCTACTCTACTCTACTCCATTCTACTCTACTTACTCCATTCTACCTACTCTACTCTGTTCCGTTCCATTCCATTCTTCAATATCCTCCCAAGCACTATGTGAAGTGTCAGGAGCCTGATCTGAAAAACTGGTGGAAAGCTCCAGGACTGAATGATTGGCTTTTATGGTGTTAAGTTTGGATGCAAAGATATTTCACTATTATTTTTTTCCTCTGGTGGTTTGCTGCCCACTGATACTCATTGCTAGTACTGAGTAATTCTTCCTTAAGCTCATTATTAATAATCTCATGCTCTGCACAGAACTTGTGACCATGTAATTACATGAAGCCAATACACTGTTTTCAGTGGCATCTTTACTTCTGGAAATTTCTCACTTACAAATTCTTGACCCAACAACCTGCTGATTGTACAGATGCAGTCCTGAACTACTATGTGGCAAAATTTAAATGCTGTCTGTGAATATCTAAATAAAAAGGTGAACCAACCCTGATAGTAAAATAAAATAATAATAATTCTTTAATGAAAGAGTGGTCAGGAATTGGAACAGGGAATTGGTGGAGTCACCATCCCTGGAGGTGTTCAGACACATAGACATGGCACTCAGGACACGGTTTAGCAGGCATGGTGGTGCTCAGATGATAGTTGGACTTGATGATTTTAGAGATCTTTTCCAACCTTAATGATTCTAGGATTCAGTGATTCAGATAAGATTCCCTGTAAGATGCTGATGAAGCCCATGCTTAAAGAAAATGGAGATACTGAGTCCTGGGCATGATGCTACAAGCTCTGCTCTCTGGTACTTCAACCTTACCCTGCTGCAGCAAATCTGATTTGGGATATTGTCCTTACATCCCCTGAGAACAGCTGTTTGAAAGATGCTTTGGATAGCAACAGTAGCTGTAAGCATTGCTGTCTTCAAGTTGTTTCTGGCTTGCTTTTACATTCACAGTAACAAGTTTGTTCTAGATGATGAAGCCTTCTTTTGTTGCAAATAAAAAGTCACAGCCAGCTGAAAGACCTGCCTTGTCCCCCTCAACACTATGCCTCTCTATTCCTGTGAACATCCTTAACCAATAGCAAGAAACTTCTGTCCTCTGCAGCAGTGCTAACTGATCACATATGTTTAGCTCCCAGTTTAAATGTGCAACCTCTCTTTTTCTCCAGCTTTTACCTGGAGGGAAAGTTTTAACATTGAGCCACCAGTAACTCCCCAGTTTCACTAAGTGACCAGCTGTACCTGAGTGACAACATGCAAAACAAATCTGTCATGCATGCAAATACTATTATGAGCTAAATAGAAATAAGGATTTAAGAAGGATTTTGTGCTCCAGGCTTTAGAATCCTAAATATCAATTAATCAGTTAAAGAGTGTTATGCATACTCACAACTTTCCCTTTTGCAAAGCTCACTTATGATTACCTCCAAAGCAGTCTGTCAGAGTCAATAATAAACTCTTTCAAGATCATTTTCAAATTGAATTTTTGGTCTTTGGTGTTGTTTTAACCTGCTTTGTGAAAATAATGCTCTCCTGCTACTCAAAATGTTCATATAGGCAGCTATAAAAGGACTATCACAAAGAATCATATGCAGAATCTTGCTGCTCGGGCAGAAGAGGCTGTGGGAGTGTCAGGAGCAGTAAAATCAAAGAGAGGTTATTAAAAGGGGAGAAAGGGGAGTGTGTGTGTGTTGGAAAAGACCTTTAAGATCATCAAGTCCAATTTTCAACCTAGCACTGTCAAGTCCAGCACTAAAGCATGTCCCTAAACAACCCTGACTCAATTAAGTCAATTAAGAAGAACCTGTTCTGGCAGGAGAGTCGGATTAGATGATCTCCAGAGGTCCCTTCCAACTCAGCACTCTGTGATTCTGCGAAGTCCCACCAGAAGTCCCATTTTACCTCATACCCTGTCCTTAACAGAAGCCAAAAAAATAAGAGCCTAGAGCAGATGCCATGTGGAGAGCATATGTGATAATTCCATTCAGCATTCACCTCATCTCCACCTATGCACAACCCAAGGAGTAATGAACGTTGCTGTGTTTTTTACCTCTTTAGTTATGCTCAGTTCACTTCTCTTCCACAAACTCAATCCATTTTCCCTGAGCACAAGTACGCTTCTATCACTCAGAATTTTCCACAGCAAAGAGCTCCACAGATTACTCTGATATTGCACAAAGGATCATTCTGTCATGTAGAGCCAGGCCTCTTACTAGTATCATCTGATGACGCCTGTTTCTTAAAACAGAAGTAACACAGAACATCTGCAGCTTGCCCGCTCCCTCCAGCTACCCATCACCTTGTTTGTATCCCCGTCTGACCTCGTAAGGGTCCCTGTTTTAAGCAACTGGACTTGTTGACCTCCTGAAGTCTCTTCCAACCTGAATTATTTTATGGATGCCTGTAGTTTCCTTCCACAGCTTTAATTCTTCCATTCAGAAGAATCCCAGCCAGTTTAGCTGTTCTTCATACACACATCAGCCCATGCAGAGCAGAGCAGAGCAGAGTAGAGTAGAGTAGAGGATAGGATAGGAGTAGAGGATAGGAGTAGGAGGATAGGACAGGATAGGAGTAGGATAGGATAGGATAGGATAGGACAGGATAGGATAGGATAGGATAGGATAGGACAGGATAGGACAGGACAGGACAGGTTGGAAGAGACCTTCATCTTTGGGGTTTTTTGACATTCAGTCCTACAGCAGTTTTTCTGAGAGAGCAAATCAGAATCATCTACAACATTCAAGATGGAAGTGATCACACATGTTTCTGCAGTGGCTTGACCATTCTTTTCCTCCACTTTTCCTAACATTCAGTCATACTCAAGTCACTCAGGTGTTGCACCATGCAATGCTGTACCACTCCCTGCTTTCAGGAATCCAGCTGCTGAGTAACACAAGGTCCCAAAATCTAACAGTCATCCCAAAATCAGTGCTTGGCTACAGAAATCAATGAATGAGGAGAAGTGAACAGCTAAAGCCTGCAATTCACAAGCACCTATACATTGGATACTCTGGAGAGAGCAACACAAAGCACTAAAGTCATGGCATCGGTTTCAGCCTCACCACACAGTGTTTTCCTTTTTCTCTATGCTCTTAGGTATTCTTAGGCAACTAATCCAGACAGACCCTTCTCAGAATATAAGGAGTATTATATGTAGCATTTGCTTATGTTCTTATTCTTCACTATAAAAGGTGTAGGAACTCTTAAGTGCAAATCCTTATTACCACAGAAGAGAAGCAATATAAAAGCTGTGGCCATCAGCATCCACAGGGAAAAGCATTGCTCTTTTTTTCCCAAAAGCACAAGACCAGTGTATGGACTGGGACTGTTGCATCAGAAGTCTCAGCCAAGTGCCCCAGCATCCACAGGTGGCTTTTGCTTCTTGACCATCTGATCTAGGTCGGATCAACACTGACCTACACTGCACCCATTGGTTGGTACAGCACTGTTGGGATGGATACACTGGAAATTCACATTAATTTACAGATAATCATTGTCCTTTAACCTCAAAAATCCCATGGCCAAAGAGCTCTTTTCTTGAAAATAACTACCTAGAAGGTTGTTCTCACACACACAAGTCAGTTGGGGCATGCTTCTTTTCATACTCCTGTGTAATATATACATGTATGTGCAGACAGAGTGTATAGCAGAACTTCTTTTCAGTAGAAAACTGTATATATTTGCTTATCTCCCTTTCAAAAGCAATCTCCTCAAAAATAAGCAGTTGTGAAGAACCTAGAAATGCCACAGCTTGTGATCAACTCTCTTTGGTACCTACCATATTGAATATTCTGCTCACTGAGGAACCTAAGCAAATATAATGCAAATTTAGTAGCTTTCATTCAGGAGGCAAAGGGATTTGGCTAACCTCAAATTCAGTGGTCACTAATCCCACTTTCCTTGTCCCTTTCCACCCAAGTAACACAAATATTTAAATTCCCCAAAAGGTAGAGTTCAGCACCTGGAGCCCTGTTAAATCTTATAAGCCAAAATAAATTCCCTGCCTCTGATTAAACGAAGAGCATTTACAAAGATCATACATAAACAGTGTGTGTGAGTTGCTCTTTTTCATACCATCTGACTAAGCACTTTTTACTTTGACATCATTCAGAATGATGTTTCTGCCAGGCATTTTTGTCCAAGAGAAAAGAAAAGTCAGTCCCTCTTGATGCTAATGGAATGTAACATTGCAGACATGAAATCTTGCAAGAAGGTGCAAATAAACCTGTGCTGTCCCCAGGGTCTTTCTGCACCATCTTTCCATCACACTTCCCTCTGATCTCCTTTCTGATCACAATCATTTTGGAAGTGAGGTTTTTCCCTCCAAAATGCTCAGTAAAGGCATTTTTAGTCTTTTCCATTGATTCTAATGTATCTTTACATTAAAAAAAGTGTAAAAGGGAAAAAAATTAATTAAATATAAGCAAATCCCTAGGTGGTATAACTAAGAAAATATAACTGGAGACTCAGTCAGTTTTGCCAGTGTAAGAATTTTAGCCCTCATTCTCTCAGTGGCTCTGCACAGAAAATTAAATACTGTATTATAAGAGCTCAACTAATTTATTCCTTCAACACACTTGTGCTAAAAGGCCTTGTAAAAGTTGCTGCTTACAGATAACAATACCTGTCACAGATTAGGACAGAGTCCTTGAGCCTTGGGAGAGTTCTAACCCTCATCTGCCATTCCAGTGCCATTCTCATTCCCTCTCCTGGAGCATTTCATGCCCAGTTTTACTTTTGTAGAGTCAACAGGACTGAAGACAACGAGCACAAAATGATGCCCTGGATGCTGGCCACCATTAGACTTGGGATATTTGAATACAGATCTGGAGGCAGGGGTAAATTAAGCCCATGGGCTTCACTTCAACCCAGTAATGAACCAAGCAATGGCAGAAGAGCAAAGAGTCTCAGAGCCCACCTCAGGTTTGGTAGATCATTGCTCCTGTTTTCAGATGCAATTATCCACTGCAGCTATCTTCAAAATAATTACTTCTGATCAAGGTCCAAGAAGAAACATCATCATTTAAGAACTGAGACTGCTAAGGCATTTCTTCATTTTCTAAACAAGGGGACAATGGCTAGCTTTGAAAAACAGCACACACACACACACAAAAGAAAGAACTCTGAAAGCAATCAAAGGAACTGCAACACTGCTAGAGAACAGATCTGATGTAGTTCTCAAGACCATGGAACCACACCAAAATACAACAAAATGAGAATTGAGATCTTTGCCTCCTGACTGTCACTCCCCTTCTGCGTGCAACAGCAGGCGGAATAAGCCATTTCAAGATCTAAATCAAAACTCCATACTACTGGTGTACAAGTCTCTTCAAAAACTAGCAATATCAAAGCAAAGAAAGTTCACAGATAAGGCTGTTATTTTGCTTTATGAGCAATAAAAATGTATAAATTAGAAACACATCACAGAAAAACAAGGATATATGTCCTTGTAAAGGCAAGGCACGCCACCACAGGAGTGAATTACTGATATTTTAAGATAGCAACTCAAGCTTGCACTGCAAACTACTTTACAGATTCTAGTTTTTCATTTTCATTAAAGATCACAGGAGACAGCCAAGAGTTATGTAGTATCCTTTCCACCAGCGTGCCTGTACTGTGTAAAGTGCATTTACAATGAGCACAAGGAAATTTAAATCACTGTATACTCAGCCCCAGAAGACGCTGCTCAGATTAATCCCGGCCCAACAAAAGAGCCAAGCACATGCTGCTGAACTTTGAGCAAACAGTTCCAGCTAGCTGTCTAACCAGAGTGCCCCACACTGGTCAGGGCAGTTGATGTAGAGCCTGTCTCCAATGCAATCAATAAAAAACTCCAACCTGTCGTGGCAAGACCAAACCGTATTTCACTAGCCCCTGTGCAAAATGACAAGCCAAACTGATTACATCTAACTTGCTGCTGCAGAAGTCAGACTCTGAATTTATGGGAAGCCAGTAACTTTGGAATAAAGGTAGGAAAGGGACTTGTTAGTTTTGTGTGGTAGTTTTAGGCTATGCCTTTAAAAGTGTTGGGGGGAATTTTCAACCCACCGCATTACAGCAAAGAAGGAGCCTACACACCAGGAGTTACTGCAGTTAGCTGCCCAAGCTCACACATTATAATGCCTGTGCCACTATAGCTTGCCTGGTCACCTGTACCTTAAGCTGTTAGCCTTGCTGTTCACAAGTTCATAGATTTTTGTTTCATTTGGGGTTTTTCTAGCCACCCAGATTTGTAACGAACCACAAAGCTAAGGAGAACCAGGAAAAGAAAGGAAAGAATGTTACCTGAAGGCCCTCTATGGCTAATCTAAGCATGCTTGGTGTGAGCTTGGAGGCTTGCTTGAAGGTGAAGTTGCTCCAGTCTATAATCAAAACAAATCCATTCACTTGAAGCTCAGGATCTTCTATCATGGCTTCTAAAGAGAGGAGTATGGCGCGCAGAATATCCACCAGCGTGTACCTGCGAACATTGAGGGGAGATTTGGTTAGCAAAGGACCAACAACCACAGAAGAACAACGTGGAGAAGTTCTCAGTGTTCTTGCTTTGTCCTGCTTGCCACAAGTTTAATTCACAGAAGCCATGGGTAGCTAAACCTGAGAAAGTCTCACAAGCCCACATAGTTGAACTCATCCTCTGGAACAGGATATGTGCACCTAGACTGTGAGCCAGGCAGAGCAAATCACAGCAATATAAAACACCAGAAGTAAATTGGAATTTACCTGCAGATTCCTTATTTAATATCTATGCCATTTATTAAATGTCTCTACAAACACATCTATACAAATTGTATGTTTCTACAGTCATAATGACACTAAAACCCGAGTCTAACACTGGAAGCCTACAGTCAAACTTTCCTTCTATATGTATCCAAGGGATTGAAATAATGGCTTAGGGATCTTAGAAGTTCTTCACTATGAAGGTGTTGAGACTGGAAAAGGTTGCCCAGAGTGATTGGGGATGCTTCCTCCCTGGAAGGTGTTATGGCCAGACTGGATGAGACCTTGGGCAAGCCAGCCTAGCTGAGAGGAGTCCCTGCCCATGTGAGGGGGCTTGGATTAGATGATCTCTGATATCCCTTCCAACCTAAGCCATTCTATGATTCCACAAAATAATTATCTTAAAAAAGGGATTTCCACATGCTTCTCTTGTCTCTCTCGTCTCTCTCTTGGAGCACAAGCCCTATGAGGAGAGGCTGAGGGAGCTGGGGTTGCTTAGCCTGGAGAAGAGGAGGCTCAGGGGAGACCTTATTGCTCTCTACAACTACCTGAAGGGAGGTTGTAGACAGATGGGGGTTAGTCTCTTCTCCCAGGCAACCAGCACCAGAACAAGAGGACACAGTCTCAAGCTGCACCAGGGGAGGTTCAGGCTGGAGGTTAGGAAGAAATTCTTCCCAGAAAGAGAGATTGGCCATTGGGATGTGCTGCCCAGGGAGGTGGTGGAATCACCATCACTGGAGGTGTTTAGGAAGAGACTGGATGAGTCACTTAGTGCCATGGTTTATTTGATTAGATGATGTTGGGTGATAGATTGGACTTAATGATCTCAAAGGTCTTTTCCAACCTGGTTAATTCTATTCCATTCCATTCCAATTCGCAAGCACTAATACTAAGCCTGATTGCTCAAGGAACTGGAAAGCAGAAAGTAACTCTCACTATGGCTTTGAGGTGTTCCTAGTTAAGAGCAATACCAACCTTTTAAGTGTTACTTAACCACCTTCTGAGTACTGAGTACTTTGTATATCCAAATTATGTGGTTTCAGAAGTTTGAAACGTGGCACTCATTGTGGATAGCATTTTCTGTGTTAAATGTGGGGTTACAAAGGTGTCCTGTGCAATATGCAATTATGTATTGTGTTTCACATACATGCACATAAGCTTTTCTTAGATCAATGATCTTGTTAAAGACATAATTTCATATTACCCAAGCACTGCTGAGTATAATCTTTCTTTCTTGAAGCTAAAGCACCTAATACAGCAGCTGAATAGCTTAAATATATACAGCAATGCCATCTTTAGACTGCCACATAATGAGGTTATTAATCAAACTGCAGTTTACACCACTGGGTCTGTTTTAAAAAGGCAAACCACATGAATTATCTGGAATTTTTAAGAGATATGAAAGCAGCAGTTGAAGTTTTAACTTTTCCCAAGCTAACTAGAGATCTAAAAATCTTTTTTAGAATTAAGATGAATAGTGACTGAAATGGCTGCACATTTGTCAGTCTGCACCACAGCAGAACAAGAGGACACAGTCTCAAGCTGTGCCAGGGGAGGTTTAGGATGGATGTTAGGAAGAAGTTCTTCCCAGAAAGAGAGATTGGCCATTGGAATGGGCTGCCCAGGGAGGTGGTGGAGTCACCATCCCTGGAGGTGTTTAGAAAGAGACTGGATGGGGTGCTCAGTGCCATGGTTTAGTGGATTAGATGGCGTTGGGTGACAGGTTGGACTCGATGATCTCAAAGGTCTCTTCCAAACTGGTTAATTCTAGTCTAGTCTATTCCATTCTATTAAGTATGGCTTTAGAAAGGTAAACTAGAAAATATCAGATAAGAAAATACTCTAGGGATAAAAGAAAGTTAAATTTTCAGTGTTTGTCCAGACATTTAATGTTTTTCAATAAGGCTGTTTAAAATGTCTACAACTACCTGGAGGGAGGTTGTAGCCAGGAGGTGGTTGGTCTCTTCTCCCAGGCAACCAGCACCCCAACAAGAGGACACAGTCTCAAACTGCTCCAGGGGAAGTTTAGGCTTGAGGTGAGGAGAAAGTTCTTCCCAGAGAGAGTTGTTAGCCACTGGAAAGTGCTGCCCAGGGAGGTGGTGTGTCGCAGTAGGGCACCAGGCAGCACCCACTGCGATGAGGGTGGAATTCAAGCAGGGGGGTAGGGAGCGCCCAGGTCAAGAGCTCCTGCCCGCTGCAGCAAGCCCATCAGACTGACCGCTGCCTCCATGGCAGCTCACATTCGTTGCTCTCCCCTTAGAGTGGCTGCAGGGGAATGGTTAATCGACCTCCTTCTCTTATTGGCTGGTGATACTTATTAGGGTAGCACAGCTGACCCTTATCTCATCTATTGGAGCTACTTGTTAAGCCATCAACAGGTGGCTCCCATTTCATCTCTCCTTGCAGTTTCTCATCTCCAGTCACTCAGTCCAGGGGACACAGTCCCCCACAGTGGTGGATTCACCATCCCTGGAGGTGTTCAAGAGGGGATTGGACGTGGCACTTGGTGCCATGGTTTAGTAGTCATGAGGTGTTGGGTGAGGTGGGAGTTGATGATCTCTGAGGTCTTTTCCAGCCTTATTGATTCTATGATCAGACACAACCTCTCAAAATCATGAGTACCCAGAGAAATCTGCACTATTCTGCATAAGCAGCAAAGAGTATGTGAACCTATTTAGAAATTACACTGAATTACACTGTATTCAGGGTAATTTGCTTGCTTTAATACAATGAGAACACTGCTCCATTGTGCACACAACTGTATTTTGAAAGTATCTGCAAAAAGAAATAACACAGATGAAATTAATCTGTTCTGGCTGACTCCTCACATCTTTGCATTTTAATTTATGTCTTTTTTTTTAGCCAACTAAAAATCAGTGAACTTCACAACTATGCATCCCTAGGAAAGGGACTAGGAAAAGGCCTTCCTTAATGTCAGCCTAACACAACAGAACAAGGAAAGATGTGTTTTGCCCAGAAAACACGAGGGCAAACATTGCTTTACACTATTCTTCTTTTTGTTTTGGAGATTCTTATTTGAATTTGGTTTGACTATAATCAAAGTTTTCATATTCTGCCCTCTCCTTTTTGCTTTTTGAGCCATAACTTTTTTATCTAAGGCTCTATTTTTCTGAGATCTAAGGTTTACAGGGAGTTTGGCTTGCACTCTCTTTTGTGTTCAGCTTCTTTTCCTTTTTCAACTGGGAAATGGCACAAGAAAAATTCTTCTCCGCAATTTCCCTGTGGAAATCCTCAAAATGCCAAAATTCACCAATTCCTTTGGGCAGGGAAAAAAGAAAAAGGCTACTTCTGCAAATGGAATTCTGTCCAGGGGTGGGGGGAAAGGACCTGCCTTAAAACCTTTTTCTGAAGGAAAACCTGGATCGTTAAAACCATTAGCACAATTTGCTCATCAAAGAACTGTTAGCCAGCCCTTGGGCATGGCACAGCTGATGTTCCCCTTTTCCCCAGGCACAGCATCTCCTCCAAGCCCAACTGCTGGACTCCTGGGGAAAATGCCACCATGGGTGCCGAGGCCTCTGAATAAAAAACAAACACACACACACCCCTAGGGCCACAGTGCAAAGAGTGACCTGAGGGAAAATGAAATCATTCATCAGTCCCAGATGAGGTTCTGTATGTGTAACGGGATACGTAAGGATCGTTTGGCAGCATGAAGACCATCGACAGTTCTACTGGCACAAAAAAGCCTTAGTTTGCCTGGTGTATCTGCAGGCTCATTTATCTATGCAGCACAACACTGGAGCATGGACAGTGGAGGGCACCTAATCCACATGGGAACCAAAAATCCCCTGTACAACATGCATTTTGTACAACTGCCAGCATCAGGATTAAAACGTGCTTAGCCTGAGGGAAAGAGCCTTACAGAGCCCTGTTCAGGTTTGAGGCTGGGCTCAACGCTGTCAACTGCTTTCAAAGCCCTGCTTATCTTCACAAAGTGGTGGAGGTCTCAGAAATACTTTTTTTTCCCATCTCTTCATTAAATTAGGTGAAGATACAAGCTGTAAGGAGCCTTCCCCAAGGAAAACATTGCACTGGGAAGGAAATTACATCAGGTGAGACATTTGGAAAGCAGCTAATGCCAGAGTCTGAGGAAGATCACTAGCAGAGCTCATACAAGAAACACACGTTAGAAATACTCAGTTCTTAAAATCAGCCCCAATCCCATTTGACATGCATGCTGCCTCATTCAGAGGACCTCATTCTCCAGAGAAGAGTTCATGAAGCAGAAGGCTGCTGCAAGCACCCTACATCTGTTCTAAGAAGGGTCCCAAGTTCCTAAGTAGATCTCTAATGTCCTCCTTAGAGAGTTCGAGATGACATCCTACGCCTGGGATTAACAGCTCCCCAGTGGAACAAGGCTGCTAGAAATCTGGTCTATTGCACTTAAAGATTCTTTGTCTATCAGGCCAATCAAGTCTCTAAGCCTGGCCATGCAATGTTTTTATATCTACCTACGTGATAAATATATGCAACACAAATACACCTAATTATGTCCTGGGTTTATTCAAATCAGAGGGAAAGCCGCCAGGAACCAATGAGACCAGGGCTTCAGCCACCACAGAGAGTAAACAGTGGTTGCAGGGCTGAGTCTCCATAAGTCCATCATGCATCCACCATCACCATAACTCCTATTGCAGGTTTGCTCCATGTAAGAAGCACAGTCCATAATAATGACAATATTACAATACAATACAATAAGACAATACAATACAATACAATACAATACACCAGGTTGGAAGAGACCTTCAAGATCATCACGTCCAACCCATCAACCAATCCAACCCACCTAAAATACAATACAGTACCATACAGTACAATACAGTACAAAAGAGTACAATACAGTACAAACAGTACAATACAACCCACCTAAACACTAAAAAAAACCTAAACCCTGGCACCAAGCACCCCATCAAGCCTCTTCTTGAATACCTCCAATGAAGGTGACTCCACCACTTCCACAGGCAGCTGATTCCAGTGGGCAATCACTCTCTCAGTATAGAACTTCTTCCTAACTTCAAGTCTAAACCTGCCCTGGCGCAGCCTGAGACTGTGTCCTCTTGTTCTGGTACTGGCTGCCTGGGAGAAGAGACCAACCTCCGCCTGGCTACAACCTCCCTTCAGGTAGTTGTAGAGAGCAATAAGGTCACCCCTCAGTCTCCTCTTCTCCAGGCTAAGCAACCCCAGCTCCCTCAGCCTCTCCTCATAGGGCTTGTGTTCCAAGCCCCTCACCAACTTTGTTGCCCTTCTCTGGACACGCTCCAGTAAGACAACATCTTTCTTAAACTGAGGGGCCCAGAACTGGACACAGTACTCAAGGTGCGGCCTAACCAGTGCAGTGTACAGGGGCAGAATGACCTCCCTGCTCCTGCTGGCCACACTGTTTCTGATGCAGGCTAGGATGCCATTGGCCTTCTTGGCTGCCTGGGCACACTGCAGGCTCATGTTCAACCTACAATCAACCAGCACCCCCAGGTCCCTCTCTGCCTGGCCGCTCTCCAACCACTCTGACCCCAGCCTGTAGCACTGCATGGGGTTGTTGTGGCCAATGTGCAGAACCCGGCACTTGGATGTGTTAAATCTCATGCCGTTGGACTCTGCCCATCTGTCCAGCCTGTCGAGGTCCCTCTGCAAAGCCTCTCTGCCCTCCAGCAGATCAACTACTGCCCCCAGCTTGGTGTCGTCCGCAAATTTACTGATGATGGACTCAATGCCCTCATCCAGATCATCAATAAAGATGTTGAAGAGCATGGGGCCCAGCACCGATCCCTGGGGCACACCACTAGTGACTGGCCGCCAGCCGGATGTGGCACCATTCACCACCACTCTCTGGGCTCGGCCCTCCAGCCAGTTCCTAACCCAACGCAGTGTGCTCCCATCCACGCCATGGGCTGCCAGCTTGGCCAGGAGTTTGCTGTGGGGGACGGTGTCAAAGGCCTTGCTGAGGTCCAGGTAGACCACATCCACAGGCCTCCCCACATCAACCAGGCGGGTCACCTGATCATAGAAGGAGATCAGGTTGGTCAAGCAGGACCTGCCCTTCCTAAAGCCATGCTGGCTAGGCCTGATCCTTGGCCATCCTGTAAGTGCTGCATGATCGCACTCAAGATGACCTGTTCCATAATCTTGCCTGGCACTGAGGTCAGGCTGACAGGCCTATAATTCCCTGGCTCATCCAACCGGCCCTTCTTGTGGATGGGCACCACGTTGGCCAGCTTCCAGTCTTCTGGGACCTCTCCAGTGAGCCAGGACTGCTGAAAAATGATGGAGAGCGGCTTGGCCAGCTCATCTGCCAGCTCTCTCAGCACCCTAGGATGGATCCCATCTGGTCCCATGGCCTTGTGGGGGTCCAAGCGGCTCAGAAGATCTCTAACTACCTCCTGGAGCAGCGGGAAACTATGCAGCTCCCTGGTTCCTTCTGCCAGCTCTGCAGGCCAGCTGTCTGGAAGATGTTCTACCATGCTAGGATAGATTGAAGCAAAGAAGGTGTTAAGTATCTTGCCTTTTCCTCATCCTTTGTTACAACCTTCCCCTCCGTGTCAACCAAGGAGTGGAGGTTGTCCTTGCCCTTCCTCTTGCTATTGATGTATTTATAGAAGGACTTTTTGTTGTCCTTCACAGCAGAGGCCAGTCTAAGTTCTAAATGGGCTTTGCCTCCCTAATTTTCTTTCTGCATGTCCTAGCAACATCCCTAAACATTCCGTAGGTAGCCTCCCCTTTCTTCCAGAGATGGTACACCCTCTTTTTTTCCCTTAGTTCTATTAAGAGTTCATTGACCAACAGGCTGGCCGTCTGCCCCGGCGGCTCATCTTCCGGGACACTGGCACAGCCTGTTCCTGAACCTTCAAGAGTTCTTCTTTGAAGCAGCTCCAGCTCTCCTGGACCCCTTTATTTTTAAGGGCTGCATCCCAGGGAACCTTCTGAGTAGTTCCTTGAGTAGCCTGAAGTCTGCCCTCCTGAAGTCCAGAGTGGAGGTCTTCTTGCTGCCCCTCTTGGCTTGGCTGAATACCGAAAACTTGATTATCTCGTGGTCACTGGTGCCTAAACACCCTCCGACCACCACATCACCCACCAGCCTTCCCTGTTGGTGAAGAGGAGGTCAAGCATGGCCTTACCCTGGTAGGTTCACACAGCACCCTGGGATAAGAAGCTGTCCTCCATACACTCCAGAAACCTTCTAGACTGCCTTCTTTCTGCTGTGTTGAGATCCCAGCAGATATCAGGCAGGTTGAAGTCGCCCATGAGAATGAGGTCAGGTGACCTTGAGACAGCCTTAAGCTGCCTATAGAATGCCTCATCTACATCTTCCTCCTGGTTGGGTGGTCTATAACAGACTCCAACCAGGATGTCTGCCCTCCCGAGCTTCCCTCTAATTCTTACCCACAAGCACTCAACCCGGTCATCCCTGATCTCCATCTCAAGTAGATTACTTATAGAAGAAGACAAAATGTTGTCCTCCTGGTGAAAATAAGTGGTGAAGAACACAAGTCTAGCTAAAAGCAAGCAAGAATACTTTCCACCAGAGGAAGGTACCTGAAGTAGTCTTAAGTCTAAAAAAGCCACTTTGGATTGAGTATGCAAGGACATCTCATTACCAGCCAAGCTTCCTGCCCCAAATACCTTCAGGGCAATCAGTTGAGAATAGGTGCTATCCTTCATCCGTAATGGACACCTCCTCTTGCTATTGATTCCTTACTGAGGCACAGCACAAAAACCAAAGAAAGACAAATCTATAGTGGATATTTAAAGCAGCTTTTACTGTGGACATATGCTGAGGCAAGCCAAAAATGTACACTTGGTGTGATAGATGAACTCGTAGGTGGTGCAAATGGCAAGTTGAGTACTGAAAGTATCAGCTGAACAGCCCAAGCAAATGAAACATGATTAAAGAAACTATACTGAAGCTTTCACACTGCACAGAGCTATTTGCATAAAGACTCATTTTCAATCCACTCCAGCCCATGTTGTCCAACATTTCACCTCACTGCTACTACTGCTCATTTCAGCTCCAGGATGCACAGGCTCTGCCATAAAATATGCTCCATCCCTGGCTAGACTTTAGGGAAATTAAAATCCTACATGAAAAGAAGGGGGAAACTACTCTGGATTGTGTTGCTGAAACTTTTATTCCACACTGATACTATTCCTATATATGTACAGAAATCTAACCAAGGAAAAGTGAGAAAAACAGGATAAACTGGTGAGTGTGAAATTTGATTTGCTCCAAGATGGGATTGACTGGGGAGAGAGGGAGAGGGCCAACATACTAGCCTTTCATTTTAAGAGACCATGGTGTTCAGCCTGAGGGAATGATGGTATTGCTTTATTCTTACCAATCTGTGGTAAGTGACCTTATGTATTTAGGGGACCACAAGCTGCCCATTTTGCCCTAACCCCAGTTTACAATGCCTCCTCCAGTGCTGTCAGGTATATCAGAGTGTGCTGGGCCTGATTTGCTGCAGTGTATTTTCTGTAGTAGCCTCCAGTTAGGCAGACATAAGCCTGCCTTTATTTATGGCTAAATTCAGTTGTTTTAACAGACTCTTATGGGATATAAGGTAGCAAGCAAGGAATTACTAATTGCTAGGATAATTGAGAACTCATGGTTAATTTAAATGTGTTTAATGCCTTCTATTTATAGAGCCATGCTTAATTCAATGGAGAGCTTAGACAACTTTCTCAGCCCAGTTTTTAATGTGAACAACAAATGCTGGAAATGTAGTATCACATTAACATTTACATATAATTTATTCACATTCTACTACTTTCTGTTCAAGACCTGTGGAAGATTTTCAAGCTACAGTCTAAAAACTACCACAGCAATGCACTCTTAATGCGCTTTTTCTATGTGAGCCCCAGTCTAAGTTCAAAAAAGGTGGGGACTGGTGTGCAGACACACTCTGCTGCCTCTTGAAATTTTTCATTCAGGTTGACTTTAAAGCAATGAGCTGGGAAGGCTTGACAAGTTAATAGCCACACTGACAGCGATACGCTTCGGGATGGCTACCATTTCTACCCTGACAGCAGCAGACCTTTCTAGGGCAATACCTCACTGAGGTCTTGATTTTTCAAGAGTAGAAGGGTTGAAACAATTAACTGAGCATCCTACTTACCTGTAATTTACAGTGGCAGCAATTTCCCCTTTGCACAATACTTCTTTAAGAATCTTTAGAATTGTAATGATTCAATGTATTTCCAGAGATTTCTGGGGAAAACAAGCTGGCAGACGCTGCTATCAACTCTTGGGAGCCCTTCACTGTATTTTTCACTTTTACCTCTTGGTTATGTGGTCTATAAATCCTTTTCTTTCCCAAGGCCATTGTATATCCAGCAGGGGCCAACAAAAGCAAAGAGACAGAGAATGCAGGGTACAGATGCCTCATGTCAAATCCAGCTGTGTCAGCTCTTTTCAGTATTTGAAGCTCTTGATGATGGTGGCATCCACGTATCATCTGTTTAAACCAGATTCTGGTTCCAGTTGATTCACTTTTGTACTGAGCCCAGATAATCTGATTTGGCAGAGTTGCCCTTCTATCTCTGCTGCTATTTGTCATCCCCCCGATAATATCAAGGGATTTCAAGTTATTCTGAGAATTAAACTGAGTGGCATGAGTCTGCCTCTCAGGATGCAAATGTTAACTAGAAGGGATAAATGGTAGTCTTCCTGCTTAAATTTAAGGCACATGTCTCCTGGCAGTCTCAAACAACCTAAGGAATGCACAAACTGTATTTTAAGCTCATCACCATTTGGACAAGTCAAGGCATCTATCAAACGAGCTTTTGAGCCATTGTGGTTTATAAGAGAAAGCTGGTCAAGTCTCTGAGCCATCATCCCATGTCCAACCTACTGTTCTGCTTAATATTATAGAATTTCAGTGAAATGAGTCTTCAAGGTACACAAAGGAGTACCTAGAAACGATGCTTCAGACCTCCTTGGTTTGTCAGCTTAGGTACAATTCAATGCTGAAGAGACAAGGGAAGTGGTTGAGGCCAGGGAAGTGGTTGAGGCCCCATCCCTGGCGGTGTTTAAGACCAGACTGGATGAGGCTCTGGCCAGCCTGATCTAGTGCAGGGTGTCCCCTGCCCATGGCAGGGGGTTGGAACTAGATGATCCTTGTGGTCCCTTCCAACCCTGACTGATACTATGATACTATGATAAAACTTCTCTTACAGCTATTCTGCTTAATAGTGGCAGC